>OZ018319.1:196829565-197547065 GCA_963969495.1 Ceratothoa steindachneri | reverse complement strand
GTGCCTGTTACGCGGTCGGGGCATTAAGGAAAAGAGGGTCAAAGCCTTCCGGGGCGAACAACTCGTTTCGCTCGAGCCTCTCGCACGATTCCCAATGGCACCATTCCTCAACGGCCAAGACGCACCTCTGCTGCTACGAGCCACCCGTCATTATCTCCCCAAAATGGAGGAAAGCTGTAGCATGTATGTATGCGGCTGGAAGCCTGAAAATGTTCTACCTACCCTTCCTGCACCTGGACGGTGGGGGTGGGGGTGGGGGTAGGGGTAGGTAGAGGTAGTATAGGGAACCTGGATACAGTTGACAGGTCTATGGTTGCCTGCCATCCGGTTTCAACACCCACGAGGAGTTCTAATTGCGGGAGATTACCCTCCCTTCCAGTAACTGATGCCCAAATTAGTCTCATCTTTAGACTACTCGGGACCCAACTTCCTCACAATTTCACTGCCTCCATATTTACTCTTTATAAGCATTTCCAGACACCCCTTCGACGGGAAATGCCATCGTTGTTTTTTTTTATTCTTAGACCGTGAGCTGGACTCATTTCCAGGTAATGATAATTATTTTAATAAATCGAGAAAAAAAGGCATCTCGGCCGGAAGGTTTTGAGAAAAAGTAAAAGCGGTGAAGTTAGGAGAAGTGAAAATGTCGATGTGACGTCACATGGACAATTTTACTGAATCTACCTCCTTTCAGCAGGGAAGGCAGGTCTTATTGGGAGGGGTGGGTGGGGTGGGGATGTAAAGGTTACACTAACCAACGAGGGCATAATTGGAAAAGAGAAAGGAGTCACTAAACCATCTCAATTTAGAATCGACCCCGTAGTTGCCTCTTCCCTCATCAAAGGAACCGACCTTTTATTGGTGTAAGGTCCAAGAAAGAGGCGTCTCAGAGTCTTCTTTTGGTTACTTGGGTTAAGTGCAATTCATACATTTTCTATTCCACTAACTTCACCACTTATGAAGGTATTCAAATATGAACTCTTTTTGACGATATGGCGCGATGCCCTCCCCCAACCCGCCCCAAATGCGTACCCATTTGAGGAAAATAGGAAGCCGAAAAACGCTGGGGAATAAGAGAAACTCAAATACGTTCGACTCTTTCTTGAGGGAAAAATGGGTATAAAAAAGGGTTTAGGGCCAAATAATGACCTACAGGATAACCCAAAATTCGTGCGACCAATGAAAACTGAATAATTATTATACTTAAATGAAATAATCCTTCTGTACGTGACAATATTTCATTTGGACATTTTTATTGGTCTAATTATGGAAGATGCCGTCACGTAAATGTCTTCCATTTTATTAAGAAGAATTATGAAGTTTTGCAGTAGTAGAGCGATTTTTGGGCCAACCTTTACATAATAGAGCACCCATTTTAAATGTCAATTATTTTGTTAGAGCAAAATTTGTTTATTTAACTCATTTCTTTCTAGTGACTTCATAACATTTATGTAACGCTTAAAGCAATAAATGCCACCCACAACATTATTCTGGGGTCATACGATCTAGTAGAAAACCCATTACCTTTATCAAAACCCAACTAAAAATTTTATCTTTCAGTTTAAGTTTTCATTAAAAAATCAAATTAAAACAAATGCCATTAAGTATTTCTTATTCCAACACCCAAATTTCAACATTTGTACACTTGCATCCACAGAAGGTACTAAATAACGCATCCAATTCCCATATAGGTCATACGCAGCTTTTGGTCAATGGGTCATTAAATCTCCAATGAAAGTTGCCAAATACAACACAGATTCGCGCTTCCTGAAAAATGCCACAGGAACGCAAACAGCACATGTGACGTCAAACCAGAAGATCATTTAGTGTTCACTAAGCATGAAAACGAGACCGCGATTTTTGATCAAATTACTCTCAGACAGGCAAATTATCTTGGCATATTCACTCTTCAAATCCACCATCATAAACAAATAATTTACTCTGCTAACGGTTCGGAACCACACCATCTCTGATGTTTCAATATTTTTAGGTCAAAGGATCGTGGGAAAACTTACCCTTTATGTAGGATATAACTGAATATAACCCACCCAAACAGGGAGGACAAATAAAACCTCCAAAAAGTACAATTCCTCTGCCGTAATTACAGTTCATTCCTTACCTTTTACAGTAACAATAGATCCAAAATGAAGCGACACTAGCCCAAGCATATAAGTAACCCCCTCCTCCGAATGTGTAAGTCTCATATTGCAATAGCATACATTTAATTTCCTTACATACCTGCACCCCATCCCCCCCCCACACACACATTATCATGCCCTTACTGTACACAACGGAGCCCTTGTTTAATTTAAACAGCGCCGATAGGATCGCGGGAGAAAATTTGGAGCAATCCGCGGCTTTCTTCAACACCGATAGAAGATTGGCGTCGCTCTTGAATAAACTCGCGCTTTCCCGAGCTGAGCAGATGATGACTGTGCAAGTGTGAGAATTGAGAAGGCGGAGAAAAATGTAGTGCAAGTTGGTGGCGGTGTGGCAATGCTCGTAATGGTGGTCAACAAGGCGTGATCTTAAAATTACCCTCAACGATCACCCAGATGAGCACTCCATAAAATGCGAGGTTAGTTTGGTTACATTTACCTCAACCTAGTAAGGATAGTGGGTACGGTGTTGGATTTAAACACTTGGGAACCATGTTCAATTCCCGACGACAGCGGACGCAAAAAAGATTCCACACTCGTTGGGGGCTGCCGTCAATTAGTCGGTTCGTCGAGTATGGGGTAAGCACCCAAAAGGTTCGGGTTATTTTTCCTATGAATCTTTCATGTATCGCCATTTCCATAAATTTAGTGTACACACCCATTTTTATATTAGCAAAACTGCCCTTGTTGGTTTCTTTTAAAAAAAATAAGAACACCCACACAGTATGAAAATCTAAAATGTTAATTTTTTATTTTAAGACGACGTATTGGGGGGAAATAATCACCATAAAAATGGGTAATGTATTTATATGGCGCTCGTCAGGCAGTCAGAGAAAAGGAGCGTACGTGGCCGGTAGTTCATTCCACGTATTAGGGGCACATTGAGAAATCACGGATACTCGTGAAACATAAACGACCGAGGTACATGGACCAAAAAGGCAGGGCATAGTCGGGTCGTAATGTTCCTTGGGGGCAGTGAAGGTAGGAAATTTAAAAATAAAACCAACAAGGGCATCCCCACAGAAAATATATAAGACAAGATCTGTAAAAATATTGCTTAAATAAAGGAAGTAAAAATGTGTGGAAGATAGCCCTAAATTCTCCTGAAAGCATTAGAATCGAGAAGTAAAACGGTGGGCGTTGGGGCCGGGAGGGCACACAAAACAGAAGGGGTAGCGTTATTTATAACCTTGCGAGTAAGAAGAACATTATAGGTGATGCAGAAGCAAATGGGGAACCAGAGTAGCTCTCGGACGAACGGCGTTGCAAGAGTAAAACGTCCTGGCGGAGATCAACAGGAGCTGTATAGTTTTGAACAACCCGAAGGGGTCGAGGAGTAGAAGCATGGGGCCCAGCAAGAAGGAGGTTCTACAAGGTTAATACACGAGATATTGAAAGCGTGGATGAGAGTCTTTAAACTTCTATGATCAGAGTACGAGTGTAAAGTGCCGAAGATTTCGCAGGAAGCAGAAGAATTGCACACTATCAAAATAAACTTGAGCTAAAGTTCACTTTTTAACAGAGGAGAATAGGCGACTTATGAATATTTGAGAGATTACGGAGTATCTTTTTGCGAAGAGGGATGGAGGCGAGATATAAACAAATAATGCAAAAGGAGGAACAGTAAAGAACTTCATTGTTGACAAGATCCGACAAATTACACCTTTTCGACACTACGAAATCGGGCCAGCAAAGTTCAACTAAAGCTTACATAGCCATTTAAAAATACAACCTATGATAACTAACGAGAGCAAAATAATAATAGGAATCGACAGAGAGTAAGAAAATAGAAAAAGGAAAACGAAAGGGGTTTAGTATAATCGAGGAGGGGTGTAATGTTAAGAGAAAATTTCAGGAAATAGGGCATTTTTTTTAGGATCTAGATGGTAGCTCGTTAAGGGAAGTTAAGGAAGAAAAAGGATTTAGGGGTTATCAATTCCATTCAGGAATGCTACGGGATAAAGCGTTTTGAAACTAGAAACAAAGCTATCCTTAGGCGTTAAGAAGAAATATATCACAAAATAGGAGATTATAGGGGGTTTAACTTGTGTAAGGCCTCGTATGGAATATTGTGCTCAGGCTTGGGTTACCTACCTGGTGTGAGACTTTCGATATGATTGAAAAGATCCAGCGTAGGGATACTCAGTTTATACCAGGACTAAATACGTCTGGGTATAATGATATTGCAGACGTAAAAGATGTTTTTTTTTATTTGACGTAGAATACGTGGATAGAGGGGACATGACTCGTGTATTTAAAGCTTTTCCCAATTTAAAATGAGGACGACTTCATATTTTTTTTCACCTATCTAGTGAGGAAGAAAAAATAAGGTCAATACTGATGTTGAAACAGAGTGGAAATTCGAAAAAAAATTATTAGTCAAAAGGGAAGGTTTAAGCTTTGGAATAGTTTTCTTAGTGAAGTGGTTAGGAGTGACAGCCAGTTGAAATCCAAGTTGGACCACTATGCACAGGGTGTTCGGGCTAAATTTTACGACTTTAAACGTGTTTCATCAGGAACACTAGAAATAGTCAACGGCGTTTGATAGTATACAAAGTAAAATTTTAGATAAGAAAAGGTTAGCTCACATGTAGGACTTGTAGCCATCTGAATATGGGGAAAAGAGTTACCCGAATCATGATGCTTCTCGCAAGGTATCAAAATACCGACATCTTGACTGATGGTTCAATACTATGTTAACACTGAAAAAGATGCAAGACATTACATAGGCAGCCTCACGTAGCCTACTAAGCCGTTCCCAGCAGAAAGGGACACAATAGGCGTTCTGAATGCGTCCGTACGCCGGAATTCATCCAACAACTACAGGAAAAGATCATGGAAGAGCCAAGAAAGAGAATGAGGGCTTTGGCGGGAGGGACGGGTGTTGGGGTCACCACCATGAAGCTGGCCCTGAATGAGGACCTTTTCTACCACTCGTACAAGAGAAATTATGACGGCCCAGGTCAAGGATAACCGCTTGACGAAGGCAAAGAAGCTCCTAAACAAACTGAAGCATCCGGTTTAGCTGTGGGAAATTTGGTAACTCTCAGATGAAAATAACTTCTGCCAGGGCCAGTTTCACAACACCCAGAACTAGGGCTTGCCTATAGTCTATGCGACGTTACACGTATCATGAAGACCAAGTTCCCTCAAACTGCGATGGTCTGTGGGCGTGTCTCCAGTGAGGTTGACATCATACCGCCACATGTTTGAGCAGGGTTTTAGGCTCAATTAATACAGCTATGTGGAGCTGCTGGAGTTGTGGTGTCCCGACTGGAGAGGGTTACTGCGGGAAGGCCATACCTTCTAGATCTCCCGATTGTAATCCCATTGATTACCATGTGTGGGGAGCGGTTGAGAAAGACACTGACTACTCTGCATGCAACCACAAGGCCGAGTTGGTAGCCAATAACAAGGTGGTCTAAGATATTCCCGGGTACACAGTAAGGAACGCATGCGCTAGGTTCCGAAGCAGCCTCGAGGGCCTATGGAAGACGAAGGCGGCTACTTTGAGTAAACCTATCTCTCAGCCATAACCTTGTTGGTATTTTTTGAATTTTTAAAATATTTATTTTTGGCAGAGATATTGTTAGGGTGTTTTCTTTTCTGCAAACCGTCAAGTTTAGCCCAAACACCCTGTATATGGCAAATTTAGATATGATCATTGACTGTTTTGTTTACTATATTTTTTTAGAGTATTATAGTCACATTTGGAAGTTGAGAACTTTGTATACATCATTTGGTGTTTAATATTATAGTTTACTGCATCCCTTGGATAGTTTATGAGAGGGTATTGTATTTTTGGTAGGTAGTTCACCTAAATAGGACACAGTGGGTTTTAGTGAAACATTCGAATGTTCTTAATTAAAGTTGTGGGTACAGGGAGTTCCTAAATTAGAACTTTATATCGGAAACTTTCACATTTCTGTTATTACATTTAACGCATTCAAAAGATCGAACGATGCTGACTTGAGGTGGGTTGGAGGGGTGGGGGGAATACATAATTTTAGATGTGAAAAGCTTTTTTATATCTTCTATAAACGAAGGTTAAAGGTCTTCTGCAACGACGATGTCACTTGGTTGGGTTTGGGAGTGGTCCAATCTTTTCCAAATGCCTAGATCTGACAGCTGTTTAGCTTGTTCTCAAACTCCCCCAATAGTGTTATTCACTACAGCTTAAGGAAACCTATACCTAAATTTTAGATATTATTTTAGCAAAGTAGTGTTTTAGTTCCAAATTAAGGTTTTCCTATACAATATTTTCCTATTAGTTCAGAAAATCATTCGTTTTTCGCGAACTTACCTAATTTATGAACTCTAAACTATTTAGTTTATAACTCAACGCGATAATTGAAGATAAATGTATTTTAAGGAAAACAGGAAAAAATGCATAGAAAAAGTAATTTTGTATTAACTTAAACCATACAAAATCGATCCCAAACCTTTGAATATAATTTGGATGGCAATACTTCTTCAATATCGTTTTCACGAAGGAACTTCTCGGCAAGTAGATTATAGTGGCCCGAGATGTTAAACTAGATACTGTCGGTAGTTTTTGTTGTCACTAGGCAAGGTCAATTTATACCGTCTTTTGGGTACCTTTCTATATTTTGTGTATGAACCCTCTTTTCAGTAACAAATAATTCCGAATGATTGACTTAAAACGCATAAGTTTGAAGAGAATTTTCATACTAAACACAAGATGGCAAAACACCGTGATTGATAAAAAGTAAATTGAGGGTGCGTAGTTTTTATGAAACTTCAACAAAAAATCACCCCACCACACCAACCTTTTGACCATACTAAATATATATACACGCATTTCTTGAAACCCATATTGCTTCTGCGCTTTTCTTCAAACTAAGTATTAGGTAATCCCTTGAGGGGCATCTTTTTCGGTGTTTATCATTATTTTCTGGGTAGAAATCCAACTAGTTATTTCTATTTAAATAGGAATATATTTATTAATTTAAGTAATATAATTTTCAATAGTTTCTACCACTAGTCAATCTTTTTTACTAACTTATCAATACCATGTTTGTAAATATATATTTAGGGGGCGATATGCGCCGATTTTTTTAAAAATTCATCACTAATGCAGTTTTTTATGCCGATTCCAAATATATTTTTTTCTTCTTTTAGAAATTATTTTTAAAGTTAGGCAAGATAATTAACTTTAATTGATTGAAATTATTGAATTGAAATGCCATTTCATATTACCTAGTTTATTAATAATCTCCTTTTTAGAGTTGCGATTATGAGTGATATGGTGTAGAATTTCAAAAAGTTGTGGTCTGATTTGAAAATCGAGAAAGATGATTCGGTCATTTTCGACGAATGCGCCATCTAAGTTATGCCCCCATAAGCATTCTTGCTGGATCTCTTCAAAACGCAACTGTAACGAGTAGATTTATCTCAGAAAGGAACGTGGTTTGAGGGTGGATTGCTTCCCTTATCTACCGTTTATCTCCTCGAGGATCAAGGAGATTCTACAATTACATTTTGTAAGGAGTTGGAGATCAAAGAATGTACGGAAAGAATAAACTGGGAAATCTGCGCGAATGATATTCTTAGTAACCCATTTAAAATTTGCGTTCCTGAAAGAATAGTCGAGAAGAAAATATAATGAGGGTAGAGTTCTTTCCACAGCAGTTTGAGGTTAAGCGTTTTATTAATAGATAAAATTAAAATCTGTAAAAGATATAGAAATACAGTTTATAACTATCAAACTTTAAAAATAATTTCTCTAAAAATAAAATGAAACTTTGGAATAAGTTTAAGTAACGGCATTAGTAGGAAATTGACTAAAAGTTTGGGAAAACGAGCCCCAAACCCACAAGATCAGGTAAAGAATTTGATTTAAAAAGTTTTTTGGTTGTTTCGACCTCCTGTTGCTAACATCTTCATTATCTTCAGGTATTTCGCTAAACTAAAAAGATAGTAATTTGATAGGGCGAAAACGGGTAACTATAGAGGATGACACATTAGTTCCCAAATCGAAATTGTTAAGCTCTTGTATGGCATCACCTGCGATATGAGGTCGTGCGTTTTCTTGAAAGAAGAATTATATTTATTAACGCTCGCATTTTTAGTCGCGTGCGACTCTATCTCACTATGTCAGTCGGTCCGGTCCGTCTGTCTGTCGGTCCCCGTTTTGCTTTCATTTTTTTCGGTACAATTTTGTAATAATTCGGCCGATTCTAAAGAAATTTGAAACCCTTATGTTGTTTTACATTGTTTCGAATGATATAATTGCCAAGGCCCTCTCGAGGTTAATCCGGGAATTATTCAAAGTTTTGAAGGTCTTAAGGTCATAAATCAGAATAAGTGAGAGCACGCGACTTTGGTCAGCAGACCCTCTTTTCTTTAAGTACTGCAAGTAAACGGTTCAACTGAACTCAGTAAACATATTTGGTGATGATATGATTTGAGGTTAAGTTTAAAATAAATTATCACATTTACATCCAACCAAACGAACAAGAGTCTTCCGTGGATGAGGCTCCTGTTTCAGCTGGGGTATTGATTTTTCTCTGGGATTAATCCATTATCTAGAACGTAGACTATTTTAAAACCTTAAATCAAGGTCAAACTATTTTTAAATAATGGTATTAAAAAGTTACTAGATAGCTGAAAACTAATGGTAGGAACTGGAACATATTACTCATTCAATTAATTAATACTTATTTAAATATAAAACTTCAAAAACTTGTTCGAGTTTTATCCATAAAATATAACCACGAACAAATGCCGGATTACATATGGGTGACCTAATAATTTAGGTAATTATTTGATAAAGGTCATAACCCTAGTTTGAAAGTAAAAAAAAACAACAAAAAACACGCTATATGTGTTTTATTTAAATCTGACATTTTTATGAGCAAATAAATAAAATTCTAAAATGAATGAAGCACTAATTAGACCAAACTTCTGTTTGTGGACAAAAAGAGGTTATATTGAGTAAAACAGTAAATGTACCATTGAAATGTATTTTTTACTTCTACCTAACGATCGTATCTTTATTGACCCGGGCAAAATGTATTGTAATATTAATGTATCTGCCAAACGGTCTAGTTCAGGCAAAATAAATTATTTCTTCAAAACTCGTCTAATATCTGCAAATGCTTGAACACCGATAACTTCCCTACCTATATTATATTTAGATTTTCCAAACTTGCTTTTATCTATCTCCGTCAAGTCTAGCTCGATTAAAAAAAAGTTTCTCGAGATCTTCAGTAAAGAGAAATCTGCTTAGATTCATTTCAAGACTAAGATCTAATTATGGGCGAAATTCTCCGATTACTGTTCAAACATGGTTGGAATTCAGAAATGCAAATATTCGTTTTATGCTTGATGTGTGTAATGCTGTCTCTCCCTATGAAAAAATCCTTGGTTGATGACCAGAACCCTTAGAGACTTCATGCCTATTTGAGAAAGAAAAAAGGTTGATCGTCCGTCGGTTGGTCCTTTAAGAGTAGATGGCATATGGTACATCGACTGTGGAGCAATGGCTAACCTATTGGCTGACCAATTCGTGTGTGTATTTGTTGTCGGAGACTTGCCTGATCCATATCCACACCAAATATATGCAGCTCATATGATCCTTAATGAAGTCACTGTAAGGAAATATTGCAGTCCCTTCAAAGATTAAAGCTCTCAGCTGGTTGTGGACCTGATGGCTTTCCTTCCATCATCTTTAATAAATGTGCATTAGCTCTTTGTTATCCCCTTTATCTTATCTTCAACAAGAGCATTACATCAATGAAGGTACCAACTGAATGGAGGTCTGCCAACGTTATGCCATTTTTAATGGTAGTATACATTTAGTCACTTCTAACTATAGACCAATTAGCCTGACATCAGTATGTTGTAAGTCTCTTTAAAGAATTATTGTTTCCCATATTAATATTTTTTCAAGCCAATAACATCTTTTCGTCTCGTCAATTTGGCTTTCGTGCTGGCTTATCTAGGTCTGACCATCTTCTGAGCACATATGTTTATATCAGCTATCAAGTGGACTCTGGCCAAGCAGTTGATCTACTATACTTTGACTATAGCAAGACCTTGGTTGTGGTTAACCATCAGCTGCTTCTATTAAAACTTTCTCTGATAGGCATGTGTGACCCACTACTAGGAATGGATAAGTGTTCCTGCGTGGTAGTAAAATTAAGGGCGTGGTTCAGGGCTCTTCTAGTCGTGAAGTCGATATATCAAGTGGGGTTCCTCAGGGCTCTGTAATTGGACCAGTCTTATTCCTTGTATATATAAATCATGTTGCTGCTGGTCTTAGTTGCAACTTTACCTTGTTTGCAGACAACCTTAAGATGTATCTGGCTTCACCACTTGATGTTACTGGAGTTCTTGGTTGCAGTGAAACTCTACAAAATGACAGATACTTGCTTTACCGCACAAGTCAGTCATGGGGTCTGAAATTCTCTATAAATAGGTGTGCTCGAGTTTGCTTATGTAGGCCCAACACTATTCCCATTTTTGATTATTTTATTGGAAATTGTCCTATTCCTAATAAATCCTCCTTTATTGCCTCTTTTAAATTTTATTTGCAGATCAGGAAAGTGTACAGCAAAGCAATTGGAGTTGCAAATGGTATTCTTAGGGGCACAGTTTGCCGGTCTCCTGATTTTATGAAACAAGTTTTTATTTCTCATGTTCGTCTCATTATTGATTTTGTAAGTGTACTTTTGAATACTGGTTATGTCGGTGATTTGAAACTCCTGGAATCTGTACAAAGAAGATGGACAAAAAATGTTGAAGGATTCATAAATTTGCTTTATATCGAGCGTTTAACAAATCTGAAGTTGCTCTCTATCAAGGGTAGATTGCTGTGATCTGATTTGATCATGGTGTGAAAACTTTTGAATGGCGACTGCCCTTTCTTGAACACTTTTTGTATAGGCTGACAGTGTTCGCACCAAAGGTCATACTAAGAAGATTTTTGCACCTAGGTATTTCACGGACGTTAGAGCTCGTTTCTTTTCCGTTAGGATCATAAATCTCTTGAACACTTCTTGTACAGTTAATATCTATCTGCTCATTCCTTGCAGTCTTTTAAAAGTAAATTGACTGTCTTTCTCGGTGATTCTCCTTTTAAAATTTAATGGTTTTTCATCTTTGATTTCCTCATTGTAGCCATCATGAGCCAACCATATCGCCTCTCTTTGTTGTTCTAGTTGGAAGAAAACGGTGACTGGTGAGGAAGAAGACCCTCATCGAGGTAAGAAATCTCGACAATACTTCCATTTGAGCCAATCTTTTATTTGGTTTCAAGTGAAAGTTTACAAACTTCTGAAAACCGATCTTTCAGTCGAATCACTACTTGAGAGCCAATATCTAATTGCGTTTGTCATAATAAAGTAATTAAGTTTTTCCTATGCATAAAACTATTTATGAATGCATACATCGTGTGACTTGCTTTTTGATAGTCTTTTTTATGACGACACTTGCTTATTTTTTAATGCTCTATTTTGCCTTCAATTTTCAAATTAATAGTATTAGCAATGGGAGAAAGCTCGCCCCCTCATACCCCTTTTTGGCGAGTGTTTCCACTCCTACCCCCAATTTTTTTTTATTAACTTTATACATGACTCTCAAATAATTAAATATTGCAACATGAATGAACGTATGGTTTATTCGCATGGCATGAAGATTTATTAAGTAAAGAATTATATTTTTGACATAAATCTGGATCTATGCACAAAAAATGGACATTAAATTTAAAGAAAGGGCAATAAAGGGTAAAGATTCGTTTCAACACATAGTAGCAAATTATTTTAAAAAAATGTGTTTTTCTGATGTATTTTCATGTATGCTTTTCAGATCTAAGACTCGTTTTCCCCGGAAATCGATACTTTACCCATAATAGACTGAAGTTCTATCATAGAATTTATTTAAGGCACTTCTTTACCTCACACTGTGAGTCCTATATATTTTTAATGCCTGACAATCGCCATTGAAAACTACTCATATTAGTTTCGTACCAAATTGAACGATATCGTGTTTCTTTCATTCGTGCTAGTTCCAATTTAACTACTAAAGTGTCCTAAGTTTTATTTATGGATTATTCGTATATGCGTTTGGTTATTGGAAGCCGTTATCAAGCCGTAAAATGGGTTCTCATTTTGGGGGGAGTTTCCGTACACCCCCCTACTCGCTTCGCTTACTCCTCAGGAACGAGTACAACGAAACATTTTGGACTAAAGGACGAAGCCTTATGGGATAACAGGAAACAAACGCCCGAGTCGTTATGTCAGAAATTTACGAAAATATAAGGAAGAATGCTATTGGTTAATTGCCAAAGGGCGCATGCGCAGATCGCCTGCAGAAATAAAAAAGCCTGTTATTGGTTGGTTAACAACTCAGGCCAAACGTGAATAGGTGAAATGACGCGGAAAAATTAAGCCAAAAGTTAAGGCGAATAGGCCTCAAATTTACCAAAATAATAGCTTATTTTCGAAAAATGACCATCTACATTATTATTAAGTTCTGGAAGTTGAAAATAACATCAATGAATATCATTTTACGAATTAAAAACTTTTGATTAGGTCAAAAGTTGAAGCGAATAGGACAAATGGGGCAGGAGATTCTATAATTTACCCCAAAATTAGCCTATTTTTGAAAAGGAACTAACTATGTTATTATTAAGTTCCGGAAGTTGAAAATAACCTCAGTGAGCGTAATTTTACAAGTTAAAACGTTTTTGTGTTTACAAATTTAAAAATTGTAATTGTGTTAAAACGAATCCTATTCCCCGAGTGTTGATAGGTATGCTTGGTATTCTTGTTTTTCGTTGTGACCTTAAACTCTTTTGCGAAGCATTCGAAATATATTTCACATTCACGACAAGTCATAACGCAAAGCTGTCCAATCCAAAACAGAGGCAAATGAGAAAAAGTACAGGGTAAACATGAAGATCGGTGGCGCGTCCGAAAAAGTGTATTTTTGTGCGTGTATATTTCGTTCGCCCGTGCATTCATATTCATGCGCGTTTAAGTCCCAGTTCAAATATACCCGGTGCCATTTTGGTACAAAAATGCCCGAAAATAACCAAACGAAAAACGCTGTTTACTTCTTTATTGCGGTGGGTATACTCCTGAAATAGCGATGAAGAAAGCGTGGAAACTTTCTTTGGTAAACAGTAAAATGGGAAAAAATATATTGACAAATAACAATGACTACAAATGAGGATAATAAAAAGATATTAAGTGAAAAACAAAATAAAAATTTACTTCAAAACTATTAAAGTCGCAGAAATGATATGGTTAAAAAAACGTTAGAACATTATTCTATAAACAATTATTATTATATACTGAGGGGGGGGGGCTGTGCACTGAGCCATCCCAATTGATTGAAACTCATCATCGTAGGGGGTTCCCCCCGCAGTGTTTAAACCCCCCACAAGCAGTCCCCTCGAATTTACTCAAAGGTGAAACATATTGGAACACGGAAGAAATAGTTTACGTCCCATCGGTCGCGCCGCCGATCGTAATGTTTACCAAGTGTAGTAATCCCGGTCGAAATTATGTAGACATTATGACGCCATGACCAATATTTGGCAAAAAATACTTTGGTAAATATGTAGATTATCGGCGCGAACGATGGGACGTACTATTTCGTCCGTGTTTCAAAATGTTTCACGTTTTTGGAGTACATTTAAGTTGACGGCTCGTGTGGGGGTAAACACAATGGGGAACTACACTACGATGATCCTGAGTTTCATTAAATTAAGGGGGGGTCTGGGGGGCACAGCCCCCCAGTATATAATCCTAATTGTTTATAGAATAATAATTCGAAAAGGACTCAAACGCGCATGAATATTCCGACACGAGTGAACGATAATATTTACACACAATTTTTTTTCGGCCGGGCCGCTAATCTACATATTTACCAATACTTTTTCATAGTGACGTCATTCCACTTTAGAGAAAAAAATATTGAAATTCAAACTTATTATATTAATGATACCATCGATCGCTCAATAAAACCATATAGATGGATTCGCAAAAATGTGATTAAATTTGTTTTTCAGCGATTAAAGTTTTCTAAAAATTACCCTAAATTATTACTGCAAGCCTGAAAGGAGGGAGGAGGTGGAATAAAAAAAAAATAATTCCAACAAGTCAGCTCGAGTGTCGGCAGTGCGTGCAGTCCAGACTTTGCCCCAATTGCCTCTTTAATGTGGAAGCTCGCTCAGAAAACAACACGGATGCTCCATTCTCAATATCTCTTAGTCGCATCCAGCCAGTGTTTCAGTACTCCACGGACGAGGAGTTTTCGCGGAGGGTGTGGGTTAAGAAGAGGTTTCTCCTATAAACTAAAGATAAAAGGAGAGAAATGATGAATAAAGGCTGAATTGTTCAAATAAGTTGAAGTATAATAGCAAGGTTTAATCTTTATGTACTGAAAGAAGATACAAAAAGTATCACACAAGTTCGTAAATGTCAACCTACTTAAAAGTACGAACACCAATCCTGTTTTGGGACATTGAGGGATAATTAGAGATCCCTTGATACATTATTAGATAGTACTCAATTCCTCTCTGGGTTTTTTGGGGGGGACAGATCCGGATGAGCTTTGATAGGCCCTTGTGGCTTTTGTCATCCGTAAAATTATGTTATGTTATTGGATCTTCACATCCAGCGCAAGATTTTCACACATTCCCGAGTAAATGTTACAAAGAAACTTTTCAGGATACAATAAATTATCAGGTTTGGCCCAAGTTGCTTGGCCCAGTTAAGTGTTAATTTCAAGCCAACACTTTCACTGCGCTTAATTCACTTCAGAACATCCAATACATAAAATAGGTTATCGAGATAGGATATACATTAGTTTCTAACGCCGTTTATCTAGAGTTTTTGCTGCTGGTATAAATACGGACTAAGACATTAAGAAAATAGAAAAAATGGCACTAGGGACCATCTAGTTTCTCCATTCCCATCATAAGTAGAGAAAGAATAAAATATAAGTACAGAAAAAAAATGGTTAGCTAAAAGGCACTCTAACCTATCTGGGTGAACCACCCGCCGAGACAACACCAAAACATTTGGTCTACTTTTAAAGCAAACCAAGGAATTATCTTTTAAAATAAACCAAGGAATTATCTTTTGTAGCGAGCCAAGGAATTATCCTGACCACCATATCGCACGCCTATTCCTTACCAGGTCCTAATCCCTAAGGAAATTAAAATATAACTATCACTCACTGTTACCTATTTAAATCCAGATGTTTGACACCAAATAAGCTTAATCATATCCTATGTACCAGCCAACATCATCTTTCAAACCTACCATAATAAAGCAAAACCTATTACCTTTAAGAGGACCGGCTGTTGTATTGACAGAATTTCTTTCTCAGTCCACCCGGAAATGTGGGCTATCCCCTGAAATCACCACACGAATTTCACCTGAAGCACAAACTTTCTCTTCCACAGTTATGAATGAACTCGGGAACAACGTCGAAACATAAGCTCTCGCCACAAGAGTCTCTCGTCAACTGACTTCTAGATCACTTTCTATATAGCAATGATGCGTCGAATTCTCCAAAGAAAAAAACATTTGCTTTTTTTGTTTTGTTTCTTTAATTACTTCGCTATTGCTTCGTCTGAAGGTTGAAATTTAAACAGTTGTAGTGCAAAATTAGGATTTGCCGCAACCATATTTAAGTGAAAATGCAAAGTGCATTTGCAAGAAAATATTGAGTTTTTTTTTTACGTGATTAAGGATTGTTCGGTAAATATTTCGTGGAATTGGAAAACACTAAGATCTCTATATCACCCCAAAATCACATGTACACACACTCGTACACTCCACACGCACACAAGCTTTTACAATTCTTGTTTAGGGGGTTATAACTTTTCCCCGAATTTTTCTCGGTTTGAAAGTTCGTAATTTTGATTTTTTTCTGTTCCGAATGTGTTCTTGTGCATTTGTCAAGCGAGACACAGAACAAGGTTCAACACGGAATGCTATGATATAACTCGTTTCCATTTCCCTTTTTATTTCGTTTTATGCAGCATCCTCATTGGATTACACACTTTCTTTTCAAGATGAATCAAGTTCGCACTTTCGAGTGACTGTGTTCTGTGTGCGAACTTGTTTCTAAAGGTTTATAACACGCCATTCCAGCCCTAGTAATGGAGGTTTACGAACACATCCCATTGGATTACAAAGGTTTTTAAACTGCTATTCTTTTGTAAATGTGTGTATTTTTATGCCACTCGCACTTCGTCACTGTCTCTGGAACTCCAAGAATATCCTCTTTTCTCCTTACTGATCTATGCGCTTTCTACACATTCTCTAACACACTATAACTTCACTTTTCTACGAACTGTTTTAATAGCTTTCGAATGAAGATGTTATCATTTGGTCTAAGCTTCTTTACAAAGTCAAATCCCTAGACACATCTGCCTCACATTTCGAGCTATCCCCCACTACCTCGTGAGGGGGAGGGGATGGCTTTCGCCTCCTTTGATTTAACCTTCTACCTATGGTGTTTCGATCCGCTGACTTTCGTCGCCTCTTCATTTTCACGATTTTATTTTTTACATGCTAATTAATGTAAGTTTCCTCGCCTTTTGTGACTGTAGATATTCGTATTTTACCTTTTAATTAGTTTAGGCTAGGTTAGACTATTTAGGTTTCCTCGCCTTTTGTGATTTTAGGTATTCATAAATTGCATGTGAATTAGTTTAGGTTAGGATATTTAGGTTTTTACTTTTTTGTGAGTCTCCGTGTTCGTATTTTCCAAGTTAATTAGTTTAGGCTATTTAAGTTTCTTCGCCTTTTGTAATTTTAGCTGTTCGATTTTACATATTAATTAGTTTTGGCTAGATTAAGCTATTTTAGTTTCCTTATCTCTTGTGATTATGATATTTTTTTATTTTATATGTTAATTAGGTTAGGCGGTTAATATTTCCAAAACCGTAATGACTTAAAAACAAATGTAATAATTCTTATGTCAAGCACATTTTTGCAAATTCATATAAATACAATATATTGATCGTTCAATGTTATTAATATTATAATTAGAGTTTTGAATTTACTTTTTTTTTGCATTTATTAGGACGTCACATTCGAGTAGTCTTTTAACCAATAATTATTATAGTGACGTCACATTATAAAAATATTTTCAACCGAGATATTTTAGTCACCATTTCTTTAATTTTCTTTCTGTTTTAGATTTGATAACTTTGTGTGATGACTTGTGGTGGGTGTGAAATATATTGTGCGTGCAGACCTCGGAAAAGAAGTTGTCACCGACCTTAATCGTGCTTCAGAATCTTTGGGGGGGAGGGGTATTATTCTAGTTTCAGCCATACCACTAATCGAAGGCGTGTTGTTTTATATCTACCTATATCTTTTATAATGATATATTGATTATTTAGGTATTAGCATCACATTGAGGCAAACGTTAATTTAATTATGACGCAAAAGATTAGCGTTAGGAGGTTACTTAAAAGGAGGTTAGTTTTTAGATATTTTAATTTAATATTTCGAGCGGAATTGTTATATAATTTCAAGTTTCTTAAGAGCAAAAAATAAAACAATACTGAACCGATTCAAACTGTTTTGCCGCCATTTCTTGTCTCGAACGGCAAAAAAGAAGAACATATTTGGACAAAGCGAAAGAAATGCTACAAGAAGAATTATATAATGTAAATGATAAGCGCAAGGGTATATAGAGGTTTCCTCGCATTTTTTTCATTTTATATATTCGGTTTTACCTATTGATTGTCTTAGGCTAATTAGGGTTAATTAGTTCAGGCTAGATTGAGCTATTTTGGTTTCTTCGCCTGTTGTGATTTGGGTGTGTTTGTATTTTAGATTTTAATTTGTTAAGGGGAGGTTTGATTTATTTAGGTATTGGACCTTAGTTATCTAACTTAAACCTAAATTAGTCAACACAAAATACAAAGAAGTTAAAAACATAATAAGAAAAGATACCAATAAAATTCATCTAATCTGCGATAGGAGTCAATTTTTTTTCAATTTATTATTTTTATTATGTTTCTTCTTTTTAATATTCTATCCCACGCTCATTATACCTGATAAGTAAGTAAATTATATATATATATATATATTTTTTTTTTGATAAATGAACAATAACGTTCTAGTTAGGTAAGGGTAATAATAAAGTTTCTTCATCGTCTAGAGAAGTCTCCTGGACTTCCTCAACCCTCTTCAGGAGCGTTACATTTACGACAAGGCCAATGTCCATTGGACATAAAAAGTGGAGAAATTAAATAGATAGAGAAGAGATAGAGAAATAGTTAGTTCGTTAGTAAAAGGTTTGGTGGTGAAATTTGGGAATAAGGGATAGATAAGATAGGTCCCTGGGGAAAGGGTATCTGTGTTTCTTTACGCTAGTGTATTTGTTGTTTTACTTAAATCTTTGTTAATTTATCTTCAAGGCCTTTAAAGTTTTCTAACATTTGTGTTAGTCTGATGTATATATATATATATTATTTTTATTTATTTGTTTTTATTATTTATTTATATTTTTTAAAAGTTTGATCAAATTCTATCATTATTGGTTTGTACAAAACATTTGTACATAGTAGCTTTCAAGCCTTTTTGTGTGTGTGTTCTGTGACTTTGTCGATTGTATTTATTACCTTCGGGATATATTGCTTATTTGGTAGTTTATGCGTAGATCGGATATTGGTTGTGCCGCGCAGCTCTTCTGCTGCTAGGAAATCTTTTCCGAGCCACGTTCTGTAGTAGGTCGGGAATTCCGAAGTGATTCCTGATGAAATCTTGGTCTTTCCACCTTCTGCCAAATTTTGAGGGCTCTGGTACCTAGGACTTTGTTTTTTGCCCTGATGTTTGCTTCTTTCCCCGTAAGGGGCACGGCGATTTGCCATCCTGGCCATGTGCTGACGGGATTCAGCACCCCGTCCGGCCCCAGCTTAGCCTCTCTTCCTTCCTTCAAAACACTTGTTTTCTCTCTTTTCATACAACCTCTCCCACAACTTTCTCTGGTCAGCCTCTAATTTTACAGGGTAGATGATGACCTTCTTCTTAGGTCAACCGTCCCGGATCGGGGCTGAGGGGGGAGGGGACAATGTTCCCTAACCCCTGAGCTCCAGGCTGGGGTGGTTGGTTTTTAACAACCTGCTTTATCCCCACCCATACCTTCCTCACATCCCTTTTTCTCTCCTCTGCACAATCTATATATTTTTTACGGTGTGTTCAAGGTGGAGCCACCATGCAGATAGACTGCCAGGCCACCAGGCGAGCAAGGTGGTCTTAAATGGCAGCGCCTGGCTCTGCCGGGCTTGTAAGCACCTCTCACAGTGCGGGCTACTGCGAGAGGTGATGCACGATTGCATCCCGTGTCAAAAAGAGGGTCACCATGCCCAATGATGAGTATAAAAATAAACGTTAACCCCCAACTTCCCCTATAACATCAACGGAGCCACCCTTGGCAGCTCCAGCAAAAAAATGGAGGTCCCTCCCCCTGTGCTTGCTCAAAAGACCCTGCATTTATCTCTAACCGGAGAGGAGGCTTACTCCTCTCCTTCGCTTACGGGTGTAAGGGACTCCCCCTCACCCCCTTCTCTAGGAGGTGCTTTCGGGCGCCTCCCTTTTACCAGCGGCAGTCCCCTCTGTTCTTTCCAAGGGGACTGCCAAGGAAGCCAGCAGGCAGCCCTTAGCCAGCCGCTCCACATCAAAGCGGCTCAGTAGGGCAAACCTCCTTAGGGGGGAGAGGGCAGGCAGGGCCCTTCGGTCGCTTCCCTCAAAAGACTTGCTGGCAAGAATACTAAACCTTGCTGGGGTCAAGGCCCATGCCTCCCCAAAGAAGACTAGTGACGATACTGCCAACGGGATCTGCGATGTCTTGGGGGGAAAGGATGGCCAACTGGAGGCCTCCCCTGAGATAGACATGGTCCTTAAAAAAACCCAGCCTCAGACGGTAGGGCCTTCCATGGGGGAGAATCCTGGCTCAGCGCCAAGCACCGAACCCGAATCCGCCCCGATGCAAGGTCCTCCTCAAACGGCTGTGGTTTCCGAAGCAGTACAAGGAGGGGAGGAATCTCCTCGGACCGGTGCCTTCACGACTACCAGGACCTTCTCCATTTCAGGGAATGACCTGGCTGAGGCCGGTCCATCTGGCCTGGGGGCTTCTTCCAGCGGAGGTGAGAAGCAGGTTTATTCCCCGCCCTCCTCTCCAAAAAAGAAAAAAGAAAAAGACCAAAAAGACAAAAAAGACTCGGGGTTCCTCTCTATCCAGGGGGGCTGCGGGGACGGATGGGTCTGCTGCCACTCTGGCAAGCGACCAAGCCAAGATCAGGACATCCACCCCCTTTACCCCCCTAGTTGCGGAACCCCTGACTAAGACTAATACCAAGAGTGCACAGAGTGGAGCCTCGATGACATCGGGGCCCCTGATTCAGAGGTTACCTGGCGTTTTTGAGCCCGCTGGCTTCAAACGCTTCCTCGTTATTTGCTCCACTGATGGCACCATGTTGTCCAAGGGCAACATGATCCATCAGAGGAGAGGATTAGCTAGTGCAATTGGTAGAGAGCCGAAGGTGACCCGTTTCTCGGACGGGAGCCTTCTAGCGAACGCGGCGAATCCCGCCGAGGCGGCCAAGATAAGTGCTCTCCTGACACTTCATGGCACCCCAGTGAGTGTGATGCCGCACTCTACCATGCACTTTGTGAAAGGAGTAGTTTATGCGAGGGAACTCGTTAACTACTCCATTGAGGACATCACCCTAGAGCTGGCCGACCATGGGGCGGTCAAGGTCGAACGTGTGATGAGAAAACAGGGAGAGGCCTCAAGACCCACCCCTACACTCTTCTTCACGTTCGACTGTGACAAGCTCCCTGAGTCGGTGCGTGCCGGTTGGTACCGCTACCTCGTGAAGGCCTTCGTGCCACTGAAGTGGCGGTGCTATTACTGTCACCGCTTCGGCCATATGAATCGCTCATGTAGACGTGCAAAGTCGGGGTCACCCGAAGTATGTGTAAATTGCTCCGAGATCGCACACGATAAGTCTAAATCATGTGTGGCCAAGTGTGTCAATTGCGGAGAGCCGCACCTCGCTTCCTTGAAGCAATGCGGTGCATATCTCCTTGAGAAAGAAATCCTAGCCGTTCAGGCCCAGGATCCACTCTCATTCCGTGAGGCTAAGGACTTGGGCCTGGTGCGCCCGACTCTGCCTGACGCGTCATATGCCTCAATAGTTAGAAAGGCACCCTCTGCTCCTGGCCCATCCAGGCCAACGAGCACGGTTGTTTTCGCGCCCATTCAGAGCCCTTCTGCGGGCTCTACCAGGGGCGCTCCCCTGGTAAAGCTGGCGGCAAAAAGGGTTCATATCCAGCCCCGGCTAAAACCAGGGTTTTCCTTTTTCCCCAGCGTGACCATTTCCTGTAAGGCGAAACGGCCACGCGCCTCCACCGAGTCGTTAGACTCACAGGAGGCAACACCCCTGAAGATGGTCTCTAGGCCATCTTCTGAGGTTCCTAAAGGTGTCTCCCGAAAGGAGGACAGCAACACAGGAGCTTCGGCTCCTTCGCCCAAGCTCCGAGGTGTGGCGGGTTGCTCGGAGACGGTGATTCCTCGAAAAGAGGGCCCCCCGCTTCCGAAGCCGCAACGCCCGCCTAAGGTTTTAAAGCGGAGGGAGGAAAAGACTCGCATTGCGAGCCCAACCTCCCCCAATAAGTCTTCGAAGGCGACAGCGCCTTCATCACTTTGTCTGGCCAACAGTGCCCGGGGTTCTGCCCCCGGGAAGCATACGGCCATTTCCGTGAGGGTCTTCAATTCGAGGAGGGCCCCCGCGTCTCCTCCGAGCTAGGCCTGGAGGGCATATTCCTTCAATGGAATTGCCGTGGACTCCGGGCCAACTGGGAGGAGCTGCGGAGGCTCGTCTCGTCCCGTTCCCCGTTAGTTATCTATTTGCAGGAGACCATGCTAGGCGCGTGCCACCTGCCTGCCCTCACGGGGTATAAGGGTCTTGCGACCCCACCACCGAGGGATGGCTGGGCTGGAAAATGCGTGGTTTACACCCTGCATGATGTCTCCGTTCTTCCTTTCTCTTTAGATACCTCCTTTCAGGCAGTGGCTGTGCAGCTGCACCTGGATAGGAGGTATACTATCATTTCTGCGTACATTTCACTGTCAGTTGATTTCGACGCGGGGGACTTTCGCCGCGTCGTGGCACGGTTACCGAGGCCCTATCTCTTGCTTTGAGATCTGAACGGCAGGCATTCTCTCTGGGGAGATTACTCCATAAATCCCAGGGAACAAGTCCTTCCTAATCTGATCGAAGAGATTGAGATGGGTGTCCTAAACGTGGATGAGTTTACGCATCACTGTCCGAGAACCGCTTCATTTTCTTGCCTTGACCTATCTTTGTGCTCTTCGGATGCACAGCCTGATTTTGATTGGGGGAATGGTCGATGACCTCCATGGAAGTGATCACCTTTATATTCAAATATAATTTTCAGGGCAACTGCCACCTGAGAGACCACCTCGGTGGTGCTTGGCGCGGGTGCGTTGGCCTGCATTTCAGGAAATGACTGATTTCTCTATCTCAGTCGAGGAGTTTAGGTTGGTAGATGATGCCGTTGAGTTCTTCTCCGGCAACCTCATCGCCGTGGGCCTGAATACTATTCTTCGGACATCTGGCCGTTTTGCACGCCGACCACTCCCATGGTGATCGGCCGAATGTGAGACGGCCCTCAAACAGAAGCGTTATGCCTACATGCGCTATAAGCGCCGCCCAAACGATTTCACTGTCGCTGAATTTCGTCGGGCTAGGGCTAGGTTCCGGTATATTTCGAAGCACGCCCGCCGCTCTTCTTGGCGGGCATACGTGTCTTCACTTAACGGGAAAGACCCCTTTAGCTGAGGTGTGGAAGCGAGTCAAAAGGATTCGGGGCAAGTTTTCGCAGGACTCCCCTCCCGTTCTCTAGGAGAATGGGACCGCAATCTCGGACCCCGCGTCCATAGCGGAATCCTAAGCTACCGCTTTTTTCGCTTTCTCTAGCCGGGATGCTGCTCCTTCAGCATTTAATGCACGTCGTGATGTCGCAGAAGGCTGCTGGCTGGACTTTACCTCCAGAGGCGGAGAACCCTTCAACGACAAGTTTACTGTGAGTGAGTTGCGCTCCGCTCTAGCTTCGTTCGCGGACCCCGCTCATGGTCCGGACGATGTCCCGTACGCCATGCTTCGACACCTGGGTGAGCGAGGCATGGCCTTTCTGTTAGATTTGTTCAACAGGATCTGGGTGGAAGGTCTTCTCCCAAACTCCTGGCGAATCGCTACTGTGCTCGCCTTTCGCAAACCGGGGAGAGATCACTCTACTCCGACCGGTTTCCACCCAATCTCTCTAACTTCTTGCGTATGCAAGTTAATGGAGAAATTGGTAAATGTTAGATTAGCCTTTTTCCTGGACAGCGGAGGCTATCTGTCTTCCGCACAGTGCGGCTTTCGCAAGTTCCACTCCACGTCGGATGCTCTGCTCCGACTGGAAAATGCCATCTGCGAGGCTTTCCTTCGTAGACAGCACTACGCCACGGTCTTTTTCGATCTGGAGAAGGCCTATGATACTGCATGGCGATACGGCATCATGGAGACTCTCTACACGATGGGGGCGAGGGGACGCCTCCCAATGTTTATATCTGAATTTTTGCGAGATCGTCGATTCCGCGTACGGGTGGGGGGAGCCCTCTCCGGCCCAAAGGAGCAGGAAGAGGGTGTCCCGCAGGAAAGTGTCCTTGTTTCACACCCTTTGCCCTGAGCATCAACGGCATCACCTCGGTGCTGCCGAAAGATGTTCTCACTACGCTCTACGTGGACGACCTGTCGATCTTTTTTGGCGCGGTCCAGATGCCAACTTCGGAGCATCGACTTTAACAGGCATTGAACTGCGTCTCTCGCTATGCCGAAGAGCACAGGTTTCTGTTTTCTTTGGCCAAGACTAAGGTGGTGCACTTCTGCAGCCATCCACGGCTTCACCCCGACCCAGATTAGTTTCTTAATGGGGTGCGCCTGGATGTGGTTAAGTCGCACCGTTTCCTTGGTCTTGTATTCGAACGACGCCTCACCTGGGAGGCTCATATTCGCAGCCTTAGGGTCTCTTGTACCCGCGCCATGGATATTCTCCGCTCCGTGACGTTTAGCACTTGGGGCGCTGATAGGGCTACTGCCTTACTTTTTTATCGATCCTTTGTTCGCTCGAAGCTCAACTACGGAGGCGAGTTTTATGCATTCGCCACCGAGCGTTTATTGCGGAAGGTATATTCGATCCACCACACCGGCCTTCGCCTTGCGACTGGTGCCTTCCACACTTCCCCCATTGAGAGCCTGTTGGTCGATGCTGGGGAGATACCACTTGCTCTGCGCCGCGTGCAGTACATCGCTCGCCTGTACACGCAAGCCCGACGTCTCCCTAAGTCGCCAACAGCTCTCACTGCATCCGCAGCTGATCTCGATGGTGCCTATGCCGCCGAGAGACGCCAGTCATACCCTAAGCCCTTTGGATTTAGGGCCAGGAAACTCCTTCGAGAGGTAGATATAGCTCTCGGGCTGGTGGCGCCTCTGGTTCCGCCCAGGACGCTACCCTGGAGGGTACCTCATTTGGCTATTTGTCGCCACGCCTCTACTTCCAAAGCTTGTACTGCGCCGGGAGTATTGCGTTCAACCTTTTTGGAGCACACATCGTGTCACGCTGGAACCGTGCCAGTGTATACGGATGGCTCCAAGTCCCAAGAGGGGGTCGGCTTCCACGCCGTATCTCCTCTGTTTGAAGTCAGCGGGGCTCTACCAGGCGCTGCGTCTGTCTTCACGGCCGAGCTAGTTGCAATACACCACTCGGTACGGGAGATTACGCGACGTGCCCGGTTTGGAGACCGGATTGTGATCTACTGCGACTCACAAAGCGCCCTGAGTGCTCTCGGGGCATTGGAATCTCTGCATCCCCTGGTTCGCGATATCCGTGACGCCACGGTTTTGGTGAGGCGGGTAGATGTCGAGATTATCTTCTGCTGGGTTCCTGGACATGTAGGAATTGCGGGGAATGAGCGCGCCGATGAGGGCGCCAAAGAGTCCGCGAGGACTCTGCGACCGGACCAGCGTTTCACTCTTCCTCATACCGACTACATGGAAGGAATACGGTCAGCTCTTCGGACTGCTTGGCAAAGAAGATGGGAGACGGTCGAAGGGAACTTAAAGTTGCGTGCCATTGCGCCGTGACTGTTTCCATGGACCTATCCCTTAATGCCGCGGCGGCTTTAGGTTGCTTTCTGTCGTCTCCAAATCGGACACACTCGTGTGACGCATCGCAATTTGATGGAGCGCTCGCCTGCGCCTTTTGCAACGATTGCGTCGTCCCCCAGACTATTCGGCACATTCTTGTCGAATGTCTCAGTCTGGGTGATCTTCGCGTATGATACCTGTCCCGGTACCGGGATGGGCAGGGTCGCTACCGCCTGTTCCTTGTACTCGGGACAGATTCGTGCACATTGACTTGTGGACTTGTTGACTTTTGGGGGAAGGCCGGGTTCTCCCCTTTATTTAAGGTTCTTTTTTGTTATTGTTTTTTTTTGTAGGTTGCACTCTCCTGCACCGGTATGAGGGGGACCTCCCCCCGCTGCCGGAGATTGCTTCTTGATTGTTAAGGTTTTTCAATTTATATCGAGCTTAAGTTTTCATATTTTTATTTTAAAGTTTCCTAGTTCTAGGCTGTCGTGTTTTTCGGCGACTTATGCCCAAGTGGGTAGTTGCCAGATGGGCTCTAAAAAAAAAAAGAAAAAAAAAGTTTTTTCTTCATGTAGTGTTTGTTGGCGTTTTCTGTCCCTTTTCCTAGCGTTGTTTTTATTAAGAGTGCTTTATTTTGCACTCTTTGCAATTCCATCATCCAAGTCTTTAGAATGGCCTCTAATGGCATGGGGGGGATACAATATTTTTGGTCTGATGTAGGCAGAGTAAATTTTCTTCTTATTGTTTCTCCTTAGGTTTCTAAATCGATATAATTCTCTTATATCTTGCCTCGTTCGTGCAATTATGCCGTTAATTTAGTTCTTATATCCCCTGGCATATATTTTTAAGCCTAATACTATGCCTGCTCTCTTGTATGGATATCTCAATCTTCCCTACATAAATTGGTGCTATTTTACTTCTTTTGACTGGAATGATGGTAAATTTGTTCAAATTAGTTGTGATTTCCCATCGACGTTCGTATATACAAGTATTTAAGTTCTCTATTTCATATTTCATATGCCTTCATCTTTGCCGTTATCCTTTCATTTTTGTGTGGGGAGATTATTATCTCTTCACGTCGTTGGCGAACTGAATATACAAAGATTCCTCTAGACTAGGACTAGGGAGGTCTCTAGTGAATATCGAGTAGAGCAGTGGACTCAAACACCCAACTTGGGGGAAGCCCTCTTCCAATTGAAATTCTGGTCCTTGGTACTCCCCGATCTTGATGAATGCTCTTCTGTCCATGACGTAATCACAGGTTATTTTCTTAAATCTGGGATTAAGTCCAAGTTGGAGGATCTTAAACTGAAGTCCTCTGCACCACACTGTGTCGAATGCTTTCCTGACGTCTTTCAATACTAGATCAGCGTGCTTCTTCTCTTTTTCTATTTGGGCTAATTTCTGTTATCATCGCCAGTGCTGTGCCCGTACCTCTCTGTCTTCTAAATCCATGATGTTGTTGATTGTGCAGGTTATTATCTTCCAGGAGAGAGATCGGGCGGTAGTCTGCTGGGGGAGATTGAGGACTTCCCCGACTTAGGAATGAACATCATTTTTTATATTTTCCAGACATCGGGAAAGTATCCTGTATTGAGGGCCGCGTTCATGATGTTAATTAGTCCTTGTTTTATATTGTGTGGAGCGTTACTAAAGTTTGCCTTCGTTAAGCCTGAGTGACCTGGGACACGTTGCTTAAACGTTTTTAGGGTTTCGTTAAACTCCTGTAGGGAGATCTTTTTCCCTAGGCACACCATGAGTCTTTCCGCTGTAGCGTTAGTGAAGGGATATGTTCGTTCTTTACTTCGTTTAACTAGTCTAATATCTCGTTCCCGAATTCTGTGTCAAATTTTCTTCCTCTTCAGGGAAAATTTTAAATATATTTGACCAGTATTCTCTAAATTTTACTTCTAACTCTTCAGGTTCAGTTATCGCTTTACCTACCAGGTTCTTGATATTCGCTTTTTTGTTTGCTGGCTTTCCTCTGAACCTTTTCACTGTTGGCCAGAATGTTCTGGGGTCCATCTCCTCATCGAGTTTTTCAATGAGTCGGTCCCAGATTTCTGATTGATGCTGTATGATCAGCTGGTGGAGGTGTTCTTTTGTTTTCCACCTCATCTGGTGGAGGTTGCTGTTTGGTCCCCATCCGTTGATTACGTCCACTAAGCCTCTGTATTCTTCTTGAATAGCAATCATTTCTGGGGTCCATTTTGGAGCTGGTAGCGTTTCATATTTTATATTTGGGATAGAATTTCTCTCTGCCTCCAATATTTTCGTTGTAAAGTGGTTTAGTTCTTCATCTATTTCTTCTGGCGTAGCTTTCTCTAGGCTTGCCGGGACGTGGTTCTGGCAAACGGCCTGGTAGGCCTTCCAGTCTGCTCGCGCATATGACTTCCTTTCCCTTATTGGTACTTGGATTGGGCTTGTTGAGAGTGTGATGGTTAATGCTTCTTGGTCGCTGGGTATCACGGGTCCGGGGGCGATGTGATAGTTATAAGGAAACCTTGAGCTTGTTAAAACTATTTCAGGCTTAGTTGCACCTCTTGCTAAGTAATAGGTAGGGAACTCTGGTCCAATGCGCACTGTTATGTTTCGCTCTAGAAGAAGTTTCAGATTTCGTCCCATCGCGTTGGTGCTGGTGTACTCAGCGGCCCTGCATCTTGCGTTCAGGTCACCAGCGAACATGACCGTTTTCTTATGGGCAAACAGCTTCAAGAAGTTGTGGATAGGAATGTACCTCTTTTGGGGGGTTGGTATTCAGTAGCGATAGTTAGGGACCCTATGGTAATTTGGACCTCTATCACTACGTATGACTCGTCTAATTGAGGTAGAAGTTTGTGCATAAAGCCTTTTCGGATTGCTATCGCCGCTCCGTCGAAGGCCTCCTCTGTATGGCTTGTTGTATAAACTTGGTTACCTGAATATTTTCATGTCTTTGTTTTTCGTATCGATGCCGTGTTTGGATATTAAAATGATATCTGGGTCAAGGTTCTGAATAATGTTTCCATATTCAGAACTTTTTCTTGTCCAGCCATTTACGTTAATATACATTATTTTTAGGTTCCTAATTGTAGTGTCCATTGTGTAGAATGTTTCTTTTGTTTTTCTTCTTGTTGTGTTGTACCTTGGTTGTACCTTTTTTTTTGTCTTCTCTTCTGTCTTGCTTTGACCCTGAGGCCTGGTGAGGGGGGGGTTCTGCATTCACCTTTTTGTTTTTTATTAAATTCACTCTGAGAGATATTGTTGACAATTTTTGGAGTGTATTTAATATTTCCTTGATAGAGGGCCTCTTCGACCTGGTTCTCTGGCATTTGATCCTTGTATTGCCATTTGATTTTCTCGTTTATAATTCCCTCGGTGATGGCCTCAGCATGGTGTTCTTTGAGATAGAGAGTGTTCCCTGTAGCGAAAAGTTTGAGATTTATTCTTTTTGCATTAATCTGTTGTTTTTTCCTCGGGGTAGACGTCGGGAATCTTTTCCTCTGTAGGCTGTTGGTCCTCTTTTGTTCTCTGGCTGCACGTTCTGAGTTTTTTTCCATTATTTGTTCCTGCTCTGTCTCTGTTTCAATCTCTTCTGCATTATGATCTTGTTTTTCTTGCTTCTTGCCTGTTTCCGCTTTTTTTCTCGCTTCCTGTGCAGCAATTCTTGGATCTCTGCAGCTGGAGGCGTTTCTTCCTGCTTGAGTTGATAGTTGACCCTGTGTGGGTTCAACCAGTTTAGCTTTCAGAACTTTAACTGATGGAGGATTGTCGGGGAACCATATTTGTGGCACTCCGTTGTTCTTCAGCATCATATTTAGTTCTGTCTTGAATGTCCCTGGTCTTGATAGGTTCGCAATTTGGGCGTAATAAATACAGGCCCTTATCTGCGCTGAATTTTCGTTTTCTACGTGTAGCGCAGTATTGTCCTTGGTTGTTTCTGCCTTGGATGTTTTCGCCACCTGGAAGTAAGTGTTTTTCCTCTTCTGTTCTTCTTACTGTCTTTTTTCCTCTTTCTTCTTTTTTATTATGTTTTTCTTGAAGGGACATGTCATTGCGAGGGTGCGGTGGTCGCCGCCGCAATTCAGGCTCTTGTGGGGTGGTCGTCCATGCGGTAGCATCTGAAACAGATCTGAATCTCTGTGAACTCCTCCCTCTCTATTTGATCGAGAGTGATCCTCACATTGAAAGCCAACAGTCCTGTCTCAGTGACTTTTTGAGCAATGCCTGTATCACTAAATACGACTTTAAAGACATGCGTATGTTCTCTAAATTTGATTACTTCGATCACTGTCGCCCAGCTGTGGTTGGATTCAATTTCTTTTTTCAGTTCTTCAGAGTCATGAGACCCGACCCATGCGTCTAGATGCCTACATATCACGTTTCTATGCGTCAGTATTTGGGGAGGGATTTGGGGAGCTAGTCCGATATTTTTCAGAAAGTCCACTGACTTTTGTGCCGTCAGGGCTTCGACGTCCTTCTCAATTTGGCACATTGATACATAGCCTCGGGGATTATCAATTAATCTAACCAAAGCAATATTGAGTTGGGAATATATTGTTGCAAAAACTCTCCCTCTGTCGGGCTTTTCCCTGGTTAGGGCTTTGAGAGTGATCCTTGTAGTTCCCCGCATATTTGTAGTGGATTTAGTGAACCATGATACCTTACAATTGTATTAATAGAGGACACTTGAAGGAGGGGGGGGGCATTATGACTTGCCTACTTGTATGCAATTATATTTGTGTGTAATTATATTTAAAGACCTAGTTGGATAGGGGGAGAATAGGAAAAGATATAGAATAAAGAAAATTTATATGTCCTTGTCCACGTACCTTTCTTCTGAGTTTTCTTCTTTGATTAGGATATATCCCTTTAGATATTTCTTCTGATTGTTTCCTTGTACGGTTTATAAGGGGTCGGTGTAAGTAGATTGTTAATTATTTACACTCAAGTTTCCGGTGGTGCGCTCAACTAATTAAAAATCATTTGTTTTTCACTTTGTTTGTTGGAGCGTACCGGTGGAAGCACTGATTTTAACGGTTGAATGAGTTTAATCACTTGAAGAGAATAAGCGTGGAGTTCACTAAGTTGATCACTTGCTTCTGAACTTGGGGCAATCGGTCTCACTTTAGTATTAAATGCATCAGGCGAACAATGTTTGTTAATCTTTATTTAACGTGTTCACTGATTATAACACTTCCAGAGTTTGGCGAGTATCTGGGCACTTATCTAATATTAATTCACTTTTGCGCTCAATGTTTAATTACCGTATTAGGGAATATCGTTATATTTGGCCTTTGCACTTTTGTCACTTCGGTTTTTTCACCTCGAGTTCTCGTTGAAGTCAATAAATCTTGAAAATAATTAACACTTCTATGTGTTAGGAGGGTAAAGCACTGGCTGTAGAATTACACAGGTGTATAAGGCAGTCGGCACCTATCCACTTCCCCCAAAAAGGAAATTTCCAGAAGATTCACGGCTAAATGTCACGTTTTCTCCATTTTTCTTTGAAGTTAAACGTTAGTTTATACAAAATGGCTTCTTGAAATTTCCTTTTTTGGGGAAGTGGATAGGTGCCTTGTCGTATATGTAACGCTCCTGAAGAGGGTTGAGGAACTCCAGGAGATTTCTCTAGAGGATTGAGAAACCTTATGTTAACCCTTACCTAACCACATATATATATATATATATATATATATATATATATATATATATATATATATATATATATATATATATATATATATATATATATATAAATAAATAAGTGGCATAATGGTTCCGATACGGGAAAAATTGAAAATTGAACTTTTCATGAAAATGTCTTCCAAATCTAAAACAAAGGAAATTAGAACTGCGATTATATAAATAGTTAGGTTACGGGGTAGTTAAGACACATTGGGTTTGGCAAGTTGCTGGATCGAGTCATTCTTGGGTGAAAATCACGACGGCCTGTAAAAACTGTAGATACATGAGGTTCGGATCCTACGTTAAATTGCAGATTCGCATTGAGAAATCAGGGGGCTCAAAAATAGAGAAGGAAATGGGTGCAAAACCCATACCCTATGTCTACATACACACCTACATAAAAGCAAATGTGTTAATTGGAATTAATCTTGAGTTGGGGAGAGAACTTAGTATATGTTTAAACATAATTGGTAATCATGTAGGATATGGTTTGCAATAAGGCTGCTACATTTTGTCAAAAAGTCACAATTTTCCCTATGCCTCATTGCGCACCCTGTAGATTTGTTTGTAGGGGCCGGAGTTTTTTTCACCTTTTCTTTCTAACCTTTTATTCCAAGCTCTTCTTAGAAGGCGTATGGCGAGACAAAAGGCTGACATTTGGTCTTCCTCTATCAGCCGAGGCGTCTTTTAACTCACTTTTCCGCGGGTCATCGTCAATGTAAAAGTTAAGTGTGGAATTGCTTCAATGGTTTATTAGGGGCAGAAATTGGGAAAAGGACAATATTACATAAATAGAATGAATATACTTGAAAAAATAAGAGAAGAATAGATAGGTTAATAAGAGAAAAGTAAGTAATTATGTTACCATATGACTGGAAATTAATTTTTTTTAGTTATGTTGCATTTTTTCATATAGTCTGAATATATATATATATATATATATATATATATATATATATATATATATATATATATATATATATATATATATATATATATATATATATATATATATATATATATATACCGAGTCATTCAAAAGTCTCGCGACACATTTAAATTTTAATTAAATGAAAAAGCTTTATGGATTTTGAACAAAATTAGTCGTGAACTTGCTATAGACAGCTAGAATCAGTCCCATCACGAAAATAATTCCTCATCTCCTGTTTTCTTAGGCTACGTAGACTTTAACGTGAGCTCCTTTTTCGAGACGTTGCCTACCTCTTTATGCATTTCTCTCCTACTCCGGTTAGCATATTCCTTGTGACAAGATTTCAGGTATTCCTTATACGTTCCTCTAACTCTTCAAAACTCCTGGGTTTTGATTCATATACTTTACTTTTCAGGAAGCCCCACAGAAGGAAGTCACAGGGTGTCAAATCTGGAGAACGTGGTGCCCACTTCAGAAGTCCTCGACGACCTACTCAACTATCAGGGAACTTGTGATTTAAGAATTTGCGAACTGCTTTAATGTGGAGGAGCACCATCTTGTTAAAAAAAGAATCATCACCATTGGCTACATGTTGCGATTCAGTGAGAAAAAAAAGTTTAGAAGCATCGCTAGATAATTAACACCTGTCACAATAACAGTCTGCTGCTGATCATCTTTGACAAAAAATGATCCAATGAGCTTTTTAGAAGAGATAGCGCACCATACACCCGAGCTTTGGAGAGTCGCGCTCGTACATTTCAACACCAACTGGGTTGATTTTACCCCTAAATCGAATGTTACGTTGATTCACGTGACCAGATAAGTGAAAAATTGCTTTATCACTGAAGAACATGTTATCTGAGATAGAAGGGGCATTTTCGTGATGGGTTATGAGTGTCTCACATAGCCCTCTTCCATAAGTTTTTGAACAACTTGTATCTTAAAAGGGAACACTTTCAAGTCTTTACGTAGTATTCGTTGGATGGTTGCAGCATAAATGGTTAATTCTCGCGAGGTTCTATTTATGGACTCACCTTGGCTTCTGTTGAAAGCTTCTTCAACGATGGCAATGTTTTCCTCAGAACGGCTACTTCTAAGTCTTCCTGTGCTTGGTCTATTGGCCACAGAGCCTGTTAACATAAATCTCTTATGAATGGAATCAATTGTAGAGCGTTCTGGGCAAGTAGGCGTCTCATAGAAAGCAGGGAATTGTCTTTGAGTTTTGGTTGGAGATGGTAAACTTCCTGCCAGGCAGTGATTTTATATTTCATTTCCAAAGTCAAATGTTCACCCATTTTGACCAGATGTAAGGCTCAACTTATACAATAACAAATTTTAATTTAGTGAACTATATTATACTACTAAATTAAAGTACTGAGTTTAAAATCTGCTATATTTATATATATATATATATATATATATATATATATATATATATATATATATATATATATATGGTTAATGTAGTGGAATTATTAGACAACTGCTCTACTTCAGGTCCAGTGGGAGATCCTTTTCCCCTCGAATTGGAAGACTACATTTATAGGATAGCTAATCCACCAGTCCAAAAAAAACTGGTTTAAAAGTTACCTCTTTATGGTGGCCTCTTTAGCGCCATAGATAAAACCATTATTATTAACGGTAAAGAGACTAACGTAAAGGAGTAACTTTGAAACCAGTTTTTATGGACAAACCGGGAAAGAACTAGATGACCGGGTTAAGCAGCATCAAGCCAATGTACGTAATCCGCGCTTTTTCTACATATGTACAATCTTAACCATAGCATTAACTGGAACAGTGCCAAACCAGTCATAAAATGCAGTAATTATGTATATTTATAGAAATATATTAGAATGTATCTCCATTAACGCGTTCCCAAATTTCAACCTTCGCCCTGGTTTGTGATCCCTACATACATAAAATCTCAAATAAAGTTGTTTCAGGATTTTATGCCCCCTAATTAGGGTTCAGAGTTGGATAGTCTTATTCCCCCTTTTCACTATTTAAGGCAATGTATGCCCTGTCTCTTGAAAAAGGTCTTTAAGAATAAAGACAAAAGCACTCGGAATCGTTTTTGACTTATCCTTTGTGGGTGTATCTGCATAACTTTTACTCACGTGCAATTTGTGAGCTTGTTTCATCATATATATATATATATATATATATATATATATATATATATATATATATATATATATATATATATATGTATATATATATATATATATATATATATGTGTATATATATATATGTATATATATATATATATATATATATATATATATATATATATATATATATATATATATATATATATATATATATATACATACATAGTAGGGGCAGTCAATAAGTTTTGCGAATCGGTGGGGCGAAACAGAGGAATGGGGATGGCTGTTTGTAGGGGTGTTAGGACAAGTTATGACAAGTCAGGACCTGCAGCCGCACCCTCCTGCCTCGTCTATTTAAGAAGCAGTAGCTGATCGCAGATCGTCAGTCACAAATTTTTAAACAATGGAGAAGGTTGAGCACCGCGCAGTGATCAAATTTTTGACTAAGGAAGGCAAGAATGCAAAAGAGATCCATGAACGCATGGTTGCAGTGTACACCGACACTGCCCCTTCCTATGCAACCATTGCTCGCTGGAATAGGGAGTTCCACCATGGTCATGAGTCCCTTGAAGATGACCCCCGTCCAGGACGCCCATCATACGTGACCAACACAGACAATGTGACCAGTGTAGAGAGGATGATCCTCCAAAATCGACAGGTGAAGGTCGAAGAAATCGAGCGAGAACTTGGAATATCACATGGAAGTGTTATCAACATCATCCACGAAAATTTGTCCATGACCAAGGTCTGTGCCCGTTGGGTCCTTAGAAACCTCACGAAACCTCACGCCCCATGATCGACTTCAACGTCGTCAAAGTTCGGAGGAGCTGCTGCTCCTGTACAACCAAGACCCGGTGGGATTCGAGTCACGCATAGTGACAGGTGATTAAACGTGGGTCCATCACTGGGATCCCGAGACCAAGCTCGAAAGCATGGCCTGGAAGCACAGGGGCTCTCCGACGCCCATCAAGTTCCGGATCCAACCCTCAGCCGGGAAGATCATGGCCACCATCTTCTGGGATTCTAAGGGAGTGTTGATGGTGTACTATGCGCCTCGTGGAAGGACCATCACAGGCCAATATTATGCCGAGGAACTGGCTGGGTTGAAGAAGTGCATCCGTCAGAAGCGGCGCGGCAAGTTGACACACAGTGTCCTGCTCCTCCACGACAATGCCCCTGTCCACAAGGCCAGAGTTGCACAAGCTGCCCTGCGCGAGTGTGCATTCGAGGAGCTCACCCATACCCCTTGGAGTCCAGATCTGGCCCCTAGCGACTACTTTTTATTCCGCCAGCTCAAGGCTGCACTGCGTGGGCGCCGGTTTGGGCACGATGAAGATGTGCATCTCGCCGTCCAGGAGTGGATTGAACAGCAGTCGGGAGATTTCTGGTTGAGGGAAGTCGAAGCCTCAGGAACAAGTGGCGCAAGTGCATTGAAGTTGAGGGTAGTTATATTGAAAAATAATAAAACACTTTTCCTTATATCTCGTTTCTTTATATCCGAATTTCAAAACTTATTGACCGCCCCTCGTATATAAAGGGTGCTCCAATAACTTGGATTGATTTTAAATGTGAGTTAAGTTTAAGCGTCTAAGGATTTTTTTCTTTTTCTTTCAGATATAACAAATTCATTCTTTGGCAATTTCAACCATTGGTATATTAACAAACGAACAAAGTGTTAAAGTTATCGAAGCTGTCGTAGAATGACTCTCGACGATACCATATATTACACTATTCGTTGAGGGAACTTCCTTAATTATCTTTAGAGTGCGTTTACTGTCTGGCGGCCGATATTATGTATCTTCGATATGCTTAAGAAGTGGAACTGAGCTCAAGGATAATAATATTGCTATCATTAATAAAATAGAGTTTTATTAATAATAACTATAAACAATACACAAAAACGGAAAATATTGACATAAACAGAATGGAAAGGGTCGTGGAGACTCGGGCTAATCCAAGGATTTAAGGGATTAAAAAAAGGTAAAACAAATATAGAGTTAAAGAGATGGGATGGTTCGATAAACCATTTAAAGAACAGGATAGAATTGACAAAAAGGGATCAATACTCAAAAGGTGACGTTTGGCTTACGTAACTTTTCATTAGGGTGCAGTGGAAGGTACTTGAAGGAATATTCGGTCCGCTGGCGAGTTCCAGCCGAAGGGGGGGGATAAAAGGATCCTGACGAGGCGTCTTGGAAAGGAGAACCGTTACTCGACGAACGGCTTGAAGAACAATGGCTGTTCTACTTTGTTCTCTTCTGAACAAAGGGGGGAATGAGAACCGTCTCTTGTCTACGGGCTCAAGAACACTGGCTGTTCTAATGTTGTTCTCCTTTGAACAACAGGGGGGGATGAGAACCGTTTCTTGGCGAAGGGCTCAAAACGAACAATGGCTGTTCTAATGCTGTTCTCCCTTGAACAACAGGGGGGGATGAAAACCGTTTCTTGGCGAAGGGCTCAAAACGAACAATGGCTGTTCTAATGCTGTTCTCCTTGAACAACAGGGGGGGATGAGAACCGTTTCTTGGCGAAGGGCTCAAAACGAACAATGGCTGTTCTAATGCTGTTCTCCTTGAACAACAGGGGGGGATGAGAACCGTTTCTTGGCGAAGGGCTCAAAACGAACAATGGCTGTTCTCCTTGAACAACAGGGGGGGATGAGAACCGTTTCTTGGCGAAGGGCTCAAAACGAACAATGGCTGTTCTAATGCTGTTCTCCTTGAACAACAGGGGGGGGGGGAAGCCTTGGGGACTTGTCGTCGGAAAGGCTCGAACCTTTGGCACTCAAGGAATATTGTCCTCCTTCTGGACAAGTGATGGTGAATCTCGAAGTCGAGGTCCCTTGGCGCACAAAGGGAGAGAGGGTCTTGGTGATGTTTCGCGACGAAAATCTGGATCTCCAATCTGATCTTAGTGGTAAAGTTTCCATATAAATAGCCAGGACATCTCCATGGCGTGGGGGAAAATGGAGTGAAAGCTTGGAGGAAACGCACAGCCGGGCCGGGGAACAATGCCTTATCTGTTCATAAGCCTAACTCGATCTGGCGAGGTCGGCGTATGGGGGCGAACGGGGGGACGATAACCTCCTTGTTTAAACATTGGCATCCGGTAGCTGAGATAAGACTCCAAGCCTCGAATCGAAGATGCACGTGGGCAGCATCGTGGTTTTAAATAATACGGGGTAGGAGTTGAAATTAAACGCAGCTTCAACACGTTCTATCACAGAAGCCTATTACGAAAATGGACGTTTAAACAGAAACGCATTTCGGGCACTTCGCGATTTTTTTGGTCAACATAATCGACCAACCGAGAGTGCAATTGGGAAAATTGTTCGTAAATTCAAACAAACGGGGTCGGTCGCCGATATGAAAAGGCCATTGCGTGCTCGTTTACGTTATTCAGCTGAAAATATTGCTGCAGTGCGCGAGAATGTGGCCGAAGATCCAAACATCTCTATTCGTCATCGCGCGCAGGAATTGAACCTCTCCACAACAAGGTTACATCGAATTTTGACAAAAGATTTGTCTCTACACACTTACAAAATTCACTTGAAACAAGAAATGAAGACTGCTGACCATTTGAAGCACCGTACATTCGTCAATTGGGTGCACGAGCAAAGACAAGCCGATGATGATTTTTCTCGGTGGATTCATTAATAAGCAGAATTGTCGCATTTAGGCTGATGAAAATCCCAGGAAAATTGTTGAAAAGCCACTGCATCCATAAAAGGTCACTGTTTGGTGCGTATTTTTTGCTAGCGGAATAATTGGGCCGTAATTCTTCGAAAATGATGCCGGAAATTCTGTTACAGTGACAGGCGAGCGATACCGTGCCATGATAACCAACTTTTTATGGCCTGAATCGAATTCTATGGATGTCGAAGATTCGTGGTTTCAACAAGACGGCGCCACATGCCACGCAGCGAATTTAACAATGGCTTTATTGAATGAGAAGTTCTCAGGTCGCATCATCTCTGGAAACAGCGAGGTCAATTGGCCACCACGATCGTGTGACTTGACGCCTTTAGATGTCTTCCTTTAAGGTCTTCTCAAAAGTAAGGTCTATGCCAACAAGCCAACAACAATTCAATAGCTGAAGGCTGAGATAATAAGGCATATTGGTGAGATCGAGGAGCAACTATTTAGAGACGTCATCAAAAATTTTGACCATCGAGTGGAGGTGTGCCGCCGAAGCCTTGGCGGATATTTAGGCGATATTATTTTTCATCCATAATTGGCATGACTCAAATAACATGATCCAATAGTGAAATCAATAAATTTTCCCCAATAATACCGTTTTATTTACTGCTACTGCTAACTTCGATCCGTCTTAATGGAACACCCTTTATATATATATATATATATATATATATATATATATATATATATATATATATATGAGATTTCCTTTCTTTTTCATTTTGTTTTAGTTATAGTCTGATATACTATTTGCAATTATGATATTACAAATATGTTAAATAGCTATCAAGAGAGATCTTATTTATCATCATCATCATTACTAACTCTATAATTTAAGAAGGGGATTTTGGGGAGTATTTGAATAATAATTTCATCTTAGTTTGGTCATGACTTAAGTATATTTTAAATTTTTATCAAGGTAATTTCTAAGAATTTCTTTAGAGTTTGAAAAAACAAAATAGTTTAGTTCAAAAAAAAAATATGATTATCCAATGCTTTATTAAAATTTAAGGAAGGCAACATGATTTTTTGAAAGGAGGAAATAGTTTAGAGTTCTTTTTTAAAATTATTATAATTGACGAAGTTCAGAAAATTTCTAAAAATTTAACCATGGCTGCTTTTTTTTTAGATTTTAAATTTTAATCTTAGTAGTGAATGGCAAGCTGACCCCGTACGGGGGGGGAGTGGCGAAGCCATTGCCTGATATCTACTATAATTGATTTCATTAATTTGATTTACGATTAGTTATTATTTTATTTTAATTTCTATTTATTTTGCTTAGATTACACTTTTACTTTTAGCGAAGCTGCACAAATTTGTTTTTCTCTTTAATTTTATCATAATATTTATTTCTATACAACAAAGTTATTCTACTAAAGTTGTTATATGATATTTTAAAGATTAATTGCCTAATTGATTGGATTAAACGTATTTTAATTGGTTGATCATTTGCTGTTATTAACGATTTATTCTGCTTGAGTTGATGTTTTACTATCATTGTTATTATTATTGAAATTTTTACTATTACTCTATTTGTTACCTCTTTGCTATCGCATTTTATTAACAATAATACACTATGATTTATTGCTGTAACATAAATTAAGTCTTCACTTTCAATTCTTTTATTCTTTATTTTGTAAAACTATTTTATACTTTCAGTAAAAAGTAGGATCTTCGCCCTTATTATGGCGCAATTTCGTCTCCCTAGCCTGATGGCTGAATGGCTGGTTACTCGAGTGAGTAGCTCCTCAGATATTTTTTCTTCAATTGCCGGTTACTCGAGTGAGTAGCCTGTGACATTCTTAGTTTTACGATATCCTTCGGTTTGTTTGCAAGCATTAGCATTGTTTTCACTCTTCAAAAATGACAACGTACGAACTTGCTAGGGAGGTACAAAATAGCGAACAAGCAGTCAAGGATTTGCAAAAAAAGAAGTATTGTTCATCAGCAGAGAATTTGCAAAAATGAACACAGCCTGAAACTTTCGTTGTCCCATACTCACCTGTATGGTGCTGTCACAAACAAGGGTGTAAAAGCAAATCCGGATTGAGAAGCGATATCTGGTGAAAAGGGTTAAAAAAACTAAAAAGATCATGCAATGTTATTGTTTTTTATAGCTGCCCTTCGAATACGAAGATGACTCAAGCTTCACTCGATGAAAATGGAGATGAATTTATGGTTAAGATGATAAAGGATTAATGAAAGGATGACTGTGTGAAGGGGATGATTGAATGAAAGAGAGAGTGAGAGAGATGAGAAAAAGAAAAAGATGAAAGATGAGTGAAGCTGTGCTTGCGTAGTGAGTGGTTTAATGTGGACAAGGGCTTGCGCTGGGCCTATTCCCACGGCTTAGAGTTAATCAGGAGAACCATCGACTGTGAGAGATTGCAGAGGTTTGCCGGACATCCTGTTTGTCGAAAACCACCCAATGTGGAACCCCACTCACAGCTTTTTCATTCGGGGTTGAACTCCCGTACACACCTATCCCAATCAAGGAAGAACTGGAAGAATTATCTCCGTGAAGTGTGGGCAAATTCGTTAATCCTATAAGGATCGGTGGAAATGGATAACTTTTTTTTTACTAAATCATTTTTACCTTTTACATTTTTTTACTTTCCTTAACTTTTTTGTTTCTTTCCTCCTTTTCGCCCCACTAAACCACCCAAATAAATATAACATAAAAATAATCCCATCCCTCGATTCCTGTGCATGAGAAAGGCCGTCTAGACATCTATCTGAGGAGCTACTCACTCGAGTAACTGGCCGTTCAGCCATCTGGCTGAGTAGACGAAATTGCGCCATAATAAGAGAAGAGATCCCCAAAGTTTTCTGATATTAAACGGAAGGATTTATACCTATGATTATTATTATAACAGATGTTTGCTATTATTGCACTTTTAATATCAATACACTATTTTATCACATTTAATAATCAATTTCTGCTTTTTTTTAATAACTTTTTATTACTATAAATGTATTTAAATTTACTATATTTCTCTCCTCCGGTATTTTATTATAATGTAGGGAGGATTTTTGCTAGTGTAGATAACGCCTTTAAGAAGACTTACCACTTCATCCCGAAGGCACTGTTCTTTTAGAGTCCCTGGCTGACTTTTTCTTGGGATTTTTCACTTGTGAATTTTATCGATAGTGCAGCTAAGATAATTCACTGGCCAACAAATTTTAACTTTTTTAATTATCAGAGACTTGAGAAACTTTTTTCATGTCCTTTTTATCGCTGATTTCAAATCTGACTTTAGTTTTTCTTTAGCACATCAGGTTTTCGAGATATTCGAAAATGCTATATGACCGCCGTCGCTGATAGAATGTAGCGTTTTACTCTGATTTCTTTGCCGAAACTGGTGATATATAGTTGCATAATGCCATTGATAGAAAAAAATTGCCTTCTGTATACCTCCATGTGCATTGAGAAGTTGAACTGACACAAAATGATACATTTAACATATAGAAACTCTAAAATTTATCATTCTCTTTAGGCGTAAACATATGATAAAGATAAATAGACATGTTTTGTTTATTTCACAAGTCTAATAAAGTTAATGGTACTTATATTGCATGTATAAGAATGGTAAACAATAATTGAAGGGCTAATAAGTCAAAACTCGAATTTATAAGCGTTGTGCATGGGATTTGCGTTTGAATTTTTCCTAGGATTATCACGATACAACATCTAACAATGATCCCCCATTATGCTCTCGTTCCCAAATCCTTGATAGCGAGTTTCCATGGTCTTGATATCCTGGTGGAAACGTTCACTTTGCTCGTCACTTATGGCTCCAAGATTTGGGAGAAAAAAGTCTACCTGCGAATGCAGGAAGCAGATTTTAAGTGACATACGGCATCTCATTTCTTTATAAGATTGAAGGTTTTCCCCGCCGTCTCTGTATGCAGGTGACGTGTTGATGCCCAGAAAGTTTGCACATAATCACTTGAAGGCTAGCCATGCATTTAGTTCAAGAGGAGTGAGGGTCTTCTCGAAGTCATGGTCTGCTAAAACCTCCCTGATTTGTGGCCCCACAAATATGCCTTTTTTTACTTTGACCGCGCTCACTTGTGGAAATGTTTGGCACAAATATTGAAATCCCTGAGAATTGTCCTTAGCCATTGCTTTCACGAAGTGTTATTAGAGCTAGTTTCAAATGAAGAGGTGGCAAATATATTGTCTGAGGCTCTACCAGGGGGATTGACTGAACACTGCTTATTCTAGGCTCACATGTAGATCGAAGTGACCAGTCACGCTTGTCATAATGTTTTGCAGTGGCAAGGCTATCCCACAAGCAGAGGAAGCAACAGTACTTCGTGAATCCTCCTTGCATACACATTAGCATGCCTATGACTTCTAGATCACCACAGATGTATCATTGATGGGCTTGGAAGTTTATGGCTTTAAGAAGAATATCCATATTGTCAAATGTCTCCTTAAGGAGGACAGAATGGCCAATAGGAATGTAAGGCTTTACATTGCCATTGTGCAAGATGACAGCTTTTAGGCTTGTCTTAGAAGCATAAAAAAAGAGACGCCAGTCAGACGCTTCACATGTCTGTGATAAGGCTTCGACCAATCCATTTATATCATGGCTCTAACAGAGAGGTCCATTAACTGTGAAGAATGAAGTTAAATCACGATTACGCTTTATAAAGTAACTCACATGCACATTTTTCTCGAGTAAAAATTTTTCCTGTAGTCGAGATGCTAGAAATTATGCTTTCTCCTTTGACAGTGGAAGATCTCTCACAAGATCATTCAAATATTCCTGAGAAAATAACTTTGGCTTAGAGTAAGCATCCTCATATTCAACATCCGCATCTAATGTGCATGCTCCTTCAGTACTGCTACCATCACTGATATCATCAGGTATGATGCCATCATCAGGTGAAACTGGTCTGCACGCCGAATCCATAGTTGGATAAGCAATTTGGTGGTTTTCTTTATAGAAAACACTTTTGTGGTCACACTGCAGAAATAGTAATCTTCGAGATGATCTCTGGGCTCTCTCCATATCATAGAAACAGCGAAAAGCATTGAAGCTTTCTTTTTGTTAATCAAGTCACGTAATCCATTAGAGCATGAAGTACAAATTTGGCGTGGTACCCATGCTTTATCTTGGTCACCCAGAGGGCAACCGAAGTGAAGTTTGTACATTTTCTTTATATCATTTGTGATAGTACTCTGCTGAGATTTTGTTGTAAAATGCCCACATACAGAGCAGAATTTATCTGGATGATTTTTGCACTCTCGATGCATTGTTACTGCTTTGTGGAAATATTTGGAAGCCTCTTATGATCAACGCAAAAGGAGCAGCTTAGAAGATGCACATTACATGAGGAACCTGAAAGCATAAAACAGAATTATAAATAATTGCGCAAAATATGCATGCGGGTTACAAATGTAAATGAATTCTTCTCTATACCCCTTTAACCAGCAAGAACTCACGAAGCATCTAGTTTGCTCATCCTAGCAGTATAATAATGATGCATGCAATAAAGCAATACCAGTAATATACTACATTTTATAGTCGCAGACGCCCATTTTGAATTTTTTGGCATATCTTAAAAACGGTACGTGCTAGAGAAAAACCGAAAGCAGATTCGGATTCAACGTGGAAAATGCATTTAGAAAAGTATAGTAAGGTTTCTGATGAAGAATGTGTGTTGAACATTGTAATTAGACCTATGTTCTCTCTATCGAATAAGTTCATGCATCTTGTCTTGATAACGTCGGTTACTGGTTGAAAGATTTACTATTTGGTTGGGCTGAGTTTGTGTTTTCTTCCTCCTTGTTTTGAAGAGTTTGTTGTTTTGTGATTTTTATCTGAAGATTTGACTTCATCCTCTTCCCGACATTGGTTCTCGTGTTGTTCTTTCTTCGATTAGATGTAGTTTTAAGATTTCACCAAATTGAGTGTTTGATAGGAACTATATTTTTGTGTTAACTTTTTATTTCGGAGCAGTTGGCTAAATACTTCGCTGAAAGTACTCGGGTAGCCTAAGTTAGCTACGTGGTCACAAAGAATTGTCATTAGTTCCATGTTCTCTTCCGTTATTAAGGGTATCAGGCGGCTTGTCTTTCTCATTGTTGTTGAACTTTGGGCGGCTTCAGCATAGATTTTGTTTTCTTTAATTTCATTTTAAATTGTCATATCTCTTTCTTCTTAGCAACTCTTTGAGTGCAGGGTACTTCATCGCCAGGGCCCTTTGTTCTCCGTCGCAGTTTACGTAATTCTGTTTCTGGCTTTTATAAAAATCACACTATGCTTGTTGATTGCATAATTAGAGCACACTCCTTCTCTGCTGGGGCAGTGTCTCGTCATGTTTCTCCATTTAGAAGCACATTAACCAAATTTCCAGTGAATATACGTTTCACCTTCGATCTGTTTAGGTGTGACTCTTAGGTAAAAACCAAGTAGTCCTTGAGCTTTAGCTTTATGTGTCATATCCGTGTTCCCGGAATTGATTTTTACAAGGTTCTGGCGTTTTCTGAATTTTTGAACTTTGCGAATTCTCACTCAAGGCTCATTCCGTTGATTTCTATTTGTATATCTTCATTGTTATTTAAAAAAAAAAACAACAAAAACACCCTGGAATCAATTCTTTATAAAATTGCTGACATTTAGGCCATTATTTAAGGTAGGGTTTTTACTTCGATCTTATTTTTTTAATTCTTCTTTCGCTTCCACATGTTCATTGGTGTGGCAGGTTGTTGCGGACCCCAAAGGTGTGTCAAATAGAAGGATGAGGACCATATTAAAGCGACTATCAACCCTTTTCAGGATGTGTTACCAAGTCAGTTCGATAACCTACATATGATACATAGGCCAACCCGCTTGCTATTTGGTAGATCATCTAATTTCGGGCCCACCGGAGGGGGTAGATATTTATTGGAGGTAGTTGTTAGCCACGAGTGAAGAAGATTTTTCCTGACGAGAAAATTAATTACACACATTAACGGGTGCGGGCAATCCCGTTTCACGGAACTTTCCTCTTTTACCTGAAGCTTTTGCATTCACGGCACAACCCATCAATTATTCCCCAAAATATTATGAGTGGAAATAACAAGACAAGAATAGAGAGACAGGTGGAGGGATCGCCATATTCAAGTTACATCAAACAACAGTCAGAGAGGAAAGTTTCAGAAGTGGTTTAAGAGGGAATAGGAGGAGAAAGATAGGCCAGTGGATATACATTGGTGCAAGGTGTGCTCGATGGCGTGTGTGTTGGGTATTTGACTGGCAAGGTTAAAGGTTCGGCAAGGCAGGGAGGGGTTCGGCTAATCGGCAATTTGCCGGTACCCTGTGGCGAAGGCGGCGTGCGGGCTTGAATTATGGAAGCGTCACGCAATGCTGCTAGTTAATGTATATAGACGTGAGTATGGGGTAGTTGAGGGTTGCTGGGTACTTGCGTGGCTAAGCAACTTGTTGGATATTATGTATTTGATTGTATATTGGGTCTCCTTCATATATCATTAGTTGTCGCGTTAATCGTGTGAAGTTATATGTGTTTAGTGGCGTGAGATTCTTTGAGTCGTGTAGCGTCGACATTCTTGTGTACAGGGGAGAGTGACAAACGCGCTTCAGAGCAGAGTTCTGAATACCTTGTACGCTCCTCTGCCATGTGGAGTTTGCAGCCGTTAGTGGTATTGGCGCGTATCTGATGAGTGTTCTGACAAGTGTCTTGTATAGGTGTAACTGCATTTTTTTTGCTGCTGAGATGAAATCTCCTCACATGTTGTTTGTGTGTTTGGCTTTGAATTGAATGTCGTTTTGGTGTGTGTGTGTGTGTGAAAGTATAAGTGTTTATCGAATGTTGCCCCAAGTATTTTTGTTGCTGATTTGTATGTGAGTCTTGTGGGGGCTAGGGGTTGTGGGTTAGGGGTGTGTTCGTATATTTGTATGTTGTGCATGTCGTGCATCTCTATAGTGTCACCTGTGTGTTCTGGAGATTAATAGTTATGAGCCACTTATACTCGCATTATATTTTCCTGTTAAGTATGCGTTGTGCGCGGTGCGCGATAGTTTCTAGGCGGGGGCCGGAGACGAGGATAGTCTCGTCATCCACGTACGATAGTGTGTGCGTGTGGCGTTTTTTTGCAGGCGTGGGATGTCGTTCGTGTATACGATAAAGAGTGTGGGTGCCAACACGCTGCCCTGGGGTACTCCAGCGCATGGTGTAAATGGTTGTGATATTGTGTTATTGTATCGTATCTAACTAGAACTTCCTGTCTGTAAGGCAGAGAGAAACGAGCCTTCTGGTTCAGAGAGGCAACCCCGTGTTGTTGGCGAGTTTCCAACAGAGCATCTCATGCCACACTATATCGAAGGCCTTCTCGACATCATTACTGATAGTGTTTCTTGTCGTGCTTTATGTATCATTTCGTGAACGATAGCGAGCACCATGCCGGTGGAGCGGCCCCTCCTGAAGTCGTATTAGCAAGGAGATAACCATTCATCCTCCTCCAAGAAATTCCCGAGGCGGGTATTAACCATGCGTTTAAGAATTTTTCCTAAGAGCTTTAAGAAAGCAATAGGTCTGTAGTTGATTGGGGTTTTTTATGTTGTTTATGCAATATGATGTTGTTCGAGGCCTTGAATACCTTTGAGAAGTATCCAAAGGCTAGAAAAGCGCTATAAAGGTGTGTTAATCTTTGATAGATGACTTCTGGCAGGTGTTGTATGATTGTGGTTGGGACAAAAATTGTTGCTATTTATACAAAACTAGTTAAACATAAAACCAAAAAATCTACAAAAAATATTTAAAGTTCATATTGACAAAATATAGGGAAAATAGAGGTGAAGCAATCGGTAAAGGAAATAAGGAAAAGGGATGGCACATTAGGAGGCAATGCGGTTGATACTAAGATTTTGAGTGAGGAGCAAGCTGATTTTGGGCTGCAGTTGGATGTTTATTTTTGGTCTTCGTTCCCATATGTAGTTGTCTGCAAACAACTCACGGAGAATTACGGTAGTGTTGTTGTTCAACATTTCTCGGGTGATGTTTTTTCAGTTGCTTTAGTAGTATGGCGTTTGATGACTCTATCTTGAAGAATTGCTATTTGCCTCCGTGCTAGGATTGTCGAAGTCATCCCTACGTACGATCAAGTGCGGTGCTCATAGTCGTCTTCGACGCTGAGAGTATACTCATATACAAGGTTGGTCTCCTGGAGGGGGCTGTTGGGGAAGGGGGGTGAGTATAGCTGTTCTTGCGGACAAGAGCGAGTGTTTTCTTAAATAACTTGTTCATAATTGCTTGGTAATAAATGACTATTTCTCTGTGTTGGGTTGTAATATGAGTCCATCATCTGATCTCTGACATCGTAAATAGACTTTTGTGGGTAGACATTGTTAACAAGCAGCAATATACTCTTTTTAATTCGGCATCAACTAATATACAAGTAAAAGAATGTAAAAAGGGCCTGTTGAGAAATGCGTTGATTACGAAGTTTTTATATCGGAAAATCCATCCATGCACAAGCCCAGATTTGTGTCTTTAACGTAAACATGAGCCACGAAACGTGTTTATTGGAAATGGACGAGGAAGTCGAGATAAGGTGGCGTTGTTTTCGGTCTCATAGGTGAGGTTTATAAATAGGTGTTCCTTGAATTTATGGATAAGGGTAAGGGCAAGGTTGGAGTTTATTTGAATTCACGAATACGTCAACAATAAGGCGGACAAGGCAAAATTCCCCCCACCCCACCCCATCTTCCCAGGTGCTAATAGAACTGTCATCTGCAGAACGGTTGAAAGCTGGGGGGAGAGCACTCATCTGACGAATAAAAAAAAAATCATATTGAAAAACAACACACAGGAAAAAGTAAAGGTAGTTACAAAATTTAATACTCCCACTCATGTTTTAAAAGTAAACTTTGAAACTAGTAAAATGGTCAAGAGTCAAAAAATGAAGAAATTTTAGCCTTTCACATGAAAATGCAATAAAAAAAATATTGAACATAAAACCTTTAACAACATCCAAATGTGCTTCTCCTGGTACAGGATGGAGTCACATGCAAAGTTGAAGTGCCCCCTCCCCCCCAAAAAGTTGGCCTGCTCTGAATGCGGTCATGAAAGACGTCGCACCATGGCCTCAGCTGCTCGCAAATAAGAGAAATTATTAAAAGAAACCAATAATGCAAAGAAGCGAAATTCCGTTGTAGTCAACAAGAAAAAAGAAAACCAACATAACCAACACAAGGAAGAAATTTTTCATAATGCGGGAGACGCAAATGCAAGAATTCCTACTCATTTATACTCACTCGGCAAACTTAGGTAACCCAGAGTGTTATGATATGGTATTGAACGCTCTGCTCGAAAAGCCCCATTTCCCCACCATTAAGCTACCCGAAAATCGGGACTCGTCAAAAATTTTCGAAGTACGCCTGGAACCAATTATAGAGACCCACGCCTCGATTTAAGATTACCGGCTACCACATGAACAGAATAATCAGAAAAAGAGAAACAAGAGAGTGATAAATCGACAATCTCAGAGAAGGAGGAAAAGTCCCGAGGTCGAACAAGGACAAGGGACTACTAAGAGCAAATCAGAGAACTCAAGTACACCCTAAACGGTGACCAATAAAGAAGCACTGTGAGAAGCAATTAGTAAAACAAGAAATAAAAAACAAAACAAAATGAATAATGAACCAAACGAAAAACTTAGCTCAAACAGGGAGCCAAGGATGCATATAAGATTCGGATTATTCAGATTATTATACATAAAAAACAAGAATCTTAAGCATAAATACGAATAGATCGACCTATAAAAGGATAGACTATAGAAACATTAAGAAAGATCGATGTAGATGTAGATTTGAGTTCGGAACACTGCAGTAACATGAATAGTGAGTGAAGTAATGAAAATATGTAACTATGAAGTGTTAACTGCATATTACTCACAAGAAAGTTCCCACGGGGCGGCCATAGCGGTAAAAGAAGGATAAACTACAAACAGGTTATAAACCTTGAAAGTTCTATGTGAAAATAGAAATTAAAATGAACTTAAGGAAAATGATCATTACCATAGGGCATCGACCTCCCGAATGAAACTATTTTTATATTCAGTTTCGCGATCCTATTTGACAGAAGGATTCCCCTAATCTTCATGGAAGATATTAATGTAGGATGTTGGGAAATCCGGTTATCGGCAAACGGATGGAATATGACGGTGTTCAGACACCATACTGGACAGAAAATATCTCAACGCCTTAGCCCAAGATTTACAACCCACCTAAATCATGGAAAGGACAGCAACCAACCCGGACATCTGTCTGGCCAACTTCCTCGTCCTTTACAACTATTATATAGATCCAGAGCTGATATTTTGTAGTGACTACATAGGAATTTCATTTACCATTAATGGAAATTCTCCACAAATAGCAGCATTTTAAGAAAAAATTCTAAAGTTGGATTGGAAAAAATACGAACGGGCACTACAAGAATTCACACCTAATAAATAGAAAGATGCAACGCTTGAAGAGATAAACGACTAACTGCTGTGGCCGAGTAAACAAATAATAGAAGCAGATAGGAACTCAATGGACAAAAAACGGCGTACAAAACTATTTCATCATACAAATAGACCGATTAGGTGAAAAGTTTTCACTGTGAAATGGATGAGCTATATCAAAGAAGCATAACAACGGGAATTTCCCGTGAAATAATATATCGAACCAGAGAAATTAATGAGGAACTAAGTGAGCTGATTCTAGAACAATGACAAGAAAAATGGAACAAAGCAGTCGAAGAAATAGACTGGGATGTCCCTTCCAAGAAGTCCTGGACAAAACAAAAAAAAAATAAAGGAATCCCCCTGAGTCTAAAAAATATTAAAAAGATTTTCCAAAAACTTTGGGAGAACATCTTTAGAATCAGCGAGGAAGAAAACGCAAACGCCAACATAGAGTTCAAATATCAAATAATTGACAAGCTAAATGAAATCATAGAAAAGACGAAACTGAGCTTTCGAGTGGAATAGAGTAAAGAATACAACGAGGAAAAAATAAAAAATGAAAGAAAATGAAACAGCTATCCATTCCTTTAGTCAGAAAGCACTAGGCTCTTCACGTTTCACACAGCTACACCTCTATGAAAGAGTATTCTGGTCAGGATTTTAAACATCCTCAAAGCCTTTATGAACACGAGATACTTTGCTGATGCTTTTAAAACGGCAGGAATGATTTTTATAGCTAGAATGAAAAGGTCGTCGACCAAAAAGGGCAGCTACTGACCAATTTCCTTCTGAAATTTTGGGGTGGGCCTTTTGAGAAGGTGATTAATGTAAGACTCGACAAACACTTGGAGGAGAATTTGGTTTGTAACCACCAACAATGTGGCTTCAGGAAAAAAACGAACCACCGAAATGGCAATCAGCGTCATCTGTCAAAAGATTGCTTAAGCGAATAAAAACGGGAACTTTTTGTCTATTGTATATCGGGACGTTCCAAAGGCTTATATCACTATATGAATATCACTGTACCGAAATTTAACCGCCAAGCAAGCTTACCACAAGTAGGGAGCCTAAGCCAGACCCCGTACTAGATATATAACGCTGACATCATAGAACTAAGCAAGCCACTAGACTGAATCTTCAATTCAATGGTGATGTAATTCAGATAATACATACAATGTCCATACAGGAACGCGCCAATACAAGCTCTCATGACTATCGAGGAAATAAAGAAACGTAGAAGAATTTAAAGCTAGACGGGAGATCTGGTTTAATTAGGAATTTATTTAAAATAGTCTAAATAGGAACAACACGGATACCAGATGTGCACCTATTCCAATAAGTGCAATGATGCGAGATATGTGTATGTGAAAAGTGGTGAGACAAGTCTTCCCACAAAACCTGCTGTTACCACTGTAAAACACGGAGGTAGATCTATTATGTTATGGAAAGTTCTGTGCAACAAGGCGTTGGTACATTATATCAAATCAAGGAAACGAGAAATAAAGAATACTATAGAAATATTCTGAAAATTAATTGAAGTGATGATCGCAAACCTGGACTGGTAAGAAGATGTTTTTTTTCAACACGACAACGACCCTACACACGCATCGAAATTGCACGCATCGAAAGAGTTTTGGAATGGATAAAAGACTTCAACCATTTAAATATTAATGACATCAATTGAAGGAATTGTTCCATGCAAAAGAGCCCCTAAACATCGATGAATTGAAGAAGTCTTGTAACGAAGAGTGAGACGAAATTACACCTGAAGTTTGTTTAAATCTAGTAAAAAACTATGAATCATCTCAATAATAGGGAAGTCCAAAGGACATTTTCATAACCTCCAGACGGTAGGTCTAGGTTAGCTCATGTTAACCTAACCTATTCTCAAATAACCACAATACACTCGAAGTTGGGGCCCAAAAAGTCAAGTTTTTGTGTTTGAAGGAGTAGATATTAGTTATTCACCAGTAGTTGGGTATATGGAAGTAGTTGAAGACAGATACCAAGAAACACTTATGCCCATAATCGAAAAAGTGGAGAGATGGATCAATAATTAGCTATAATGATGGATGGCGAGCCAACAGTAATCTTGCCACTAATCACGGAATCATCAGCCATTCTTTGTAGTTCGTTAATATACAGACATACGTTCATACAGAACATATTGAATCGTATTGGGGATGACAAAAGGCACAAATTAATGCCACAGCCAGTCACCGCTGGCAACCACATGCTGGCGACACCTGGCAACTTCCCGCTATTGTGGCATATTTAGTTAGCACTAAAATAATAGAATCATTGTAATGTTATCGTCTTGTCACTGGCTCAACTCCATCACTCGCTCCACGCCAAGTGCCAGAGTCTCTCACGCCAAGTGCCAGTCTCCCACGTCAACTTCCAAAGCTTTCCATTCACGCGAGCTGCAGCCAGTTGACTTGAGCAATTCTGAAGACTACCTGACCCTTGTAAATAAAGATAATATATAATTGGAACGTGTTTATCTAACTCTAATCGCTTTATCAACAACAAACAAAGATGCAAATGCGAATTTCTTCAAGGTTATTTACAACAGTTCAAGTGAATGGAAAGAAATAAAGCAAACAGGTTAATTTATTTTGTAACGCAATTGTATATGATAGGAATAGTTTTTGATTGCATTTTTTCGTAAAAAGAATTATTTTTCCTTTATCTGTTTACCAAACTAGTTGAAATTTTGTGGGTGTGTCTAATAATACATTATCCCCAATTTAAATTTCGTTACTCTCCAAAAAACGGTTCATGATGAACTACGTATGGCGAAAAATTCACGTATTAGGTAAAATTATGAATACTTTCTGGAGCATTTATATATGCCTTGATGAGGTTCTCCACCAAGTCCCTATACTTTTCCGCTTTATTGTTTACTCATACATCTTGCTGCAACCGACTTTATATCTTGCCAAGCTCTTCTCTCTTTGCCAGCAGTACACGATCAAACTCATTATCTATAAATATTTCATGAATCTAAGGTTTTTAGTGAAGTACTTAAAAGCTATTTTTGTTTTGTCCATAGACTTCACAGAGTGCTTCGTCAGGATCAGTGGTATCATAATTGTTCCTGAAGTGAGAAGAGGTGGATGTTGAACGGTTTTTTCTCTCCATTCCAATGCAGGACGGAGTGGCCAGTCTTTCTTGACATAATGTGGATCTCTCGCAAGACTATCGCATTGACAAATAAAATATCAGTACTTTGTGTATCCAACCTTCAGATCCATCACAAGAGCGACAGCCTTAAATCCGTCACAAAGCAGCCACTGATGTTAGCCATAGTTTTGTACCTGAAAATTTGCTTCATGTTATAATAGTCTTCCTAAATATGGACTGAATAACCCAATTGATTTGATGGCAGCTCATCCCCTTTAAGGAGCAGAACAGATTTAAGACTTATTGGATTAATCTGTGAACAACCTCAAGTCACATGGATCATAAACGATGTCGATGGCTACCATTAAACCCTTAATATTCTGGCAGGGCACAAAGACACCTTCCATGACGAAGAAAGTTTCGATTCCCCTGTGTAGCCTAGAACCTAACACCTCTGCCTTATTTATGGGTAGTTCTAAATCCCTGACAAGATCTTGCAGTTCACCTTTAATTATGACGTGTGGATCAGACGAGTAAAAAGGTTCACAACTGGGGTCTTGTGACATTGATGGCTGAGGACTAAAACATTAATCCTCTTCCTCATCTGACACAAGTGAGAATAATTCAGTTGCATCGCGAACTAGTCTTCCTTCTCCACGAGGTAGTGGGAAAATCGCCGATGCAATGTTTGGTTACAGAAGTTTGTATTCTCTTCTTTGAGAAAACTCTCACAATTGGAAGCATCATGCAGAAGTAGCAGTGGCTGTTATGAACCGTTGGATCTCTCCACTTCATTAGTATTACAAAAGGCACACATTCTATTACCGTTTAACCACTGGAGAATATTCATTCCACAAGTGCACAACATAATATGCTTTGGGTCTACTTCTTATTCTGATCACCAATTTTACACCCGAAAGAAAGGTAGTAAAGTAGGCTTTCAAAACCACAGCACTTCTGCCTCTCTTCTGCAATGCCAATGTCGCTTTATACTAGATGTTATCTGCCTTGTTCGCACAAGTATATGAAAGAACAGAAGTACGAGTAAAAGTACTTAATAAAATGGATTATATGTACAAGACTACACAAAAATACACTACTACTACTACTACCTCGTTTGACGACTGAAAAAACACTGGTGTGGGAGTCTGGTATCCGTGTTACGCATGCACATACACCAGAAACACACAAATGGACTAAGTACTCAATCTTGAACCCTCAAAATAATCAAGTTTAAACATCATTTTCGGATTCAGAATGAATCAAGATTGACTCCATTTGTATCCGAAGCATTTGAGCCGTATATGAGTGTTATGAAGGGGGGAGCGGAAGTTAAACCTCCCCATTATACTTTAAAATTAGAAAGCAAAACCTAATGGGGGTATCACCCCCAAAAAGTTTGTCGTGAGGGGTTGGTAAATGAAAAGGTGAAGTTAGGGTAATGTAGGCAATATTCAGAACGGGAAAGCGCGCAACTCCCCATAACCAACCCCATTACACACAGCCACACCTCCCCCATACAGGCAGAGCCACACCCAAGGCGTTGGGGCCGGAAGAGCAAGCAGGTGTCCAGATGTCAGCTGTTGCATAGTTGCCCATCAAACGCCACAGACACCAAGTACCGAGGTGATTCGTCTTAATTGTGGAGGTTGGAAATGTTTTGAAGAGTTGCGTGACCTTGCAGTACTAAGTGTCATAAGTAGTCTCTACTTTAGAATACTCTTGCCTATATACATACCTTCTACACATTCCTTCTACCTCTAACTTCACCATTTCTTTTCCGAATTTTACCGAAACTTTCTGGCGGAAATGCTTTCATTGTTAGTTTTTTTTATTATAATAATAATAACAATAATAAATCCTCCAGTAAGTAATGTTTGATTATTTGGTAACACCGACAGATAAGTGAATTTGTTCATTAACATAATTCCCATCATTATCAAGGACTTCCTTCCCGCGATTCCTAATAGTATAGAGCTCTTTAGGTTTTACGGAAGAGGATGCAGAGAACGTGCAATGAAGTGTGTGTGGAGACGCCAGTTTGTAGAAAGGAGGAAAGAACCCACACAATACCCAGAGATTTTATTTACTGACGTTACGCTCATCTCTAGTATCTTTGAGGCAATTTAAGACATCGAACTGAACCAAACGATGTTCAGTTCCATACGTAGGTATATAAGACCTTATTTTACCTCTTATTCTCATTATAAGAAACCTAAGCACAGCTGAAATGGGCAAAGGTCAAGAGTAATAATAAAAAACAAACAAATTAGAGAAGAACACGGTCACATGTTCAAAGTGTTATTCAAATCCAAGGAAGGGCCAAAAAATCGAATGAATAAGTTCTCACCAAATCAAATGGAATGCGAAAAGTTCGTCTCAGTGCAGTTGCGCTTCCAGTGCTACACCCTGGACAAACACACAACCAGGTAATGAACCGTCTTAGGGAATTTTGCTCTGAATGCAGAAGCCAAAGGCACAAGTGGAAAAAAACGCGGATGTACGATAATACAAATCCCTCAGCTGTGGTAATCAACACTGAACAATGGCAATGTCATGTCTGTTGAAAAAAATATAAGAATTAGAATGACTAAACTGAACGAAAAAAAGAGGAAAAAGAACACTACCAACGATGCAGCAACAGCAGGAGGATAAAAAAGAACGACACCCTCAAGCACACGGTAGTCAACATAGAAGTAATCATGTGACCAGATGATCCTATGCATCATGCCCGCATACATAGTAAACATCGCATAGCCTCTATGATACGCTTGGAATTAAATAAAATGCTGGATAAAACGGTCTAAAGCGCATGTGGTTCCTGGAGAACCCACCCGCAAGCGAAATCTATAAAATCAAAAATAAAGCTAACTAAAGTGAAGACAAATACCAGATGGAAACCGACTAACACAACCCAAAACAGTTTAAAATACCGAATAGGACTTAACCGACGTAGACGCCGAAATTGAAGAGGCACCAATAGAAATTACAGAGAAAGTAGAAAGAGAATTTTAGAAAAAAAAACACCAAAACCTATCATGGATCCCAGACCAACCCACTTCCAGAAAACTAAGCAAAAAGAAATAGTCGACGGAGTGGTAAAAAGAAAGTACAAATGGGAATATACAACAGAATATAACGAAACGGAAAAAACAACGCAATAGGGCAAGGAATGAGCTTAATTGACCCCGGATCATGCCACAACTTATCGAACGAAAGGTTTAGGAAAAGCTATCCGGACGCATTAGATTAGCAGGCAGAAAAGAAAGTAGAGACAAGAAACGAACAAAGGAGAAGGCACACATATAACTGAAGAAGAAACTATCCCAACGTGTACAAGTATCAGAATAAATTAAAAAGATTCACACTCAACGTTAATGATGGAAAGCTAAACCAATTACATCCTCCAATATTATTCGAAATGAGAATTCAGACATCAAAGTACTAATTGAACGAGGATCAAACCTAAAACACAGAACCATCAAAATACCCAACTACAATACACAGACCAGATGCGATGGACTAATGACGGGTATAAGGGAAAGATTAATCTAAATAGAAATTAAAGATTTAGAAGAGTCTTATATTGTCATTAAGGTAAAACTAATTACAGGAGACCTGGTAGTAACCGAAGCATACCAATCCCCTAGACGTCCGTATCTTTCCATTCCCAACTCTATTAGGATCTTTCGCCGTCCAGCATCTGCGATAAAGTGTGGAGACCTAAACGACAGGTGCAGAAAAGCAGGATATACAAGCAACACAAATGGCGTCGAAAAACTCCTCCAACTTCTAATGCCGAAAATTTAGACTACTCCTGATATTGTGCTGACGAATCCGCACTTCCACTTTATTCCCCACACAGAGCAAGACAGCGCAACCTCATCTCACAACCTGAGCCTAATAACCACAAGTTTATCATCCTCCATTCAAATTAAAATTCCCAAAGAAAGGCCCTCAGTAAGACAGACTGGAATCAATATAAGGAATACCTTAGTGCGTCTTCAATGGAATCCCTAATTAACATAACAAGAGAACCTCTACACACCAAGAATAGAATATAGAACGATACCTACACCGCGATGGGACGAAGAAGTAAAAAAAACAACACCAAAAAACAAGGTCTGCTAACCAAAGGTCGCATACTCTCACTTATTCTGATTTATGACCTTACGAGCTTCAAAACATATAATATTTCTCGGACTAACTTGGGAGGACCTTGGCAATTATATCATTCGACAGAGAATGTAAAACAATATAAAGGTTAAAATTTTGTTAGAATCGGCTAAATAGTTAGGATGTTATTGCCAGATAAATCCCCGGCTAATCTTGGGAGGACTTTGGCAATTATATCATTCAAATGAGAATGTAAAACAACATAAAAGTTTCAAACTTCGTTAGAATCGGCCGAATAGTTATGATGTTATGGCCAAAACAAAATAATTCATGGGCTAACGTTGGGAGGACTTTGGTAATTCTACCATTCGAAAGGGAATGTAAAACAACATAAGGGGTTCAAATTTCGTTATAATTGGCCGAATAGTTACAATGTTATTGCTAAAACAAAAAAAAGTAAAACAGGGACCGACCGACCGCCATAATGAGATGTAGTCACCCGCGAGTAAAAATGGAAGAATTCCAACTACTAAAGGGAGAATAAAGTAATTTTTAAATAACATGGGAAGATATCGAAAAATAAGAAACAACAGAAGCTAAATATGAATATTGATAAAAAAAACATCAAATCTGGTCCGGAACAAAATAATAGACAAAATGGACATAGAAACAGATAAAAAAAGATACTGAAAACAACACAGAATGAATTCTTGAATGAATTCTTGAAATCGTCGGCCTAAAAGATCTAAATATTCAATTCCTGAAGTATTTTAAAACAATTCCAAAACATGCGAAGAAGGGGTATTGCACCGGCAAAAAACGAAAACCAACGATGGCATCACATGAAATTCGTGAAGGATTTAATGATTGGTGAGGTGAAAATATGAGTCAATTTGGGGCAATAGAAACTGCGCTCGGGCAACTCTCCTCATAGACTCCTCTCACCTTTCGTTCCACAACTTGTGTCCTTCAACCGAATGGAAATAACATTGTGTTGATTTGGCAAATTGTGTCTGGTTAGGCAGCAAATGGGTGTCTCCATTAGGGTCAAATTTAAGGGGACTGCTGATGTCGAGACCCGTGTCTCAGAACTCATTTAAATTGTATCTCCCAATTAGAGTGACATCAAACGATGCGAAAGGATAGTAAAAACTGAACGAAACAACATTGATCCCTAATATATTTGAAAAGGAATCACACACGAGTATATATATAACATATCCTCATTTATCTGACCTAAAATATTTTTTTTATATATGGTCGCAATTGTCTGTTATAAAACAAATATATCTTAATTACAAATCTCTCGAAAAACACAAGATAATCGTGTGTAAATGACTTGGCAAAAAGAATACAAATAAAAAAAAAGAATCATTCAAAGAGTGGCCTACTTTAGCTCGTGGAGAATAGGAGTAACGCGTTGATTGGTTTAATTACGGTTCTATGGCAAGTATGAATAAATTCGCGTGACTAAGCACATACAAGTGGAGGTTCTTGTAGCCGGGGTGAGTGAGATGAGTTGATAATTCACGCCAAAGAGAAAAAGTGATTATAATCTTTACTTCATCAATTTTGGGATTGCTCTGTTTTACTAGTGGTTGTTATTAGGGCTTCTCTTTACTATGTCAAGTTAGTTCAGGTAATGGAAAATAACCTATTAACAAAAATAACTAAAAATAGACAGCCCTAAAGGACGTAGTTTTCCAACCTCAACCATCATTAGTGGGCCTTTATCCTTAATCAAATTTAGTGAATGCTTATCTTCAATAGGAGTCGATGGGAAGATTTAACTATCTGGAGTTTTAGCTCTTATTAAAATTAAAGAACTCCTTATAATATATGATGGGATATAAAATTGTTCGCGGTAAACCATATTTATAGATTTAGATTAAAAAATGAAGTATTATGATTTAGGTGCTGCATTTATTATAATAATAAAGGTTAGATGGTATCTATGTTGAACAATAAGGTCTACTTTAAATTTATTAAATTTATTTAACATTATCGAGATTTTATTAAAATACCCTCGTGTCTTTTGGACTCACCTGTCAACAATTTCATATTGTTTCTTCTCTAGCCGATAAGGGGCTCATCGAAGGAGTAAATATTTGCGCAACGAAGGCACTTCTGTATATGAGTCGAGACAACATCGTGAGAGTTGCGCACCCATTTAATCTTTAGCGCCCACCAAAAGTATTCACGTCACTTTTGCCCTTTGTTGACAACTACTAAATCGGTGATATCCCGTTATTTATGATGATGTAAATTAACCCCTCTCCCCCAATGCTTTAGTCTAGCCTAAATACATAAATTGACAGTGGTTTAGGTTTCAGGTCACTAATCCGTACCGTTGCATATGTAAGGGCGGATTTGAAATCAGTTGTAACTTTGAGGCTGAGTAGAAACCCATGTTGAAAGAGGCTAAATTTGTACCACCGTTTCTCGGCCACGGAGGATCTAAAGATGACACCTTTATTTTATAAGTATTGAAAAATAAAAAAATGGTCTAATATGAGGAAGAAATAATCTAAAGGAAGTGAAAACGAAAGAAAAATACATATTGCGAAGGAAATGACAACTCTTCTCAGCTATAAAATTGTTAACAGCTAACATTGGAGTGCTCTATGTTTACATTTTGGGTCAGGTACTATTTATCATATATGTTAATGACATTGATAAATAGCTAATATTTGGAATTTCGAAACATGCGCATAGATCTGGATCCCAAGGCGATAAATAAGTAGGCCAGCTATGGAATAGGTGAACGTAACTTATATAAGCTTCCTAAGTGGTTTGTCAAATGGTAGCTTAAGTTAAATATCACAAAATGAATTTATGGATATTGGTAGGTTTAATATAAGAAAATATCCAATTTTGACAGTGCGTCAAAACAGCAATATGGCAAGTCGAATCCTTAGCTCAATTGCTCATAACATATTTATAAATCTAAGGATGTCGTTTTTTTCACTTTATAAATATCTAGTTTGTTCACAGTTAGAGTAAAATATGAAGCTTTGGCTACTTTTGAGTTAAAGAGATGTAATATATTTAAAAAGAGTTTAGTGACGTGCCAAGAAACTACTCTTACCGTATGAAGACCGGCTGAAAGGCATAAGTCTTTTATCATTTGAAAACCGTGGCTCCGCGGAAAGCTCAGTGAAGTGAATAAAATTCTCAATAGTTTGATTAAACTAAATCTCTATTTTCTATGTCATAAATAATAGAGGTTTTGAGTCCAATATTGCGGGAATTTTGTTCAGTTATTAAATAACAGCTACCTGGAATGCCCTTCCCCGACTCGCCATTAAAATTAATTAGACAAATTCAATAAAAAGTCGATTGGAATTAATTTTCTGAGGATAAATACGATTTAAATGCACAAAACACAGGGAAGAGCCAATGTCATTGATGGAAGTGAAGGTACAATTAACGAACGGCCCCAAAATAGAAAGGATGCCAGTGGTAAGAAATGTACATAGTGTTTAACCTTATCTTTCGTACTTTCTTCTTAATATATTTCGTACATTCTTTCACACTAAGTAACAAATTTGTCTGCTAGAAGAAAGGGAGATTTCCTCACCTTTCTTATTGTGTTGAGTGCGGTTTGAGAGAGTAATGAAGTAACATAAAAATAATTTGCGTTAATCTCTGGACAGTCCTCCTAACAGGAGGAGCTTGCGCTTCGCATGCAGCCCTTCAATCTGTAGCCTACAGTCAATCCAGGCGTGGCAACGAGGTTTTGTTTGAAAATTTTCCAAAGATTTCCAATACATATTTCCTAATAATTTACTTTCGGTCTATCTTTTTTCATATCGATGCGTATTTTCTAAGCCAAAACGAATAAATCCCCACCTTTTATCAGAACTCTTTTGAAATAGGGAAGAAAAAAATCCTCAAGACTTTTTCCCCCATTTAAATTTGTTGCATAATTTCTTTTTTCTTTACTTGTTTTTAGGGGCCAGTAGCTATTTCCTCCTACTAAAAATTAAAATTGAAAATCCCTTTTAGAAAAAACTTCGATAAAACCTTCGAATATACAAAAAACAAAACAAAAAAACAATCATGGCTAAATTAGAATAAATTTTCTGAACTTCACCACTTATAATTCTTTTTCCTTTAAAAAAATTCCAAAACATTCGATAATCATATTTTTTTCTGAAATTGACCATTTTGTTTAAAAACAAGGTCTGCTGACCAAAAAGTCGCGTGCTCTCACTTATTCTGATTTAGGACCTTACGATCTTCAAAACTTTCAATAATTCCCGGACTAACCTTGGAAGGACCTTGGCAATTATATCATTCGAAAGAGAATGTAAAACAACATAAAGGTTCCAAATTTCCTTAGAATCTGCCGAATAGTTATAATGTTATTGCCAAAACCTTGGGATGACTTTGGGAATTTTATCATTCAAAAGAGAATTTAAAACAACATAAGGGTTTCAACATTCGTTAGAATGGGCCGAATAGTTATGGTTACTGCCAAAACAAAATAATTCCAGGGCTAACCTTGGGAAGACTTTGAAAATTATGCTATTCGAAAGAGAATGTAAAACAACATGAGGGTTTCGAATTTCGTTAGAATCAGCCAAATAGTTACAATGTTATTACAAGAACAATAACAGGGCAAACGGGGACCGACCGACCGACATAGTGAGATTTAGATTCGCACGCGACTAAAAATCCCAAAGTTAAAATATACTCTTACAATAAACTAATGTCAAAACATTTGGCCATGACTCTATCCTATCCTGAAATTTGTTCTTGGTTAATTTGTAAATACAAACTTTTTTAACGAAAAAAGAACCAGAAAAATTTCCGAGTTAAAATATAGTGCAATGGATATTTACCAAAATTACATGTTAAAGCCTAGAAGGATTGTACTATCCACCTTTAGTCGTGGGCGACTCTACATCTCACTATGTCGTTGGTCGGTCGGTCCCCGTTTTTGAGGGGGAGGGGAAGAGGTAATAACATTGTATAACTATTTGGCTGATTCTAACGAAATTTGAAACCCATATGTTGTTTTACATTCTCTTTCGAATGATATAATTTACAAGGTTTTCCAAAAGTTAGTCCAGGAATTATTGAAAGTTTTGAAGGTCGTAAAGTCATAAATCAGAGTAAGCGAGAGCACGCGATTTTTGATCAGTGGCCTTAACCACCACCTCCACGTGGTATCGGAACTTACCGCAGACCTTTTCGTCGTTCCTTCTGTTTAACCAGGGAAAAACTGTGCTAATCCTAGACTTAAGCTCCTCTTTGGTGATGCACGGGGACTTGTTAGTCTCTCTCTCTCAACTACGCTCCCCCTACCCACACAATAGTCAAGGGGGATTGCAGTCTGGAGAGTCGGGAGGCCAGATGCTCGTAGTGAGGTGGTCAATGAAATTTGTTTGATATCCAAGACCTGATCCTCCGGCTTGTGTGTCATGGTGCACTCTTGCTGTTACATGTATAGGCCTCCAGCGGCCACCTCCTGGACACAGGGCAACACAAAATCCTCCAGGCACTTGATGTAGCCCTCCCTAATAGGTCTGAGGCACCCCGGAAAGATGAACGGGGAAATAAAGGTGGCCTTTGTCTTTTCCGAGCCGCCGTACCTTCGTAATTACAGTTTGACTCATCTACCTTTTTCTGGATCTTATGCAACGTCCTCGGATCGACACCCAAGCACTCGGAGATCTTTGCATTGGAGCTCCCAGCGTGAATCCTAAGCAGACCAGCATGCCTTTTCCAATTTTTTTTGAGGAAGGAATTTAATCATGGTATTGCTTCCTTCCCTGACGATGCACAACTGAGTCGAATATGATAAGACTAATAGAGACGCGACGCCAGACAATACGCAGACGCGGAATTCAGAGATATCAACGGCGACACATTACCCATTACACTCTGTAAATAAGTGTGTATCAGTAGTTATGACAGAAGATAAGAGTAAATAGCACGAGACATTGGTATCCATGTGATGAGCGTGGACCACTAGATCTGTAAATAAATACAAAATGAAAAATAAATATGATTCAGAGGTTGAAAAATAAATATGATTCAGAAGTTAAGAAAAAAAATAGGGTTCAGAGGTTGAAAAATAAATATGATTCAGAGGTTGAAAAATAAATATGGTTCAAAGGTTGAAAAATAAATAGGATTCAAAGGTTGAAAAATAAATAGGATTCAGAGGTTGAAAAATAAATATGATTCAAAGGTTGAAAAATAAATATGATTCAGAGGTTGAAAAATAAATATGATTCAGAGGTTGAAAAATAAATAGGATTCAGAGGTTGAAAAATAAATATGATTCAAAGGTTGAAAAATAAATATGATTCAGAGGTTGAAAAATAAATATGATTCAGAGGTTGAAAAATAAATATGATTCAAAGGTTGAAAAATAAATATGATTCAGAGGTTGAAAAATAAATATGATTCAAAGGTTGAAAAATAAATATGATTCAGAGGTTGAAAAATAAATAGGATTCAGAGGTTGAAAAATAAATAGGATTCAGAGGTTGAATTTTAAATAGGATTCAGAGGTTGTAAAATAAATATGATTCAAAGGTTGAAAAATAAATAGGATTCAGAGGTTGAAAAATAAATATGATTCTGAGGTTGAAAAATAAATAGGATTCAGAGGTTGAAAAATAAATATGATTCAAAGGTTGAAAAATAAATATGATTCAGAAGTTGAAAAATAAATATGATTCAGAGGTTGAAAAATAAATATGATTCCGAGGTTGAAAAATAAATCGGATTCAGAGGTTGGAAAATAAATAGGATTCAGAGGTTAAAAAATAAATATGATTCTGAGGTTCAAAAATAAATATGATTCAGAGGTTGAAAAATAAATATGATTCAGAGGTTGAAAAATAAATATGATTCGGAGGTTGAATATATGTACCTTTAAAATGACTAAAATAGAATGAACATTTAGATTTTGAATACTGATTTGCTTGTCTATCCAGTTATTCAGGGTGGGGGCATATCATTATTTTTTTCTCATAGTTTAATTTAGTTATTTTCTATCCCACACTGGCCATCATTGGAATGAACTAGAAGGTATCTGATAATTTGTTATGTTGTTATAGTTCTTCTTCTTCTACTACTATTCTTATTCCGGGCTTGGGTATCCAGTGTCTTATCCTTTAGCTCACGAGAGCTCGAATGTCAATTAGTCACAGTGGAATAATCTTAATCTTAAGAAATTAGATGAGGCCAAATACGAGGAAATTTTCTTTACAACAAAGCCAGAGATAAACTGTGTTTCATCAGTTTGCAGAGAGAAAAAGAAGTTGGAAAATATAGAGGTTGTCCGCTAAATCTGGCTTTCGAAAGAAAATTCAGTAAATTGTTAATATTTAGGTAAACAGAAAGCAACATAACCCTAAAAAAAACATAATCTAAGTTGAATATTTTTTATTACTTTTGCTAAATTATATCTTTTAAATGGGTCATATTACGCCCAACACCTTCAAGTTTTTTCAGGAGTTTCGCGTTGAATTGTAAAAGACTTTATCTCTATATATTATAATCTTATATTCATATAAGAACATTAAAATACATTAGCATTTAAAACTTAAAGCTACTTTCTTTCTAATGATTTATTAAACTTTAATATAGCCTTAAATATTTACTAATTATTGAATTTTATTTTAGGCCATGTATTTAATGGACAATCAAAATATTTATACACTGGTAGATATCATTAAAAAAAATGGCAAAGCTTTTACCTAACGGGTCATCACATTGCATCAACTTGCATAGGGGACAGTACCAAAGAGACCATTCTAACAGCCACATAAATAAGATATAGTAGCGTTCCCAGGCATTATTATTATTATTATTATTATCATTAAGAATAAGAAGCGAAATCCAACGGGCGCATCTCAGCAAGAAAAAAAATGTCAGGAGAGGTCAGTAACGAGATAGGAGAAGGAAGAGAAAGCAAAATACGAGGGTTAGGAGCTAGAGTCTTCTAAAGAGGATACAAGTTGAGGAACTCAGAATAGAAAGGAAAAACAATACTCCGAATGTTAATTGCAGTATGGTTGTTCATGCTATAACAGATACCCCTTTAAGCATGCCCAATGTAGTATGAAGGTGGTTAATCATTGCCATGGCATGTTGTTGTTGGAAGAAGTTTACTATCACATGTCAGGGTGGGAAATAGGCGCTATCCCTACACCACGGAGTGCAATGTACTTGGAATGAAGATTACGTCATCCGGGGGTACAAGAAGCACGTCACTGATCGAAATTTGAAAGCCTCAGCCAACTATACATATTCAGAAACCTCCAAGAGAGAAATAAGAAGATCTAAGTACAATGCAATTGCAAAATCTACACTGCTCTACCCCACTTCCGCCCTCTCTTGTTCCTCGAGGAAACAAAAGAGGAGACTCCAAGGGGTGCAAAATAAATACGTGTTCCTAATTACGGGTACACGCAGGCGAAAAAGAAGACGCTCAGAAGAACTGCACAGGGAGGCAGGGTTAAGTCCCATTAACGTAGTCTTCAAAGAACGGACTAGGAATATGTAGCAACTGGTTAATCAAGAACGGAATGAGTAAATCATTCACATTATTAACTAGAAACTTGTACCGAAAAAGTAATCCATAACTTAGAAAATTTTAACCAGATAAGACATCTTACCGATTAAGACTCAAAATAACCGAACGAGACAAGAAGAAATAAGAGATCAAAATATACACAAGACAAAATAAATGCAAACACAATACACTAAGTAAAAATTAGCAATGATTAGCTATTTCCCAATAGCAACAGCAAATGTTCATTCCACATACAAAGGACATTAAATATTTTGAAAGAAAAATGGCTTGAACGCCCCCAAATAACCAAATCTAAGAACAGCAAAATATTAACCAAAAAACAAAACAATGAAAGCGATGGGTCTGATCACGAGGCACCTTGCATTCCTTTCCAAATCTCCAACACTACTTTCTCTTTTCACTACTTTTATGTTTGTGTCTATTTATTCAAACACACTTTGTCCCCTTACAAATACACACATACACACACACTCACATTAATTGGTAATGGAAAATGCCATGGCGGCCACAAAGAATTCGTTCATCGCAGGTTAAGTAACGAGTGGAATTCTTCATTTCGGATGATATATATATATATATATATATATATATATATATATATATATATATATATATATATATATATATATATATATATATATATGAATTGCGAATTTGGGGATATTCTGTTGTATCGGTTGGAAGGAAAGTAATGTGCGATTTTCTAGCATAAAATTTAGATAGTATTTATTAAAATAGTACCTCATGTTATCGTTTAGGAATGCTACAATGAGTAATTTATATCATTTTCTTTCAGATTATAAGAATAATGTTCATAATCATCCTCGGTATTCACCGCCATGTCATCCGATCTAAAGATCACATTACACCTGTTTTACTCTATGGGTTTCATTAAGGTGTCAATACAAAGACAGCGGCAAAATCCATTTAGCGCACTTATGGAGTTGATGGATTAAATTAAAAAAGTTGCAGGAGGTGTTTTTTTCCCCCCTTTCCGAAGTGGGGATTTCAGTCTAAAAGGTCAGACTAAATGAAGGTCTTCAAAAAGAACTTGATTCCGAAGAGTTGTAAACTGTTGTCAAAGCAAATCGTCCCCCAGTTTCTAGGAAATTCGCAGAACAATTTAACGAACTCCTACGACTGTTCTTCTCCAACTGAAAAGGATTGAAATAATTCCAGTGATGGAAAATGGGTCCTGCGCGAACTGTCCTCGGCGAATCTGCGATAACGTGTTGCTCCCTGTGAGTCATTGTTTTCACCACACCTTCAGGCACCATTTTTTTGGCAGGATTTTAACTGGTTATGAGAAATAGATCCTCTGCCATAACGTTAAACGCCGCCGTCCGTGGATCATTCGAGTAAGTCGAATTTCTCAACCTCCGAGAGGCGGACTTAATCCTCAAAAGATCCTGTTTAGGTTATAGGGGTATATTGAAGGAATTGTTCATTATCAACTGTTAGAAAACAAATAAACAACTAATCCTAATCTTCCCTGCAATCAAATTCATAGTTTAAAAGTAGCTTTAGGCCAAACATGACCCTTCTTACTCAACAGAATGGGTGTCATCCTCCATCACAATAATGCCCGTCCTCACACAGGTCAAATGACCAAAGATCTCTTGGAGGAGCTCGGTTGGGAAATATTGCTTTATCCATTATATTCTCGTGTCTTTCTTCCTTCTGATTATGACTTGTTTAGGAAAATACAGAACAACTTGGATGGTCTTAGGTTGACATTAATAGAAGAGGTTAAAAACGAGTTGGATTCATACTTTGCATCAAAACCTAAAAGAATTTTACTAGCGTTGCATTTCTAATCTTGTTGAGGTTTTAGAAAACAATGTAGGTTATTTTTATTCCTAAGTACTTTAATATAGAAAAATTACCTTCGTCCAACCTGATTTATACAGATATACAAAATAGGGCATCCGACGATTCTTCTGTAACAATTTTATTTAGAAGTTTAGAGTATGAAAGATGAAAAATTATAGTCAGTCAGTCCAAATGTTTCTGATTACTTCTAGGTGTTGTTGAGTACTACACCTCGCATTGATTTATTATTTTGATAATATAGATCAAAATAATAAGGAATATATATACGTCACGTATATTTTCTATATCTCATGGCAAAAGTGAAATTTCAGGTAGTCACATGGTGAGACATAGGTTGCACGCTTTTTCTGGGAATTGATGGTATTGCCTTCCGCAGAACAAACGTGGTTGAATTGTTCATTGGAATTATCAATAGAATAACATTTGTGTGGGAATTTAACCCTTTGCTGCCGAAAGAAAGCCTGTAATCGAGTGAGATTCTTCAACTTCAGGTTTTTGACCTTCACCTTCAATTGTCTTCGCAAATTTTTAATTTAATTTACATCCGGAGTTTAGAAAGTTATGTTACCAGCTTGATCTAGTTTCTCTTCAACCTACATAACCAATTTGAGGTGCATTGTCGTTAATATACGTTGTTGAATAATGATATAAACCATTTTCCGAAATGGTCACACAGCTCTCTCTCCATTATAAAACCTTTAAGATGATGGTATAGGGTCCATGACGAAAATTTTCACCCATGGAAAAATGCAGTTGTTTTTCTTTAAACAATTGGCCTTGTTATTTCGACTACATATGTTGGAAAGTTGAAGAAATGTATATTAAGAATCCGTAGCTAGTCAACATACATAAGTATTCAGACAATACAGATTTTCTCTTTAGCTCAGGCGCCAACCGGTAAGAAATTCATTTAGAATTTTAAATTATAGCAGAAAATGACCGAACAAACACCGTAACTAAATAAATACCATTTAAGAAACCTTAAATTAAACCAAATGGTAACTGAACACAATTCATTAAAAATATAAGAAGGGGGGTGCAGTGGCAGATCCAGGATAAAAATTGGGGGGTGAGGGACTAACCTGAATTCCTCCCTCTGACGAGAAAAGGGCATTCATAATTTAATAATGCTTAGCATACTCAGCATTGATAATAGATAATAGTACCTCACTAACTCTCAGAAAATTATGAATTGTGGTTTATTATAGTTTTTGGACCTTAGCTAAGGTATAATACTCCATTTAATCATTATTTTTTAGGTTTTCCTGTATTTTAGACATGTATCATATAAGATACATTCAATCGCAACGGTTAAAAAAAAAACTGTTTTATATATTCTATATTATTAGATAACTTTCTGAATAGCAGAATACAAGTATGACTTAAAAGAAATATATAAATATAAACGGGTATGAAATGGGGGGGTTCAGCCCCATAGCCCCCCCTGGATCCGCGCCTGAGAAGAAATACCTTAATAGAAACTCTGAGGGATTCTAAATAGACAAGGTCAAAATTACAACGCCCTTGTGGTTAATGATGAGAGAGAAATCAAATAAACCGTGTAGAAATCAATCAAGCAAAACACGGTATTATTCAAGTATCAACCACAATTAACTAATCGAAGGCGCGTTGTTACATTTTATTTTTAAAAAATACCATAGTGCTTGATGGTTGTTGCAAATCTACATTAATGCTGTTAAAAAATTAACAGAAAGCCACCATTATACCCACTGCAAACCCTGTGGGTATGACGTAATAAGCCTCGATGGGAGGGAGGGAGAGATGTTGGCACCGATGAAAAGACACCCATTCCCCACGGTGATGATTAGTCTCATATTGATGTAAGTGAATTTAACTACGATGCATAAGGTTAAGATGAAGAGGTTATTTAAACTGGGTTAATTTTAGATATTTTTTTAAATGGTTTATGCTACTTTGTATAATTCAAAGGATGGAACGTTATTCGCTGTTTACGTGCGTAAGTAAAGTTCTCTCGTCGAATAATATTCGTGCTTTTCTGAATTCTTAGGTTCGAAGTAAGGACATGCGAGCCGAGCCAGCTAATTTTAATAACAGCCCTAAGGTTGTCTTTGGAAAGAGTAAATACCACCTTTTTGATCTGTCACGCAAAACTGAGATGAGCGCTTAAGCTCCCTACACCGTTTCCTGCCGCCGGGCACCATGCAATCGTAGACCTGGACTGCTCATATCCCTCGTTCCAACTCTGCCAGTCGACTGTGATATGGAATAATTGGGGGAATTAACGGAACTGGTTTGAGGAGTAGTCCCCCCACAGGAGAAATCAAATTCAGAGGCTCCCCAGGAAAAGGGATGGACTGCGAACTCCGTTGATTTAGCTTTTAGCTTTATCGATGGGAGTTTACCGCCCAAGATCATAGAGGGACAAGCAACCGTCTCTATGCTATGGAGGATGCAGTCGCGAATTAAAAACGCCCCAAGGGGGCGGCATCCCCGGGTGAAGTAAGTTGATTCGGCCTTCACTCATCATTAAGTCCGCCATAATTCACCCCTTGGGAGGATCCCTTCCCGGGTCCATCCCTTTATCATCCATCACCCCATTAATTACAGTACTGGTTTGCGAAAGCACGGAGCCGCACTACGGCGGGGGACACCCCTTTTCTGAATTTACATCTTACTCACCTAAGCACATAACACATCACTCACATTAAACTCTCATTCACATAACATAATTCGATAAAGAAGACTAAAAAAAGAAGAAACAAGGACCTTCCCCCACTTCATGGGGGATGGATTCAACGAAGAGAGTCCCCCTCAGGGGGCTCCCCGGCCAAAGCTCAGATGTTCCTGGTTCTATTTAAGGAACTTGAAGTTGCACTGATTCGATTGATCAACGTGAACAACGGGTACATAGCCCTCTTCTCAGAAACGAAAGACATGGACGAAATACTGTCCACCCGAGGAAGGGAAACTCTAAGGAAGATCGGGCTTGAGTCAAAAAAAACCTTCCCCCCGGGGTGGCGGCCAATAGGAGCGTCATTTGCCGTAAGATCGAAAGCTGGATTGGGGAAAGAACAACAGAGGAAATCAAGATAGAGATCGAGGAACAAAACCCATGGGCGAAGATTAAGGAATTAATCAAATTTAATAATCGCACCTATGTGTTTAAAATCACGTACCAGACCATCGAAATGGCACGGAAAACCAAAAGAGATGGGCTCCTAGCTTTCTACATGAGGATGCCATCCGAGAACATCTAACAGGAAAAATTCCACACTATATTAATGTGTTTTTACTGTTACAAAATGGAAAATCATACGAGCCACTCTTGCTCCAACAAGGAAAAGAAACTATGCTCTGAATGCGGGCAGGAGGGTCATAGGTTTAAAGACTGTGCCTCAACGACCAAAAAGTGCCTAAATTGTAACGATCACCATCGAGCTTTGGCACTAAATTGGCCCAGAAGAAAAGAGGTAATAAAGAAGAAGGAAAAAGAAGCTCGAACCCGTAGTGCCTAGAGCTACGCGGCTGCAGCATCAAGGCCTAACCAAACCTCAACCATAAACCAACCTAGGATGCAACTAAACTCTGAATTGAGTTGGAAGATCCTCACATGCATCATTCACGCGTACATCGCTAATATGGGAAGCCCAGGAAGTTACGAAAGTGAACTTGATTCACTACTACAGGCAAACAATCTGCCTACAATTAAAGTACCTAAATCCCCGGACTCACTAAAAATACTCAATATGAGTACAGCCTCATTCAAACCACCGCAAAAAGAAGAAGTAAAACAGGTAACATCAGAGGAAGATTCTGATGAATTCCAAGAAGAGACTTCAAGCGACTCGCAATCCGAAGTAGAAGAGAAAGAGACAGAACCAAGAACAAGATCCCAGGGCCTCCAGGAGTAAATCGAAGACTTCCAGTTCCCTCAGAAAACAACTATCAAAGAGAGAAACAAGGGAATGGAAGTAATCTATGAAGAAACTACTGAAAATCCCTTCCCTGCTCCCCAAAAGGTCCCCAACAAGGACCCCAGACTGAAGAAACGGTAGATTAGTCCTCATAATGCAAAGAGACAGCTTAAGAATCTTGAGTATCAACACCGACGGATGGACCACGAAAAGAGTGCACTACGGTAACATTTTCCCCAAAATCGATGCTGATCTAATACTCATTTCGGAACACGGAGTTAACACGGATAGGGACATAATCAAGATATGGAACTATGACGTGCTGACAGTAAACCATTCTTAAGAACGATACGACGGAGCAGCCATTGCGATTAAGAAGGGAATAAAATTCAAGCAACTCAGGAACTTAGAAGAATCCTACCTCACCATAGAGGTAGAAATAAGCCTGGGAAAGATGTTCGTTGCCACGGGATACCAACCCCCAAGACGCGACTATTTGCCGAACCACACTATCACGAATATATTCGGGCGAAGGGTCCCTACGATATTTATGGGGGACCTAAACGCATGATGTGCCGAGTCCGGGTATACTTGAAGCAACGGAATAGGCAGATGCTTGAATACTCTTCTGGATAGAAACATCCTCCAGAGACTGGGCCCTGACTTTCCGACCTTCATCACGGAAAGGAGCGCCCCCACGCCGCACATCTGCTTGGCCAACTTCCTCTTACCCTTTAATTATCACATGATCCCTGAAGTGATACCTTGTAGCAACCATATAGGGATTAATATTTATATCAACGTTAAGTCTATATTGATACCATCACAGACAAGGAAGAATTACGGCAGGGCGAATTGGGATAATTAAGAGCGAATGCTAAGAAATTACAACCCCGCGAACCTCGACGAAGCGACGCTTGAAGAAATAGACGAAGAAATGGAGCGGCTAAAAACTCAGATGATCGAAGGTAACAGAGAGTCGATTCCGAAAAGTACATACAGAACGATCTCTGCATACAAATGGACCAATCGTATGAAAGGTTTACACAGTGAACTGAAAGGGCTGTATCAAATGAGCATCAACACGGGTACATCCTGTGAGAGAAATAAAGGAAGAACTAAAAATGATAATTTACGAACAACAAAATGAGAAATGGAATGAGGTTATCAAAGAACTGGATAGCAAAGCATCACCGAAAGAATTCTGGGCGAAAATCAAGAGAATGAGAGTAAAGTCCCAGAAGAAAAAGATGGAATTAGAAGACGACCAAGGTGAAATTAAATCAGAGGAGAATGAAATGGAGGAGATTCTCAGGCAATACTAGGAACAGATTTTGAGCATCAATGAAGAAGAAAATGAAGACTTCGACATTGATTTTGAAAATCAGATTATAAACGAGCTGAAAAAAATCATTGAAAGGACGCACCTTAACCACCAAGTGAACAGGGAGGAAGGAGAAGAAGAAATAGTGACGCTAGAAGAACTAGAAAGCGCGCTCCCCTCTTTTAAGCAAAAAGCTCCAGGACGTCAGGCTTGACAAAGTTAAACTTCGTCAAAGCACCGAGATGCGTGCGGGAAGGTTTACTAAACATCTTTAATGGCTGCTTAGATGTAGGCTACTTTCCCGACGCATACAAAACGGCAAAATGATCTTCATTTCCAAACCTGGAAAGCTCCCGACGAGGAAGGAGAGTTATCGCCGCCCTCTATCCTTTCTGGAAATTGAGGGGAAACTCTTCAAGCACTTGGAGGAAAGTTCGCTCTACAAAGAACAGCAATACGGCTTTAGAAAAAAGAAAAGCACCGAGGTGGAAATAAATGTCATCAGGAAAAGATTGCTCAAGCGAAGAAAAACAGGAGTTATATCAACATAGTATGCAGAGACGTGTCAAAGGCATTCGATAAAGTATGGCTAAGTGGAAAGCAATACAAAATCCTCCAGTTGGGTTTGAGCGCCAAGCTTGAAAAAATCCTCTGTGGTTATGTCATGAAAAGGTCGGCCTACATCAGTATATGGCGCCCGGACGGTCCCACCTTTAATCTACAAGCAGGATTGCCTCTAGGCGGGGGCCTCAGTCCAACCTTATACTCGATATATACAGCCGACATCCCAGAACCAAGCTTCCCCCCTAGCTTAAACATCCAGTTCGCTGATTCTATAAGTCAACTCATAGTTAGTGGATATAAAAACGCGGCTTGGCAAGCTCTAATGACTGCCGAAGAAAAAAGAAAAGTCAATGAATATGAATCCAAATGGAAAATCCGAACTAATGGCGACAAATTCAAGATCATCCCATTAGGAAGAAGAGTGAAATGTACTCGGGGTGAAGGTCACTTCTAACGGGTACAGAAAGCACGTCACATAACGGATCCAAAGAGCATCTTCGGTAGTCAGAACCCTCTATAGCTTCAGAAACGTCAGCCAAAGGAATAAAAGAAATCTGTATCTGACGCTAGTCAGATCCACCCTCATATATCCCTCAGCATCTCTGTTCAGAGTCTCAAAAGCAGCAAAACTAGAGATGCAGAGGATAAAAAACAAGTGTATGTATATCATCACCAATACACGAAGGAGGGATAGAAGAAAGAAAGTGGATCTGCACCGAGCGGTGGACATCAAACCGCTCAATACGATCTTAAAGGAGAGAGCGTCAGGTATGAAAGAGAAAATTACAATTTATAGCATGGAGGCAATTAGAGCACTCATCGCAGAAAACCAACGAGGTCAAAGCCGCGAAAGATTCCTAAGAAGCGTCAGCAAGCTTGGAGACGCAATTGTCCCATTTTTTGCATAGGAAAAAACTATCGACCAAAACCGACCATGAAAAGCAATCGATAACGAAGAACCAAATCGATTTTACCTCAAAACCAAAGAAGACCACAACTACCTAGTGATGATAAAGAAGAATAAAAATGAAGATAATAAGTAAGTACGAAACACAGAACACACAAAACACGAATACAAGCAACCAACGATGAACATAACAATAACATTTAAAAAAATAAAATAAGAAACACGTAAGAAATTATGTAGAAACAAAAAAACACATAAAAGTAACCTAAACAACGAAATTACACGTTAAGTTAACATTAAAAGCTAAATTAGTACACGAATCCAAAGTTTGAACGCCTCATATATATATATATATATATATATATATATATATATATATATATATATATATATACGTGTATGTTTCTTCTTCTAGCAAGCTGGATCTTCAGCAGGAAAAGGAGAGCAAGTACTGAATATATCATTTCTTGCTCTGGACACATCTTTTAGGCTAAAATATTAAAGATTTATATAAGAATAATTGCTTAAATTTCATTCATTCAGCTCACAGCTTTCTCCGAATCAGGTAACAAATTTTAGTGTATTTATTGTGGTTTTCCTTTTCTTCTAATTGTAACTTTATCAATTTTCTTTGAATTTATTTATTTTTTATCTTAATATATTGCATTTTAATATTTTTCTTTTTGTTTTACATCCTAGTACATTTTTAGCCTAAAGCCATTCATTATCCTTGTTCTCATAATTGTTAAGCAATTGTTCTTATATAAATCTTTAATATTCTAGCCTAGAAGATGGGTCCAGAACCCAGAGCGTTAACAATATATGTTATATTCAGTACTTGCTCTCCTTTTCATGCTATATATATATATATATATATATATATATATATATATATATATATATATATATATATATATATATATAACAACATTATTAAAATAAACAATGAAAGAGATTAGTCTGATCACCAGGCACCTTTGCTAATCTTGCAACCCTAAGACTTCCTTATTTTCACCACTATTCCAAAACCCAACTATTCTAGTACACCACTATCTCTCATACTCACCACTTCCCTATACTAATAATAATAATAATTCCAAGTTTCGCGAGAGTAAACAAACACAAAACAGCGCTGAGCCGAAATAGTCTCTGCACGCATCAAAGTTTCTTCATTCAAATGATTCACATAATGAAATTTGCCGGTTTAAAATTCTTCTCGGTCTGATTCTTTCAAATTCGGTACTCATTTCAATCAAAAATTACTCATTTTGTACATTTAATCATCCTAATCTGCCTTTTTTTCTCTCGATTTTCTCATGATTGTAATGAGGGTACTTGGTAATTTTAGGTTAAAAAACAGGGTCAAATGTATACGTTCTGAAATAAATATCGAAATTAAAAGGACAAAAACAGAAACACGGGATAAATCTCAATTGCATACTGTAGATAATTTGCGGCTGAAAGAAGAAATTTACCAAACTTAGAAAGTTTCAAAGCCAAATGGTTGGTCAACGTCTCCGAGCGGGAGAAAATCGGTAATAAACGAACTCATGTTTGTTCTGATACCCGACAGCCAACAATCCGATTCTAAACCATGACTCGATATCTTATAGGTATTTTTCTAAGGAAATTAACTTTTTAATCAATGTAGAAACGTATTTGGTTATGGGTGCAAGGCCCTTTTACCTTTAACCCCAAAATGCAGATGTAAATATAGGCTAAGAACTTAAAAAATAAAATAAATAAAATAATATTTCAGATTACTCAGTTAATAAACTTAATGAATAATAAATCAAGATCAAAATTTGGTTGAAGCCCTCAAATACTAACTAAATTTATGCTGAATGCCTACCTGAACCGAAGGAAGTTTGGATATAAACTAACAAATGCATTTGAATGGTCTCAAACTAATAATTGATATAATATAAATGATTAATCAAACAATAAACTTGAACCACATTGGGTAGCGAGCCAAGATGGGATCTCGGTCTGATTTTTCCATATATAGTTCGATATCAACACGAGTGGCTTGGGTCCCCGAGCGCTCGTTTTCTCTGCAGAAAATAAAGTGGGAATAAACTTATAGAATTTAAAGGGGAACTTCACTAATGTTAAAAAGAAATTGAGAGGACATTTTTACACCAACTTCAGAAAAACTATTAAATTTTTTGGACATTTTGGCAGTCGAAAAAGAAGAAAGAGAAAATATACATAAATGAATTCGTTTTCACCTAACCGGAGCACGGGATAATTTTCACCCCCATGTGGGGGGATAAGCCATACATATTTCCTTTTAAATTAGCTAAAGTTCCGAGGTCTAGGGAATCTGGTGCGTCCCACCTTTACTCTTCTGGCACCCACTTTTATATACCACTCTCTCCTCTACACTTTCCAATTAAAAAAAAACTCTACCTAGATTTGAGGAGTAGTAGGGGATGGATGCCCTGTCTAGTTCGCTGCACATACGACCCAGGTGGATTACTCGTCCTCCCAGGTCGACCCAGTGGCGGGGTAGGGTAATAATAGGTAATCACCCTCTACTCATTAATGAGACCTGCCTATCTCTACTCCTCTTTATTACATTCCCTTTCCTACGCTCTTCCAAATTTTGATCTTACTAACCAAAGAGGTTCATGCGGCTTTGTGCACTAGGCCGTAGCATCGCTAAAAAAAATTCAGCAAATCAACCTGCACATTTTAGTTTTTTTACACTTTATTGCACATAGTTCAAAGGTGGAAGAAGTTTTTTGGGAGAAATATTTGGAACATTCCCTCTTTTGATCTCAAAATTTCATTTTATTTAATTTTCGAGCCAGAAAGATATACACCATCAAAGTTGTTGGTTTGTTTTTATAAGTGCTTCTAAATACGAGTACATTAGAGTTGAGTAAACTGAAAGATAATGATAAACAACTGATGCTTTCAACTTTTATTATCTAACTAATTCATAATAGTTGTCAACTGATACATTAAAATCATGCTTTGTCTCAAACGATGGCATGAAATAACATGATTTTATAACCACCAGAATGTGACCATCTCTTCCTTCTTTTCCATAATCTTTGCCAGAAGCTTCCCTCACCATTCGCACATACCACTCCACACCTTGAGAATGAAATGAATGTCAATAGAGAGTGGCTCGTCGACAATATTTTGCAGGTTCACATTAGATAGATACATTGTAAGTGGTGGCCTAAACCTGCACTCCTTTTCAGGGGGAAGAAGATATGTTAGGTTCTTAGCAGTCATATCTATTTTTGGTGGCCTAAAATCACGTATCTCTTCCTCATACACAGTAACTTCACGGATCTTCTTGATTCTGTCAATAGCTAATTTCCTGTTCTTCGTGTCAACTTCTGCCAGCATTGCCAAAAGGACATTCTTAGGATAGGCCCAGTAGGAATTCTTTTGGATTGTTTGCCATACTATGGCTTCACTGGCAGGTTGGGGTATTTGCAGAAGATTGATGCAGGAGATGTTTATAGTCCTCCATGCATTCTGGAGAGAATTTGACGTGAAACCAGATGGGCCCATAATGACACACGACAAACTCTGTGAGGAGATACAAATTATTATTAGGTTTTTCGTTTGCCACATAAAGTCGACGTATTCTGCTGGCAGTAGTGAGCCATCTTGCACGTGATATTGGCCCTGGTTTCATATGTAGGAGATTATCGTCAATTACACCACTTCTAAGAGTACTGGTAATTCTGTACAGGTAAGTTTGGTCCCGACTAAGCTCATTCATATCTACATCTAGAAGCCATTTGGTGATACTGGTAGAGTTTCACCATTGGTTAAGACTTTACCAAGTGGTCCTTTCCATTGAGTGCAACTTCTGTTGTATCAATATATTTCCTGCACAGGTGCCTCAAAGGAAGCTTATTTAGATGCAAGCTCAGATGATCCACTGTAAAGGACAATGTAATTGGCATTCCAGCCCTCTTATGGCTCCATTCTTCTAGCCAGTAATAGTTGCCGTGCTGTCAGCTCCCAATGCCTTTATCTCATCTTTAATATCATTTTCAACAAGCCATTTCATCAGTCCGTCTGCAATGCCTGCACCTGTTCCTGGTTCAATAGTTAGATGATCTAAATAGACAGTACCAGGTTTTCCTATAAGCACATAGTGATCTTGAATTTCTTTCGCTCCATATCATTTGTCCCCTTTCTTATTTTTAGTTAGTGATGTGTCCCTGCTCCCATCAAAAAACAAAGCAGTAATTTTCTTATCTCCCAAACATTCAGATTCGGCGAAATTCCTCCTTAACTTCTCGTGTGCCCTCCAGACATTGTGATAGTCAATTACATGGGAGCAGTCTTCTGAATTTATAATATCAGAGTCGAATAGGACTGCACTACTAATATCATCATCAGCAGCAGCAGCTCTATTTGACGCAGAATACCCATCTGCTTCCATAGCAATCGTTGGCATTGGTATGATGTTATTTTCTGTTCTCGTAAAGACTTTCTTCCATTCATCATCAGAAATGTAAGAAGATGAGGTTTCTTCATCCAATGCTTCGTCTGAAATTGTATTCTCTTTCCTCTTCTCTTATTGTGACCCTTCTTCTTCTCTTTTTTCCTGAATTCAACCTTCTCTGATTTTCCTTTTTTTAATCATTTGACTTGTTTTTACATCCACTCCTCCAATTTTCATGTGACGCCCAATTTTTTAGTCTAGTCAATAGGAAATTCACGCTCTCAACGTGGCGCTTTCATATTCTTTTCATTCTTGCAATCCAAGAGATCAGCACATGCAGCCTGCTATATCAAAAAGTTGACCCAATGATGAGATAAACTTCTTACTCTTAGTGGCATTCATTCCTTGTTTTGATATCACACACGCTTCTTCCACCAATCGGAGAAATTTGGTTTTAACATTCTCGATCGGTTGAAGTGGAATACTGGCTTTTTTACAAATCTCAGCAAGGGCCTCGGATACTTCAAGAATAAAATCCTTGTTCCTCTTGTATTTAAAGGTCTTTTACACACTGAATATATCTTCCAACCTGTTGTTTTGTTGGCAGCTCATTATGAGAAAGTTCTGAAAGTGGGGAGACACTGACACTGTGACTTGTTGATGTTTTAGTTCTTTTACTCATCTTAACCCTGAAAAATGAATGATAGAAAGTCCCGTTAGTATAAAAGAAAAATAATACATGTGTCGAGTGAATCTATAACATACATTCAAAAAGGTGAAGCCATATCTTACCATAGGAAATACTTTGTAAATATCTCGTAAATTCGTCATACATCGAGTAATCCATAACCCTATATTTTAAGAACGAGATTTTTTGAAGGTGTTTGAATCAATTTTTTTCTTTTAGTTCGGTTGTCACCTAAGAAAAAAAAGAAAAAAAGAAAAGATAAAAGAAAAAAGAAAAAGAAAAAAAGAAGAAAAAAATAAAAAAATAAAAAGAAGAAAAAGAAGAAAAGAAAAAAGAAGAAAAAAGAAAAACAAGAAAAAAAAGAAAAAATAAGAAAAGAAGAAAAAACTACAGAACTACAGAATCTAGGACCAGCAAAGACCCTAAGGTCCGCTCGAGGCTAGTCCGCTACACTAAATCCAAAACTACGATACACACTTATCTACAAGTGTATCTCTAACATGCTTTATTTTTTTATTATTATTTTTTTTTTTTAAATATATAATCTACTGTACACACTTATCTACATGAGTACATTGTCATGCATATTAACTACTTCAACCTAGGGGGGGTGATAGAAAGTTTTTCTTCTCAACTTCCGCAGCCCTCGACTGCTAGTGGTGAAAATCTAGTTTTAGGATAGTAAGACTATTTATAGGATACGCGGAAAAGAAAATGGATATCTAAACTACACATGCAAGAGAAATCGCTGGCATCATTTTTAGTCATCATTTTTACCCTCGTTGTTCCTCCGCTCCAAACTCCTTTTGCAAAGACGTTATTATTTACTGTGCTCAGACTACGTTATATTTATACTATTTAAGTGCGCGTCGAGACGGTTTTTAAACATATTTACCGACCTACTATCCACTACGTGGGTGGGTAGCCTATTCCAAATTTGAGTAATTTTAAACGTAAAATAGTTTGGGGCTATACTAGAGTTAAATCGCTTGTTCACTAATTTTAATCCGTGTTGGCGTGTGTTTCCCCTATGATCCAATTCGAACAAATTCCTATAATCAACGTTTGAAAATCCTTTCAATATTTTAAATACTTCTATTAGCTGGCCACGTAATCTTCTGCCTTCGAGAGATGGCAACTCCAATGCCCTGAGTCTTTCCTCGTAGGGCCTGTTTCTCAGCTCGGGAATTAATTTTGTAGCCCTACGCTGCACTTTTTCTAATTGCGCGATATCTTTGTTTAAGTATGGAGCCCAAAATTGAACCGCATATTCGAGCAGTGGACGCACAAGTGATTTATACAATGGTAAAATTATCTCTTTGGATTTGAACGTGAAATTACGCGAGATATAACCTAGCACACGATTTGCTTTTTTTACATGCATCCGCGCATTGTTTCGTGACTTTGAAGTCATCCGAGACTAAAACTCCGAAGAAGAAGAAGAAGAAGAACTACAGAATCTAGGACCAGCAAAGACCCTAAGGTCCGCTCGAGGCTAGTCCGCTACACTAAATCAAAAACTACGATACACCCTTATCTACGAGTGTATCTCTAACATGCTATTTTTTTTATTTTAATACTATCTACTGTACACACTTATCTACATGTGTACATTATCGTGCAATTTTAACTAATCAAACTAGGGGTCGGGGGAGATAGAAGTTTTTCTTCTCATCTTCCGCAGCCACTCGACTGCTAGTGGTGAAGAGCTAATTTAGGGATATAGACTACTTATAGGATAGGCGGAAAAGAAATGGGACATCTAAGCTACACATGCAGAGAATCGCCGGCATCATTTTTAGTCATCATAATTTCATATCCTTAAACCTCCGCTCCAAACTCTCTCTCTGCAAGGACGTTTAAATTCACAGTGCTCAACTACGGTATATTTAAACTATTCAAATGTACGTCGAGACGATTTTTGAACATATTAACCGAAGTGCTATCTACTACGTGGGTGGGCAGCCGATTCCAATTTTGAGTAACTTTAAATGTAAAATAGTTTGGGGCTATACTAGTGTTAAAACGCTTGTTCACTAATTTTAACCCGTGCTGACGAGTATTTCCCCTATGATCCAGTTCGAACAGATTGCGAAAGTCAACGTTTGAGAAACCCTTTAGTATTTTAAATACTTCTATTAGCTGGCCACGTAATCTTCTGCGTTCTAGCGATGGCAAATCTAAAGCCCTGAGCCTTTCCTCGTATGATCTATTCCTCAGCTCTGGAATTAATTTTCGTAGCCCTACGCTGCACTCTTTCTAATTGCGCGATATCTTTCATTAAATATGGAGCCCAAAATTGAACAGCGTATTCGAGAAGTGGCCACACAAGGGATTTATATAAAGGTAAAATTACATCCTTAGATTTGAAGGTGAAATTACGCGCGATATAACCCAAAACGCGATTTGCATTTTTACACGCATCCGCGCATTGCTTCGAGAATTTAAAATCGTCTGAGACTAATACTCCCAAGTCTTTTTCTAATTTAACCGCGTCGAGGACTTGGCCTTTCATGGTATATTCTACTCTTAAATTATGGCAACCCAAGTGCATTACCTTGCATTTGCTTAAATTAAATTCCATTTGCCACTTGTCCGCCCAATTGGCAATCGAGTTTAGGTCCCCCTGCAATTTATCGACATCCGATCTTACATAGGCACTATTGCCCAGCTTCGTGTCGTCCGCAAATTTCGAAATCCGACTAAGTATGCCTTTATCTAAATCGTTAATATAAATTAAAAACAATAAAGGGCCTAACGCTGGCCCAATCTGAACATTCCCCATTTATTACCACCCGCTGCGAGCGATCTTTCAGCCAATTTCTAATCCAGTTTAAAATCTTACCAGTCACCCCAATCGCTTTAACTTTCATTAATAACCTTTGGTGGGGGACGGTGTCGAACGCCTTTTTAAAGTCTAAATATATTACGTCTACAGCTTTGCTTTCATCGTACACGCAAATCATTTTGTGGAAGAATTCGAGCAAGTTAGTCAAGCACGATCTCGCACGCCTAAATCCATGTTGGGTATCGTTAATCAGCTTATTAGCCTCGAGGTGGCTCACTATTCTATCTTTAATTCCAGATTCTAAAAGCTTCCCAACTACCGAAGTTAGACTAATAGGCCGAAAATTCGTTGCTTCAAATCTATTCCCCTTCTTAAATAAAGGTGTAACGTTTGCTCGCTTGAAATCCAACGGAACTACGCCATCCTCTAATGAGCGATTGAAAATTTCACGCAATGGCTTAACGAGTTCATTTTGAAGCTCCTTTAAATGAATTGGATATACCCCATCGGGGCCCGGAGATTTCGACTTTTTCATTAGCTTAATAAATTTAAGGATTTCCTCGTCATTTATAGTTACATCGGATATGCATTTATCAGCACTACGAACTTCCCCAATTAACGATTCCAATTCGGAAGAATCTTCCACAGTAAACACGCTCGTAAAATGCTCATTTAAAATTTTGGACATTTCTGTCGGAATTTCAGTCAAACGACCATTCTTATCTTTGATCGGCCCTATCGATCCTTTTACGGGTTTCCTATTATTTACGTACCCATAAAACCGTTTCGGTTCATTCTTTGAATCCTTAGCGAGGTTTATTTCATACTTCCTCTTCGCATCTCTGACCGCACGTTTAACTTCCCTACGAGAATCTATGTAATTTTGCCGACTTATAACTGACCCATTGTTTTTATGAATTTTAAATTTCCTATTTCGGTCCCGGATTAAGCGTAGTATTAACGGACTAAGCCACGGAGCTCTCACCGACTTCCCGCTCTTACGCACATACTTAACCAAATCAGAATTCACACGAAGCAGCGTACATCGAAGTTCTTCGTACATCTCTCCTACCGACCTATTCTCGAATCGTATTCCCCAGTCTATATCCTTAATCCTTTCGCGAAAAATATCGAAATCACAGCTACCAAAACGAGGGATGAGCTGCGAACTCATTCTAACTTCTACGCAGGTGTTTAGTTCGAATCTAATCGCATTATGGTCGCTGGAAGCTAAATGTTCACCCACACGTACGTTTTCTAACAATGACTCATCGGTTGCCATGATTAAATCAAGAATATTGCTATCACGAGTAGGCTCTTCCACTTTTTGTACGAGAAAATTCTCCAACATAAAGTTTAATAGCCTCTCCCCCGGTTTATCAGAAGTAAGGTTGCTAAAGTTAACATTAGGTAAATTAAAATCGCCGCAGACTAATGTGGTCTCTTTTCTAATCCAAGACGTAAGCATATCGAAGAGTGCAGCATCTTCTCTTTCCAATTGGCAAGGCGGACGATATACTACGACTAAGTTAATTTTATTAATAGCATCTAAACTTAGCTGGACTAATAAAGCATCACTTCGCATATCATCCTTAGACGAGTCCATCGTTATGGCGTTTAGATCCTCTTTTATATACATTAATACGCCCCCTCCTCTACCGGTTTGTCTATTTCTGTAATGAATTTTGTACCCCGCTATATCGAACTCGCAAACACTGATCCCCGAATGAGTGTCTAACCATGTTTCACTTAGGTATACGAGGTCGAAATCACCCTCTAGAATAACGGCTTTTATTTCGGCAATTTTATTTTTTAAGCTACGAACATTCGCATCTCAGTTTGCGCTTTACGTTAACTCTTCTATAACACTCAGATCCGTTCCGTTTCCCTGCACCCCGTCGATAGTGCCCCCTTCACGCGCGGGTCGGCCCGTCATCACGTGGCCGCGCAACTCTCCTACCTAAAATGCTACGTACGGACTCGTCTAAGATCCTACCCAGCCGACTATTACCCACATCGCTTAGGTGAATTCCGTCCTTTTGGAAAAGTGACGGTTGGTCCTGGAATGAATTCCATACGTTAAAAAAGCTAACACCAGTTTCTTGACACAACCGCTTAAGACATTCGTTAGTATAGATCGCTCTAGATTGAAGGCGCAACGTGGATTTAAGTCGGGGGAGAACATCAATAATTCCCACGTTGGTTGCTTTGGATTTCGCCGTATCTATCATGGTTCTGGCACGATAAACTATATCTTCCGGGGTGCTGTCATACCTATGGACGTCGTTGCCCCCTACCATCGTGATGATCGTTCGTTCACCACGCGTATCTTCCAATTTCTCGATCTCGGCGGCCACGTTGTTAATGCGGCCACCGGGATAGCAAAAACGCTTACGCTTAGAAGGGTTACGCGCAGCAAACTCCTGATCCTGCCTTCTAATTAAGGAGTCCCCCATTAAAACGGTTTCCTCTTCCCCCTCGGTAGGAGTTAGCAACGCGAAAGGGTTCGAACAGGGTAAAACGAAGTTCTGATCCCTCGTTGGTCTAGCCCCATTTCTAACACTTCGAAATTGCGAATCCTGAGGCCTAAACGAGTTTAAAATTCGTTGTTGCTCGTCAACAATTACCTGATGATTCGAATTTGCAGGCCGCCTATCTCTATTACTATTTTCCCTCCCGCGCATGTCGTGAATAGCAGAATCTAGTTTGGAATTTAAGTCATCGACTTTACGGTTAGTCGAGATCACATCCCTTGCAACGGTATTTAATTCAAGTTTGATCTCGCTGATCGCACTTGACAACTTGCGTTCAAACGCTTCGTTCAACATACAAAAGCGACATATTCTAATTTGCTCAAGGTTCGAGGGAACGTAAATTTCCTTATTAAATGAAGCAGCGCACCTTGAGTATTCGATCTTTATAACGGGCATTGTCGGTTTTTTTTTGTTTTTAATTCACACTAATTTAGAAAACAAGCTGCACAAGCTAATATACTGTATACGGTTATTGAAAGATCGAACTTTATAATACGGCGACGAATATTGAATAGGCACAGTAGATATATATAAAAGTATTCAGTAGCAGAGGCACGATAAATTCTGAGCACAGTGAAATTAGCGGGAGCACAGAGCGAGCACGTCTTTTCAGTAGAGAGTCGGTGGGACGAATGAAAGAGTCGGTGGGACGAATGAGAGAGTCGGTGGGACGAATGAGAGAGTCGGTGGGACGAATGAGAGAGTCGGTGGGACGAATGAAGAGAGTCGGTGGGACGAATGAGAGAGTCGGTGGACGAAGAAGAAGAAGAAGAAGAAGAAGAAGAAGAAGAAGAAGAAGAATAAGAAGATGAAGGATGTTCAGGGTGTTAAAATATAGAGTCTATAAAAGGGATTAAAAAAGGCAGTTAAGATTAGCAAATAAGGCCGTAGGCAACACCCCGCAGGGGTGCCTTTGTAACCAAGCTCTTCCTGTCAAGGAAGAGAACAGCGGCTTGTTTACATATAATTCCCTCCGAGTAGTTTACACACAAGGAATTCTTGAATTTAAAATTGCCTAAACCTTAGATACATAAGGAGGTAAAGTGTAAATTTTCTTCCTGTACAAAAATTACCCATTTCTAGTTTCAGAGTCGAGAGCTATAATAACTGAATACAACCAACCTCACCCAACGGATAAGATAATCTTTTAGCAAAATTTGGCCCCCCAAAAGGGGGTGTTACGATTTTTTCAGATTTCTTTCGTCTTCATTTCAAAATTTTGGATGGTCGGCTCTACTAAACCTGAAATGTACCTTAAAATTGGATGCGACACTACACCCTATTGTCCACTTTCGTACTCTTACCATAACCTAGCCCAGTGTCAGGATACGCCCCGATGTCCCTACCTGCTGCGAAAATCAAAAGCTCTGCGGCTATGAATGGTATTAGGTATGGGGTGTGCTGGGCCGTTGACTATTTACCGCTTCCAGTCGCATAGAAGGTGGCTATGCTGGCACCAACTTTTATGGTTCAAAGTCCCCATTACGGCGAGTCGGGTTGTCAATGCCCATCTTAGCTCGAATATGTAGTAGGGTGGATCGAAAAAGGGGGGGGCGGCACACACACACACACACACACGCACACACACACACACGCACACACACACACACACACACACATCCACTCTCAACGAGATCCTCTGCACTAATGAAACATAATTGTCACGTACGCCGCTATAATATATCATTGAGGAACCTCTAAATATCAATAGATTACTTTCAAATTTCGTTTACTTGTTCTTTATAACTCAATAATTATTTGTTTGCAGGTATTAATTCAAAATTCGAATTTAATTTTCAGATATAATCCATGAAAGTCAAAATTTAGTTGAAAATCGAATTATTTTCAATTTTCAATGGCGTTGAGGAACCTTTAAAAATTATTATATCAAAATATCCTTTTAGGAGGTTTAATTTGACAGATAGACACATAAGAAAATCGTTGTGGGAAAATAAATTTCAGAAAAAAAGTTTTTTGCTTTACCTTAATCTGCAGGACGCTTTGTGTAAATGAAAACATGATGTAATTTTCTGATCCAATATTGACTTTTTCCTTGACCTACTAACGCATTTGGGGCTCATAGTATCAGGTTGGAACGAAAGAAATGTCCGATTTTCTAGAATAAAGTTTAAGATAGTATTTTTTAAGTTAGTGCCTTTTGTGACCGTTTAGGAATGCTATATTGAGTAATTTATACTTTCACCTTTCACATTATATAATCTTCTTCGGTATTTGCCCCTATGTTCGTCCCATCTATCGATCACATTATACATGCTTTACTCTATGTTTCATATAGGTGTCAATTCAAGTACAGCGGCAAATCTATTCAGAGCACTTATGGGGATGATGCAGTAAATGAGAGAATTTACATAAGAGATTTTTCAGTTTCCAAAGTGGGGATTTCCTTCTTAAAGACGGATCAAAAGAAGGTTATCGAAAAGAATTTGATTACAAAGTGTTGGAAACTGTTGTCAGAGCAAATCCTGGTACAACTTCTAGGGAACTCGCAGAAAATTTTAATTTAACTCATACTACTGTCCTACGCCCCTCCAAAAAAAAGATCGGAAATGTTCCAGTAATTGCAAATTGGAGCCTGCATGAACTGTCCACGGCAAATCAGCAAAAGCGTGTTTCTTGCTTTGAGTCATTGCTTTCAAGACACTTTCAGCCACCATTTTTGGGCAGGCTTGTTATTGGTGGTGAGAAGAGGGTCCTTTATCATAACGTTAAGCGCCGCCGTTCGTGAAGTAGTAGAGTAAACATAATTTTTCAACAAGCAAAAAAAGGATGACTTCATCAAAAAAAGATAATTTCGAGTTTATGTTGGGATATTGAAGGAATTGTCCATTTTGAACTATTAGGCAACAACCAAATTATTAATGCTAAACTCTACTGCAAACAACTTCGTCCTTTGAAAGCCTTTTTGTGCAAATACGACTTTATTAGTCAACAGAAAAGGTGTTATCATCCATCAAAATAATGCCAGTTATCACACATAGCAAATGACCAAAGATCTCTTGGAGGAGCTCGGTTTGGAAATATTGCTTCATCTCCCATATTCTCCTGACCTATCTCCTTCTCATTATCACTTTTCCTGAGGATTACAGAACCATTTGGATGGTTTTAGGTTGACATCAAGAGAAGAGGTTAAAAACGAATTGGATTCAGATTTTGCATCAAAACCGAAAGAATTTTACAAGCTTAGCATTTATAATCTTGTTTGCACATATAATGATGTACTAGGATGCAATGGAGGCTATGTTTATGATCAAATATTTCCATAGTAATCAGACATTACTTTTGTTCCCAACCTGATATACAAATTCCATGTAACCTTTTCTTTTTAATACTGGTACTATGGTGACATGTAAACGAAATAGTAGGTGACCGTTAATGCATGGTAAATCACCTGTAACCGCGGCATCATATCCCTTAGGTGCCGGGGAGGACGAGGCAACTCGAGGCACCTCTTTGATTGGGGCAGCGGCTCTTTCCCAGCCATACGATTGCGGTTGAGGGTCTTCTCCTTTATCATCTTCTGAGCTTCCTCTAGTAGCTCAACTTCTAAAACGGGAACTGCTCCCATACTCTTTCTCAGGTACCGCTCTAACACTCCTAGCGGAGAAAAGGTTGTCCCCTCACCTATGTCACCTATGTCCACGGGTGAGGAGGGTTTCCCCCTCGTCACCCACGACTATTTTTCTCTACCGGTTGCGGATCTTTGTAGCACTTTCCAGTGGTTTGCCAAAACAAGTAAAAGTTCGCAGCGTCAGTCGCCAGTAGAGTCGTGCCCTCGGCAGGTACAGTTTAACCGGGAGAACACTCTTAGAGTGACAAGGGGTTGTGGAGTCCAATGGACCATGCAACCATTTTCAGAACCTAGAATAGTGCCCTTTCTTGGAGCCGGTATGCCTGCAACCAACTACTTTCCGATTGAGGTCGGCAAGCCGGCCTCAACGACAAACTTCTTCCAGATAGGTCTCAGGGTTGTTGAGGCCCAGGTGGGAATCCTCGGCACCATTAGGGCAGAGGAGGGCTGCAGATGGCAAGATCCGCCAGAGGCGGCCCTGAACACTGAAGGTGGGAGTCTCGAGGCAGCCAAATTTCTTGTCATTTTATAAAAGGATAAAGTTGAGGATGGCCCGTCCTGCCTCGCAAGTCCTTCTGAGACGGAAGATAAGAGGGTTCTCATCCCCAACCCTAATTTTTTTATATCAACTCACAGTATAAATAACTCGAAAAAAAAATATTGAAACATAACGAATGAACGTAGGGTGTATTCGCATGTCATTAATATTTATTGTTATAAAAATAGGAAATTATTTTTAAGACATAAATCAGTATTTACACATAAAATGGCTATCATATTCCCCCGCCCCAACACAAAAATGTCATTCGGATAAGTATGCTTGGTATAGCTGATTTTAGTTGTTACCCCTATCGAATAATATATGTATATATATATATATAAATATATATATGTGTGTGTGTGTGTGTGTGTGTGTGTGTGTGTGTAGCTCCTCCAAAACATGTAAAATGTCTACACATATTTACTATTTATACTATTGAATTTCTTTATATTTATCAGTATAGCCCCAAAAGATGACCGAAAAGGTCAAAAGGTACCTCAGGACAGTAATAAATAAATTATGAACATTGGAACCCTTATTCATAAACTTTCTCAAGACGAAGAAAAAATGTAATAAAAAAATTAAAGAAACCAAAAAAAGGTAATTAGAGCTCAGCTGGACCTGGTCTTTAAATAAACATGCATAAAAGAGAAACTCCTACCTAAATAAATATATATATATATATATATATATATATATATATATATATATATATATATATATATATATATATATATGAAGTAATAATAGTAAAACACATTATTTGAATCAAAATTTATTTATAACCACAGAACTAGTTTCGGCAAAGTTATAATTGATGCTATTTTTCAACTGAGTAATAAAAATGCCAAGCAAGGAGCTCAGTATATATAAGGCGAACAAAATACTAAACAATATGAAAGCACAGGAAACAAGCTGGAAAAAACATAACTATTTGGGTGGATTCAGGGTAAGTTACTAATCTCCTAGAACAATTGCTTCCAGGGGTTTATAAATACGATTGCTGACTTTATTGTATATATATTTACTTGAAATTTCATTACTCAGTTGAAAAATGGCATCAATTATAACTTTGCAGAAACTAGTTCTATAGTTATAAATAAATTTTGATTCAAATAATATGGTTTAATATAATTTTCTCACTGATATATATATCGCGCTAATGTAATATCTTCTGATATATATATATATATATATATATATATATATATATATATATATAATTAGGCTAAAGGCTATGTTGTATGCAGGTTGTATTGAACTCCACAGCTATGGCAGCGTTATTAATTTTAACTTGTATTTTCTTAATATTTCTTACTAGTTTTTTCACGGGGTCTTCGAGACGAGAAAAAACATCCGCACATTCTTTATTTCTAGACGTCTTTCTACTATGTTAGGTAATCTTCAGGCAATGAACAGAAAATCGAATTATTAAAAAATTGTTACCTTATATATAGTATTTCTCCGCGAACATAAGTATTACAAAAATTGGCCAATCATAGCGCGGGAATTTTTTAAGGGGAAACTAAGCGCTACAAGAAACGTAAAATTGGAAGGCTCAGTTTGTCTGACAATTTGTGACTGCTTTGGTTGCCTTAGTCAGTTGACTCCCGTCTTGACAGCTTACTCGGAAATTTATAAAGTGAATTTTTGCGTAGAATTGTGAATAGAGTGACTCGTCTCAAGTAGTGACAAAATATGGAGAATTGTGAAAGCTCGAACGTTCGAAAAGTGGACCACTGTCCTTCTTCGATTGAAGACGGCTACGGACGGATCTTCACTCCTTCGTGGAGACAAGATTATAACTTCATTTTGGCTCAGTCGCAATCTCCGGAGGCAAGGAAATTATTGAGGTAAAGTGTTTTTTTGTACTTGGACATTGGCTCTTTGATCTCCCCCTCTTTATCCCTCTCTCTCTCTCTCACCACATTCACATTACCGACTTTATGAATTTTAACCGTCTGGTGTACGGTAAGATGCATAAAAAATGAGAGAGACGCTTTGCATCACTCTTCGGGTCCTCTCGGAGGGCCCAAAACCGGACAGAGGCAAGGTTTTTGAACAAATATATGGAAACTTGAGAATTGCATTGGTAAGACTAATTGACATTCCGTATCGATATTCTGCTATTTGTGCAAAGGAGGCCGATTATGAAGCCTTGATCTCAAGCAAAGCAGTTGAATGCCTAAAGACTGTTAACTGAAAACCCCACACACCCCCTCAAATAAAATCACACCGTAGGGTCATCTGCAGGCGCCTCGACTCTTGGGTCGGGAGCCACTCGGCAGAGGACATAAAAGACGAAGTTGAAAGGAACAACCCTTGGGCAAAATTTGCAGAGGTTATAAAATTGAAAACCTACACGCACGTCTTCAAGGTTGTTTTCGAAGATACGGCAATGGCTCAAAAGGCAAAGGATCTCAGACTACTTCTTTTTAGGGGAAGAGTCTGCCCAGAGCAGATTGAAAGGGAAGAGTTTGTCGACTTGCAAATGTGCTTTCGGTGCTACATGTATGGCAAACATACCACTTCAAGCTGCCCTGAAAAAGACCTTACTCTATGCTCGATTTGTACCTCCCCGAAATGCTTAAACTGTGAAGGCCCCCACCGGACTATGTCCATGGCATGCCCGATCAAAAAAACCGAGATACAAAAACAAACCCAGCTACAACGTGAAACGGAGGAAAGGAAGGTAAATTCGACCTATGCAAAAGTAGCTAAAGCCGCGATTGCCGAGACGAACAACTTGAAAACATATCTCCACATTGAAAATGAACACTCCACCAAAATTATGTGTTGCATTTGATATGTACACATAGCAAATATTACTCGCCCTGGAACTTTTGCTACCGAGGTCAACCGCATGCTTGTAAAGAATGGCTTGCAAGAGATGTGGTTCCCCGACAACCCTCCTTCAGAGGAGGTTATGCGAATTAGCGTAGCCCCTCAGTGCCCGGAAACATGCCAAAAGGCACCCGCACCCCAAAACACAGCCACCACACGCGATCAACGTCTGAGCAAATCCAAACAAACTTCCCAAACAGAAAAACAAGCGCCGCTTACACCCAAGAAAATTAACACCGATACACCAAAAACACAAACACAAACCAAGAGACCTTACAAGGAAGCAGTGCGACCAAAAGAGACCAGGTCTCCAAGGTCGAGGAAAACTTCAAAAACATGTGGTCCCAGGTCAACCTCCTCATCTCGAGGCATGGAGCGCCAATTAAAATATCATGAGAGAGGCTTCAATCTCAAGCTGTATGCCCCCAAATTGGCCCCCTTCCTAACCGAAATTAATTCCCGCGAAGTATCTGAGGGTCTTAGGACCGGAAGATACAAGTGGGAATGCTCTGATGAGGTTCCGGAACGGCAAGTTGAGGAGGCTCTCCCAAAACATGATCAAATTGACTACCGACTGCTTACTCACAATCACGGACACATAATTCAGAAAAAAACGAAACGGCAGGGAGCGCACCCCGCCCAGTGCACATCATGGATCACGAATAAGCGTCCACTTTAATCTCACACACTAAAATAAACCCACATTACACAAAATGACCAACAGACTTACGATTGTACAAATTAATGTCGATGGATGGGACGGAAAAGGTTCCATCTATGGCAATATTTTGCGACAAAGCGACCCTGTCATTTGACTTATCTCTGAACACGGACTGACCGCGCAAAAAAAGTTAAAAATATTTCAATACGACGTCATTAGTAAAAATCATAGCGAGGAACGGTATGACGGCTGCGCAATAGCCGTCAAAAAAGGATTAAAATACAAAAAACTACCCGACTTAGATGAACCTTACCTTGCCATTAAGGTAGGCACTACTTTGAGGGGTCTGGTCGTGGCCACGGAGTACCGACCCCCAAGACGCGGCTATGTACCCATGCACAACCTTCTATAGATTCTCAGCCATAAGAAAAACGTCATCATTGCTGGAGATCTGAATGCAAGGTGTGCATGCGGCGTGGTATACCTCCTACAACAATGCAGGCAGAAACATCGAAGTATTACTTGACAGACAATACGTGACAAGACTCGGACCAGAATTCCCGACATATATAACGGGAAAAGCAGCTACGAGACCTGATATTGTTCTATCTAGTATCAGGTTTCCATACAACTACTACATTGAACCGGGCCCCATCATTTCAAGCGACCACGAGGCTATTAAAATTACAATTGGTGTAAATCCCATTTAAATTGCAATCCCAGAACGCAAAAGCTACAAGCAGGCGAACTGGGAAAGCTACAAAAATTATCTTCTAAATTATACCCCTTACCCCTGACCCTTTACTCGATGCCAATTTAGAAGAGATAGATAAAGAGCTGGATAAAATCACTGACCTCCTAATTAAAGCCGATGAGAATAGTACTCCCCATATCAAGTCTAAAACCCTTCCAGCGACCCATTGGACCCCTCCCATGAAAGCCCTGGCCCAGGAATATAAGGACCTGCCCAATGTAGTGGTGCTGATAAGCCCCAACCACAATGTCCACATATGACTAAGACAGATTAAAGCCGAACTCCAGACACCAATTACGGACCAACATATACTCACATGGGACAGACTAATAGAAAGACTCGACATTGAAAGAGACTCACATACTTTCTGGCAAACACTTAAACGGTTAAAAGGAAGACCTCTCATAAGAGAATCACGCTTATAAACGACGGTATATAAATTGACGAGCCTGAAGAGATTGAGGAAATGTTTAGGATTTTCTGGTCCTCAATCTTCACAATTACCCCAGAAGAAAATGACAATTACGACCTCGAATTCGAGACTGACATAATCCAACAACTAAACACACAAATACACAGAACCTCCTTTCATCATTGTGTGTCGCAGGAAAGAGTGATGGAGGGCTATGGTAGTAAAATAACTGCCCTAGAACTCTCCGTCGCTCTAAAATCCTTTCGTCAAAAAGCACCGGGTACCACGGGGCTGAACAAGGCGAACTATCAAGGCCCCGCCTAATGTTTGGAGTGGGCTGCTTGACATCATGAATGCCGCTCTGAACACGGGCTACTTTCCCGATCAGTGAAAAGTGGCCAAGATGATTTTCATTCTCAAATCGGAAAAGTCCCCGGATTGCCCTGCCAGCTTTCAACCGATATCTCTCTTAGAATTTGCTGGCAAAGTCTTCGAGAAGATATTAGCCAATAGAGTCAACTCTTTTCTCGACGAAGCCAACTTGCATAACGAGCAACAACACGGCTTAAGAAGGCAAAGAGGGACTGATATGGCACTAGCCGTTATCACAGAAAAGCTCGCTAACATCAAGGCAGACAAATGGCATGCTGACCTGGTGCTCCGAGATGTCAAAAAAGCTTTCGATAAGGTTTGGAAGAGAGGACTACAATTTAAGATCCTTCAAGTAGGCCTCGAACCCATTCTTGAGAGGATTCTATGCGACTACATAATGGAGAGGAGAGCATATATACATATCAGAGGATACAAAGGCCCCGAATTCGAGCTCGAATCAGGGGTCCCACAAGAGGGCTGTCTTAGTCCCCTTCTATACAACATATATACACCTGACCTATCACAACCTCTATCCGAAGGTAAGATATACGTTCAGTTCGCTGACGATATATCGCAAATTTGTACAGCCGCTTACGTTCACAGGGAATTTATGGCGAGAAATACGGCTAGGAGGATTTCCAACATCAACTTTTTCGAGAGGAGAAGGAAGATATCGACCAATGCCCCAAAATTCAAAATAATTCTCATGTTTCGCAAGACCTTCAATGACATACGGGTGGAAGGGGAGCGAATCCCATACTGCCGTGAGGGGACGTTTCAGGGGCTGAAAATCACCACAGGAGGCTACAAGAGAGAGCTAAGTGGATATGGCAAGCCATTGGTGCACGCTTGACCCCTGAATTCTCTCGTACACACCTAGACATCGAAGCCGACCGACAAATAAGACCATTTAAAAGCAGTAAATTACAGTCTGACGGTAGCGTGACTCCCAAATACACATTACAGAATCGACAATAGACAAGAATCGACTAGGGTAATGCGCAAGTTTTTTATTAGTAAAAATTAACTTCACTTTAAACCCAAATTCACTTTAATAATAAATTTTTTTCAAACTCAAATTAACATTTAAAAAAAAATATATCTGTTCAAATACCCAAAGCGGGATTAAAAACCCCGTCTCAAATAAAGGCTTGAATGCCAAAATCATCATTAAGATGAAAACCAAATAATTAAATTAACAGTGTAAATTTAATTAAATAAACTATGAAATTATAGTTTATTAAATCAAAAACCCCAAAACTAACAAAAACAGAGCTACCCTTTCACCAGGGACCTTTTTATTCTGTCTCCCACACATCATCTATTCTTTAAACTCACCCTTTAACCACTTTACTCTCTTACTATTTTCTCTCTAACTCTACCTAAATTTCATCACTTACTATGTCCAAAGTCCAAAGTCCAAAGTCTGACTATTTGTCCCTCCGATCTAGTTCTCTGGGAAAGGATGCAAAGGAAAATCAAGTTTGAAAACGTGCTTCTTTTAACGGCGGTCAACTCGGGGACGCCGAGATGTCGGGAGTATGGTTTCCGGCTGAAGTTGCACGTTAATTGCCGGTTTTTTCATTTGAATGATGACGTCTTTGGCCAGCCGCAATCTTCTGCGATTTTTGGAGTCTCAGGATGATGGAGGTGAACTGATTAACTTTTTCACGGGTTAGGGTAGTGCCATGAGATTGGGCGTGTTTTTTAATCACGCCATCTTGAAGGTGAGCTGTCAGTCGCCTTGACAGGGTTGTGGAGGTCACGCCGATGTACTTTGAATTGCGGTGTTCGCAGTCACCGACTTTGCACGAATGTTCGTACATGACGTTAGTCTCCTGGAGTTCGCTCGTCGGAGGGAGACAGCTGTTCTTTATGATGCAACAACTTGTTTTCTTGGTCTTGTATTATATAATTAGATTAATATCCATATTAGGGTCGGTTGGGGTTACGTTACGATGGAGAATGGCTTTTAGAGCCTTTTCGCGGCAGATGACGCTCCTATTGGCTGCCACCTATGGGGGGGGGGGGATTCTTGCCTCAAGCCCGATTTTCTTTAGTTTTGGGTACTACCGACTCGAGCTTCTTCATTCTTCTTTTTTATTATTTCCTTTCTTCTGGGGCAATTAAGTACTAATGTTCGGTGGTCCCCGTTGCAGTTTCGGCACTTTTTTGTTGTTGAGGTACATTCTTTAAATCTATGTCTCTCTTGCCCGCATTTTGAGCATAGCTTCTTGTCCTTGTTGGGGCAAGAGTGGCTTGTATGGCTCTCCAGTTTGTAACAGGAAAAACACATTTGAATATTGTAAAATTTTTCCTGTTTAATGTTTTCCAATGGGATCCTCATGCTGAGGGCTAGGAGCCCATCTCTTTTTGTTTTTTTGTGCCATTTTAGTGGTCTTGAAGGTGATTTTGAACACATGAGTGTGGTTATTGAACTTGATTAATTCCTTATTCTTCGCCCATGTGTTTCGCGTCTCAATTTTCTTCTTGATTTCTTCGGTGGTTCTTTCCCTAATCCAGCCTTCAATTTTGCGGCAGATGACGCTCCTATTGGCCGCCACCTGCAGGGGGTAGGGGGATTCTTGCCTCAAGCCCAATTTTCTTTAGGGCTTTCGTACCTCGGGAGTACAGTATTTCGTCAATGTCCTTAGTTACCAAGCAGAGGGCTATGTAGACATTGGTTACGTCGATCAAGCGGATCAGCGCAACCTTAAGTTCCTTAAAAATAGCCAGGCACACATACGCTTTGGCCGGAACTGCTTGGCCGGGGAGACCTCTGAGGGGGACTCTCTTCGTTGTTTCCATCTTTCCTGAGGGAGGGTGGGGTCCTTGTTCCGGGTTATTCCTCTTCTTATTTTTCCAAGTCTTCTTTCTTAAATCGTGTTATGTGAATGAGTTTAATGTGGGTGATGTTATGTACTTAGTGAGTGAGATATAAATTCAGAATAGGGGTATTCCCCGCCGTAGTGCAGTTCCCTGTCTCCGTGAACCAGTACTGCAATTAATGGGGTGATGTATGATGAGGGATGGGCCCGGGAAGGGATCCTCCTAAGGGGTGAATCATGGTGGACTTGATGATGGATGAAAGCTGAATCAACTTCCTTCACCCGGTGGGTGCCGCCCCCTTGGGGGTTTTAAATTCGCGACTGCATCCTCCATAGCATAGATACGGTTGCATGTCCCTCTATGATCTTGGGCGGTAAACCCCCATCGATAAAGCTAAAAGGTAAATCAACAGAGTTCGCAGTCCGTCCCTTTTCCCGGGGACCTCTGAAATTGAATTCAGCTGTGGGCTACTCCTAAAACTAGCTTCCGTCAATTCCCTCAATTATGTCACATCACAGACGACTGGCATAGTTGGGACGAGGGTTATGAGCAGTCCAGGTCCGCGTTTGCACGGTGCCCGCCGGCTGGTAACGATGTAGGGAGCTTAAGCACTCATCTCAGTTTTGCGTGACAGATCAAAAAGGTGGTATTTACTCTTTCCAAAGACAACCGGAGGGCTGTTTTAAATTTGGCTGGCTCGACTCGCGTGTCCTTGCTTCGAACGTAAGAATTCCGAAAAGCACGAATATTATTCGGCGAGAAAACTTTACGTATGCACGTCAAGTATTAGCTGCGAATAACGTTCATTCATTTAAATAGTCAGACAATTACAATTACAATTAAGCTAAAGTGTAGGTGCGTGTAGGGAAGGACGATAGGGTGTGTGGATAGATAGAGAAAATAGACAAACGGTGAAAAGAGAAAGAAATGTGGTAGGGTATAAAGAGATGCTAGAGCCTGGTGATCAGTCCTATCACTTTCATTATTACTTTGTAGCGTGTATTCTGTGTTGATTTTTTTATTTTTTATGGCGTTCAAGCCATTTGTCTTAATTACTTTTGTTTAGCTTTGTATGTGTTATGCATTGCTCATTTGTTTATGTTTTTTCATACTTTTAAGTGCGTGTTTAAAGTTTTGGTATTCTTTGTATGTGTGTGTGTTTTAGTTTTTTTGTTTTTTCTTAGTCGGTAAAGTTCTCGTCGTATGCGAGGTTTTCTTCTTTCTTGATTTATCTTTGTCTTCATCAGTGATAATTTGTCCTAATTGTGAGTTTGGTCTTGATTCGGTTGGTTCCTTTGGTTAGGTTAGATACTACATCTCATCATGCGTAGAACGGCACTTCGTCCCCGCCAGCCACTGGGTGGCGGAGCTTGGAAATCTGGCGCGACATTCTGATCTTCTATTCTGGTTAATCATCTGAGTAATTTCTTTACTCAGTTCTCGATTAACCAGATCCTGCATCTTCCGGATCCGTTCTTCTATGACTTTGTTAATGGGAATTATTCCCGCCTCTCTGTGTAGGTCTTCTTGCCTGCGTGTATCTGTGATTAGGTATATGCATTTATTTTGCACTACTTGAAGTCACCTTTTTTGTGTTTTCGAGACACAAGAGAGGGATGAGGCGGGGTAAAGCAACGTATATCTAACAAGGGCATTGTAGATCTTATTCTTGTTGCTTTCACGTAGATTTATGAATGTATATAGAGTTCTGACAGCGGCCGAAGCTCGAGAAATTCTTTCTTCGACGTGCTTCATGTACCCGGTAGAGGTGATTTTCATATCGAGTACATTGTATTCGTTGGTGTAGGGATATCTAGTATCCCCCACTCGCACATTTGCTCTTCGGGTGCGTCCGATGGGAACCACCTTGTACTTCTCGTGGTTTGTTCTAATTTTCTAATGCGCCTCGTAGTTGTTCAAAATTTCGATTTCTATTGCTGTCATGCGAGCTTGCCACGGGGCATTCCTCCATGGAGATATGACTATCTGGCTGAAATCATCGGCGTATTGAATATTGAGGGAAGAGGGGTACACAGGGGCTGGGACATCTGGGGTGTATATCGAGTAAAGGGTGGGGGACAGACAACCCCCCCCATGTGGAAGGCCCGCAGTGAGCGGAAACTTTGGTTTGTCCGTGCACCCTAGACTGACATACGACGCTCTTTCTATGACGTAGTCACAGAGAGTTCTTTCCAAGTTTTCTCCTAGACCCAGCCGTAAGATCTTATACTGCATGCCCCGCTGCCACACCTTATCAAACGCCTTTGATACATGCCGACAAACAATACCCACGTAACTCCTGTCCCGTTTGGCTTGGACAAGCTTTTCCGTAATGACATTGATTACCATTTCCGTACTTCGCTTCTTTTTAAACCCATATTGGCAAGGGTTGTAGAGGAAGTTCTCTTCCGGGTGAGACACCAGCCTCCCGTTGAGGATCTTCTTAAAGAGTTTCCCGCCAAATTCCAGAAATGAAATTGGGCGGTAGCTCTCTCTCAACGTTATGTCCTTTCCATGCTTGGGCAAGAAGATCATCTTTGCCGTATTGTAAGCATCTGGAAAGTACCCCGTATTCAGACATGCGTTAAATATACGTCTCATTCCTTCGATGATGTTGGCTGGTGCCTTTGCGAAGTTTAGCTTTGTAAGTCCCGATTGGCCTGGGGCATTTTGACGGAATGAGCGGAGTGCGCCAAGAATCTCTCCTTCAGTGATCTCGGCGTCTCCGTCACGCAGTCTATCCACCTGGTGATGAGGATGCGTTCTATGTATTTCCGTGTTAAGCTCGTCTACGATGTTATTTTCAAATTCTATGTCAAAATCTTCGTTTTCTTCTTCGGGTATACTGAAGATTCTTTCCCAATAACGCCGGAATATTATCTCAATGTTTCTATCATCTGTTTCAATGGATCCATCTTCTTTTGGGATTTCCATTTTCTTCCTTTTTCCAGATGATCCTCTGAGACTTCTGGTTTTCCTCCAAAAGTCTTTGGGGGCTGCATCTCGATCAAGGCTCTCGATCGCATCATCCCATCTTCTCTGTTGTTGTTCGAGGATCAACTGGTTAAGCTATTTCTTGATCTCTCTACTTCGTTGTTGTGAGTCGACTGATGCGTTTCTGATATTCATTTCATACATTACTCTCAATTCTCTATAGAGTTCTTTCATGTACCCAGTCCATCTGTATATTTAGATGGTTTTGTACTGGGTTTTAGGTATGCAAGCCCTATCTGCATTTATAAGTTGTTCGTTGAGGTCGTCGAGTGCCTCATCTATCTCCTCAAGAATTGCCTCGTCCAGATTTGATTGGCGGTAGGCCTCGAGAAGACCCGCGTACCGTGCCCAGTCTGCTCTCCTGTAGTCTTTTCTGACTGGAGCTGGGACTTGTATAGGGTTCCTGTTGATAGTAAGTAGGATTCCTATATTATCACTACATGGTACCTGGACTGGTTTCATGTAGTAATTGAACGGCAGCTGATGATTAGCCAGACGACTGTCTGGTTTTGTAGCACTTCTTCCTCGAATATAGGATGGGAAGTCCGGGCTTATTCTCTGGACCATATTTCGGTCCATCATAGTCTCCAGGCACCTTCCAGTTCCGTCGAAGGACCTGTACCCGGATTCTTGACATCTGGCATCAAGATCCCCCATTAATATGGTAGGGGCTTTTCTGTCAAATAGACCGGAGAGAGAATGAATAGGTAAATATCCTCGTCTCGGCGGCTGGTACCCGGTGGCGATGACTAGCTTACCTATATCGAGTTCGACCTCTATTGCAAGATAGGATTCTTCGAAGTTTCTTACTGGCTTGTACTTGATCCCTCTTTTGATGGCGATGGCGGCACCATCGTACCGCTCTTGAGAGTAATTTGTGATTAACATGTCGTAGTTCCAGATCTTCATTTCGGAGCTACGAGTGTCAATTCCATGATCAGAAATTAAGATGACATCTGCATCAATCTCCCTGAACAAATTTCCGTGGAGAGTTCTTTTCACTGTCCAGCCGTTGGTGTTGACTTCCAGAATTCTTAGGGCGTTCCGTTCCATTGCGAGATGTATTTACCTGTGTTTCTTCTTAGTTTTCTTGTTATTTTTGGTTTGTGGGGCGGGTTTCGCGTGCCCAGGCTTTTCGCTCTTCGGGGGAGGACTAGGAGTTTTTTATTTACTCTTCGTCGCTCTAGTGCGAGTGCATGAACCCTCGTCACTATCCGAAGATGTGGTTTCTTCTTTTTCATTATCTTGGTTTTCTTCATCGTCTTCCTCTTCGGATTCCTCCGATGAGGGAGATTCAATTACCTCTTTCAGTCCGGTGGCTTTTTCCTGGTTATTTCTGATTACGCTATCCTTGAATGCCTTGAAGCATTCGGGGTCAGCGGGTACGATGATGGATGGTAAGTTGTTTGCTTTAAGTAGTGCGTTTAGAACCTGGTTGTAGCATCCAGGTTTTACCGCATTTGCCACGTTTGCATGTGTAATGCAAATTAATATTTTGGCACTCAGGTAATTTGTGAAGACCATCTGTGAGGAGGTTGCCATTGCTGAGGCCATCCCTTCACTTTTCTTCACAGTGCTCGCGTAGGTGGTAGATTTTTTCTTCTTCTCTTCTTCTTCCATTTTCTTGATTATATCCTTCCTTTTGGGGCAGTTAAGGGCCATCGTTCGATGGGGCCCCTTACAGTTCATGCAATTTTTTTCTGTGCTTTTGCAAGAGTCGTATCTGTGGCCCTTTGTGGCGCATTCGCTGCACCATGTCGTTCCTTTTGGAGGCCAATTGGCGGTGGTGTGCGCTTCAAGCGCATAAAAAATGAAGCACATCTGGATGCTGTGGTACTTCTCGTGTTCTATACTACAGCCTGGGATCCTCATATTACAAACGAGGAGTCCCTCCGTTGCCGCCTTGTGGGCCATTTTGGTGGTCGGAAAAGTCACCTTAAAGACATGGGTGTGGTCACGGAATTTGATCACTTCCTTGATCTTTGCCCATGTGTGGTTCTTCTCAATTTCGCTTTTGATGTCAGCGGCGGAGTTTTCTCCTACCCAGCTCTCTACCTTTCGGCAGATGATACTTATGTTGGCTGAGATTGCTGGTGGGGTCTTAGCTTCCATGTTCAGAGTCTTTAGGACTTCGGCCCCTTCTTCGGATAGGAGCCGGTCTACATCTTTGTTTTCACCACATATCGCGATGAATCCGTTTGGGATATCAATTAATTTGATAAGTGCGATCTTTAGGTTCGCGAATAGGGATTGGCATACTTTCTTTTTCTCCGGTGTCTTTTTTCCTGGTATGGTCCGTAGGGGGACCCTCTTAGGGAGGGCTTCCATCGTCGTGGGCGTCTTCTTACTTCTGTCTTGTTTATTTTATTCCTCTCTGTAAAAAATGTGTAGTTAATATGTTATGGGTGAGAAAAAGTGATGTCAAAGGTGGTAAAGGAGGTAGAGTCGAGGGTGAGTTTGGAGCGTCGATGTGAGAAAAACGCTCCCATCCTATTTCATGTTGTTCCCCCGCTCGGATGGTGCCAGGATGATAAGTGATGATGGATGGGGGTGATTCTCGAGTGGGGACCTCAGAGGGTTGAGTTTGGTCGACTTGATGCATAGCAGCCGAATCAACGACCGCTAAGTTTTTGCCACCCCCTCACGGGTACATACGCCAAAACTGCATCCAACTACATAGAGACGGGAGTACTTCCCTCTATGACATCGCCCGGGTCCCCCGGGCAATGAGGATTTCTCTTCCGCCCGGGACTCGCAGTTTTGCCCCAGATCGAGAAAATTTTTGACTTGTGCTTCGGCTGTGGGCTAGTCCTCAAACCAGTTTTAACCCAAGCCCTTAATTATGCCAGTCCAAGTGGCCGACATAGTTAAGACGAAATTAATGAAGGGTAGTCATCCGAGCAGGTTCCCACGCAGGGCGGTGGACGGGAGCAATGAGGTGCTTAAGCCCTCATTTTATTCCTTCACTTGCAGCGAAAAGATATCTTAAATCTTTGCAGAATCAACTGAGATCCTAATGACTTCCAGGACAGTCGCATTCTTAGTTGGCAAGGCTCAAAAGTCTGTAATTCAGCACGCGTAAAAAATCACTCTTCAGAAGGTAGTAAGGCAATGCTACGCAGTTGAATATTCGCCCAGCAAATAGTCAGACAAACTAAGCCTTCCAATTTTATATGTTTCTTGTAGCACTTAGTTTCCCCTTAAAAATTTCTCGCGCCCTGATTGGCCAATTTTTGTAATACTTATGTTCGCGTAGAAATACTATAAATATAATGTAGCAATTTTTGAATGTCCTGAGAGATGTAGAAAAAGCATTCGACAAAATTCTGGGTAAAAGGAATTCAATATATGATCTTAAATCTCCAGATGAATAGCAAGCTGAAGAGAATTATCTGCGATTATGTCACAGACAAAATAGCATATGTAAATATCAATGGTTATTCAGGACCAGAATTCGAATTGGAAGCTGTCTCAGCCCCACGCTGTAATCAATATACACAGCAGACCTGCCACCACCAATAATGCCTGGTTGCCTAAACATGCAGTTCGCGGACGACATAAGCCAACTCGTCGGCACTCTGTACAGGAACGTACGCTTTCAGGCAAGGACAACAGCTTTATAAATCAGCAACATCAACAACTACGAAAGAGATTGGAAGATAAGGACGAACAGGAGGAAATTTACAATAATCCCAATCTCCAGGAACAAAACAGCTGAAATTGTAGTTGAAGATCAGAACTACAGATATCATAGTGAGGGCAAAGTGCTGTGACTCAGAATAACAAAAGGAGGCTACAAACAACATATAACGGAGAGGAAGAACAAGGTGATTCCGATGCTTAACCTACTGTACAATCTGAGAGGGTTAGGCATGAAAAATAAAAGAAAAATCTATCTTGCACTAGGAAGATAGGTACTACTATACCCGCCAACCACTATTAACGATGAATCAAGGACCAAAAAAATGGAACTCCGGAGAATATAAAATAAAGCTCTCTACCTAATCACAAACACACGTAGGAGAGAGAGGAGAAGACTACAGGATCTACACTAAGAAACACGATTAGAATCGCTCAATATCAACATCAGGAACAGAGCGGGGAAAATATGGAGGAAGATAGACGATCTACCTCCGATATTTGCAGAGCACACGAACAACAGAGCTGGAGTCCTTTTTTAACACTCGATTTCCTAGCGGCAGACAAAAGCTGAGAATCGAGGAGGTTCCCGTGTTTACTTAAGTAGAAATTCAAAAAGAGAGAAGGAACAAGCATAACGATAAAGATATTTACCCGACCATATACAAACCCTAACCAACGAAATAACCAACTGAGGCACCAAATTGATACCGTAATAAGACAATCGAATTTAAACAATCTAAATAGGAAGAAACAACCGACTAAAAAGACAACACAGATCAAAAGTGTAAACAGAAATAATGCAAACAAAATTAACTAAAAGTGTAATAAGTGAACTATATTAAAAAGTCCAACAAAAATGATAGTGAAGTGGAAGTCAATAGTAAAACAAGTGAGCAAAGTGAAACACAAGTGAAAAAATGATAACAACAAGAGAAAGTGAAACAAAGTAAGGTAGGTAAAAACAAGTAACATAATACATAAACAAAGCTCAAAGCTAAGATAACTCAAAACGGCATGAATGCTACAATAAACACATGAATGAAAGATGAAAAGAATAAAGGAACAGAGATTCGGTGGTCCTCCCGTTTCTGTATGACGAACATAGGTGCTAAAGTGTGAGAAAGGAAGTAAGCATGATGAATGATGAGTAAATGCATGACGGTGGTTCAGAATCCACGTTAATCAGCAGGTCCCCCTTGTCCCTCGGGCAAGGGTATTCCACCCTTTCCACCTTTGACTACCGAGGTTGCTCAATCTGCCTCCTCACCAATCTGTCCTCTTTTAACTCAAAACTTTCCGTCTCCCACAGCTATAAACCCTCTTCTAAAGCTTGTTCCAGACTTCCCATTAAGCACTTCACTATCGGTTCACTTGAACTGAGAGTCAGAAGTGTGGGGAGTTTCTCCAGGAGCAAGTCGACCGCTGGCCTCCTTCTCTTCTGTGCCCCTCCCCCCCCGATCGTGGGAGGGGTACAGAGGGAAGGAGTAACCGCGAGCCATACCTTTTCTCCCCTCTAAAAAAAAATTCCATTTCTGTTTATTCCCTGACGATGACCTAACATGGTCGAAAGACGTCTAGGAACAAAGAATATCATTCGCGGATGTTTTTTCTAGCCTCGAAGACCCCGTTAAAAAACTTGTAAGAAATTTTAAGAAAGTACAAGTTAAAATTAATAAAGCTGCCACAGCTGTGGACTTCAATAGAACATATATATATATATATATATATATATATATATATATATATATATATATGCAAGGTTGAAGTTTACAGTAATGGCAGCGTTAATAATTTTAACTTGTATTCTCTTTATTTTTCTTACAAGTTTTTTGACTGGGTTTTTGAGGCGAGAAATAACATTCGCAGATATATTTTATTCCGAGACGTCTTTCGACCGTAGCATGCTATCTTCAGGGAATGAACGGAAATGGAATGATCTTGATGAAAAAAGTGAGAAATTAGTTAGATATTTGAAAGGTGGTGTGAAAAGGGCTCTTGTAGGGTTTGCCCAGGTGTAGAGGGAATCAAACGTTTTCTTCTTTTTTTAATTTTAATTTTATTTTTACTTCCCATTTTGCCTTCAGAGTAACCATTGTAGACCACTGGTTGCTGAGTTGATCGTATGACGATCATTTGTTTCCTTGTGATACCCTTACTTTTTAATATATAGGAGGGGCGGTCAATAAGTTTTGCAATTCGGATATAAGGAAACGAGATATGAGGAAAAGTGTTTTATTATTTTTCAATATAACTACCCTCGACTTCAATGCACTTGCGCCACTTGTCCGTGAGGCGGTGTCGGTGTACACTGCAACCATGTGTTCATGGATCTCTTTTGCATTCTTGCCTTCCTTGGTCAAAAATTTGATCACTGCGCGGTGCTCAACCTTTTCCATTGTTGAAAAATTTGTGATTGACGATCTGCGATCAGCTACTGCTTCTTAAATAGACGAGGCAGGAGCGTGCGGCTGCAGGTCCTGACTTGTCATAACTTGTCCTAACACCCCCACAAACAACCATCCCCCTTCCTCTGTTTTATCCTACCGATTCGCAAAACTTATTGACCGCCCCTCGTGTATATATATATATATATATATATATATATATATATATATATATATATATATATATATATGCTTGAAATATCCCAAAGGAAAATAATACACAGAATAAGCCCAAGCGCTTTGGTGTTTACATCATCAGGGGCAGAAGAACAATGGAATAGATAAACAGTTAATAAACAGAGAAATGTGACGTCATTCAAACGTACCAACGAACAAAGACAATCGTTTATGGGGGAAGAACCAACTGACGAACAAATGAATAGGCCATCCGCAGAAGTACAGTATACAAATCAATTAAACAAATTAAATTTATATTGTAAACAAATATTTTTCATGATCCAATTATCTAATTTAAAAAGACCCTCACTTAGATTGAAATTAATGTTATGGGCAGGTGAACTCGCAAACTATGTTGGTTGACTTGAGATTCGAGGAGTTTGGGCAGATGTTATTTTTCATCAGAAGATTGCTGGCTTTTGTTGTTTTATAATAGATGATGAGTTGGATTTTATCGGTTTGATTTTTAACCTTTATGTTACGGTTAATAATCTCATTGATGTTGGTTTCATCTATTTTATAGGCCGTGGACATCTGGTTTCTGTAATACACTTTGATGTTATTGACTTCTCCATGATTACTTTCAGTTTTATCCGCATGTTTGTAATGGTTATTTAAAAATCATTGGAGTTGTTTATCAATCATGCTGTTTGCAAAACCATTATTCACGATTATTTGCTTTACTCTTGCAATCTCTTGGTGGAAAAGTTCCAACGTAGAGCAGCATTTATATGCTCGGCGGATATATGAGTCGATTACGCTTATTTTGTACCTTTCAGGGCATTCACTCTCTGCATTGAGACATCTTTCCATGTCCGTACTTTTCCTATGTACTTTAGTGATGTAGTTGCCATTAATGTTATGAACCTCAACATCCAAGAAAGGGAGTTTATTGCCTATGCTCAATTCATAAGTAAATTTTAGCACGGAGTTCTCCTCAAAATGTTGTTTGATGTTAACGAGATGTTCTTCGTTTTGGACGTTGATGTAGATGTCATCTACATATCGGCAATATGTGTGTGGCTTATTTTCCATGGTGTCCAATAATCTCTCCTCGAGTTGACCCATGTAATAGTTGGCGAAGTTCGGCCCTTAGGGTGACCCCATAGCCACTCCATCCACTTGCGTGTATAGATTACCGTCCGGTGTCCTGAACGGCGCCTCCGATGTCTTGCGGAACCCAAGCTTTTCGTAGATTTTGACCACAAACTCTAGGAGAGAGATCGACCTGTGGTTTGTCATTTTATCGGGGAGTTTGTTTCCTTAGGCAACAAAATTAATTTTCGCCAATTTTTAAACCATCAGGGAAGTAGCCCATATTCAGCGACGCGTTCAGGATGTTCATGATTCTCCGAATAATCTGCTGGGGTGTGTGTAGCAAGTTGTTTTTCGTGATGCCCGTCCAGCCTGGTGCCTTTTGTTTAAAGAATCTTACAGTCGCCATTACCTCTTCTGTTGTTATTGGTCGGTTATAGTCAGTCATCTCCCTCCCCTCGTCAACGTGTTGGTGTGGGCGCGTACGATGTATTATCTGATTGAGGTCATCAATCAATCGACTTTCGAATTCCTGGTCGAACTCTTCATCGTCTTCAGGTGTTATCGAGAAAATATCCTTCCGGTACTACCCGGTCCTCCGAGTGGTCAACTTCCTCTGGCGGATCTCCTATGTCCACCTTGGTTGTGGGTTGAGTTTTGTACCCTTTTTTTGGTATGCACTAGCAGTCTGCCTCGATGATGGAGGTAGTTGTCATCTCCAGATCCCCGCCAATCTCCTCCAATGTTGCCTCGCCTAGGTCAGCTGGTTCGAATCTACTGAGAAGTTCTCTTCAGCGCCGAAGCATAAGCATAGCTTTTGTAGAGAGTTACATAGAGTTACATAGATACACAGATCACACGGGCCTTACGGCCCAGACTAAGGTGATCTGGCCTTAAATCTACTGCCACTTACACATAGAATAGTAGAAGTAAAGGATAGAAAAGTTTTAGGCTCTCCCCACCCTCCACTCCCTCCGGCAAAAGCCGTACATGAAATAATTTGGGAAAAGTACCTTGCAGGTGTAAGAAGACAGTACCTGAAGGAAATTTGCATTGAATAGTAATTAAATGAAATGCATGTGAAAACCACTTTCATACACCTGAAAGAGTTATATTTTTGTAATATTATTTTATTTTGTAGCTTATGCTAAACAATTCCAATATTTGTTAAGTGTTTGTCTAATCTCATTTTAAATGAATCTATAGTGCTGCTGTCTACTACCTCGTTTGGCAAATTATTCCAATCATTAATAATCGAGTAAGTGAAGAAGTTTTTTATTACATCCATAGTGGCTCTTTTACCCTGAAGTTTTGAATCATGTCCACGGGTGGGACACTCCCCTGTCAGTGTGAACAAGTTATTGGCATTAACGTTGTTAAATCCTTTAAGTATTTTGAAGCACTCTATAAGCTGCCCCCTTAGTCTTCGTTTTCTGACGGAAAATAGATTGAGTTTTTTTAGCCTCTCGTGGTAAGGTTTGTTACGTACTGACGGGATAAGTTTTGTCGCTCTGTGTTGTACAGCTTCTAATTTATCTATGTCTTTTATTAAGTAAGGGGCCCAGAACTGTACAGCGTATTCGAGATGGGGCCTGACAATACTTTTATATAGTGGCATAATTATCTCCTCGCTTTTATAAGTAAAGTTTCTTTTTATAAATCCTAGTGCTGTGTTAGCTTTGTTTGCAGCAGCTGCGCATTGGTTTGATGTTTTTAAGTTTTCTGTAATTATTACTCCTAAATCTTTAACCTGTGGGGTTGTGTTTATTAAGCCGCCTTGCATTGTATAGGTGTATTTTTTGTTTTTTGTTCCGCACTGAAGGATTTGGCATTTGTCGATATTAAATGGCATTTGCCATTTCTCAGACCATTCGGTAATTTTATTTATATCAGCTTGCAGGCTAGCCCTGTCCTCTTCGCATAATACTGAGTTACCTATTTTCGTGTCATCTGCAAATTTAGATATGATATTATTTATTCCAACGTCTATGTCATTGATGTATATAGTAAATAAAATAGGCCCCAGGACTGATCCCTGGGGAACACCGCTGGTAACAGATACCCAGTCCGATTCCACGCCATTAATTTTCACTCTCTGCTTCCTGTTTTTTAACCAGCTACTAATCCATCCGTATATATTACCGTTAATTCCTAGCGTACGCACTTTGTTCATGAGTTTCTGATGGGGAATTTTGTCAAATGCCTTTTTGAAATCTAGGTAAATTATATCTAATGATTTAGTATCGTTATATAGGTTTAAAAGGTTATGGTAAAAGTCGATTAGGTTTGTTAAGCACGATCTCTTAGACCTAAAACCATGCTGGCTATCACGTATAAGGTTATTGTTTTCGAGGAACTCTACTAGCTTGTCTCTAATGATCGTTTCGAGCAACTTTCCAACTATTGAGGTTAAACTAATTGGTCTGTAATTACTGGCCTGGTTTTTACATCCCTTCTTAAAGATAGGTGTGACGTTAGCTTCCCTCCAATCATCAGGGACGACCCCATGCTCGAGAGATTTGTTAAAAATGAGAACAAGTGACTCTGCTAACTCATTATGGACATGTTTTAAGATTCTCGGGTAAAATTTATCAGGACCAGGAGTCTTGTACGAGTTCATTTTCTTTAATTTATCAATTACTAGTTGCGGATTTACTTCCAGGCTCCTTAGTGATGGGTGTCTGACCTGTATAGACTCGTTGTTATCGTTATTAGTATATCCTAAGGTGAAGACTGAACTAAAAAACTCGTTTAAGATATTAGCCATACCCATATCATCTGAAATAATTTCACCCAACTGGTTTTTCAAGGGGCCAATCCCGCTTCTCATTTGCCTATTTCTATTGATATAAGTATAGAAGTGTTTGGGATTAGTGGTGCTTGCTTTCGCTATCTCGATTTCGTATTGACGTTTCGTTGATCTTATGAGTGTTTTAACCTTTCTTCTGCTAGTGTTATATTGTTGCTTAACTTGATAGCTTCTATTGTGTTTTAATAATGTGTGGAGACGGTTCCTATCTCTAATTGCTCGTTTGATGTCATTATTAAACCACGGCGGATTGCCTCTATTCGCGTTACTATTCCTTGTCTTAAGAGGAACATGGTTTTCTTGGGCTATAAAAAATAGTTCTTCAAATTTATTCCAAAGTTGATTTACATCTTCTATTTCTATCAGCTGCTCGTGAATATTTCCCAGGGCTTCTCTGAGGCCCTCTAAGTTAGCTTTACTGTAGTCTGGTACTTTTGAATAGTTATTGGTAGTTGAATACCTGGCATTTAGATCAAAGCGGATTAGTTTATGATCACATGTACCTATATGTTCCGCTACTGCCAGAGTAGGGAGAGAGCGGAACCTGGATCGGTGCGAGATAGATTGTCGTCAGGATTGCTATATGGTGGCTGGGCACTGTTGGGCCTGGCTCGCTATGCTAGTTAAACGGGGAGTCACCACTTGTCATGATTATGCCAGGCCCTGTTGCTGACCTGTTGGTGATATAGGTTGGGAAGTCTGGCCCTATCCTTTGGATGGTCTTCCTTTCTATAACACTCTGTAACACGATTTTTGTAAAGAGCAGAAAATAGGTGATTCTAGATGATTTATAGGTGCTGATTACAAATTTGTCTTTAGAATTTGCATATCACGTTTAGTTTTTGTGTAATTTGAATTTTCCTTTTTAAGCCATTTCAAACTTTTGTTCAATATTCTACCAATATGCAATTTTAATATATTTAATATATATAATTAATATAAACATATAATAATAATATATATTAAAATTTTTAATATATATTATAAAGTAGACTATATTGAAGCTCAAATATAATTTAATTCTAACTACTGGTTTGTTTTCGGATTTTTTACGATTATTATATACTTATTTGTCATAGCTTTTCTGCTACTGATAACTGGTAACTGGTAAAGAAGCTAACACGTTTATTAAAATTTTGCTCTGATAAGAACCTTATGATAAGGATCTCACATTGTGTATCGTTTGCTTGCTGAAGTTAGTATTTGAAATCTTGTCATGGCGAAAAGTTCTAGACGCGAATGTGTAAACAGTCCCAACATATTTTGTTATGTTTGTGGGCAATTCACACCTGTGGCACAACGGAGAAAAATAGAAACAGCAGTAACGATGAAGCAAGACTATAGATACCATTTTGGATGCAAAGTAGGGGACCAGGATAAAAATTAGGCCCCTCATATTTGCTGCACGCACTGTAACACAATGTTGACACCTTGGTTAAATGGGAAGAGGTAGGCAATGCCATTTGCTGTTCCCATGATATGGTGTGAGCCCTCAAATCACTTTGATGATTGTTATTTCTGCCTAACAAATGTGGCTGGATTTTAAAAGAAAAACAAATATAAAATTGTTTATCCAAATTGCCCATCACTTCTTCTTGGGATACCTATGGGATACACAAAGTACATGTGCTTTTTATGTCTATGGGATAGCGAAGATGATAAAAATCACTATAAAAAGCGAGAATTGTCAGCCAGAGAAAAACACATTGTTAGCAAACATAATGTTAAGCATGATGCTCTAGTAGATATAAAACAAGTTCATCTTCCACCTCTTCACGTTAAATTAGGGTTAATGAAAAATTTTGTATAGGGGATTAAAGAAGTGAAGGCTTCCAATATTTGAAAAACAAATTCTAAGGATCATTAACTGATGCAAAAATAGAAGCTGGAGTTTTCACTGGACCACAAATTCGCAGAGTTGTTTCTGATGATTCCTTCACTTTGTGTCGCAATGAAAAGGAACGCAAAGCATGGACATCCTTTGTGAAAGTCACTGGAAAACTTTTTCTGCAATTTTAAATCTCCAAATTATCGAGAAATAGTAAACAATATGCTAGAAGCCTATGAAAAGATGGGATGTAGAATGTCACTTAAAATGCATTTTCTAAATTCTCATCTCGATTTTTGTCCTGAAAATCTGGGAGCGGTTAGTGTTGAACATGGTGAACGTTTTCATTAACAATCTTGGTTATGGACACGAGGTACAAAGGAAATTTTGATCCAAATATGATGGGGGATTATTGCTGGTCTTTACATGAACAAACTTTGATGTCTCACAAAAGAAAAACGAGAAGGCTACAGCAAAGTTTATTTAAACTTTAAGTGTTTAACAAACTTAATCAATACAATAAAATCTTCATAACTTGGGAGGGATATGGAAGGGGGGGTAACTTCGCTAGTGATTTACACTGTCTGTTCCAAGCCAGAATTTAGAAGGAAGGTTTTCCCCACTTTTAAAATATTTTTGCTTAAAAATTTAAAAAAATACAAAATAAAAAGATTTTTTTTATTTATTAATCGGAACAAATAGCGAAAAGGGAGGGGTGGGGGTCATTACACAAAATCTAGACGTGATAGAGAACTTTGGTTTTCAACTTCGGATTCAGCGCCCGTGAACTAACTAGAAACACTTATTCACATGTCTGTAAACAACAAAAAGTTAAAATTTGTTGTCTAGTGTAATCATTTCCAAGTTACGACCCCTTTCATTCGTGTTACCATACCCGACCGTTCGGCACCAGACATTGAGGTCGCCCCCAAGGAATGCCATTCTGCGATGCCCGAACAAGGTGTAGAGGTTATTGAGGGGCAACTGGCGCTTCGAGGTGGTTGCTATGCTGCCGTTACCACGATTTTCCCACCAGGGTGGGCAGTTCCACGGCCACAAAGGACTCGTCCAGTTGCGAAAGGTGATGTACGAGATATTCCTTTAGGTAGCGACAGCAGCACCGTCGATCCTTTCTTGTGAGTGTTTGTTTCACAACTATTTTGTAGCCCGGTATCTTATCAGACTTGATCTTGTATCATTACCGTGCTCTGTCAATATTATAATTTCGTGGTCGACATTATATGTTGCCATATGCTGTGCCCCTCCCCTACCATACATCTTAAGTGTGTTGGTAATGTTTTCCATTTTGAATTACTGGATTTTCTTTCTTTCCTTAGTGTTTCTTGGTTGTTGCCTTCTTCCTACCATTCCTTTTCTTCTTATATTCCGTAGAGGATTAATTGCTCACATGTGTTCACGTTGTGGTTAAGGAGTGCCTCCTGGACTGTTTCTTCGTCGTGATGTAAGTCATATCCCCATTTGAACATTTTCCTCTTGATTCCCGTGAAGATTTTAGCGGGATCCATGTCTTTGGGGAAAGGAAATTGCTCCGATGCATAGATCGTGAGATTGATTCTATCTGCATGAGGGGTTTCTCGGTTTAAAAATTTCTTCTAGCGTGGCATTGTTCCTTTCTGGGTATCTCAGAGTCAGAGTGTCTGAGGAACCCGAGGAGTCTGTATATCTCTTCTTTTTTCTTTTTGAGGTTGATTGCCCTTTTGTTTGCTTTTCTCTCTCCTTTTTGGCCTCAATCCGCTGATCGGGGTCCCTGCATTCTTCTTTCGAGTTCGACTCTTCGTTTGTGGTTTCTTTGCTTTCTTCTGGGCCTTGTGCGTTTATTTTTTGTGTTGGTATCATTTGCAGCAGCAGCAGGACGTCCCCTGATGAAGGGTTGTCCGGAAACTCCAATTCACTCAATCCATTTTTGGCCACCATTTGATTTAATTCTTTGACAAAAGTTCCCGGTTGAGTTAAATGCCTGACATGTGCGTATAATATGCATGTCAGCATTTTTGTGGAGTTTTTGTTTTCGATACGAAGCTACGTCTCTTTACTCTCTGCCTTTGAACCATCCTGGTCCTTGAAGCTATGTTGAGTGGGGCTGCTGGGTATAGCAGCTTCGTTCTCACTAGAGATGTATATAATTTCTTTTTGTTTTTATACTAAGGTTGCGTATCGGAGGAGTTTGCTGAGTTCAAGTTTCACTACTTGAACCTTCGAGTTGATGTGGCTTCCTATGCTGCGCTTGGAGATCCTGAAGCATAGGATAGTCGCGCTAGGGGAATAGTCTATTGTTGAGTTCTCCAGTCGGATGGGCTCCGTCTCCCGTCTGCCAATCACAATTGCAGTGAATTTGGTCTGGTTCGTCTGGATCTTCCACCTCTCTTCGTGCCTTGAGATTTTCTGGCTTCGACTGCAGTCGCCCTCAACATCACTCTGCCAGATCTGGTATGATGAGTCACAACCTGGGCGAAGTCGACCGCGGATTGTACGTTGAGGGTTTGGGGAAGTATCGGTTTCGGAATGTCCCTTGTTTAGATCGTAAGGAGGGTGGGACTCAGACACCTTCCTTGAGGAACTCCGAATAGCAGGTCAAATGGGGCTCCTATGTGGTTTCCGAATGCGATCACCGCTCTTCTACTGGTGAGGTAACTGCGGAGGATTTTCCCAACATGAGGAATAACCTGAGCCTCGAGATCTTGTATTTGAGTCAATCGATCCATACCTTGTCGAATGCTTTTTTCACATCCCGGCAGAGGATAGCCCCTTGGCCGCATGTTGGTATGTTAAAGCGAGTGCAGTCTCCGTGCTTCTTCTCTTGTAGAAGCCATGTTGTTCGTCATTCCACAGTGAGTGTGACGACAGATGGGAAACCAGCCTGTAGTTCATCGCTTGATCTTTAGACTTCCCTCGTATAGGAATAAAGATAATTTTGAATGTCTCCAGGCCGGTCGGGAAGTGACCTGCTGCTAATGCTGCGTTGAAAAGATTCAGCAGTCTGGCTTTTGTCCTCACTGGGGCCTCTTTTAGGGGCCTTGCTGTTATTAGGTTTGGGCCAGGAGGTTTTGATTAAAGCCGGAGATTGCAGAGTCCAAATCTTCTTGGGTGATTGCCATGCCTTCCGGGGTGCACTCCCGCACCTTGTTGAGGCTTGCAGTTCTGTGCGGAGTAAATCTCCTTTAGTGCCCTTACATATGCTCCAAAACTGTCCTCGAAGCCCAGGTCGAAGATTTTTTCCTCTTCTTCGAAGATGTGAAAAACGTTGAGCTAGACTTCTTTAAAAACTTCGGCATTTTCTTGTGGAGTCCTGGCGCACTTGTCAAGGTGCACTTTTGGGGAGTCAGCCTTCGAAGTTGGTCTCTCTCTTAACTTATTGATGGCGCTCCAAAATTTATTGGGGTTGTCCTCGATGTCTAGTTTATGGATTATGCGGTTCCAGTTCTCCCTGATCTCATGCAGCAGCGCATCGTTCACTTGTTGTTTGAGCTGTTGGACTCACGCAAAGTCCATTGAGCTGGTGTATCCAGCGGCCCGGACGCCGTTGTAGATCAACTGGAATCACTGCTGCAGGATGATCCTCTCCTGTGTTAAGCAATTCAGGATCAGGATCTTGTGCCTTGTCTTCGGGATTGAGTTGTCTACGGTGGCAAAACCATCAAAGATGCTGGACAACTCCTCGTCGATTTGTTCTTGCGTGGCACTATCCATTTCAAGAATTACCTCTGGGAATCACCTGTATGCTATGTTGGGTTAGTCCTTTTCCATGGATTCTCTAGGTGATATCCTGGAGTTTTGTACAGAATGGCGTCTCGGGAAAAAGTGCCCCTTGCGGGACGGACTTCAGACTTCAGGGGAACAGCAGAGGGACTAATGTCTCAGGACTAGATGTCCAACTCTATCCCGAAAATATGCAATAGTCACGGATTTGGAGGCTTCTTCTTCTTCTTGGCCTTGTCTCCTTTATCGGGTTAAATTCGGAATTCGGAAATTCTAGGGTAGAAAAATGGTGTTTGATAGTGGTAGAGGTATAGTAAGAAAATGTGTATGATAGTAGAAGATAGGTGTGCCAGTACGCCTGGCGATGGCTTCTTGTTGTAATCTTGTTTGTTTGATATCTTGAACTTAATTTTTCAGCATTCAAGCCTTTGTTTTCTGTTTTTCCTTTTGAGTCTTTTTCGAGCTATTCTTGTTTTGCATTTATGCGTCCTTTTCTTATTTTTTTTGTCCTTTGGATCTTTTGATTTATTTACTGAATTTATTTTGTTTTGTTGTTCATTTTTACTTATTTCTTATGTCTAGTTTTTTTTTCGTTTTTATTACTTTGTTGTTCATGTCCTTTTTGGATCTTTTGTTTATATTTTTTACTTTGTATAATCTTTATTCTGACCTTTTTGAATCTTTTGGTTTCAATCTCTTTCTTTGCATTTGCTTTATTTTTGTCTCTTTTGGGGGCGTTTTGTTTTTCTACTTTCGCTTATTTTTATTATGCTTTATTGGTAACCTTTAGAGGTCTTTAATTTTCCTTTTTTTATTTGCATATTGTATGTGCATTTTTCCGGTTTTATTTATGTATATATTGGTGTTACAGACTCCTGCATTCACAGTTGTTGACTGCTGGCAAATCCTTGTCTATAGTGTCTAATTCAGGGCTCACTATCGGGGAGTCGTATATTTCGGAGGATACCTTCTGGTATATGTTGGTCAATTTTGCTCCATATTTTTCTTGCCCTTTCGTGTAGGGTCACATTTAGGGGTTCTATGTCGGTTTGGTCGTGTAGGGTTGTTTCAGGGATGCAGTTCAGGAAACTCACGTCGAGGATGTATCGAAGTGCCTGGTTCTGCATCGCCTGGGCCTTGATTATCCGTGTCTTACTTGCCAGATGTAGGGGAATTGCCGGATACAAGATGATTGGCCTTATAAGGGCTAAGTACAGTTTCCGTTTGTTTCAGAAGAATAGCCTCCTGAACCTGTACAGTTGCTTAACCCTTGGTTTGGCCTTAGCTATTTTGTCAGTGAGATGGACGTTGTACCAATTAGTGTTGAACATTAGCCCTAGGGCTTGTCCTTCAGTAGTGTATGGGTAGAGCTCTTGGTTCAGCACAACGTCATCTGTCTTGACTCGGCAGCCTGAGATAACTTTAAACTCGTCGTTGTTGGTTCGGATCTTATTTCCCTTATCATAAGCGTTTATGTTCACAATCTCGCCCGCCGTCCTGTTGGCTATATCGACAGGGTTCTTGTAGTCGCTGGTAATGACCTGTGAGATGTCGTCGGCTAGTTGCACGTTAAGTGCATAGTCTTGGGTGTGAAGGAGAGTTTGCTTGTAAAGATAGTGTATATGGTGGGGCTTAGGCAGCCCCCTTGGGGTACACCAGCCTTCATAGTGAAAGGGTGTTCCTCATAGCCATTTATCTTTATAGTCGCCTCTTTGTCCTTCAGATAGTCGCAAAAGACCTTGGTGATGTATATTTCCATCCCAAGATCGCTGATCTTCTTCTTCTTCAGTCCAGGAATCCAGACTTTGTCGAATGCCGATGAAACATCTCTCAGAACGACGTCAACCCTCTTGTCTTGTGCTTTTACGTTGGCTACGAACTCTGTCATCAGATCAAGGGCGGTTTCTGTCCCAAGTTGCTTTCGAAAACCATGTTGCTGCCTGTTGTACAGATTCCCTGCGTCCAGATAAAATTTTAGCCTGTCATTTAGGAGCTTTTAGTAAAGTTTCCCTATGAGCTCCAGGAGGGAAATAGGCCTGTAACTTTTGACCTCTCCACCAGGTTTGCCAGGTTTGGGGATGAAGATCATTCTCGCTCTCTTCAACCGGTCCGAGAAGTATCCAACATTCAGGTAAGCATTGAATAGTCGTAATAGTGCCTCGTTAATATTAGGCGGGGCATTAAAGAGATGAGCCCTTGTTATTCCCGAGATACCTGGGGCTTTCCGCCGAAAACTTTTAAGGGCCTTTTCGTATTCCTCATGAGTAAACGACTTTTTTTACTCTCTCGGTTGTCGGGTGTCGTCGACGTAGTGGAACGATATTAGTTCGGGTCCTCTCCATCTCAGGTGTTCCATTACTTCCTTTTCATACTTCATATCAAAGTCTAAGTTTTCTTGCTCCATAATTTCGAATAATTTCCTACTCCAATGTTCCTTGAAGTGGCTTTCGCTTTCATAATCTTCGGTCACTTTCCTTCCACCCGAGGTGATGGAAATGGGGATTTTATGCTGGAGCATGCCGCTTAGATTTCTAATTTGTGACCAGAATTTATTGGGGTCGTCTTCCAGCTCCATTCTGTCAATGATACCGTCCCAGATCATTTTATTGTTCTCGCTGATCGGCTGTTTGAGCTTCATGCGTAGGTTTCTCATTTGATGGTATCTGACTGCATTATTGCCATACGCCAGGATCTCTAAAGTGAGCTCTTTTAGTCTATTGCGTCATTGTTGGATCTCCTCGTCCCACCGTGGGGCTGGGAGTGTCTTATATTCTACCCTTGGGATGGCTAATCTGTCTGCTTCCACTATTTTTAACATAACGTTCTCAATATGAGCGTCAATATCTTCGAGGGTAGCTCCTTCTTAATTCTCTATGTGGAAGTCTTGTAGCAATCTCTTATATAGGGGCCAGTTTGCCATGGGCAGACATCTGCGAGAGGGGACTTTGACTTGGATGGGCAAAGTTGATATAGTTGTGATCATGCTGATATGATCTGATGGAGTATAGGGGCCGAAAATGGTAACCTGGTTCAGTACGAAGTTGTCGTTTGTTAGCACGATGTCAGGGGTTGTGGAATATCTTGTCAGATAGGTGGCGAAGTCTGGACCAATCCTTTGTACTATACCTCTTTCCATTAGGAGGCTTAATGAGTTGCCTTGCCTGTTGGGATTGCTGGTATATCCTGCCTCCCTGCAGCGGGCATTCAGGTCACCAATCAGGATGGTGGAGTTGTTTCTCATGAATAGACTAAAAAAGTTCGGTATTGGGAGATACGGGCGCCTTGTTGGTTGGTACACCGCTGCAATGACCAGATCGTCAATGGTCGTGCAGATCTTGATTGCGAGGTACGACTCTTCAAGGTTCAGGATCTTCTTATACCTGATATCCTTGCGTATAGCAATTAAGACGCCGTCGTGTCTCTCATTACTATGATTGGCCATAAGAACGTGATAGTTTTGTATCTTAATGAGGTCGACTTCGGGATTGAGTCCATGCTCCGATATTAGAACAATGTCTGGGTCCACTTCTCTTATGATGTTGTTGTAAGTGGTTTTCTTGCTTTCCCAGCCATTGACGTTGAGCGAGAAGATCTTCAACTTTCTAATAAACCTGACGTTGTAATCTATATTTGTCATCTTAAATTAGTTTGATTTTCGCCGGTTCTGATCGGGCGGGGGATCTCACCCTACCAGATCTCTTTTTTTTAAATTGATCGTGTGATAAGTTAAAGCACGATTCTTGGCAAACTCCGATGTTACCGCCTGGTTTCGCAGTCATACTCCCACTTAAAACGGCCTTTCACTACTCCTTCGATTATGTCCTTAACTATGGACAGCCTCGGAAGTGGAGCCGATGGGGAACCGTAAATCTAAATATTTACTTCCGTTGATTTGTGTTTGGAGGATGCTTACGCGTCTTCCTTGGTGTTATCCCTGTTCTGGTTTGTTTAAGTGTTTGTTGGTCCGTTTCTTGTGGTGCCTGTACTACTTCCACATTGTCGGTTGTTAACGGAGTTGGTCGGTTCAATCTTGGGTCTCTAGATTGTGACCTATTGTTTCTAGTTTGGGGTGGAGTTTCTTCCTGTTCAAGCCTAATATATGTCTCCGGATGGGGGATTATTCGGGAACCACATGGGTTTCAGCCCGTTTTGCACAAGCATTTTATTAAGTTCTGTCGCGTCAGTTCCTGGTCTGTCTATATTTATGAAGTGAGCATGAACAACGCTCACAACTACCTCTTGGTTCATGTTGGGGTCGAGTTGGAGTATGGTTTTCTGTATTTCTTTACTTTTCGTCTCTTGGGCATATGTTTTGTTAGCCTTTCTTGTTTTTTCTTCCTGTATTTTCATTTTATTCTCACTTACTATTGCTTTCTTTTGGGTACATGACATCAAGAGGGGGTAGTGCGGACCTTCGCAGTTGATGTATCTTTTGTTGCCCCCGTTGGTACACTCTTCCCACATGTGGCCGGCACCTGCGAATTCGAGCAGACCTTGCCCTGGAATGTGCATTCCTTCGTTGTGTGGTGTTCAAGGGCATAGCAAGAGAAGCATACTTACACTGATACAAAGGCTTCCCTTTCTATGCATGCGGGAGAGATCTTGGTGCAGAACATTATTAGTCTTGCCTCGGCCGCTTTGCCTGCCATTTCTGATGTTTGGAAGGTTGCCTTGAATAGGTGATTATATTCTCTTCCATCTCGGTTTTTGAATTTATATATATCGTCTATTTTCGCCCAACTTTGCTTTTCTTCTATTTCGTGTTTCATCTCATCCGCGCTGTGCGAGCCGACCCATGGGTCAAGGCGGCGGCAGATCATTGACCTTTGCGCGGAGACGTGAGGTGGTACTTTTGGTGTCAGACTGATGTTTGCCCGTGTTTTCCTTGATTTTTCGCTGAGAAGCCTGTCCACGTCCTGGTGAGGGTCGCATATGGCTAGGTACCCATAAGTTTGGTCCACCAATATGCATAGGGCGATCCCTATGGTACCGGGTTGAAGATTACAAAGCTACACTATATATAGATTTTCTACTCAAGCATAAGCGATAAAAAATTGGCCAATCATAGTTAAGGAAATTTTTAAGGGCAAAATAACGTTAGCAGATTTTTAAAACATAGGCAGTACACAATTGACCAATCATGTTCTAGGCAAATTTTAAGGGCAATTTTACGTTAGCTGATTTTTAAGACATAAGCGCTACAAAAATAACCAATCACATCCAAGGGGTTTCCGGACGACCCCCATCAAGAGGCGTCCTCCAGATGCAAATGGTTCCAAATACAGCGAATGAGATGGAAACCAACAAGGGAGAAATGGAGAATAAAACCGAGACAAAAACTCAAACCCAGGAACCAAAAGCTGCTGCGGCAAAACCCTCACACACTCAACTAAACGAAGAATTCACGGAGAGAAACGAAAGGGCGGAACCGGCATCAACGGACTCCACAGACTCCTTGGTCGGACTCTTCCGACTCAGAAGATCATAAAACAGGAAACACAAAAAGGGGAAGAAATCAACCAAAAAAGCGCTCGATGCAGATGAGGTTATTATCACCATTTATGGGTGAGAGAAATTTCTCTTTCCTGAAAATATGGACGGAACAAAAATTATAAACAGAATAAAAACGAAAATATACAAATTGGAGTGTGATGCATCGATCGAGGTTGAAGTGATTGAGGAGGCCCTACACCGCCCTAACGTTGCTCTGTACGAGGAAACGTATGGACAGGTCTCCAACATAGAATTTAAGAAGAAGAGGAACGGAAGAAAAAGAAACAACACCCAGAAACACCAGTAGAAAAAGACCAGCATGGAGAACGTGAACAATAGATTGAGGATTCTGACACTCAATGGTGATGGATGGGAGGGGAAAGCAACTGAATATGAAAACATATTCCGTGTGCTAGACCCCGACATAATTCTGATAACGGAGCACCACAAAGGGTCAACTCAAAATACTGGGATGCAGAAAGATCATGAAGAATCACTGACCGGAAAGGTTCGATGGCACTGCGATAGCTGTCAGAGGGAACCTCACGTCAAGTGTCTCCCAATATTGGACGAATTTTTTGTGGCGATAGAACTTCCAACATTGGTAGGAAACCTTACGATAGCTGCAACCTATTAACCCCCTCGCCGAGCCTACCTACCCCTCACAAACCTCTACACACTTTTAGGGCACCGGAGAATGGCATTCTTAAGGGGCGAACTCAATGCCAGATGCTGAATGGCGGAATATGGTAGAACCAACGAAAGAGGACGAAACTTGTAAACGATAATGGACAGGAAAAAGATCCAAAGGATAGGGCCAGATTTCCCGACCTACATTACTACCAGGTCAGTCACCAAACCTGATATTATCATGACAAGCGGAGGCTTTCCCTTTAACTACTATAGCGATCCGGGACCAACAATTCCCAGCGACCACATTACGATTCTAATCACAATTTCACTCGCGCCGATCCAGCTGCCTGTCACAACGCGTAAGAACTACGCCGCTGCCGACTGGGACCGTTACAAGACTCTTTCCCGACAGCACGCCTCGGCCAACCTGAGTAAGGCTAAATTGGAGGAGATGGACGAAGAACTAGAGAGAATAACGATTTCTATCATCCAGGCCGACCGCGAGTGTTTACTTAAAACAGGATACAAAACGCTCTTCATCTCAGATGGACAAAGGAAATGAAAAAGTTCGGAGGTGTGCACAGAGAAGTGTACGAGGGAACTAGACGGGAAGGTCCAAGACTGGAAACAATCACGCTATTACGGTGGCTAAGCTCCGAACTAAAAGAAGCAATAAACATCCAACAGGCTGAGATCTGGAACAGCCTTATAGCCGGAGTAGACAGTAAGCTAAGCCCGGTCAAATTCTTGCACCAAACCAGGAAACTGAAAGGATTGCAAATAGAGGAAAAGGTTCAGATTAAGGAGGACAGAAAATATATAGAGGATCTAGCGGTTCTGGAGGAAAGATTCAGAGCATGCTGGGAGAATGTCTTCTCTATCACCGAAGAAGACAACGAAGAGTTCGACCAGGAATTCGAGGGCCGTATTATTAACGATCTGAATCAGGTAATACACCATGCACATCCACACCACCAGGCGGACATAGGAAAAGAGATGGTTGACCATGGTCGTACAATAACAACGGAGGACGTCAGGCCCACTGCGAAAGCCTTCAAACAAAAGGCACCAGGCTGAACGTGCTTGACCAAAAACAATATGGTGAATGCTCCAAAGCAGATTATTTAGGTAATCACCAACATCTTCAACGCTTCCCTGAACACGGGCTACTTTTCTGACAGTCTAAAGGAGGCCAAAATCATTTTTATACCCAAGGCTGATAAGACCCCAGATCAACTGGTAAATTACTACAGGCCAATCTTTCTAACTAACTAACCAGCTCCAAGACCAACTAGCCGAACTGGGAGCTCTAAACCCCCAGAAGCACGGGTTCTGCAAGGAGGAGGAATGGAAACTGCCCTCGCCCTCCTAACTGAGAAAATAACCCACTGCAAAGCTGAGGGGAAATGCGTAGACGTGGTGCTGCGTGATGTACAAAAAAGTCCTTCAATAAGGTTTGTCTGAGGGGTCTACAATTCAAGATCCTTAACCTCCAGCTGAAACCACTCCTAGAAAGGGTTCTCTGTGATTATATCATAGAGAGGAAAGCCCAAATTCCATCGAGGGCTTCATAAAACCCGAATTTGAACTTTAGGTGAAAATTCCACAAGGTAGCTGCCTGAGTCCGTTGCTGTATCTCGTTTACACAATAGACCCCCCAACTCCAGTATGGGACGAGATGATGTACCTATAATACGCAGATGAAATGATACAAATCGTCCCTAGTTCGTATAGGAACGCCGAAGTTCAAGCAAGAGATACAGCTACCGAAATAAACAACATAAACAGATACGAAAGGTTGTGGAAGATAAAAACTAACCACCAAAAATATCAAGTAATCTCAATGAACCGTCGGAAAATAGATAACGTCATCGTGAACGAAGACCTCTACTCGTACTCAGAAGAGGGTAATGTCCTGGGTTTACATTTCACCAAGTCTGGATACAAAACCTAAATCAACACAAGAGTCTCCCTAGCCTAAAGGCAACTTCGAAAACTCTACAGGTTCCGAGATCTTAATGCGCCAAACAAAAAGAAGCTATACACTGCCTTGGTACGCTCCGTTTTGGTGTACCCGGCAGTGTTAACGCAGATGGCAAGTTGTACCTCTCCCAGGACGATGCAGAGAGTACAAAATAAAGCCACTATGCTAAGAGCTGGCGCTAGAAGAAACGATCGTATTAGGCAAGCAAGAGCAGGGCTGAAGCCAATTAATATGGAAGTTCAAAGGCTAGGGAGGAAGACATGGGAAAAATAAAAAGCACGATAATTCCTGCATTTAGAATTCGAATTCTTAACAAAATTCCTCACCTCCAATGGCTACCCCAAATCACTATTTCTGAGACAAATTAGCCTGTTTCTCAACAAAAAAAATACTCGACTCTGCCTCCACTACAAACTGTCAATAATTTAAAGATCTTTCTTTCCTTACCATACTTTGGTTACAATCCGAAAAACTTAAAAAGAGTTGTTAAAACTGTTAAATTCAGCCTATCCTCAATTATTACCATCTATTGTTCACATTGATAACTTCAGACTGGGATCATTATTTAAGTTCAAAGATCAACCACCCACCAGTATGCAATCTAAAATTATATACGTGTTATGTTGTGCGTGCAGTAACACTGTATATATATATATATATATATATATATATATATATATATATATATATATATATATATATATATATAGTACAAGAGAAAATAAGAATTGGACGCGAATGAGAAAATGAGACAAGAAACCGGAGTTGTTTTTTTTAAAGGCAAGAGAGAGGGACATTAGAAGAATCCAGAATCAAAAGGAGCAGAGGGTGGCACAGTGAAGGCGATCATTTATTTCGCTTTGGGTGAAATATAGTTACTGTGCCTGGTAGCTTAGTGGTAAAGCATCTGACCGGCAATCAGCAGACCCGGGTTCGAGTCCCGGCCAGGAATTCAAAACTTTTTTCCCCTGGCGTTATTTCTATCTTTTCGGTAAAGGATCGCCTTCACTGTGCCGCCCTCTGCTCTCTTTGATTCTGGATTCTTCTAATGTCCCTCTCTCTTGCCTTAAAAAAAACAACTTCGGTTTCTTGTCTAATTTGCTTATTCGCGTCCAATTCTTATTCCTCTTGTACTATATGTATTTATAGTCAGCTACACCAGGTTTCTGCATCTTTCTTTCTGTCTTCAAATTTTATTTGAAAGACAGAAATTAAAAATGGCATAGCCCTGTGGTAGTTGTATTATCACCCGCAGATCCTGTAGTTGCTTTCTTTGTATATATATATATATATATATATATATATATATATGATATACTGAATTTTAGAAGATGTTAGGATAGTGGTAGATATAGTGGGTGAATAGTTAAAGTGGGGAGGGGTATTTTGGCCTAGTAGGGAGGGCATCGCTTTCCTTTTATTTATTTTTACTTTTGCTTTTATTGTTTGTTTTTTTAATGATTTGGTGTACTTATTTTTGGTGGAAATATTCAGCATTCAAGCCTATGTTAGCTTTATTTGCCAATAACTTACCTCGTGTTATAAGTTTAATGTAATATTATTTACTCACTTATTCTTATATGTTGTATTAGTTGTATTTTTTGGTGTGTTTTGTTTATGTATATATTGGTAAAATGTTGTTTATACTCATTGATTCTTCTATGTTGTATTTGTTGTATTGTGTTTCATCTATGTATATATTGGTGTAATGTCTTCTTGTGAGCATAGTTTGGTGCTTGGGAACTGACGTCAGCGTGAAACTTTTGACCGTAGCCTCGCAGGTATGTTAAGTCTGCTGCCTGTTTCCTGAAGCTCCGAAATTACACCATTCATTATGGTGGACCATACCTTTTTACCAAGTTTTTGGGTGACGACATTGATGGGCTCCAAATGTTTCGTTTCCTCCTGTGCAAATCTCTTTGCCTAAGGTGATCACGCATTCGGACTTTATTTATAAGTTGAGATGCAGCATTCTGGACACGTTGGAGTCGTTTCATCGAGGATTTGCGGCATAGATGAGCTTAGCCGGGACATACATCAGATATATTTTCCTGATGTTGGCCGAGCTAAGATCTCTAAACCTGTATAGATTGGGGATTTCTTTCCTTGCCAGGTTCCGCCTCTCCGTGGGGTGTCTCGAGTATCCATGGTCGGTGATCTTTAGGCCCAGGACGGTGCCTTTAGCGGAGTAACCGTATCTCCTCCCTTCTATGATGATGGGCCATGTCAACTCACGGCTCAGCGGGGCGATCTTGAATTTGTCTTCGTTGGTCCTGATCTTCCATTGTCTCTCATACTGGTTGATGTTGTTGATTTCCGCTTTTGTGCGAGATGCCTGTGGCCTTGCTTTCCTCTCTGAGCATGGGATAATTTGCGTGATATCATCTGTGAATTGCAGATACATCATGTCCCTGTGCACCGGAGTGGGAGGTCGATCGTGAGGATCAGGTAAAGCAGTGGACTCAGGCAGCTTCCCTGGGTAACGCCCGCCTTAAGTTCGAATTCAGGTCCTCTGTAGCCCTCAATCATGAGGCATGCCCTTCTGTCCATGACGAAGTCACAGAAGATCCTTTCTAGGATTGGGTCTAGCTGGAGGATCAGGATCTTGTATTGAAGTGATTCCAGCCAGACCTTATCGAAGGCCTTTTGCACACCCCTCAGCACAATGTTTACATAACACCCGTTCGCTTGGGAATATGCTACATTCTCTGTTAGGAGCGCCAGGGCCATATCTGTGCCCCCTTTCCTGCGGAACCCATGTTATTGGGAGTTATGTGCTCCTATCTCTTTTCTGAGATACTTGCGGGTGTAGGTACGTTCTATTTATCACTATGCCGAGGTCATCAAGCAATTGGTCTTCGAAGTCCTGGTCGAAGTCATCCTTTTCCTCAGGGGATATAGCAAAAATCTCTTGCGAGTGGGTTCAAAATTTCCTCTCGAGAGACTCTGGGTCCTCAATGATGTCGTCTTCATCCATGATTTGGGTTCTGGGTCTGGGAGGCAATCCCCTAAGTCTTCGGATGTTGTTCCAAAGTCTTACAGGATTGTCCTCCCTGTCCAGCCTCCCAATGATGTCATTCCAGGTTGACCTTTGCTTTTCAATTATTATATTTTTAGTTCCTCTCCTAGTTGTCTCATTCTGGCTGTCCTTTCCCGATTGGTGCCTGTCCTGTCGATCTCTTCATAGATTTCTTTATGTTCCCAGGCGATTTTCTTCATCTCGTTTCTCCACCTCGGTTGTGAGAGCATTTTATAAGAGATTATGAGGATGCATCTCTCGTCGGCTTGTATGAGGAGATTGGTGATCTTATTTATCTTCTCATCAATCTCTTCGACATTAGCGTCCCCCAGGTCAGCTGGGTGGTATGAACTGAGTATTTCTCTATATAGCTCCCAGTTAGCTTTAGCGTAACTTTTCCTAAGTAGAACGGGTTTGAGTAGTGGAGAAAGCGAAGTCGTGGTGAGAATCGGGATGCGATCGCTCGTATCACTGGTCCGGGCTTATTGCTGATGTTGAAGAGGAAATTTTTGCTCGTTAACACAATATCCGGTTTAGTTGCCGAACGATGTGTTAAGAAGGTCGGAAAATCTAGCCTGACCCTCTGGTGTTTGCCTCTTTCGAGTAGCAACTCCAGGTTTCTTCCCCTTTGTTCGGTGCTTCCGTAGCCTGATGCTCTGCATCTGGCATTTAGATCATCGCCAAGCAATATAGGTTTCCTGCACCCAAAGAGAGTGTAAAAGTTGGGAATCGGTATGTATTTGCGACGTGGAGGCTGATCGGCAGCCACTACGATCAGGTTTTCCACCAGGGTTGGTATTTCAACAGCCACAAATGACTCATCTAGTTTTGGAAGCGTTTTGTATGAAATATTGTTTCGGATCGCGATGGCTGCGCAGTCGTAACGATTATGTGTGTGGTTTTTGTTCATAGCTCTGTAATTTGGTATCTTTATTCTGTTTGTATTTGTGTTAACACCGTGTCTAGTGATGAGGATTAGGTTGGGATCCACTTTACGGAATATGTTTCCGTAAGAAATGTGTTTCCCTTCCCATCGATTGACGTCAATTGTAAGTATTTTTAATGTGTTATTCATGTTTTCCATGTTTGTGTTATCTAGGTCTTGTGTTTTTTATGTGTGTGTGTGTTTGTCTTCTTCTAATGCTTTTGGTTACGTGCCTTTGTACCGTTCCTAATTTTGAAAAAAATCTGCTTTGCTTATGGCGACGCAGGAGTCCCTATACAATTTAATTTTGGCCGCCATGAACGCTGCGTCAATTAGCGCTTCCTGGTCTGGTGAATCGTATATCCATTTCAAAAAGCCAGCCTTGACTCCTTCGATGATCTCCCTAATCTTGGGATCCCCTGGGAAGGAAGTTAAGTTTCAGCTTTCCTGTAGAACTGGATTATGATGTCTTCTCCATCGTATTTTTTGTTCTGACGAGAACTCTTCCTTTTGTTTTTAATCCTCGCTCTCTCATTGGCCTTAGGAGGCTTGGAGCACTCTTGTTCATCTTCAGAGGAAGAAGCAGAGCTTGAGATGTTACCCTCAGCCTGTTTGATCCTTCTGGCTGCTCTTTTTTCACTCTTTTACCTTTTCTTTCTGGCCTCAATTCTGCGGACCTTTGGGGAGCTGGGGTTGGTTCCGGGATCGCGTTCCTTTCCGATTTTTCTTCATCATTCATTAGGAAGACAGTCGCTGCTGTCTCTTCATCTGGCTGGTACTGCATCTGCAGGACTTCCCCTGATGGGGAGTTTTCCGGGAATCACATTTCTACTAAGCCATTGTTCTTGAGCAGAATATTTAGCTCTTTAGCGAAGCAACCTGGATTTGTCAGATTCCGGATATGGGCATATAGTATACAAGTGAGGATTTTGGTCGAGTTTTCATTCTCTTTGCCGATCTTCAGATATGTTTTCTGTGCGACATTCTCTATATTTCCTGAAGGGGCGGCTTTTGCCGCTTGGGCGTAGGAGGTTTCGCCCTCCTAATTTATTCTACCCTTTCCTCTTCTGCTTTTCTCTTCAGGATCTCTTTCTTTCTAGGGCAGGACATCGCCATTGCCCCATATCTTTGTCCACAGTTTGGGCACTTATCTTCTGCAGTTGGGCATTCGCACTAGCCGTGGCCTTTTTGGCTGCATCTGGAGCAGGTCGATTCCTGCTCCTTGCAGTCCTTCGTGGCGTGATGCTAGAGTCTATAGCATCTTAAGCAAATCTGCACCAGGGTGAATTCCACCCGTTTGATTTATTCACCACTTATTTTTGCGTTGAAGAGAAGTATCTCTCTTTCATTCGCCTTTCTCGTCATCTGCATGTCTGAGAAGATAATTTTAAACACGTTGCGATACTCCACGTTGTCTCTTTTGCTTCTGAATTTAATTATTTCAACCACCCTCGCCCATTGCTGGTTCCTTTGGATTTCCTCCTTTATCTCATCTTTAGTGTGCTGGCCTATCCAGGGGTCCAGCCTTCTGTACACCACACTTCTATGTGCTTGGATCTGAGGAGGAGTGCTTAGTTGTAGGTTTATATCATTTAGAATTTTAACCCCTTCCTTCTTCGTGAGTGTCTCTACGTTACTTTTCTTCTTTTTCGCATATTGCAAAGAATCCTGCCGGCGTGTCTATCATTCTTATGATTGCTATGCTTAACTTCCCGAATAGGGTTTCAAACATTTTCCCCTTGTCCGGTTTTTCAAGGCCGCTTAATCATTTTGTTTTGTTGAACATGCTTAAATCTCTTAAACTCTATAGTAGGTTCAGCATCGGCTTTGTCGTGTTATTCTTCTTCGCTATATGTTGTCTGTAGCCTCTTGATGTCATATTTATCTGGTTGTCGTCTACGATATCTTCAGTCTTGCTTCTGGAAATTCAGACTATTGTCAATTTTCTCCTATTAGTTCTTTCCGCCCAGTCCCTTTCGTCATTGTTGATGTTGCTGATCTCTAATGCGTTTGACCTTGCCTGAAAGCGTTCGTTCCTCCAATGAATAATGACGAGATGGCTTATGTCGTCCGAGAGCTGTATATTTAGAAAATTAGACATTATTGGTGGTGGCTGGTCTGCTGTATAAATTACATTCATCATGGGACTAAGAGAGCCCCCTGCGGGATTCCAGCTTCCATTTTGAAATCCTGGTCCTGAATCAGGGGCGGGGTCCTCTTGGGAGTGTAATTGTATGGCGGACTTATTGATAACGCTGCCCCCCCCCCCCCGAGGGTGTTTTAATCGCGACCGCATCACAACATACCATAGAGACGGTTATATGTGCCTATATGGTCCTGGCAGGGGTCCTCGCGTGATGAGCAGCGGAGGTAGCAGTAAGTCCCTTGTCCTAAATTGTATCTGACATTGTTATCGACTGTGGTCTACTCCTTAAACCAGCTTCCTCCAATGCCCACAATTATGGCCGTGCTATTGCCCGGCATAGTTAAAACGAAACGTGAATGGCAATCCCCTCTCACATCCGAAGGCAGTTCGCGCAGGGGGGCGGGGCCGGGGACTTAAGCAGTTATATGCTTAAAGTGGGGCCGCTAAAAAGAGAGATGAAGATTATTAGTGATGGTGAATGGTGATATGAGTAACGATCTCTTTCGTAATAGTAGTTCCTATGTAGAACCCAATTATCGAAGGCGTCCTTGGGATTTCCCAAACTTTCCCTCCTTGTCCAAATTTTGAGGTAATTTTTGGAGTAATTATGGCAAAAATTCTACGCAGTCAGTAGCACTCTATCATATGTAGGGGCAACAAAGCATACGCTTCACTCCCGCTACATGCAACATATGGGTAGATCTGAAAGAACTGGACTACACCTTTCAAAACCTGATCCATCCCCAATTCGAAACCATCTGTCACAATGTGGCTCTAAGGCTACGCTCAATAACTTCACGATACTTAATGCGTTAAGAAACATACAGACCTTTACCTGCTAGAGTCAATTTATATTACAAAACTTCAACCCAGTCTAAATAATAACTCATTTTCTGTCCCATTAAATATAGTGACTCATTAAAAAACATGCTAGTTTGTTAAATTTCACATTGTTTTTTTTGGGGGGGGGTGCAAGAATAAAATCCAGTGTTAATTATTTTCCTTCCTATTTTTTAGAAATTCCCTCGTTGTTTTTTTCCTCCGTATTTTCAATGTAATCAATTCGTCTCAAATTTAATATTCATGTTTCACAATTTTATTGCATGTGTTAAATTTTTATATATACGAGTATATTTAAGTCTGTATTTTGTATTCTTTCTTTAGCACTGATAATGGGATTAGTTATAACCCTGAAACGTTTGAAGTAAATGTTACGAGGCATCTACGACTCTCTGTCCTGGTCATCCTATTTATACTTCGCCTAAAATTTGCGTCCATCAATTCGTTTGCCACTTATATTAGAAGCCATTATGACCAGGAAACATTGAAGAAGTACAGATACTATGAGAACTGTCGTAAAATTTGGTAAAGTTAAAACATGATGTTGACTTTCTCATATTTGCAAGACCTATAGAGTATTTCCCAAATTTCTTCGTTTCAAAATACCCAAAATGCCTTCAGAATACCCACCTCTATAAATCTAACAAACAAAAGCTGCTTAATAACGAACTTCGTTCTAAGCGCAAACATGTATACATACATTGTTAACAAATCCATTCCAATTGCCTATAATGAACTTCGCTCACGTCTATCACTTATTGATTTTTGTTATGTTTCTTGTCTGTGCCATAAAGTTGTTGCTTAATTTTCCTTTAAAGTTAAAGAGATTCAGGCACGTAAACTACGGAACCTTAATATATATAACCTCCTCGAACCGTGTAACCCAGATAAAGTTATATTCAATTATTCATTGAGAGTTTTAACTAAGCGTGAAAAGTTTCTCTTAGCCTCCGGACTAGATTTTCGTCTTCACATTTTTAAACTCTCATATTTTCGCTATTTCCTTAGTTTTGAGAGGCTTATTGCTATTTTGGCTTCTCATCAAATTGCATCTAACCATCAATTTTCTGTTTTAAAAGAAAAAATACGCTCTTTAGCCTTTAAATATTTTTACAATTTTAAGCCGTTTAAAATATTTTCCGCTGTCATTTCCAAATACGATTTATATATATATATATATATATATATATATATATATATATATATATATATATATATATATCCATATGGAGCTCGGCCGTGAAGCCTGTATTAATATTGAGGATAAATCCCAGAGCCTCGAGAAACGGATGTAGCATCTTTTAATTTTTCACTACGTTTCAAAAACTACATGTTTTCATCTTCAGGCTAGAATAAGTTTACAAAGTTAATATGTAGGAAGAAAACTTGAAAAGGCCAACAAGACATTATTTTAAAGGTGACCAATTACAAAATATCAGTAGAAAGTACTACAAGTTAAATTAAATATGACTTGGCAACAGTTAAATTTGCTTTAAGACTGACTCAAAAATTAGTTCATAAATTTAAGGATTATTGCAGAAATTAATTACAAACTATAAGAGAAATTGACCTGGCATTATTTAAAGATAATAAATTTAAACTTTTTTTTAATTTTGTAAAGACTGTAAGAGTTAAAAACATTTAATATAAAAACGGAAAATTTGGGTACTTACTAAAGCTGATCCATCCTAGAGAGTGAATGGTAAGTTTAACAAGGGGCTAGTATATATAGGTTACATTGACGCTTGGTTTATTAAAAGTCAAACCAACTAACAAACTGTAGTTAAAATTAGTTAATTAATAATGATATTGCACTAATATCTTCATTGAGTGTAGGTTTGTAGTGTTTTATATATAGAGATTCGAGGGTTCTTAGGCAATGTTTGTTGTTGTTAAAGGCTAATACTTTAAAATTCTCAATAGAAATGTTAGTTTTACAGCTTATGGTGTGTTCCGTAATAGATGACTTTTCCTTTCTATTTAATATTTTGCTTGTGCGCCAACTAATCCCCACATGAGCAGAGAACCTAGCTCCAAGAGACCTAACAGTGCTACCAATAGGTTTTTAAACGATACTTTTAAAAGAAAAATCCTTGTGATAGAACGAGTTGACTGCGTTAATTTCAACTCCTATCCCATATTATTTAAAACCATGATGCTGCCCACGTGCATCTTCGATTCGAGGCTTGGAGTCTTATCTCAGCTACCGGATGCCAATGTTTAAACAAGGAGGTTATCGTCCCCCCGTTCGCCCCCATACGCCGACCTCGCCAGATCGATTTAGGCTTATGAACAGATAAGGCATTGTTCTCCGGCCCGGTTGTGCGTTCCCTCCAAGCTTTCACTCCATTTTCCCCCACGCCAAGGAGATGTCCTGGCTATTTATATGGAAACTTTACCACTAAGATCAGATTGGAGATCCAGATTTTCGTCGCGAAACATCACCACGACCCTCTCTCCCTTTGTGCGCCAAGGGACCTCAACCTCGAGATTCACCATCACTTGTCCAGAAGGAGGACAATATTCCTTGAGTGCCAAAGGTTCGAGCCTTTCCGACGCCAAGTCCCCAAGGCTTCCCCCCCCCCTGTTGTTCAAGGAGAACAGCATTAGAACAGCCATTGTTCGTTTTGAGCCCTTCGCCAAGAAACGGTTCTCATCCCCCCCTGTTGTTCAAGGAGAACAGCATTAGAACAGCCATTGTTCGTTTTGAGCCCTTCGCCAAGAAACGGTTCTCATCCCCCCCTGTTGTTCAAGGAGAACAGCATTAGAACAGCCATTGTTCGTTTTGAGCCCTTCGCCAAGAAACGGTTCTCTTCCCCTTCCCTGTTGTTCAAGGGAGAACAACATTAGAACAGCCATTGTTCGTTTTGAGCCCTTCGCCAAGAAACGGTTCTCTTCCCCCCCCCTGTTGTTCAAGGGAGAACAACATTAGAACAGCCATTGTTCGTTTTGAGCCCTTCGCCAAGAAACGGTTCTCTTCACCCCCCCTGTTGTTCAAAGGAGAACAACATTAGAACAGCCATTGTTCTTGAGCCCGTAGACAAGAGACGGTTCTCATACCCCCCCCTTTGTTCAGAAGAGAACAACTTAGAACAGACATTGTTCGTTTTGAGCCCTTCGCCAAGAAACGGTTCTCACCCCCCCTGTTGTTCAAAGGAGAACAACATTAGAACAGCCATTGTTCTTGAGCCCGTAGACAAGAGACGGTTCTCATCCCCCCTTTGTTCAGAAGAGAACAACCTAGAACAGCCATTGTTGTTCAAGCCGTTCGTCGAGAAACGGTTCTCCTTCCCAAGACGCCTCGTCAAGATCCTTTTATCCCCCCCCTTCGGCTGGAACTCGCCAGCGGACCGAAACTCCTTTGCGCCACCTTCCACTGCACCACTAGTGCCAAAGTTACGTAAGCCAAACTTCACCTTTGAGTATTGATGCCTTTTGTCAATTCTATCCTGTGCTTTAAATTGTTTATCGAACCATCCCATCTCTTTAACTCTATATTTGTTTTACCTTTTTTAATCCCTTAAATCCTTGGATTAGCCCGAGTCTCCACGACCCTTTCCATTCTGTTTATGTCAATATTTTCCGTTTTGTGTATTGTTTACAGTTATTATTAATAAAACTCTATTTTATTAATGATAGCAATATTATTATCCTTGATCTCAGTTCCACTTCTTAAGCATATCGAAGATACATAATATCGGCCGCCAGACAGTAACGCACTCTAAAGATAATTAAGGAAGTTCCCTCAACGAATAGTGTAATATATGGTATCGTCGGGAGTCATTCTACGACATATATATATATATACTATTTAAATTTGGTATCAGGTGTGTAAGGTTTAACGCTATATCTTTGCAAACACTGGTCTCAGTCGAGTAAAGCATAGTGTTATTCGTTATAATAATAGAATATAGTAGTTCCCTTTTGTTTTAACGATTGCTATCCCCCTTTTTTTTAAACTTAAGAAGCTGGAGTAGCTCAAGGAACGGTTATAATAATTTGTTTGTGTTTTTTTGTGATTTTAGTCAGTGGTTATTTAGATTAAGAAACCAAGTACGAATAGGTCAGTGCCCATATTTAGGTAGGCTAATTCTATAGAGGCATAATTCTTGTTGCGAGGAATTTTAGTTGGTTGACTAGTGCGCCCCCAAGTGCAAAGATGACTCAGTTTGAAATCTTTAAAGCGCAAGGAGAATCCTTGGGACTCTCCGGAAAAGAACTAATTGAGTACATTCAAGAGGAGCAAAGAAAAGAGGAAGAAAAAGAAAGAGTAATCCGACAAGAGGAACGAGAAAGAGAAGAAAGAGAAATACAACGAGAAGAAAGAGAAAGAGAGGAACGGATAAGACAAGCTGAGCTTCAGATTGAATTAGCTCGGATTAAAGCAGAATTTCAAAGAAAAAAGGTAGAAAGAGAAAGGGAAAGAGTAATCCGACAAGAGGAACGGGAAAGAGTAATCCAACGAGAAGAACGAGAAGGAAAAATACAACGAGAAGAACGAGAAAAAGAAATCCAACGAGAAGAAAAAAGGACGGACTCGCGCTCCTTCCCAGGAAAGCTGACAAAGTTTCCGAGCCCCGTAAAACCCCAAAACTTCTTTCCCCCAAACCAACAACGGGACTCCAAACCTCCCGTTAAGACTTCTCCTCCATCTCTCTTCCCGAAGCGACCAACCATATGCTTCACCTGTGGTGTAAAAAAACCACATGAGCTGGAATTGCCCCCAAAATTCTAGGCTTAAAAGCGGACCAGCCCACCAAGTTCACCAGATTAATGCAACCCCGGCTCCCCCGGTGGTGCAGACCCAAGCAGAAACTTCTTCCCCTCCGTCAGGCCACCAGGTAAATTTTGTTTTTGGTAAAAGTTCATCGGGAACTTTGAAATATGAGGAGGGCAGCGTGGACAGCTGCCGAGTATTGACTCTCGTCAGGGACACAGGATGTACGTGTTTCATCGTGTCCGACGAACTCCTCCCAGTGGCCTCTAACCACGAAAAATTTGCGGTGGTACATGACCAACTTGGGCGGGCGAACCGATTCCCCGTCGCTAGATGTTACCTGCAGTGTCAATATTATAATGGCTGGGCTGAAGTCATTGTAGCACCCATACAATTCTGTTCCGTACTTATAGGACAGAGCCCCCAAGTAAGTTTCGACCCTGTGTTTCAGGCCGCCCTTCCTCAAGGCCGAGATAAGAAAGAAGCCCAGGAGCCCGTCCCCATCAGAACCCCGATACCGTCCGATTTCTCGGAGACCCCTAACCAGGACTTTAGGACGGCAAAAGAGGAGTGTGAATCACTAAAACCCTTAGGTGATAAGGCTCCAGACAAGGACACGGAGACTGTCCCTGGACCCCAAGAAAAAAAGAACCCCCAACGCGCCCATGGAGATACCTTCGTAGAACTGGACGAAGCATCGGCGCTTGAAGAGGATTGCCCCGCGGAGTCCCTTAATGTAATCCAGACAGTGTGCATCCAACCTGATGCCGATTACCCTCCTCCTTCCCTACCAGGCGAGTCTTTGGAACCCTCTGACCTGGATAGTGACGCGCAGCTGACACCACGTCAGAAGAGTCAGCTACAAGAACTAATTAAATGGAATCACCATTTACCCACCCTATTAGCTCTTTTCGAGCAACTGCGTGAAAATGGCCTCACCATTGGCTCCAGCAAATGCCAGTTCGCCCACGAAACCATCAAATATTTGGGTTTCAAAATAGGACAAAACAAGTTAGGTCCCCACGAGAACAAGATTAAGGCAATCGCCGACATGCCCCTCCCGATTACAAAGAAGCCATTAAGATCGATCCTAGGATCAGCTTCTCCCTATCAGCGATTTGTTCCGAATTTCGCTTCAATTTCGGCCCGCCTATGCCCCCTTCAGGAAAAGAATTTCTCCGATCGTTTACGTTGGAATGATGTCGCTGTTTCCCATTTTAATCAGCTCAAAAGTAATTTCATTTCTGCCCCCATTTTTAAGTTGCCCAACCCGGAAAAATCCTTTGGGGTTAAGACCGACGTGATCAACGAGGGCATTGGAGGTGTACTCCTTCAATACGTGGATGACAGAACGAGTCATCCAGTTGATTATGCTAGTCGTCAATTATTACCACGCGAAAAGAGATATGCCACTAGAGAAAAGATAGCTCTATCAATTATCTGGGTCATAGACAAATTCAAGCTGTACTTGATATGTAAAGAATTTCAAATAGGAACCGACCACCGTCCGTTAGCCTATATTAGGAATGTAAGACACTCAAACGGCCGCATCATGCGCTGGAGTTTACTCTTGCAAGAGTATCAGTTTAAAATAAATTAGATAAAAGGTTCCGATAACCAGGTCGCTGACGCCCTCAGTAGAAATGCGTTACTGAATAGCGTAGAATAATTGTATTCATAGGATTAGTATCTCCATGTAGGTATATACAGTCTTGTACGACTTAATTTAAGATTCTTTTGTAATATAATTAATTAATGTATATGTCTGAATTTTGTAACGCTCAATGTCTAATTTTTGTATGTATATATATTTGTTCTTATTAATTTACGTATAAATTATTTTGTCCCGTATGTACTAAGTTTATATCATTTCATTGTTCCATGCCCTTTTTTTTTTCTCTCTGATTAAGTTGTATTAAAGGTTATTTTCCCCTGTAATCTAAAGATCAAAATGATCATATGTATTGAGGTAATACTAGTTAGGTGCAGGAAGGTACGTTTGGTACAAGAAAACGAGTTCCCCACAACGGAGCTCTATCGTTGTCCCTACTCTCTTTTTTTTTCGAAGCGACAACTTCCCCCCGGAATGGAGGGGGTGTGATAGAACGAGTTAACTGCGTTAATTTCAACTCCTATCCCATATTATTTAAAACCATGATGCTGCCCACGTGCATCTTCGATTCGAGGCTTGGAGTCTTATCTCAGCTACCGAATGCCAATGTTTAAACAAGGAGGTTATCGTCCCCCCGTTCGCCCCCATACGCCGACCTAGCCAGATCGAGTTAGGCTTATGAACAGATAAGGCATTGTTCTCCGGCCCGGCTGTGCGTTCCCTCCAAGCTTTCACTCCATTTTCCCCCACGCCAAGGAGATGTCCTGGCTATTTATATGGAAACTTTACCACTAAGATCAGATTGGAGATCCAGATTTTCGTCGCGAAACATCACCACGACCCTCTCTCCCTTTGTGCGCCAAGGGACCTCGACCTCGAGATTCACCATCACTTGTCCAGAAGGAGGACAATATTCCTTGAGTGCCAAAGGTTCGAGCCTTTCCGACGCCAAGTCCCCAAGGCTTCCCCCCCCTATGTTGTTCAAGGAGAACAGCATTAGAACAGCCATTGTTCGTTTTGAGCCCTTCGCCAAGAAACGGTTCTCATCCCCCCCTGTTGTTCAAGGAGAACAGCATTAGAACAGCCATTGTTCGTTTTGAGCCCTTCGCCAAGAAACGGTTCTCATCCCCCCCTGTTGTTCAAGGAGAACAGCATTAGAACAGCCATTGTTCGTTTTGAGCCCTTCGCCAAGAAACGGTTCTCTTCCCCCCCCTGTTGTTCAAGGGAGAACAACATTAGAACAGCCATTGTTCGTTTTGAGCCCTTCGCCAAGAAACGGTTCTCTCCCCCCCCCTGTTGTTCAAGGGAGAACAACATTAGAACAGCCATTGTTCGTTTTGAGCCCTTCGCCAAGAAACGGTTCTCTTCACCCCCCCCTGTTGTTCAAAGGAAAACAACATTAGAACAGCCATTGTTCTTGAGCCCGTAGACAAGAGACGGTTCTCATCCCCCCCCCCTTTGTTCAGAAGAGAACAACTTGGAACAGCCATTGTTCGTTTTGAGCCCTTCGCCAAGAAACGATTCTCACCCCCCCTGTTGTTCAAAGGAGAACAACATTAGAACAGCCATTGTTCTTGAGCCCGTAGACAAGAGACGGTTCTCATCCCCCCTTTGTTCAGAAGAGAACAACCTAGAACAGCCATTGTTCTTCAAGCCGTTCGTCGAGAAACGGTTCTCCTTCCCAAGACGCCTCGTCAGGATCCTTTTATCGCCCCCCCTTCGGCTGGAACTCGCCAGCGGACCGAAACTCCTTTGCGCCACCTTCCACTGCACCACTAGTGCCAAAGTTACGTAAGCCAAACTTCACCTTTGAGTATTGATCCCTTTTGTCAATTCTATCCTGTTCTTCTGATTGTTTATCGAACCATCCCATCTCTTTAACTCTATATTTGTTTTACCTTTTTTAATCCCTTATATCCTTGGATTAGCCCGAGTCTCCACGACCCTTTCCATTCTGTTTATGTCAATATTTTCCGTTTTGTGTATTGTTTACAGTTATTATTAATAAAACTCTATTTTATTAATGATAGCAATATTATTATCCTTGAGCTCAGTTCCACTTCTTAAGCATATCGAAGATACATAATATCGGCCGCCAGACAGTAACGCACTCTAAAGATAATTAAGGAAGTTCCCTCAACGAATAGTGTAATATATGGTATCGTCGGGAGTCATTCTACGACAATCCTATTTATTTTTAAAAGATATTTTCCCCAAATCAACCCCAAAATAGTTTTTATAAACAAACTATCGATAGGAAGTTTCTTTAACAGTGAAGATCCTATCTCTTTGGAGTTCCGCAGTGATAATGTCTATTTATTTAAATGTCCCAGTTGTACTGGAGCCTCTTACATTGGTAGCACTGTTAGGTCTCTTGGAGCTAGGTTCTCTGCTCATATGGGGATAAGTTGGCGCACAAGCAAAATATTAAATAGAAAGGAAAAGTTATATATTAGAGAACAGACCATAAGCTGTAAAACTAACATTTCTATTGAGAATTTTAAAGTATTAGCCTTTAACAACAACAAACATTGCCTAAGAACCCTCGAATCTCTATATATAAAACACTACAAACCTACACTCAATGAAGATTTAAGTGCAATATCATTATTAATTAACTAATTTTAACTACAGTTTGTTAGTTGGTTTGCCTTTTAATAAACCAAGCGTCAATGTAACCTATATATACTAGCCCCTTGTTAAACCTACCATTCACTCTCTAGGATGGATCCGCTTTAGTAAGTACCCAAATTTTCCGTTTTTATATTAAATGTTTTTAACTCTTACAGTCTTTACAAAATTAAAAAAAGTTTAAATTTATTATCTTTAAATAATGCCAGGTCAATTTCTCTTATAGTTTGTAATTAATTTCTGCAATAATCCTTAAATTTATGAACTAATTTTTGAGTCAGTCTTAAAGCAAATTTAACTGTTGCCAAGTCATATTTAATTTAACTTGTAGTAGTTTCTACTGATATTTTGTAATTGGTCACCTTTAAAATAATGTCTTGTTGGCCTTTTCAAGTTTTCTTCATACATATTAACTTTGTAAACTTATTCTAGCCTGAAGATGAAAACTTGTAGTTTTCGAAACGTAGTGAAAAATTAAAAGATGCTACATCCGTTTCTCGTGGCTCTGGGATTTATCCTCAATATTATATATATATATATATATATATATATATATATATATATATATATATATATATATATATATATATATATATAAATGCTTTGTTGAAGTCGGCAGCGAAGGTTGCTTGGTTGCGCTGGCGCTACAGCTTTTTAACCTTTTCAAAGACTCTTTTCAGAATGCGAAAGGTGAGGAAAAATGCTAACAATTGGCTCTTCTTACTTAGCCAAGACATCTTTTAACCCTTTCAAAGGCCATCTTCTAGGCAACAACTTGGATAAGGCATTTTTGGCCATTTAAATTGAAACATAAATAATGCCAATAAAAGTTTCCACAGGCTACCAAGCGCCAAGAAAAAGCCATCTTCCCCTGCACAACCTGTTAACAATCTTTGGCACGGGTCACCCTTCCTTATTTACCCTGAAACTCAACGCCAGATGCAGAACAAACGACTACCACATAAGAACAACAAAGGAGCATTTTTAAGAAAATAGGACCGGCACAGGCCCCTCTCCCGAGTGGGAGAGGTAGGTGGAGAGGGGCCCCCGATAGACCCTTCAACAACTCCTTCTCCCTCCCCAAAGGGTCCAAGTGGACCCAGATGGGAAAGGGGCGGCGGGAGGGATAAAGGTAGGGAGGATTACGAGGAGGAGTACAAAATTTAAAGTGAGAAAGAGGTGGATGATGATTTTTTGAGTCTTTCTCCTTATAGCGGAAGGATTATCGGATGCAGTGGAACAACTTCATTGTGTTGACCTACTGATTTCATCGCGGATTCCGAACCACTCATCCCTCCATCGCTCTGTTTCTTTATTCCTTTTAGTTTTTTTTTAATTCCCTTTTGCAACTTTATACAGGTAGCGGGTGAACCGCCTAATCCCTGTTACCTTTTGCCGTTTCTCTTTTATTCGTGTGTTTAATGTAGTATTCATGCAATTATGTGTTATTAAGTTGTGAGCTCTGAGCTTTTTTGTTGTTTATATAGTATGTTGCTATGTATGTTTTATGTATATTATTATTTGTTTTCGTTTTTTATTTTAACTTTTTGTGTACTTGTTCGTTTTGATTTTCGTTTTCCTCTTGCACTTACTTCACTAAGAGTATTTCATTTTTGTTTATTACGTTTCACGATACTATTTTTTTTTCGTATTACATTTATTTATACTTTAATTAACTTGTTGCACTTTAATTCACTTGGGATTGTTTCATTTCATTTTTTTTATTGTTTCACTAATTGGTTGTTCATTCTTTGGTATTTATATTCAATTCAGTTATCTTTTCGGGTTATTATTCCGGCATCTTGTTTGCTGAATTAATTGGTTCTGCTTTTTTATGGTCGGAGTAATTGTCCTTGTTGGATTTGTTTTGTTAGAATTTTCCTTCGTTTTTTAGTTAAACTTTCAACTTTAGTAAACATTGGTACCTCTTCAATTTTCAACTTTTGTCTTCCGCTGAGGAATCGAATATTAAAGGGGTTTCCTGCTCTGATGTTCGTGTGCTCTGCAAATGTTGGAGGGAGTTCTTCCACTTTCTTCCATATTTTCTCAGCTCTTTTCTTGATGTTGATACTGAGCGCTTTTATTCGTGCCTCTTGATGCAGACTCCGCTGAATTCTCCTCTCTTTCTCTTTCGAGTGTTAGTAACTAGGCAGAGAGTATTATTCTTAATCCTCTGTAGTTCTAGTTTTTATTAGTTTTGATTCGCTGATGATTGAGATATGAGGGTACAGGAAACCCTTACTTCCTAGTATCATAAATTTTTTTTTGTTCAACATGCTTAAACCTCTTAAACTCTATAGTTAAAGAGCTTTGTCGTGTTATTCTTCTTCGTTATATGTTGTTTGTAGCCTCTTGATGTTATATTTAATCCCAAGACTTTACCCTCTCTGAGATATCTATTTATCTGGTTGTCGGTTACGATATCTGCAGTCTTGCTTCTGGAAATTCAGACTATTGTCAATTTTCTCCTATTAGTTCTTCCCGCCCAGTCCCTTTCGTCATTGTTGATGTTGCTGATCTCTAATGCTGTTGACCTTGCCTGAAAGCGTTCGTTCCTCCAATGAATAATGACGAGATGGCTTATGTCGTCCGAGAGCTGTATATTTAGAAAATTAGACATTATTGGTGGTGGCTGGTCTGCTGTATAAATTAAATTCATCATGGGACTAAGAGAGCCCCCTGCGGGATTCCAGCTTCCAGTTCAAATCCTGGTCCTAAATAGCCATTAATCACCACGTTTTGTAATCGCATTAAATTGTGTCCTGATTGCTGTTCATCTGGAGACTTAAGATCTTATATTGCATTCCTTTGATCCAGATTTTGTCAAACGTTCTCTCTACATCTCTCAAGACCAAATCGATGTATTTTTCTTTGCTTTTGCCTTAGCTCTTTTCTCAGCAATTATACCATGTGCCATTGTGGTGTCTCTTATGAATCCGAACTAATAATCATTAGAAAGGTTATTCTCTTCGAGATTTTATTTCAGTCTTTGATCGAAGAATTTTTCGAAGACTTTGCTGACGAAAATCATTTTGGTTAGTTAATAGCCATCCGGGAAGCAACCGGTGTTTAAACACACGTTATAAATATACTTTAATGTATTTATGATTAAGTCCAGTACCTTGGTAAGATTAATTCTGGTTATTCTTGAGCGGCCTGTCGCTTTTTCCTTGAATATTTGGATTATGACCTTGATCATTTTTTGTTTTTATATAGGCCCCTGTACCCAGAATTTCTTTCCTCTCTTGTTATACTGTTGGTGCTACGGTTATCTTAGGAATGTTTTCACGCAGTACGTGTGGGTCCTTTGATCTATCTCTGGATTGAAATCTTAGTCTCGTCTGATTTTAAGGAGAACACAGACTTCCCCTGATTGCAAAATAGTTCTGTAATCCTGTATTCTTGGATATTTACGCCACATTTGTTTAGAATTTTTATTTTATGTTTCGAGGGTCTGATTTTAAGTCTTTATTATTTCTTTTATTTTGGTCATCTTTCTATTTGTATCTTTTCTTTTAGGTATCCCTTATATATCACTGCTGTTTCTCTGAGATGCGTTAGCTGTCGATTTTTTCTCTTCATTTCGTCCACCCAATGAGGGTGGAGAAGCGTGCGGAATCTCGTCCTAGGGATGTTTCTTTCGTCTGCCGCGTTGATTGATCTTGTTAATCATGAGTTTTTCTCGTCGATTTTCTCCAGGTTTGCGTCTGTGAGATCGTTTGGGATGAAGTTACTGAGTTCTTCTTTGAAATCTTCTCCGTTTGCTTTCCTGTAATCTTTCTTCTAAAGGTTCTGGTACATGTAGTGGGTATTGATTGATGAGAATTAACCTTCTAACATGGTGACTACATGCAATAGTAGTAGGTTGCATGTGGATAATAAATGGCATATTGAAGCTACTTAGCGTAACATCTGGCTTTGTAGCTGCATTGTCTATTGGAAAGTCTGGTCCTATTTTCTTAAAATGTTCCTTTCCAACACCATCTCTAAGTTGGCTCCTCTCTTGTTCTATGTATGGTAGCCGTTTGCTTCCCACCTGACATTAATTTCCCCCATGAATATTATAAGAAGACATTGCAAAAAATTGTTAAGAGATTGTACATGTGAAGATTGTTTTTTTTTTATTTCTAGGCGCTTGGTAGCCTATGAAAACTATTATTTGCATCATTTCTGTTTCATTTTTAATGGCCAAGAATGCCTCATCCAAGTTATTAACTTCCTTGAATTTTAGGCCTCTTCTTATTGCTATAGCCACATGGCCATGTTCCTCGCCTGATGGGTTCGTTTAAATGAAGGTGTAATTGAACAGTTTCATCAGTCTTCTCTCTGGTTTCACTCCGTGTTTAGTTATTAACATAATATCTGGATCGGTCTCAATGAAAATATTTCCTGGTGTTGAGGAATTTTAAAGGCCCAAAGAAATAAAAACTGGTAACACGACCCTGAAAACGCTAAGAAAATTATTATTACGTGTAGAATTATAGCTTAAGAAAGAAAATGGGAGATATAGTAACAGAAAAATAGGGGCAAACTATTTTAACCGTTGTAAGAAAATGAATAAAGGAGTTTGATTCGAACCTGTGTCATTAAGCGATCTTTGCTAAAATGACCACGACGCTCATCGCCAGAGCTACTATCCTCAACCCCCAAAAGGTTGTTTTAAGAAGCCTTTTGAATAACGAAGTGTAGGTTTTTATCTAATGAGAGACAAGGCAAGTGTTTATCTAGTAGGAGGAGGCACTAGCTTTTTGTTTGTAATAATTGAAAATCACATGACATGTGATATATAATAGATGTATTTTAAAGGCCCAAAGGAATGAAAACTGGTAACACAACCCCAAAATACGCTAATCCTCAAGCACGCATTTTCAATGCGTGCTTGAACTTAGAAAATCAAACATTTCAACCTCAATTGTGCCTCAATTTCACCTATATATATATATATATATATATATATATATATATATATATATATATATATATGTAGGAAGCCATGTTGGAAACAAGGGAGGTTAATTGGCTCTTCTATGAAAGCGCATGGTAAGAAAATGCCAGCAAGATGAATTGGGATTCATTATATGTCAAGTAGGAGAACTAAAACAGTGTAATTTACTCTTACAACGTGAGCTCGTTACTGTTCTTTTATAAAGATAGAAGGCTATCGAAAAATAAAGAGAAGTTTAGGATAAGGGCTGACGATTTGTGTCGGCTGAGAATCCGATTAAGGAGGCGCTGAGTGCAAAGTAATTGTGATTATCTTGTTCGGGTAACATTCAAACAGTATTATCATTCGAGATATGTAATGGTGATGAAATGTTTTGTTGACTTAAGTTTCATTGTGTGTTTTGGAAAATTTAATGATTTCAGTTGAAATTCCTATCTGTATGGTAGAATTCTTAGAAGATTTGTAAACTTATAATATTTAACCGTTGATTAAATGGCAGGTTAGATGTTGTACTTTAAAATCAGAACTAGTAACGGTTAGAAGGGTGCATTCCCTTGTTTCTAGTATGTAGTCTGAACATTTGTCTAGTAAAGAGAGTAGCTATCCAGACTAATAACCGAGAAACACCTAGGGTCAGTGATCGATCCTTGTTCATAGTGACCAACGAAGGAAACAATTCAATTTCTTCCGCCTCCAGAATCAACCTCGTAATTATGAGTGTCGTGGAATGGCCGGACTATATATATGTGTATACATATATATATATATATATATATATATATATATATATATATTATATATATTATATATATATATTAGGGTGGTCCAACAAAAAGAATTTTTTAGTTTTTTATCTCCACATATCTGATTGTATCACTACATTGAACAGTAGGTCACATACTCAATTTCATCAAAATCTAACAATATTTACTGGTCGCTATATGGATCTTAACTTATTAGTCTGTTGGTAAATTAATCTTTGGAATAGAAATAAAGTCTTTGCAAATACTAGTTTATTTTAAACAGATCTTGGTGTTGAAAGACAATGTTTTTAAAAAATATTTATATTAAAGTGAAAAGAAAATAGTTAAATGGCAAATGTTTTCTTTTTGACACAAATTATAACTAAAATTGCTGATTAATCATTGATCCTTTTGAGTATGAGGGAAAATTTTTGTGATGTTTTGCCACAAGTCTGAGAAGCAACTGTTTCTGTTCTTCATCTTTTGTTAGAGATGCATTATACGATTTGATAAGTGCAATACCTTTTTCTGCTGTATTATTAACAACCATTAAGTTAATCGCTCGACGTTGAAATTCGTGAAATAACGTATTCTTTTCCCAAGAACTTGGGTTAGTCTTCGGGAATGTATCCTCTGCAAACTTGTATCCATTTTTCATTAGGAGACTGAAGATTAGCTTAGTTTTTTGAGTTACCAGTTCATGCAAGTCCAAATCCTCGATGTTTTTTGTAAAATTCAATCGGCGAACAACTTTGGTGTTTTCATTACGTTGGAGATTGGAGACCATCTTCTGTTTGGTCTCAGCATTAATTCTATGATCGAAAAATGCAAGACCAATAAGATGTTCTCCAAGATACCAAAGGTGTCTGTGAAGGGTTGTGGTTGCTTCTTTAGATATTGTCTGATTTGGGAACTTTTGCAAAGTTTTAAGAAGCAGAATGTCATTTAAAGGAGCATTAATTCCAAAATGGGCTTCATTCCAAAAACACGAGTAGACCAAAGCAATAAAAAGAGAGCACTCTGTAATATTGGCCTTTTCACGTTCCGTTAGTTTCCCGCCATGCTTAAACAAGTATATTTTCAGGAAATATATAGCCTGAGCCATCCAACGTGCATGATGAGTCGCTCCTGGGGCTCTTAATGTAACTTCTGTCCTATCAATGCCCCCCCAAAAGATGAAACTGAGTCGCAGCAATTCTTCATAATCGTCACGCAACTGACGAGATTTCAAAGCTTCCTGAAAATATGGGAACATTTCTCCTCGAAGATTATGCATTACTGGATAATGCTATATATATATATATATATATATATATATATATATATATATATATATATATATATATATATATATATATATATATATATATATATATATATATATATATTTTAATTAAGCATGAATGCTGTAATTTTTTACAAACACAGGAGCCTATTTATTTATGTCAAATGAAAGCTTATTCTTTCATGAATATTGAATATTTAGATATTTTAGAGTATAAAAAAATATCTTCTAAGTATAACTAAATGGAGGGGAACCGTGAGCTCACTCAGTTACAATAAATTTTTATTTTTGTGTTTCAGATTATGGCTGGAAGTACTCGTTCATCTGCGGTAGTCTGGCTTTTAGGACATCCTACTAGTGAGCTTTCATATGCAAGACTACCAGCATGTGGTGATGTGCTTCGTGTTGTTCAGTACCACCATCAAGTGGAGTCAATGACTTTAACACAAAGTTACAACCTCGCTTACAAAAAAGACATGAAAGTATGGGAAAGAGCCCGAATTCCCACACAGGGAATAGACTCTTGCGTTAGGAAACTCTCAAGGTTGTATGAAGAATACCTTCCTTTGAAGAAGAACCGCAAAACCGAACTGTACTCATGTAGAATGAATAAACATAGTTTTGAATCTACTCTTTCAAAACTTTTTGACATAGCCTCAAAAAATGCTTTAAATGTGTTAAAAAATGAAGAAAACCGCCAATTTCTGTTGATGCAGAAAGAGAACAATTTTTCCTGCTGTATGTCGTGCCGTCAGAAGATTACTTCAGCCAAGGAATCCCGCAAAAGATATCGACATGAAAAGGCTTTACAATACAAAGAAAAAGTATATGCTTCTAAAAATCAAGCAGAGGCTGCTACTCATGCACATTTTAAGTCATCATCATCTGAAGGAGAAAGTTTAATTGCGGCAGACAAAGAGTTGTGTCCACCTTCTTCAACTAGAAAAAAGAATGCACAATGTAGTCCTTCAAATTCAAAAAGTATCTTTACAACTTCAGGTGTGGCTGCTGTTCTTGGTCGTGCAAATATTACGGATAGAAAAGCAACAATAACATAACATAATTTCCCGGATGACAAAAGCCACAAGCGCCTATCAAAGGTTGCTGGATCAATAGCACAAGCCTTGGGTCAGGATATTGCAGCTATGACACTTTCCAGGAGTTCTATACGACGTTCCAGGAAGCAAGTAAGAGAGGCAACATACAATGAAGACAAAGCTTCGTTTTCTGTTGAAGGACCAATCCTTCTTCACTGGGATGGAAAACTACTACCTGCTATTGATGGAGAAAAGGAAACAGTAGAACGAATTGAAATAATAGTTCCTGTAAATAAAATGGAAAAACTTCTTGGTGTGCCAAAAATAATACGAGCAACAGAAGAAGAACAGGCTATGGCATGCATTTCATCAATTAATGATTGGAATTTTCGTGACAAAGTTCAAGGCTTTGTATTTGACACAACTGCATCAAATACAGGCCTACAAAGAGGAGCCTGTACCATAATTGAGAAAGTATTAGGAAGGGAGCTTGTTTGGATTGCGTGCAGTCATCATATTTTCGAAATTATGTTGTCATGTGCTTGCAATATTTTACTTGGGCCTACAAGTGGTCCAAAGAGGAGTCTCTTTGAACGTTTTACAGAACAATGGTCGTCACTGAAAAAGGAATCTTTTTTAGAGGCGGATAGCAGTTTATTTGACATAAATAAATAGAATCCTGTGTTTGTAAAAAATTACGGCAGTCATGCTTAATTAATATATATATATATATATATATATATATATATATATATATATATATATATATATATATATATATATATATATATATATATATATATATATATCTTAAAGTAGCCAAAGTAGCGCAAGAGAATGATGAAAATGAATCCATTAAACCACATTGAAAGAGAAAACGGAATAATATTAATGCAAGGAAAAAATTATTCCGTTTTATCTTTCAATGTGGTTTAATGGATATATATATATATATATATATATATATATATATATATATATATATATATATATATATATATATATATATATATATATATATATATATATATATATGCTGTAGTGTGCGGTAGTCCAAATTTACGGTGCTTCCTCCCATTTTCGGACTCGAAAATTTCTCTAGTAATATTAATTACAAATTATATACACCAACAGTTATGCAAACTAAAATAAAGCTAATGGTTGTGTCATAGAATGCCCGTCTTTTTGTTCTAAGAGTGCTAATATTGATATCCTAGAGAAGAGAGCCGTTGGAAACACGTAAGGATATAGAGAAACGCACAATAATTCCCAAAATAAACTTATATTTTAACTCTAACAATTGAATACACAAAATTTAAACATTAACCACAGCAATACTCCGAATATTATCATACAAAAGAATTAATTCAATTCATTTGACCCTCTAAAATTGGTTAATTTCGCTACAGACAGCAATATATAAGATTTAGACTTACTGGCTCTACTGGAGTTTAAATACCTCAGGAATGTTATTGTCTCACGACGCGTGCCGCCTGGCCAGATGTAGGTGGGCGGGATCACGAGGTCCTTTTGGCGAGGGTAGCAGATGGGGGGTCCAGATGGTATTCAGGGAGGGGGGGGGCTTCAAGGACGAGAACAATTACGGTGCTTTATGCGGCACCAAGGTAGTCGTGGTCTCTCTGGCGAGAGTGAGTCGAACTTGGTTCTTAAACCAAGTTAACTTGGAGTGCGGTGTGACCACCGAGTAACGAGCTCGAGGGGGAGCTTTTCTTCTTGGTTACTTAATTCCTCATGGGCGAGGACTGAACTCGGGGAGGGTCTTCTTTAAGGGCAAGGATCGATGAGGGGGGGGGTTTCTCTGACGAGAATAAGTAACTTAAAGATCGGTTTGGTAACCAGGAACTAGCTCGAGGATGAGCTTCTTCTTAGTTCCAGTCTTCTTCAAGGGCGAGTATAACGGAGGGGGGGGGGGGTTATCTGACGAGAATAAGTTGAACTTGGTTCCTCAACCAAGTTAACTTATGGGTTCGGTGTGGCCACCGAGTAACGGGCTCGAAGGGGAGCCTTTTCCTTCTTTCTTTTATTCCTCAAGGACGAGGAATACCCCTGGTGTTTAAGATGCACCAGGATATGAGGAGTCTCTCTGATGAGAGTAAGTTGAACTTAACAAAGTTAACTTAACGTTTGGTTTGATAACCAGGGACTAGCTCGAGGATGAGCTGCTTCTTAGCCCCTTAAGGTAGGTAGCCCTGCCTCTATTGCAGGGTACTTCTTGGTCTCGCGAGCCAAGTAAACTACCAATCCTGTCTAGGTAGCCCGGGGTCTTAATTCCGAGGACTTCGTCACCTGGAGACTGACGTATTCTACCTCGATTTTCCTCAGTTTTCCTCATTTATACGTTGCCACCCTACTTGGGGAGTGCTAAGAGAGGGGGGGAGCTTGATGACGGGCCCAGGAGGGTTCTTATGCCTAACGGTTTTTCTCACCAAGTCTTACATCGGCTCCTCGTTAGCCTTCGAGCTTGGGAGAAACACGTCTCTAATTTCTTACTTGACGTGAAATTGAATCTCACTCTCCTGGGAGAGATCTTGCATTTTAACCTTTAGGTCTTTCATAGCGACGAGTAGTTCGGTGCTGCGGTTACGCGCTGGACCCGAAGGTGCCTGGGGCCGGATGTCTTTGCGGTAATCACCTCGTGACTCCACCGCGAGAGAACGGGGGAGTGACGATTCCCCTACAGTTTTAGTCAATAATAAGTTTCACTTTCATTATATGTCTTTTCCCACTGACGGAAGGCAGCACTATTCATAAGGCTGAGGAGAATATGGTTTTGGTTGGACTTACACCCTCTTCCACAATTTCCTTTCACTAACCCTTGCTCAGGGTAGAAGAATAAAGTCGAAGAGCGACCTCGTGCCCTTCTGTACCCACGTGGTCTCAAAATCGCTGCATGGAGCGTGGGAAGAGCAAAAGACCTAGGGCGAGGATGCGGTCCATGCCGTTTTATTGCACCCTAGCTGCATTTACTTAGGGACTCATTTTCCTCGTCTCGCATGCCCTTTCAGCAAGCCTCCTTCCCTCCGGTATAGATCTAAGCTCTTCGAACATTCTGAGCCAACTTTATCTGGTTCATTCAAAGGAGTCGCTGCCTTCCCCCAAGATCGCGCCAGTCGTGGAGACCTCCACCCCGGGCAATCCCAGCCACCGACGAAGGGTCTATATAATCACCCCACTCGGTTTAGCAAATAGCACTGTAGCCCTTTCGTACCATAGGCCGGAAAACAGCAGTCTGGTTTAGTACTGTTCCGCCTAACAACGCGTAGGAGTAAAGGATACGCTCACCCGTCGCGATCGGAGACACCGGCGATTTCGATTCCAGAACGAAGGCTAAATCGACATGCCTGAACTCTACCATAGACAATCGACGAGTATCTGACGAAAAAGTTAATCTCCGAAGGCCAAACTACGTGTGCTCCCTCATCCGCCCTGTGGGGTAACCCAGCTAGCCCATCGCAGTCATCATATCCCAACTGGCCCTGCCCTTCAACGAACACGTAAGCAGTTCAAATCGTTGACGCCTACAAATTATTTTATAATTTGCTCTGCCAAAACCGTCCTATCTTTTGTGTGAGCCCCGGATTAAAATCCTATATTAATCACCGCCCTGAACCTGACTACTAATCCCATATTTATCCCTCCTGTGCCCGTGCCGACATTTAATTTCACATGTACGATCATTCCCTTTAAACTTTGTATCTGTATATATTTCAATTCTATTTATTTGTTAGTAAAGGAATATTTTTGCTATCGTCTTTTTCTTGAAATCCGGAACGAGAACAAGCTACCAGTTAATCTTTGGCTAACTTGCACTCTGAATTATTTGTTTTGAAATGAACCCGCAACTACATAGAGAGAGAGAGAGAGAGTCCGACCATTCCACGATATAAATATATATACATATATATATATTATATATATATATATATATATATATATATATATATATATATATATATATATATATATATATATATATATATATATACATTATTATAAAATCTGGTGATCAGGTGCATGAGGGTCTTTAAAAGGTTTTTAGAGAAATCTTTTAAAGGCAACCCTTTAACTTTGTTGTAATACCGTTTGAGTTGCATAAAAGACCAGGGAACAACCCTGCCACATTTATTTATCTATTAGTGTGTTGTGTGTGTCTGGACCGAGAACCTTAATTAGGAAGATTTTGTTAGGAGACAGAGCTTCTCCCTCAGTAACTTTAATCCCCGACGGATTAGCAGAGTCCGACCCCTTCTTATCTCACAAGGGCTCCATTTTTTTCAATTTGGGTTTATCTGTGTATTGTATTAGTGTGAGTATTTAGCTAGCAATGATTTCGCGTTTAAACAATGTATTCCTCCGTGTGTGAGTACTTTGTGCCTTAAGCCCCTTCTCCGTCCCGTGCCGACGGTTCATTAAATCCTTCGAGAGAGATTCAAAGTTCAAGGAGAATCCCTTGGTTTAAGGGGCAAAGACCTAGTCGTCTCTATACAGGAAGAAGAGGGAAAAGAGAGAGCTGAACAAAAAGAGATTAGAGAGAGCGTAGAGCGCGAGAGAATTTGCCAATATGAATTGGAGTTAAATCGCGATCGGCTCGAATCCCTTTCAGTCAATTCCCGTGCAGATGCCCCTCAATCTGTTTCCGTTAAACTCCCCACTTTCAAAGGAGGAGGGGACTTCGGATCTTTTCTGACTCACTTTGAGAAATTTCTTTTAGTTAATCATTAGGATATCGAGACAGATGGTGTCTCTAAAGTCCTTTCCCTTCTTAGTTTCAGCTCCGGGATATTTGTTTTTTCCTTCCCTCGGAAGTCCACGGTGGATTACCTTACTCTTAAATCCGAACTTCGCGCGGCGTATAATATGACACCTGATTTCTACCGCGCCAAATTTCCTCACGCCCGGATCCAACCAAATATTACCTTCCGTCATTTTGGGTATACTCTTTCCCATAATTTCAATTTCTGGTTAGACGCATCAAAAGTCGCCGACGATTATGAGTCCCTGGTAGACCTTCCACACCGAACACTCGGATTTGCCCCGTTCGAGCTATTGTACGGATGAAACTTCCGCGGGCCGATGACTTCGTCCTAATGGATAAGCTGCTGGCGTCGCTACCACCAGAGATCCGCTCATTTCCATCAGCTAAAGGTGAAATTTGCATCTGCCTCCATCCTCAGGTTGCTTGACCCCAGTAAGCCCTTCGAGATCTGGACGGATGCGAGCAACGAGGGCATCGGTTTTGTCCTTCTTCAGTACTGAGACAACGGCGGTGAGAATCACCCTGTGGCCTATGCGAGTCGCAAATTACTCCTACGTTAGAGGAATTATGCAGTGATAGAAAAGAGAAGCTTTAGCTATCATTTAGAGCGTTCAACAGTTTAAAATGAACCTGATAAGCCGCGAATTTGTTATAGAGACAGATTAACGGCCGCTGGCTTACCTCGGTAACATTAAACATCATAATGGCCGAGTAATGAGATGGAGCCTATTATTACAGGAATTTCAGTATCAGATATTGTATATAAAAGGGTCGGAAAATTGCATCGCCGATACCCTTAGCCGTAATCCTTTGGGCGACAACCCCTGCTAAATTGTAATTGTAATTGCTCCATGGCCATTTTTCTATTTTTTATATAATGTAACCGCCAGCTATATATAAGTTAAAGGACAATTATTTCTCGGTAAATATAGTTATTTTGGGGGATATGCGTACATCTAGGATGCACAGCGCCCTTGTATGTATAAAATTATTATTTAGAATTCTGGTCCAGCACCACTATGTGTATATATGTACCACCGTAATCGTCCCTCTCATTTGTGTATGATGTATCTTTGAATATCCTCTTTTTTTCTTTGCTTTGTATAGCCTCATGTATAAATACCCTTTTTACTTTTTTTAATTACGTTCCTTCATAATTCTCTTATGGTCAGCGTAAACCTGTAATCATTAATTTCTTTCCCGTTCATATGTACACGCATTCGGTTGGAATCAGCTTGTGTACCTACGTGAAGTCAGGTCAGGAAATTCCCTTTTCTTATGCGTGGAAGACTCAGCTTCCCCCTAGTCATCGGTCTTAGGGGATCTCACTTTTCTCCGAAAGTGCTATCTTCCAGGATGGGAGGAGATGTAGAAGAATAAGGTCGAAGGGCGACCTCGTGCCCTTCTGTACCAAAGTGGTCTGGAGATCGCCTCATGGAGCGTGGGAAGCGAGGCTGATCTACGGTGAGGATGCAGTCCACGCCGTTTATATTGCACCCCAGCTGTATTTACTTAGGGACACATTTTCTTCGTCTCGCATGTCCTTTCAGCTAGCTTCCTGCCCTCCGGTATAGATCAAAGCTCTTCAAACATTCTAAGCTAACTTTATCTCGGTTCCTCCGAAAGAGTCGTGGCCGTCCCTCAAAATCACGCGAGTCGTGGATACCCTCGCCCCGGGCAATCCCAGCCACCGGCAAAGCGTCTATATAATCCCCCACTCGGTTCAGCATGTAGCATTGTAGCCCTTTAGTACCATAGCACCGGAACACAGCAGCCCAGCTCAGCACTGTTCCGTCTAACACTGCGTACGAGCAAAGGACACGCTCACCCGTCACGTTCGGAATCACCAGAGATTTCGATTTGAGGATGAAGGCTAAATCGACAACCGTGAACCCTGCCATAGTCAATCGACGAGTATCCGACGAGGAACTGCATCTCAGAAAACCAAACTACGTGTGCTCCCTCGTCCACCCTGTGAGGTAACCCAGCTACTCCATCACAGTCATCGTATCTCGACTGTCCCTTCCCTCCAACGAACACGTAAGCAGTTCCAATCGTTGACGCCTACAGATTATTCTATAATCTACTCAACCCAAACCGTCCCATCTTTTGTGTGAGTCCTGGATTAAAATCCCCTTTTTAATCACTGACCTGAACCCGACTACTAATCCCATACTTATCCTTCCTGTATCCCGTACCAAGATTTAATTTCACATGTACGATCATTCCCTGTAAACTCTGTATCTGTATATATTTCAATTCTATTTATTTGTTAGTAAAGGTATATTTTTGCTATAGTCTTTTTCTTGCAACCCATCATCCTCTTATTTCTGATTCATTTACGAGTACCATATTATCTTATCTTCCTCCTTAACTTCTTTCGATTTGAAAATCTTAGAGTCACTGTACATCAATAAAATAAATCCAAACCTAAATAATTACTCCTCCTCAATTAAACTAGTCACTCTATAACAATACATTAACTAGCCAACCGACCAACCGAACAAATCTCGTTAGTAGTTTTTATATCTTTAGTTAGTTGATTTCTCAATTCCCACGATATAGGTTAGTCACTCTGTTTAATTCATTCTAATTTGTTTTCGTTTTTTTTGTTGTTTTTTTAATTCAATATAATAGGTTATTTTATTGTTTACTTCAGTTACTTTTAATATTTGATATTCAAGTCAGTTTATGTTATAACTTCTCTTCTTTCTATTATTTTTTTAAATTACACTGGATAGCATTAATTAATTCTATATATTTTTATTTGTGTTCTTACTTTAATCTCAATAATTGTCGATTTTATTATTTTAATTGTCTTCATCCATTATTTAATGCATTCTTTTAACTGTTATCGTAAATATTCCTTTCCCATCTCGTTAGTCGACACAGTCGCTGAAGATGGTCCTAGTGAAGGTCCGAAACGTCCGGCCAATAAAGGAAAAATGGAATCACCTGCGTCTTCATATTCCTACTACATATCAGATTCCTAAGGAACAAATCAATTACAAGTATTATATATATATATATATATATATATATATATATATATATATATATATATATATATATAATTGTTACACTTGGGAGTTTTTATCTTCTGAGAGGTCTACGTGTGTGATAGAAGAAGTTCCGGCAAACAAAGTTCTCCTTTTTCAGCACGTGTTTTTAAAACGTCTTTTCCATTGTGTGTTGAGATGGAAGTCAAAAGAATCGAGATCTCTGCTCTTCTGCGTCCTGGACACAATAAGTCCGAAATTTCCCAGCGGCTCAACGCCAAGAGGATGACCGTCCGCAGAGTAGCGGACAGGCTCAAGAACGTGTAAGACATCAAAGCTCGACCTCGTTCAGGCAGACATTAAGTTGTCAAAATGTCTGCGATAGCGAAGAAGAACAACTTCTTGGTAGACACGGTGTTCATGCTCATCAAGGAGGGCGGCAAGATCATGCGTTACGTGGAAAGGCCTCTGCTCCCCGACCGTATGGGAGAACAACGTCGGAAGCGCTATCGTTGTCTTCTCAACGACTTAAAGAGTCATGGCAATCGAATTCTCATTTTTTTTTCTGATGATGCTCGACCTCTTGGCTTCGAATGGTGAGAAGATGCTGCTGGTGTGATTCTTGGCCGGTTACAGAGTCACTGATACCGATTAAAGGTACCTCTTGCGACGAAATTCATGCCCTGGGTGAGAAAGATCACGAAGAAGCCGGACGACGTCTTTCAGCAGGATGGTGCTCTGGCCCACTCGGCCAAACCGTGAAAGAGTGATTGGGAACTTCTGTTGAAAGACTTTTGTCCGCCACAGTCACCTGACCAAATGCCCTCGACCACAGCCTGTGGGCTCATGTCAAGGGCCAGACCTGCAAGGTCCGCTACAGCAAAGTCGACGAGCTGAAGTCCGTCAACCCCGTGTGGGCCAGCACGAAGAAGTTCTTCGTCCGCAACGTGAGCGCGGCGTTTAGGCCTCGCCTGGACTGCGTGCATGCCGCCGATTAATATTATAATTTTAAGGAATATTTATATGTTAAAACAATAAATACGTTCCTTACTGAATCTCAAAACTATCATTGTGTCCTTTGTTGAGAAGGTCTTAACGAATTAACAGGACTTTTGCAATATCCGGTATATATATATATATATATATATATATATATATATATATATATATATATATATATATATATATATATATATGTGTGTGTGTGTGTGCGTATCACGAACAACTGTGAGAAGAGCGAAGTTCGCACGATCGTAAACATGCCTCCCGCCTTGAAGGCGAGTGTCGTATTCTCTGTATAACACCCTTGTGGCAAAAGAAAGTCCCACATAAATCTCCGATACGGATGTCTACTAATCATTTCACATCTTTTCAAAAAAAAAATCTTAGGAATCTATATGACCGAGATATCATCTGTCCTTGTTTTGGACAGTGAACTCCAACTTTCGATCATGTCCGCCAGGATCTTGCCTCTTGGATTCATTGTATAGTTCCTTCTTGCAGATGTGGTACCTTGATATGAAACCGTTGTCATGGACCCAGAGACGTAGCTATTCCCCTACAATCGGAACAACCCTGTTTTAGAGTAAAAGATTCTTTCGCCCTTTGGGCGAAAAGACCCAAAGTCCATATCACCCTTTTAAATTTTCAATTGCCCGAAAAAAGTTAAAATAAGTAAATAGGGAAGGTGTTTTTCTAAAATACTTTCTTCAATCTAATGTCAAACATTCATAGTTACATCTCCATCACCATCGCTACTTTCACTGAAACTCTCCCAGTCGGCACTCTCCCTTCACTGTCTTTTACTTCATCCCCATTGAATTTTCCAAATCTTTGACTCTTGAGATTCAATCATTTTCTATTGGTTTTTGAGGGTCAAAGCTGAGGACATCTGGAGAATTGAGGTGGACCATCATTAGATTGTCAAGAGAAGAAGAGTTCCAACTACATTTGCTTGCACTATTTATCCGTTTCATTCTCCAGAATCTCTGATCACAATCGGCGGAGGTAGCAAGAAGCGAAAGTTGAATTTCGATGAGGAGTATATTTGATAACTGCTCTATACGTACAATTTAGTGCCGGCCACGTAAATGTCTCAAGATTTTGTTTTCACTCCTTGCCGTTGGTCTTCGATTTTAGAATCGACCATTCATTTGAGATTCGAGCAGAAAATTGACAATAAGTGAGTTTAAGCCACTGACGAAGGAGGAATCTGAGCTGTTCAGGGCGAAGCCAGCATATTCGTAACCAGAAAAGACCATCGAAGATGAAGTCTCTTTTTTTTATTTTTGAAGCACAGTTCCTGTTGACAAAAGGAGTCCATGCACTTCCGCCAGAGAAATTCGTGAGTTTGCAAGTTGAACGATAGCTTGAGAAGTGGTTTGAGAACTATCTGAAGATACGAAGCCTACTTGATGATCGATAAATTTTTCAAAAGCCTGATGATCACTTTAGCCTTCCCGCGTTTTGTCCCGTTTGTCTCGTCTTCAGCAACCTAAAAAATATAATATATTATTTATCTTATTTTAATATTTTATCTTAATATATGTCTTATTTTAAATAAAAGTTATTTAAAATTAAAAATTGCCTAACAAAAGATCATGCGTAAATCCCCAAATTCTTTTCAGTAAAATTTCCATCACCCTCAGAAGATGCTACAATCATCGCGAGCCAGCAATTCTTTTGGGATACATAGGAGTTTATTTAAGGCACAAATGATTCTTTCAGTTTGGCTGATTTATTGTAAAATAAGTTAAGTGATTTTGGGAAGAGAAGCAACTTATTACGACATTCAGTGTTTATCATGGAGTCTTTAAAACCCAGTTTAATTCGATGACCCGGACAATGAATCGAAATGACGTCCTCGTTGTCTCCTTTTAACTTACGCAAAACATTTGTTTCACTCATCACTGAAGCTCCATCAGATGCAATTCCTACCAGTCTTTGGGACCAGATATTGTGGTTTTTCCTGTAATCTTTTTCATGATTTGCTTAATGGCTTTCACTATTCCATCAGCATTCGCCTCTGTCACATTTTAGATTCCAAAGAAGTGGACAAATATTTCTCCTTTATGAGCAAACCGAAAATAAAGAATCTCTTCAAGTGCTGAAGCGTCTGTTAAAACTATGTTTTAACTTATTTCTTTCATTGATTGAAATGGTTTCAGGAAATTCTTTTCCCTTTTTTTATGGTATTATAATGCTGATCAACATCCAATTTCTTTGCTTTTTCAAGCTTACACAGGTTTTCAAATTCGGTGTTAGGTTCAAACTGTAGAGAAATGTAGTGAGCATTTCTAAATAAAAAGTAGAATTTGTTGATTTGACTTTTGTTCATTGAGAGAAGACTCAGATCAACTTGGGTTTCTCCAGGTTTTGCATTTTTAGCCAACTTCTTTGATGAGTTTATTTTATGTTACTTTGAGTTTTCATGTTTAGAGACATTTTCACATCTAAAAACTTTGCTGCCAGCTGCAAAGGGGACCTCCTTTCTTGCTGAAAATTGCTGGCAAGGAGCACATATCATCATATTTTTTTTTCATCGTAGATAAGCCAAGGACGACCTTCTTTCCATTTTGGTAAGAATGTCCGATTTCGACTTTTCTCTTCATATTCCTGATGTTGGTCAAGATTTTTTTTTCTTCAGTTAGTTTTGACTTTTTTGAGTGGTGGTGGATTGTAACTAGAAGAATGTAAATGGAAAAACAAATATTAAATTTTAAATTATCATAAAAAATTGATTTGCCTATATTTATATATATATATATATATATATATATATATATATATATATATATATATATATATCATAATTATCAATAATCAGTATGTAAATATTGTGTAACAAAGGAAAATTTAATATTTTACAACTTTTAGTATTTTTGCTTTTATTTTTGTTTTTTAATTTATCATTTAATACCTTAAAGTCTAATTATTTTAAAAATTACTATGGGTGAATTCAATGGAATAAGGCAAAAATTAAGAGGGTAAATGAAAAACAGGAAATATGATTAAATATCAAATAATACATTTTATTGAATTTAGTATGGTTTATTACATTAATTGTATTATCTATAATTTAAAAACAATGGAACATATTTGTTCCATTGTATATTGCAATGGTTTATATGTATATATATATATATATATATATATATATATATATATATATATATATATATATATATATATATATATATATTCCACTGATAGTTGTAGATCAACAATGATAGATAGTGAATAAAAAAAAAAATCCTAATAAGTATAAAAATACAATGGAACACAATCCAACAAATAACCTGGAACTATAATGACACAAAGACAACCTTTCTAAACCATCTATAATAATTACTATTTACTAATGTGCAAAATTTATAAAGAACAATGGTAAGCATTAAGTAAATTCACTATAATTGAACAAATAAAGAGAAATGAGTGAAACACTCAATATGCTGTTTTCAAAATAGCAGTTTCCAAACAAGTTGCTGCTAAACATTTTAAAGTCGAACGGCTGGCAGTGGCTAACAGATGATCGATTGAATTTAATATCGAATACTGTATTTAATATTTTAGGTAAACAAAATAATAAAAAAAGGTTAAAAAAAACTTGTTGCCACCCGGGCGATAGATAAAAAATTTTCTTTCACCCTTCAAGAATTTTTATCGCATATGGCGACAGTGCGACACCAGCGTGGCCCTCACTGGAGAGTTAAGAGACCTTCCCGCTCCACTTGTCGAATATAAAATGCTAATTTACTAATTACTTTTATTTTACACAATATATATATATATATATATATATATCGATATATATATATAGATATATATATATATATATAACGATATCAAAGAACTTATATTCATTACTATTGTTATTACTATTATATGGAACTTGCATTATCGCCACTGTTCAATATCCACTCTTTCGTGTGCATTGATTATTCCATCTTCCTCCCTCGGATGAATTTAGACCTACATTTTTTGTACTGCTTTCTCTTTGTGCGAATATCATGGACCTATTTTTAGAAGTAAAACATCGGCATAGCTGTTATTTTCCCGTTGCCCTTAGCGACGCAAAAGCGTCAAGAGAAGTGAAGACGTTGGTGTCAATACTCTTTGGTGCTTATTTACGTCAAACCTTCGAAGGCCAATCACCTTCAATCGATCTCCATGGAAATTGATTACTAGAAACGAGAAAATAGTTAATGTCTGCGGAAAATCTATCGAAGGAATAACACGTTATTGAAGTATATTTACTCTTCGAAAGCAAAGAGCTGAGGCAGGAGAAAGAGAGGGCCAAGGATTGACATCATCCTGTTTCAAGAATTCCTTACCAACAATGAAAACACCTATGCTGATGCCAGAGAAGGCAAAATGTAGGATTAACAGGGTCAGAGTTTGTTTCTGACCGTACAACTCAAGTGTCGCAAAGGTCTATTTGTTTTGTAATAATCATTATTATAGTTATATACAGAGGTTTCAGAACATCTTTTGGTTTTTAGATGAAATGACTAAAAATAATAATAGGACTGATAAGAAAAATGCATTTTTATAAGATTATTTGGAGCTGTGGGTCATCACAAAGCCCTACCATTAACTGTAGGTTTGAGGAAAGAGTTTTTTCAAGGTGCTTTTAAAAACACAGAGAGGTAGATAGATAAAGTGACAAGGAATTAGATAACAGTGGTACTTTTTTCTAAAGGTTGTGCTTTTATGCGTTTCATAACTTTATCAGATATTATTGTATTATCCACCAACACACTAAAAATGATAAGTTGACATCTTTATTTAGTGGATAGTTTTGAATCTACCAAGTAAGCGTTTGAATGAATAATAATACAAAAGTGGCAATGTAGGTGGTAGAGAAAGATATGAATATTATATAACCATATTAATTTACTATTCCAAAAGTTGGTGGGGAGAGATGTAAGAAACATAAGTATGTTAATTAATTTTCTCTTTCCACGAAGATTTAGGCCATAGTTAACCGGGTATATATGAAGATGAAAGAAAGAGTGGCGTTTATTTTGATAGCAAGGTATCTAGGAGTAAATGACAGCTAAGGGTAGAGGTAGGAAATTGTACTATGCATCGTAGGACCAGGAAAATTTAGGATCTAAGTTTTAGGATTACGCAATTTTCCAGAATATATCCATAAGCCTCTATGTGATATTTGAGAAGCCATTGCAAAAGCAAAATATGTTCTTATAAGCTATTCCAGGAATCGCATGTTCTGAGAAGACATTGCAGGAAGAACATATGTTCTAAGAAGAGAAAGAAGGAATGTAATATATTCTGAAAGACTAAGGAAGAAAGCATATATATTATGTTTTGAAAAGCCATTTCAGGAAGTAGATATTTACAGAGAAGCTATTGTAGGGAACATAAATATTGATAGAAACCATTGTAGTGACCAAATGTGTTTAGAGAAGACATTGCAGAAAACATATATGTTAAGAAAAGCCATTGAAGGAAGTAAATACGTTTGCAGACCACATTGCATGAAACAAATATGTTCAGAAAAGCAATTACAGAGGCAGATATGCTCAAAGAAGCCGTTTTCCAAGCATATATGTTCAAAGAAGCTGTTGCGCCCGGTAAATAATTTCAGAGAAACGATTATAAGAAGCCGATATGTTAAAAAATGCTATTGCCGGAATTAGATATTTTTAGAGAAACCATTGCGACAATCCGATTTGATCAGAGAAGCCATTGCAAGAAAATATGTTCAGACAAGCAAGTGCAGGAGGCAGATATGTTTAGAAAAGCTCTTGTTGGCAGCAGATTAGTGCAGAAATGCAATTAGAGGAAGCAGATATGTTTTAAAAAAGAAGAAAAAATCTCAAAATATCAGAATGCCTCTATTTCTATCACAATATCTTCATTACAGAGAAAGTCCAATGTTTCCAGAATTGTTGTACGACAATCTACATATGTATCGGTAAACAATATGCAACTTTGCTTGAATAAAACGAAACTTATCGCAATATAAGCAATTTACTAGTAAAATTGAAGTGTCCCAAATGATCTGGACGACAGCAGAAACAAATTTTTTTGAAATATATTAGGGGAAAATATTTGCACAAGAAATAAATAAATTTTATTTAGTGTGGATGCCTTTATTCTCTATAATGTTTTGGCATTTCTTGGCACATGAACTATATTGGGCACTCTTTCTTGCCTCTTTACTTTGATGAAATTTCCAGAAATTTCTATGGGATTCAGCTTAGGACTCTGTGTAGCTAGTTCATAATCCGGATGTGCTCGTAGTCCAAAAAGGCATTAACCGACTTAGTCGTGTGACAGGGGGAGTTATCCTCCATAAAAAATTGCAGGTTGGGCTTCATAGGATTGCGGGTGGGCCAAAGCAGGGTATCACAGCTATATTTTTACACTTGTGCATTTTCTGTGTCTCGTAAGAGCACAAGTGGCCCAGTGTCTTCTAGCGAAATCATGTCCGAGACCAATGCACTTGCTTCGCCAAACTTCACACTGTGAGGGAACCCCACGTGGACTCTCTTGAGCAGAACGGAACTTTCATGCGCTACCAAAGGCCCGGTTAGGCCTAAATTGGTAAGCCTAAGCCCCTCCCCCCTCTCTTCAACAAGTGGTAGCCTCGAACCGTATCCACCACGATTCACTTTTACACGGGCAGAATAGCCTCTGCAAGAGGATTCGAGGCCATTCGAGAGTAGAGCTGTTTCCCGCTCCCCCCCTCCCCTCGGACATAAATAGCGCTCGACTCCCATGAAGAGACACAGAGTTGAGAAGTCTCACCCGGACCCCAGAAGATTCCCCATAGATCCAAGTCAGGTGCTAACTACAAAGCAAAGTGACAGCTGAACTATTTTGTGCATTTGGAATTAGCCCCAGCCAGTGAGGTAATTCCACTTAACGATCACCACCGAGTGATTTTCCAGACTTCTTTCATCATCTCCTGTCGAAGCACTCATTCGTTCTCCTCTTATTTCGGGTGGCCAAAATACTCTATCCTGGACCGGAAGTTACCGCCCCCCACCCTCCCTTGTTTTTGGAGAACCGTCATCACTTCAAGTTCCTGCTCAGAAGTTCCGAGCGGCCTCACCTCACGTGCAGAAGACATCCGTAAGTCAACCCCTCTCCCCCCCCTTCAGTAACCCAATTGAGTTAATCCCTCCCCAATTTGAATAGTCTCCTCCTGTAATACCTTAAGTTCTAAGTTCATAGTCTGATTTATAACTACAATTTCCCCCTTCGTTTACTGATGTGATTTTGTCCGTTATTTCTCTGAGGTAATTTTACCCATCAATTCTCTCATTATTTTTATTTAAATAAAATTATATTTTTGTGAATGCCTCTTTAAATAACCTTGACCTTTGCCATGGCCAATTTGTTACCTGACCTCGTTGGCACTCTCATCTCGCATTTCAGCTCGTCTAAACTAGCGGTGTTCCGTCCCTTCGTCTGTTCACCTGTAAGTTATCGGTCCCTCCCCATAGATATAATATGGTATTGATGTAATATAATGTCATACCACGACATATATATATATATATATATATATATATATATATATATATATATATATATTAATATACATATTATATATATCTGGTGTCAAGTGTGTTGGGGTTTTTACGAACCCGTGTCATTTTAATTTCGACGCTTAGAAGTTTCTTGTTATTCACGTACATCCCTTTTATTTTAATTTTTATATTGTACTGGCAGAAGGCAAGTTCAAGTTATTTGAAGAGCAGTGGAACGTAATTTATTTAGATTTTGTGTTGGACCCCAGGTAATTCATTTTTTATTTATGGTGTTTGAATTTTGGAGACTCTCCTAGTTATTAATCCAAAAGAGTTAAGGTCTTTGGTGTCCTAATTCTGGTAGGACCATTTCACTTTTTTTCCGCTTAGAAACAGCAGAGGTTGGTAGCTGTATCAATTTCTTTTTGTGATCAAGGCCTTCACGAATATTCAAGTATTCGTTTCGCGTGGGTAGTTTCCTAGCTCTTTCGCGTATCAGTGTTCCCTCAGTTGACTGCGTAAAAATGTCATCCTTCGAAAAATTCAAGAGTCAGGGTGAAATGTTAGGTCTTGCAGGCAAAGACCTGCTAAGTTACGTACAGAAAGAAGAAAGGAACGAACGGGCAGAGCGAAGGGAAGAGGAACTAAGAAAAACGGAGATGGAGAACAAACTGAAGATGGAGATGGAGGAGAACAAACTGAAGATGGAGATGGAGAAGAACAAAATAGAGGAGAATAACCTAAAGATGGAGATGGAGGAGAACAAACTGAAGATGGAGATGGAAGAACGTGAACAAATTAGGCAGCATGAGCTGGAAATGAGCCGAAATCAAATGGATTCTCAGTCCATTGGTTCCCGGGCTGGAATTCCCCAAACTCCTTCACTCCATCTTCCCGCATTTAATGATGGAGAGGACTTTGGGTCATTTTTGACCCATTTTGAGAAAATCTTTCACATCAATAGATAGGATCTCGAAAATGATGGCGTCACTCGCTTACTTTCCCTCCTAAATGCCTAATTAAGGGATATCTTCGTATCCCTTCTCTCGGAAGCAACTTTGGACTATTCCACGTTAAAGTCCGAATTGCTAGCCGCTGTTCATATGAATAGCGAATTCTACCGCTCGCTATTCCGCCAGGAAAGGATCCCCCCTGGCCAAACATTTCGACAACACGGGTACATCCTCCAAAGACACCTTCAGTGTTGGCTGGACGCGTGCAAGATTCCCCAGGTCTACGAGTCCCTTCTGGACTTTTTCCTTAGGGATCAGCTTTTAACTGCCGTGGCTCCTGAAATTTGCACCTTCATTAAGGATAAACGTTGTGCCACTTTCAAGGAGTGCTTGGAAGAGGCCGATGTTTACGCGGGTAGTCACAAATTTATACCCTAAGGATGTTAAAAAGGCTCCCCAATCGCCCCCCAAAACTAAATTGTATGCCCCTAAGACCCCCATCCCCCTAAATTGGTTCAAGATTTACCAAAGTTCCTAGTCCCTCGAAGCCAAGAAACTTCCATCCATCGGAACACCGAGACGTTAAGCCCCTAGTTTCTTCTCCCCCGGTTGTGCCGTACCAAAAGAACCCGATCGTCTGCTACACCTGCGGAGTTCCCGGCCATTACCGCACGAACTGCCCTCAAAACTCCCGATTCGCAAACTCTCAGTCCCACCAAGTGCACCAAATCTGGGCCGCCCCTTATCCTCCTCCGTCTCCTCAAAAGACTCCCGATCCTCCCTTGCCCGCCAAAGACACGGTCCATCAGGTAAACTTTCTCTTTAATGAGAACAACCCTGGTGGATTAAAGTTCGAGAACGGAACTGTGAACGGTCGCCGAGTATCCACCCTCGTCTGTGACACCGGGTGCACTTGTATTATAGTGTCTGAGGACCTACTCCTCTCTGTTGGCCCCGACCACAAGAAACTTGCGGTGGTCCACGACTAGCTTGGCCGGGTCCGACGTTTTGCAGTAATTCGTTGTCACATCGAGTGTGACTACATGTCCGGTTAAGCCGAAGTGGTAGCGGCCCCAATCCAGTTCTGCTCCGTTTTATTCGGTCAGAACCCCGTAATTCACGACCATCCCGTGGCCCAGCCCGTGATTACCCGTACACAGGCAGCCCTGGGATCCCGTGCACCTGTTTCCCTGGAAACCCCTATCGACCCGGAGTTCCAAACCCTCCGAAGCGATAAGTTTTCTCGCGCCCAGAAGGAGTACGCAACTCTCCCCCTCCCCATTTGGGAGAAAACTAAAGCCCTCGAGCGTGAGTCCACCCGAGGTAACAAACGAGTCTCGTATCCCGTGAAGAAGGACTTATTGAGAGGTTTGAGACCTAATTGGACCTTTAGTCATGGGAACGAAAATTCAAGCCTGGCGCGAAGGTGCTGGTGCTACTTCCCACGGGAAGCAACAAAATCCTTAGCCAGTGAAAGGGACCCTTCCCCGTCCTCGAGGCTAGAGGACCCGTGGATTACCTAATCCATACTCCGGCGGGAGCGAAGGTTTTCCACGTGAATTGTATATATATATATATATATATATATATATATATATATATATATATATATATATATATATATATATTATATCATCCACTAAATTGTTTAGTCTTTAGTTCCATATTTATGCCTCCATTTAATTTGGGTTTTTTTTTGTTCCACTGAAATGTCGCTAATGTTCTCGTGTGATTTTTTCTGTTGTTTAAAATTATATTAGTTAAATTCTCTAGAATAAACCTGTTTAAGGCTTATGTCTGTAAATTACCCGCTGAGCTCAGATTTACGGTTTTTTTTGTGTGTACACCTGTCGTAGCAGGTCAGAATTTCCCTAGACCTTTGATAATTCTAGTTTGACGGGTTAGGATGATCCTTTCCTACGCAACTGCTCTGTAAAGCATCATCTTTCGGTCGGGAGATGTGTGAGGGAACCCCACGTGGACTCTCTTGAGCAGAACGGAACTTCCATGCGCTGCCGAAGGCCCGGTTAGGCTTAAATTGGTTAGCCTACCCCCCCTCCCCCCTTCCACAAGCGGTAGCCTCGAACCGTGTCTACCACGATTCACTTTTACACGGGCAGAATAGCCTCTGCAAGAAGATTCGAGGCCATTCGAGAGTAGAGCTGTTTCCCGCTTACCGCCTCCCCCCAACTCCGGGGAGAGCCTCGGACATAAATAGCGCTCGACTCCCATGAAGAGACACAGAGTTGAAAAGTCTCACCCGGACCTCAGAAGATTCCCCATAGTTCCAAGTCAGGTGCTAACTACAAAGCAAAGTGACAGCTGAACTATTTTGTGCATTTGGAATTAGCCCCAGCCAGTGAGGTAATTCCACTTAAAGATCGCCACCGAGTGATTTTTCGGAATTCTCTCATCAACTCCTGTCGAAGCCCTCCTTCGTTTGCCCCTTATTTCGGGTGGCCGAAATACTCTCCCCTGGACCAGAAGTTACCGCCCCCCCCCTTCCCTTGTTTTTGGAGAACCGTCATCACTTCAAGTTTTCACTCAGAAGTTCCGAGCGGCCTCACCTCACGTGCAGAAGACATCCGTAAGCCAACCTCCCTCCCCACTTCAGTAACCCAATTGAGTTACTTCCCCCCCCCCTATATTTGAATAGTCTTCTCCTGTAATACCTTAAGTTTTAACTTCATAGTCTGATTTATAACTACATTTCTCCTCTTCGTTTACTGATGTGATTTTGTCCGATATTTCTCTGAGGTAATTTTACCCATCAATTCTCTCATTATTTTTATTTAAATAAAATTATATTTTTGTGAATGCCTCTTTAAATAACCTTGACCTTTGCCATGGCCCATTTTTTACCTGACCTCGTTGCACTCTCATCTCGCATTTCAGCGCGTCTAAACTAGCGGTGTTCCGTCCCTTCGTCGGTTCACCTGTAAGTTATCGGTCCCTCCCCCATAGATATAATATGGTATTGATGTAATATAATGTCATACCACGACACACACTATTTTTCGGTGCAATTGACAGACATTCTTTCGCCTGCTCTAGGACGAACCCTTGCCATTGGAGCTGAGCAAATTCTTCTTAGATTCCTCATTGAAATGGACTTTGCTCCATTGATTATCCGCTCATATAACGTTCTCAATGGCGAATGCAAGATTAATCTTTTTGTTCTTTGGAATAATTAATGGCTTTTCATTGGTTTGCGAGCAGCCTCTACAGCCGTCTTGAAACGGTCTTTATTCCCAATTTGTGTAATGGTTTGGTCTTTATGTTTTGAGGCCTTCCTTGGCCTACCGGTTGATTTAGCAGCCTACATAAACGTCTTGTTGACCAGATATTATGGACTACACTTTGGAGCGCTTGACAGTCTTTGCAATGGCTCCAACTGAAAGACTATCTTGGGTGCGAAGCTCTTCGATTATCTCGCGATCAGTGAGAGAGAGAGAGAGAGGCACGGGTGATTTCTTACGCATGTTAGCTGGATAATAGCTGAGAAAAGAATGGCCATATTTACACGATATTGAGAGCAAGTTAGATGTTATGCAAGAATTCCGGTCTACATGCAAGAAACCTAACCGTTTGGATCATTTGGGGCACAACATTTCTATTCATACACATTTGCATAAACTTTGCCCATACTTATCATATATCTATAGGTTATCTTTTACAAATTTTGGAAACCTTGAATTTTCTCTGTCAAAAGTTATTGAAGATCATAGGTGGGCGCGATAACCGATAAGTTGATAATCCATAAATCCAAATGTATAATACAATATTGATTATTGACTATATATAGCGTTTTTTTATAATACAATAGTAAAAAATATTTGAATACTGTTTCTTAGTTTCTTACTTGGTGAGGCTCTCCTTCATCTCCTCATTATTAATTTCAGATCCTCTTCACAGCTCGGACCTACATATTTCTGCCTCCAAGGCACGCGCGGCTCGCCCCTGTGCTAAACTGGAACTAAAAACTGAACTGAAATTATCGATTATCGCTAGTTTGTAACAAAAAGTATCGGCGATACCGATTAATCGACAATGCGGAAAAAAATATCGGATAACCCGATATCGTTTTCGCGATAACGCCCACCTATGTCAAAGATAATCTGATAGAAATATTGGTATTCTTATCTTTTTGGTCGTTAAAATACGTTCATAAAAGCCAATATAGGAAGCAAAGATGTTCAGGTAATACGCTGCATTTAACATATACTCGTATGTTAATAGAAGCCAGTACAGGCAAGAGATAATTTTAGCAAAGCCATTTCACGAGGCTGATATGTTTAGAGAACCATCACAGGAAACATATTGCGTGAAAAGCCATTAAGGGAACATATAATCTTGGGCTACCATTGTAAGGAGCCATTCAGAAAACATATATATTCTGAGATGCCATTGTAGGAAGCAGATATATTCCAAGAAGGTGTTACATGCAGCAGATATGTTTAAAGAAGCTATTGTAGAAAGCAGTTTTGTTAAAAATAGCCATTACATGTAGCAGACATGTTCTGAGAAGCCATTACAATAAGTATATATGTTAAGAGAAACCATTAAAATAAGCATAGATTTTATAGAAGCCATTGCAGGAGTAAGATATGCTTTAGAATAGCGGTCGTATGAACCAGAGATACAGTACCATCCCAAAGATCAGAACGCATCTATTTGTATTACAACATCTTCAATTCACTTTGTCAGAGAAAAGCTAATGTTTACTGAATTGCTATACGATAACCTATAAATGTAAACTGCAAATGTGTCAACTATATGCAACTTTGGATGAATAAAAAGAAATGTATCGGCAGATAAGCACTTTAGTTTCAAAATTAGTGTACAAAAATTGTCACTATGTGACAAAACTACACTTTTTTCTTGTTCCTAGGTTAAAAGTGTTATTGCCAAGTTGTTCTTAACTTAAGTAAATGAAATAAAGGGTCTATTTTGATCCCCAAACTTTGCTTTTGTAGGAAAGGTACTGAATTCTAAATTTGCCCATAGGGGAAAATAATGATAGGGTTATTATTAATTTCGGAAAACAAATTGAAATGTATAAAAAGCTATAGGCTTTCATTTATTTTAAAGCATGGTTGAAAATTTTAATTTTATTTTAGAAATAACATTGGAATCTTATAGAAGGAAACCTTCTAAATCATTCTAGATTGAATAAGAAATTTCTAGAATTTAGTATAATTTTATTAAGTTCCAAAATGTTCCAGAACTTGCCAGAACAAACCCCCGGAAACTTCTAGAACCTTCGGGAATATACGAGTTTTTTATTTCAAAGCTCAAAGAGTGTGATTTGCTGGATGGAAATGTGCGAGTGACAAGCCAAAGGAAGGTCATAGAGGTTTATCAAGATTCTTTACTTATGAACCTGTGCCATGCTACTGCAATGATCAATCTGGTCTGTTTGGTGCAATTAGAATTACACTTAATCCAAGTGAGTGGAGGCTCTTCAATTTCAGTTCCTCAGGAAGCACTAAAGCTGTAATTTTTCATAACTAGAATAAGCATACATATGTATATACTTGTTCTCGGCTCATTCAGTATATCTCAAGAAGGACTACAACACTGTTAAGCTCCTGCTATAAGCTTTAAATTATAACGAGTATGAGTGGGAAGTGATTATAGACTTCAACATGGTAGCATCTTCGATGAGTCTCTATGGAGGTTTTACCAAGTTTCCATGTCATCTCTGTCTCTGGGACAGTAGGGATACCACAATACATTGCCACAAGAAGCAATGGCCACAAAGGATTGAGTTTTTGTTGAGGGCATAATGTTAAACATGAGCAATTGATAGACCCTAAAAATGTGTTGTTTCCTCCGTTGCATTTAAAACTAGCTCTCATGAAGCAGTTGGCTAGAGCTCTTAACAAAGAGTCTGCAGCCTTCAAGGACCTTCAAAATTTCTTTCACAAACTCTGAAGCAAAGGTGAAAGCTAGTGTCTTTGTTGGACCACAAATCACCAAAATCATAGCGTTCATAAAAGTTTTGTTTCAGTGTTTCAAGGCTTTGGGGCAACTAAGAGGCTGACATTTGTGTGTAACTGGTTGAGAACTTAGTCAAAAGATATGGCCAAAGACGCGGCAAGATGTCCCTGTCGGTGCATATCCTTGATACCCATCTTGATAAGTTCAAGGAGAATATGAGAGCATACTCAGAGAAGACATACTGAAATTTCAACATGGATAGCAGAGTATACAATCAAAACATGATGGGAGACTACATTTGGGGGCTTGTACAGAAAAGTAATTACATTACAAACGGAAATCGAGTAAAACTGTTCATTTCTAAATATTTTACTTCTATTTTGTATATTTCTTTTGGAAGTACCAATAAAATTGTATAAATTTAACTATTTTTGCTTTTAGCTCTACATTGGATGAAAAAAAACAACAAATTTACCTATTTTTACCAATATATTTTATCATACAATCCACAAAAGCAAAGTTTAAAACAAATACTGGTTATTTTCTATTGTTTGTTTTTTTAAAAAGGAGTTGAAAAATATCACTGTCCAGGAACAAAAATTGTGTTACATAGTGTTATCGGTAGAGAACATTTGTTCAAGTTATAAGTAATAAATATTTAGTGCGCATGCATTTATTCTATATGATGCTTTGAGACCTTTCCAAAAGGAATTAACCAACTGTTTCCACTTTCACGCAGTAATTTTGCTGCATTCACCATGAAGAATTTCGCTAGAATTCTTGCACCGTTTTCGAATTCCTCGGTTTAGACCTCTCTCTGTGTGTCTTCTAAGCATTTTCTCTGGTATTCAGGTCCGATCTCTGTGCAGGACAATTTCTAACAGTGATATGCTCCTCGTCCATGAAGGACTTCACTGACTTGGCCTTGCGGAAAGGGAGGTTACTCCTACATGAAGATATTTCAGCTGGGTTTCGGAGGCTCAGAGATGAGGTGATTTACATTGCATTGTGAATTGCATGCTATCGCAGCAATTCACAATCTTTTTTGTGACAAGATTCGGAAGCGTCTGGATAACAATACACACTATTTATGGTGCGATTGACAAATAATCTTTCGCCATCTCTGCGATGATCCAACTTCTTGCCATCTGATCCGAACAAATCGAACTTATATTCGTCACTGAAGTAGATTTGGGTCCTTCCAAGGAATGTGCTCAGTGGTGAATACAAGACGAGCCCTCTTATTCTTTGGACTGATCAATGACTTGACTTTGGGTGTGCAAACGTGAAGAATGTCTTCCTCTAACTAAGGTGCTACAGTCTGCACCGAGACCTTGAAGGCCAAAATCTCATTAATTTCTCGAAAACTTCTGTAGTAGTCTAGAAACAGTCCATAGTCCCAATTTGGGTAGTGGCGGCTCGTTCTTCTCTTTTATTAAGATCTTCCTTGGACTACCAGGTGATTTAACAGGCTTGCATAGGTCTACTTAAAATTATGTACTGCAATTTTGAAAGGCTTGACCGTCTCTGCAACGACTCTAAATGAAAGAAATTCTTAGTGGCGCAGCTTTACGATTAGCTTGAGAACAGAGAGAGGGGGGGGGGCGATAGATTTCTTAGGCATATTACCAGTACGACAGTTAGCAAGAAAATGGTCTAACTTACACGAAATTGAACTGAAGTTAGATGCTATGCAAGAATCTCGCTTTTCCCTACAAGAAACTTTCAATTAAATTTTTCTAGGAAATTACGAGTACTTATCTGCTGATAACTTTCGTTTTATTCATAGAAATTTACTCATACTTAGCATATACCTGTATGTTATTGTACACGAATTTTCGAAACTGGATTTTCTCTGTCAAAAGTTAAAAAAATTATGTCATAAGCATACAGGCGTTCTGATATTGTTGGAGGTTACGATATGTTCATAAATATCATTGCAGAAAGCAGAGAATGTTTGAAGAATCTGTTGTAGGTACCAGATGTTAAGAGAAGCCATTGGAGGCTGCAGTTAATTTCAGATAAACCGCTTCATGAGGCAAATAGAAAGTGCTCGGGCTAAATTTGACAGTTTGAATAACAGACCCTCCACCCCCCCACACACTGCCTCATTCCAAAAAATATTAAAAAAAATATATAAACAACATTATGGGTGAGAGATAAAAGTTTACTCAAAGTAGCCGGACTCAGCTTCGACTTCAGCATCAAGACGGTTCCTAATCTTGTCGCAAGCGTTCCTCACTGCGTCGCTTGGAAGATCTTAGAACACTTACTTGATCTTAACCACCAATACGTTCTTGATGTTTTGCGTTTCTATTGGGACGCTAAATCATTTTTTGTGGTTCCTCTTAGCTCTCCTTATCCTACATTTTATACAATAAGGATAAAAAATACATACTATAGATTTTGGTTTTCATCAGTATGTAATACTGGCGAAAGATTGTCGGTTACGTATTTACCACACTTCAAAATCTAGGTTTCTAATGCTCAAAGTTATTATTTATAGTAAATAATGGTGGCTGAACTGCTGCATTCTTTTTGTGTACGTCACCAGAGTTCAAAGTTGATCTCAATTTATATTTTTAAGCGATTTGGGGAACGCACAGTTAGAATATTTAAAGTCTGGAGTTTTCCTTAGACACCAGCGTTATTTATCATGACGTATCACGTTCATGCTCTAACTTCACTTTTCTTATAGTCTGAAATCAGCCGTAGAGGATTTGAATGATGGCTATAAAATCCTATAAAATAAAGTCAATGTGAATGTTGTGACAGCGTCATCCAAGTCTAGTATATTAATCTATTCACTCAACCACTCTTAACACCCTGTTAAACACCCTTAGAATAGTCCTTACACCTTTATTGACAATTAACAGCAAATAGAAACCTCTAAAGAAACTGAAAGAACAAAACAGGTCTCACTTAATGAAGACGCCCGCACTTTTGGACTAAAGGAAGACCCCCATCCCCCTTCAACTCAATTTGGGCCAACGCAAATTCCAGAAGCCTTGACTGATCGAAAGAGCCTTGAATTGACCTAAGGAGGGAAATCAGAAAAAACTATATGATTTCCTTGTCAATATCAAGCATCAAAAAATCTTTTAAGAACTACAATCGGTGCTCCGGAAACCCTCGTTCCTTAAAAGTTCCCAAACTCAAGCTCCAAACCTCCATTTTCACTCGCGAAGGAATGGGAAAGTCAGATCAGCCTCAATCCTTTTAACAAGCGACGTATCAGAGTTCAGGATTCCAAGAAGAGAATCGGATAGATTTTCAATAACAAAACTAACTCCGCATGTGGAAAGTAGGTTTCTGTATATTGAGAAAAAAGTGAAGATTTATCTATCTATATATATATATATATATATATATATATATATATATATATATATTATATATATATATATATATATATATATATATATATATATATATATATATATATGTATATATATATATATATATATATATATATATATATATATATATATATATATATATATATATATATATATATATATATATATATATATATATAGAGAGAGAGAGAGAGAGAGAGAGAGAGAGAGAGAGAGAGAGAAAGAGAGAGAGAGAGAGAATAAAAAAATGGAGAAGCAAACAAGAGAAAAGAAAAGAAAGAGGGGGAGGGAAAGAATGAAATAGTTAGAGGAGGGAAGAGGAGGTGTGAGGAGGAGGTGGGAGAAAGGAGGGTTGAGGAGAGGGAAAGAAAAAGGGAGTATGTAGGAGAGAGTGGAGCAGGAACTGAGAAGGAGAGAGTAACAAGGAGTAACAAGGAAAGTAAGTACCCTAGGAGACCTTACGGTCCATTCAAAGAGGGTACCTTTAGGCTAGCAATCGAGCGGGCACATGGCTGCTCAATTGTTTTGCGTCCCTAAACGGCCACTTTTCAAGACTTTGTCTAGTCTTGACTTGAACTGGTCAACAGATTCACTGTTGACAACTTCCACTGGAAGTGCGTTCCACTTACCGCAGATACTGTAAGTGAAAAAATTTCCACACATATTGCGGTTGTAACGCTTCAGTTCAAGTTTAAAGCCGTGATTGCGCGTTCTGTTCTCACTTAGTGTGAAAATATCCCGGTAGTCAACATTTTCGAACCCTCGAAGTATTTTGAAGACTTCGATGAGCTGACCACGCAGTCTACGGGTTTCCAGCGAGAACAGATCTAATTCCCTTAGTCTATCCTCATAATTTTTCTGTCGGATAGAGGGAATCAGTTTGGTTGCCCTAGCTTGTACGCGTTCCAATCTCGCGATGTCCTTTCGCAATGAAGGACTACAAAATTGTACGGCATAATCCAGGTGCGGTCGGACAAGTGAGTTGTACAGGCACAGTACAATCTCCTGGTTCCGATAACCAAACTGGCGCTTAATATAGCCTAGCATCCTTTGGGCCTTTTTCTCCGCCTCAATGCACTGTTTCGAGAACTTGAGGTCACTAGTGATAGTAACACCCAAGTCCTTCTCAGTGTCACTCGATTCAAGAGCAGTGCCCTTAAGGATATACTGAGATTGGGGGTTTCTGTGGCCGATATGCATTACTTTGTATTTGCCCACGTTAAAAGGCATTTTCCACGTGTCCGACCACTCCCCAATCTTCCCAAGATCTTCCTGCAAGCGGGCAGTATTTCCATCCTTTGCAACGTTCATACCAAGCTTGGTATCGTCGGCAAATTTGGAAATCTTGGCAACCATGTCACCGTCCATGTCGTTGACGTAGAGGATGAATAGTAGTGGTCCCAGGACAGAACCTTGAGGCACCCCGCTAGTAACGGGCACCCACTCAGAAGACTGTCCATTTACCACCACCCGTTGCCGTCTGCCACTTAGCCAGTTCTCGATCCAGCCGGCTACTTTTCCGTCTATGCCTAGCGCTCGCACTTTCCGGAGAAGGCGGTGGTGTGGTACCTTATCAAAGGATTCCTGAAAGTCTAGGTAGACCACATCCACCACCTTGTCCCGATCGTGCTCACTGAAAACGAAGTGGAAGAATTCTACAAGGTTCGTCAGGCATGACCGTTGCCTTCGGAAGCCGTGCTGGGAACTCCTCAGTAGCAGGTTTGACTCTAAATACGACGTCACTTTGTCCACCATGATGCTTTCCATGAGTTTACCCACTATCGAAGTCAGACTGATAGGTAGGTAGTTCGACGGTTGGTTACGGTCTCCTTTCTTGAAGATAGGAGTCACCTCCGCCTCACGCCAGTCTCTAGGAACGCATTTGGTCCGGATTTACATGTTAAAGATAGCGCACAGATGTCGTGATACTTCATCGCACACTTCCTTCAACACTTTAGGTAGAAACCCATCCGGTCCAGGGGACTTATTCGTCTTTAGGTCAGCGATCTTTTTCTTTATTTCTCCTTCGGTGAAGTCCATTGCCTCCAGCTTTTCCCCCGAGTAGGAATCCGTCGGCTGGGGAATGGGACCACACTCTTCAGTAAACACTGAGGAGAAGTAGTCGTTGAGGAGGTTAGCATTTTCTGCATCTGAATGCTTTAATGTCCCCTCCTCATTCCTCAAAGGGCCAATCGTTCGACGGATTGGTTTACGGCTGTTCACATATCCAAAAAACTCCTTGGGATTCTCTTTACAGAGTCTCGCCACTCGGAGTTCCTCAGACCGCTTAGCCGCCCTTATGCTGGACTTTACTTTCCTGGCTAGCCTCCGGTATTCGTCAAAGTCAGCCGGAGATCTTCGATTGCCGGTACACATTTCTCTTCTCCCTAAGCAGTTGGCCGATTTCTCGATTAAACCACTTAGGTTGAACAGAAGACAGACGGGGACATTTCAGAGGGATAAAACGCGATTGAAGACTCATGAATGTGGTTTTGAAACTATTCCACGAGTCTTCAACGGCATCGCACACTTCTAGCCTCACGTCAGTCAGTCCAGCTCGAAGGCTTGCAAAGTCTGCTCTTCTCAAGTCAAGTTTCTTTGATTGATTGGCAACAGACCTTACCTTCAGGATCTGGACGCTAAATCTAACTAGCTGGTGATCACTGCCACCGAGCTCTTCGCCTACAGAGATATCCTCAACGATATAATCCTCAGAGGTGAAGACCAAGTCGAGGATATTGTCTCCTCTCGTCGGTTCTCTGACCCATTGAGTGAGGAACTCGTTGTTGGCGAACTCCAGGAGTAGCGCGCTCTTGCCAGAGGCTGCTCTGGTTTCCCAGTCAACTTGGCTGTTGAAATCGCCCAAACGATGCACACTCTGCCTTGAACCAGCTCACCCAGCAGCTGGTACAGTTCCCTGTCCTTCTCAACGGGTTGGGAAGGGGGTCTGTAAAGCAGCAGGGTCCTGTATCTGACAGGACCGATCTCTAGGTCAACGCCTAGGAGCTCGTGGTCGGATATAACGTTGGAGTTCGTAGATTTGATTGTATCCTTGACATAAAACATTACACCGCCACCCTCTCTGTCTGGCCTATCTTTGTGGAAGAGTTGGTAGCCAGGAACCGTGAATTCGCCTTCAAAGTCTCGGTTTGACGTTTTTATCCACGATTCTGTTATGGCTACCATTTCGGGTTCTTCCGTCGCTACGAGGCCACGGAGCTCAGGAAATTTGTTCCTGATTGACCTCGCATTGAACAGAAGAACTTTTTAGGGAGTCCCCTAATGTAGGACTCCCTATACTCTTCCGTTTCCCGGTTTCTTGTTTGTCGCGATGGCACCATTTTTGACAACCTCCGAGAAGGTTGTTTGGGGAGTGACTCGGGCGTACTGGCGTACGTCCGCCTTCCCAATGGGCCGGACACTCCTTTAGGTGCGCTCCACGACATCCTGGATGAGGTTGGCTAGGAACGCCTTGCCCTTAAAGGAGAGGTGCACCCCGTCCCTTTGGTAGAGGTCTTTTCTAATATAGAATACGGCGTACGGGTCCACAAAAAAGACACCCTCAGCCGTACGGAGGTCTGCAAGGCGGCTGTTTAGCGACATGTTCCTCAAGTGGGCAGTCCGGCTTGGACTCCACCTCGGGAGCATACCCACCACGACGCGTCTGCGGGTTTTCAATCCACAGTCGTCGACAGCGCCCATAACTGTCCTCATAATCTCACCTGTAGGGCCTACCCTACCTCCTCTGAGGTAGAGGTCGTTGCCACTTACCATAATGGCAACGACTGAAGTCTCTGAAATCTGAGACTTCTCGGCCTCAGCTCTTACCTGCTTATTCCCACAGCCTGGGATGCAGCTCACCTTAACGCTTGTGCGAAGGCGGGCCGCTAGCAGGGGCTTCAGACCCCGTGCTTGAGAATCACCAATAAGGGTGACTCTTGCACATTTGTCTGCGGACGACTTAGTCTTTCCTTTCGGAGGCGACTTGCCGCTTTCCTCTTGTATCTCTAATTTTTTTTTCTTCTTCTTCTTATTCTTCCTCTTCTTCTTCTTCTTGACTTCCTTTGTTATCTCTTCGTTTGTTTCCCGTTTCTCTTCTTCTGCTTCTGCTTTCTCTTCTTCTGTTTCCAGTTTCTTTTCTTCTCTTTCTACTTTCTCTTCTTCTCCTTTTACTTTCTCTTCTTCTCTTTCTACTTTCTCTTCTTCTATTTCTACTTTCTCTTCTTTCTTCTTTCTTTTCTTCTTTTTGGCTCATTGAGGAAGTCCTTCAGCAGAAGAAATCGGCTGTTGGACGTCCGGAGCCTTCTCTCCTGAGCATCTGCATCTCTCTGTTTTTAAGAGTTGAACTTCCCTTTTAAGGAGGGAGTTCTCCTCTCTCAGTTGAGCGATGCTCTCGCCCAGGCGCTTCTCGAGTTCGCAGAAGTCACAGACACTGACACCATCTGTGAGTTCCTTGCAACTCCTTCCCCCGAAGTCTTCACTCCATCTGTAGACTTTGCATATTTTGCAGGTTAGCTTTCGAAACGGAGGACAATTCTTCTTCGCCATGTTACAAAAATCTCGGACCATGCGCATTAAAAAAAGGGTTTTTTGTTGTGATTTTCTCTCGCACTAATCACATCCGCCTATTTCCAGGAGGTTTTCGGTCGTTCGGCGAACAGAAACCCTTTGATCAAGCACACCAACCCTAAGGTCTCCCCTGGGCCGGACGTCCCCAATCGTGCCGCAGCTCCCAACTGAGCAGCACGAGAGACCCAGTGAACTGGTTCTCTGATTTTTCGACAGGGGTGCTTGAGGTGTAACTGTCTTCCTACTAAGCCCTACTAATCAACTAAAAACGGCCAGACTTGAGGCAAATAGTAAATCTAAGTGCCCACGACTTCATCCTAGATCTTTAGCTGATCTGGCAACCAGCAAGGCACAAAAGCTCTCTCTCCAAAGATCAGTTGAGCCTTTATTCACCAAGTAGCGGTCACAGGGAGCTGGTCAGGCAATTACACGTTAGGAGAAAACTTCTAAGGGGTACCTAGCATTTCTCCATTAATCGTACCCCAAACGCCTAAGATCCCTTCAATCTCAGTCTCTTGTAACCTATGAGTGCTCCAAGGCGTTATTTAAAGAGGTTCCAAAGCCTCTCTTCTCACGCGGCATAAGGGAGCTGGTGAGGCCCTTATTAATAAATAAATTATGTGTAATAGAGATGAAGGGTTTTTTTTTGTTATTGGGTTTTTGTTTCGATTTTTTGACAGTTGAAGAGAGTTGGTGAAACTTAGTACTAACAGATTCGAGGAGGTTGGTAGGGGGATGCAAGGAGACGCATCAAAGAAGTAGTAGAGAAGTTTGACAACCATTAGTCTGGATCCTACTACAGCTACCTTACTGGCATGGGTGACCCTACCGGACTAAAAGTCCCCCAGCTTAGCTAGCTTAACTCAGGCAGATCACGCAAGCTCTCTCACCGACGACAAGGTGGTTGTGTTGAGAGAGAGAGAGAGGGGGAGAGAGAGGGAGGGGGGGGGGGAGAGAGAGGAGTTACAAGGAGTTACAAGGAACTCCTTGTAACTCCTCTCTCTCTCTCCTCGCTCTCTCTCTCTATAGATGGAGAAGGAGAAAGAGAGAGAGTGAGAAGGGAGAAGGAGAAAAAGAGAGAGAGAGAGAGTGAGAAGGGAGAAGGAGAAGGAGAGAGAGAGAGAATGAGAGTGAGAGAGAGAGAGAGAGAGAGAGAGAGAGAGAGAGAAGGAGAGCAAGAGAGAACGAGAGAGAGAGCGAGATAGAGAGAGAGCGAGAAATAGCGAGAGAGGCACTGAAAGAGGAAGAAAGAGAGACAGAGGGGGGTGAGGAGGATTAGAAGAGTAGGAGTGAGAGAGGGTTAGAACAACGGAGAGAGAGAGAGAGAGAGAGAGAGAGAGAGAGAGAGAGGATGGTGTAGTGGTTCTCACTCTCTCTCGTGCAATCGATTGAAGCATGCGTTCCGAGACGGGGGGAAAAAAAGAGACATGCCAAATATGGATAAAAATGGATAAAAACCGAAAAAAATGAAATGCATAGAAAACCGCTGCCGTGTGAGTGGTGTTAGTGGTGGAGAGAGAGTTTAAGCGAAACTTGCACATGGAGGAACATGCCAGGAATAAGACAATGCAATATATAGAAAAGGCATCTTAAAGTGGGTTGTACAGGAGTTGTTTCTCAAAATTCTTTTAAATCGTGACTATGAGACCGGCACTGGGAAGTGGGGAGGAGGGGGATTCCGAAGAGGTCCATGCAATAATACCATCCCCATCTCTTGCACTGAAATTTTCCCCTCGAATCACTTGCTTTCCACAAGTGTTCCTTCGCCTTAACATATCTATTACACCTACTCCTCTTCTACAACGTTGTCGCCTGCATGACGTGGTTGTTTCCCCTTCCCTATCTTAATAAATAGATGCCGGGGGTCAATGACTTTAATCCATTTAATTGTTATTGATAAATAAAAGCGAAATAAGAATCGACGACGGAATATTTGGGACAATTTGGTTTTAAGGGGATGATGTTAGGGCAAGTGAAAATGTGTAGAAGGTTCCCAGCCTACATATAGAGAGGAGACTATTGGAGGCGGTTGGGGTTCGCGAAGACGAGCAACTCTCCAGAGGTTTCCCCAAATCCTCTATTACGGATTATGCCTTTACAAGCCTTGGGGGCAAGGAAGGCACGTAATCCTAGTTATAGTCAGCAGCATAATTTTCCACCCAGATGCCGACTCCGCCTTGCAGCCATAGATGCTAAAAACACAGAGGGGGTGGAAGTCTCAAACTAGATTGAGACTACCAAAGCTTAATTTCTTTCAAACGTTTCCATTTTAAAGGCCTCTTCTCAACTATCTTTCTTAGCCACTGGCTAATTATGTAGGCTAGTCGCCGACCAGCTTTCGTCCATTCATTCCTGGTCGGGGACGGAAAGGGACGGTGAAGGTTCACGATTCACCCTCCCTCTTTAGCCTCGTTTGGGGTGGAAGGATTTAATATGTCTTCCTAGCCTTTTCTTATTCTACCCCCCCCCCCATCTTTTTTTTCTTTTTATCCTTTTCCGCACCCGCAAGGGGAGGTCAGATGATATCTGGAGGCTTGCGTTCCCTCCCAGCCCCAACAACGTCCGGCCCCACCTCTGCAAGAGAGTCTGTAGATATAAACCCATCCATACATTTTTATTTGCTCCATTCCACCTCTTTCTTTGCATACTTTCTGCGAGCGATGACCTCTTTCGTTTTCGCTTTAAATTCGAGGAAAATGAACCCAAATTCACAGCGAGTCTAATCAAGAAACACCCTGTTTAAACACTCTTAATACTGATAATACCGATAATATTATCTGTTTGTTACCAGCATCAATGTAAATAACAACCCAAATATACAGAGATGGGCTGCGCTACTCAAAGTTTTACGTTGTTGCCGCTAGAGCGTTAAAAATGTAGCGCTGTTACCGTTCCTCTTAAAACGAGCGCCGTTAGCTGCGCTGCTGCAATTTCAGTCGCACCCGTTTTTATAGCCACGTGAATTGCAACAAATTCGTGAGCGGCGCATATTGGATTATTGTGTTCCATGGCGATTGTCATATTCACCAAGAATTGAGGAACATTAGGAACACCTCTAGACAGAATATTATATTTATACGGTTATGTAAAGACTTACCAATAGGCCATGAGTCGAATTATTTGCCTGAAGTGACGAAGAAACTATTAATCTATCCAACCTGAGAGGAAAAAATCCTTTCGACCAAAAGGCCGGAAGGAATTGATGTGTTATATTTTATAAAGTAATATTCACAGGCTTTGCTTCCATATATGACTTTACAACTCTCAACCCTCGTTTGCAATCTTGTAGATTTGTGATGATGGAAATGTCGGCTCTTACTTCACATCCACTGCTGCCATTATCATTGCACCCGTTTTCCTCTCTTAAAAGCGAGTCATCAATCCTAATTACATTTTCCTCTACCTACACCGCAACCATGATAAGTGGAAATGTTAGTGACAAGATTCGGAAGAAAGACAGTCCATGTCTTTCATTTGTGAACAACAACTTGTTGCTATGCCTGTCATTTCAGCTTTAATTAAGGGTTGGAAAGCATTAAGTTCTTCTCGGTGATCAGCTCTTTTGTGCAAGATGTGATCCGTGACAGGAGAAGACCCTTAGATGTAGGCTTTCTCCACAGATTGGAGGATATCTAAAGAAAGAGTGACGGGTTTCAGCACGAGACTATGTATTCATGAAGAACGTTATGTCAGCTACAAAAATATGCATATATAACGGGTATTGCAAAAGTCCTGCTGCACTCGTTACGACGCTCTCAATAGAGACAAAATTATGGTTTTGATGCATCTAATGACGTCTTTTGTTGTTTTACCATATAAATATGTGTTAATATTTTAATAGTAATTAATGTAGCTGCGCTTGGCGGCGAACACGCGCGCCAGGCCAGACCTAAAAGCCACACATGCGTTGCGCACCAAGTCCTTCCTTATGCTTGCACACAAGCTCGTCGTCGTTGCCCCAGCGGACCTTGCAGGCCTTGTCACCGAAATGCGCCTAAACGCTGTAATCGAGGGAATTGAGGTTTGTTGATTGAGGCGGTGAAAATTCTTTCGACCAGAGGTTCATGTTCGATCCCAACCACTCTGGCACGATCTTGGCCTTGTGGGCCGGGGAACCGTCCCGTGAAAGACGTAGTTTGCCTTCGTCGTGACCTTTATCACCCAAGGCAGAACTTTCGTGGCAAGATGTCTCTGCAATCGTCCGCGGTGAGCCTATGACTGGCCTCGAGCCACACTGGCGGCATCTTCTCGACATTCGAAGCCACGACGCTAAACATGATCACGGAGGCCGTGTGCTTGGTCGTGGACAGGTACGAGTAGAGGCCCTCGGAGACCTCCTTGCCGAAGCTTACTACGAGGTCGTTCTGCTTGTTGATTACCAGATTAACCTTTAAGGTTTTTGCATCAGACAAAATGAGAATTCGATTGCCGTGACTCTTCAAATCGTTGAGAAGGCAACGGCGGCGCTCCCGACCTTGTTCTCGAATGGCGGTCAGTATGCAAAGGCCTTTTTTACGCACCTCAAGCTCTTGCCGCTATCCTCATTGACGGCACTGGACAGCGTGGCCACCGAGATGTTCTTCTTCGCGAGCGCAGTCATTTTGTAGTTAGAAATACTTTCAAAGGCCTTTCTCACATCCAAACGATTGACAATTTGAGGTCTGCCTGAACGAGGTCGATTTTTGAGGCCTTCCCCGTTCTTGAGCCTCTGCATGACTCTAGTGACGGAGATTCGGCTAACATTGAGCCGCTCGGCGATATCGGACTCGTTGTGGCCCGCGCGCAGGAAAGAGAGCAGAGATATTGATGCTTTTTACTTCCAACTCGTCACACCTGTACACACTGGGAAGTCGTTTTAAGGATATGTACTAGGAAGAAAGACCTTTAAGTTTGCTTGTCGGAACTATTTCTATCACAACCGTAAGCCTCTCGAAAGATAAAAAAAAAATGTAAAAGAACTTTTGCAAATATTTTCTTGCCGAATCAAGAAAACGTGCGATATTTGTGTGTAGGAAATACAAAGTCTACATGCCTAGGCTATTAGGCTATAATTAGCCTTTTTTTCTCTCTATTTCATTCATCATTTAGGCTTTTAAATTATAAGTTGTGTTATTATATCCCTTATCGCAATGATGTTAAGTTTAAATCCTAAAATTTTAATATAAGCATATTTTAAAGAAAAAGGTTGAAATAGAAATAGAATTTTTCGTGAATTTTCAGATAGAAAAAAAGATAAAAACTACTGGTTCGATAACTCGAAAGAAATGTAATAGTGGACATAATAAAACGACTACAGCAGAGAATAAAAGGATTGAAGTAGAAGAATGTTTTACTCAGGAGGAAAAACGCGAAACTCATCTATCTCAAAGGAAGATCACCAGTGAATTAGGTATTTCCCTTTCTTCTGTGCAATGGATTTAAAAAAAAAATCTTAAGATACAAGAAATTTTGTGTTTACTGACAAAAAAGATTTCACTTTGGAAGTGCCAACAAATAGTAATAAAAAAAAGAGTTCGTGGATCACAGAAAAAGGAAATCCATCCATCCCGTCTTTATATTGAATCTTCAAGATTTAGTCCTCCCCCCCCCCCCCAAAAAAAAATGCTTTTTGCGAGTGTGTCATGGAATGGTAAAACGAGAATCCATTTTATCGCTACACAAAAATCCAAAGTTAATTCCAAAAATTACATCAAACTACTATCTAACGGCCTTCTTCCTGATTCCCATCAGCTCTATGTTAAAGGAGACTTCATTTTCTAGCAAGATGGTGCGCCCTCTCATACTAGCAAAACAACACAGAAAATTGATCTCATTTTATCAAAATGGATATATGGCCTCCTCAATCGCTTGACTGAGACCATATGGATTATTCCATATTTTACTCCAAGAAAAGTTTACAGCAATAAAAAAATTAAATTTAGTGAATCTGAACTTAAGGAACTGCTTGTAAGGGGGATAACATAACGCTATCTGATATTATAAAATGCATTTCTTCCTTTTCAACGCGATTAAAGTCTGTATGTGACCAAGATGCATATATTGATTATTTATTTCAATTAAGGTATCGTGATTTTGATTTTTTTTAGACATTATCCTTTGTCGGGAGCAATCGACAAGCAAATTTTTGAGTGACTTTTTTATTTTTTCAATTATAGCAAAACTCTTAGAGTTATATTGTTGAAATTAACAAAAATAATAAAGAATAAAATTACGTTGTTGAATACAAATGTTCATTAATATCCAATTATATTTGACTGAGCTATTCAAGTTTGAATTTACTGGAGTCTTTGGTATTTTTTCGCCTAACTTCAATATAAGATAAAATAATATAAGAGTTTATTTATATATATACATACCAAAGTTACATGTCGAAGATTGAAATTTTTTACTATTCATTTTATTTAATTAAATCACCGGCGGACTAAACAACGGCCTAAAGGCGGTGTCGGTACATGCTGAAGGCATTCTCGACGGTCCCTCTGTTTACGGGGTGAAAACTGTGGTCATTCTGGACCTAAGCGTCACCTTGCTGCTGCACGGGGACTTGTTGCTCTCTTTCTCTCTCTCTCTCTCTCTCTCTCTCTCTCAACCATACCCCGCATAAGGTAGTCCAGGGGTTTGCAGTTTGAAGCGTTAGGAGGTCAGATGTTTGAAGTGATGTGATAAAAAAAATCGTCTTAGAGGCAAGACTAGGTCCTCCTTCTTTTTTGACACGGTGTGAGTCCTGCTAGCAGACGTACGGCCTTTCAAAGGCTACCCTCTGGATCCAGGGTAACACTTATTCCTCCAGGCACTCGATGTAGCCCCCCGGAACATAAACGGAAGCATATCGTGGTCCTCACAACTGACCGCTCCAAACACCATGATATGGACCGGAAACCTGGTTTTCATGACACTTCCGCTAGATCTCAGGGAGGAGGGGGGGGACACCAAGCTTTCGGTTGTTTTGCTTGCGAGTTAACCACCTGGTCCTGGCAGACATTCATCTCGTCTGAGAAGAACCAGAGGAGGGCAGGAATGAGGAGATGCTTAAGTTTGTTCACAAGATTTGCAGCACACTCCTACCACTTGTTCTACATCGTCCGCGACAGAAGCCGCCCCTTTCCCATCTTGTATGCGTAGTAGCGGATGTTATCATGCACTAACTGCCTAATGAGTGACTCTGACATGCACTTTTCATTTCCTATGGACCTCATTGACTTGATGGGATCGTTATCAATGATGATCTGGATATCCACTACAAATTCGGGGGTTCTTTTCGTTTTAAACGCTAAGAGCGAAGTTTCCGAGCCACCCTAGCCTCGTAATCACAGCCTGACTCAACCAATTCATTTGTGATCCTCTGCACCGTCCTCAGATTGACACCCAAACACTCGTATAACTTAGCATTTTAGCTCTTGGTGTGAATCCCAAGCAGCATTGCTTGTCTTTTTCAATTTTTTGAAGGAGCGAATTCCGCCATATTAGTTCTTCGTTTATAGACGATGCACAACGGAGACTGCTATGAAAAGAATAAGAGAGAACTGACGTTAGGAAACAGGTATACGCGGAATTCATAGTTGCAAACGATGACAAATTACCCATCGAATCCCCCTTCCTCTCTCTCTCTCTCTTATATATATATATATATATATATATATATATATATATATATATATATATATATACCACACTAACGTGATAATATAGTAAAATAAGAGAAGCCATAATTATGAATCAGATTTTATGGAAAGCAGCTCTAGTTTCGGTTTGCGTCAACGTCATTTATATGTTAATGAAGCAATCAGTGTGAACAGAACAAGTTATATAAAGACCGTGAGCGAAGGGAAATAAATATGTAAAATAGGTAATATACAAAACGTTGCAAAGGACCCTGTTGGTGAAGCTTATCTCTGTTCTTTTTATGTCATCTGTTTTGTTGTAGTCATAATTTTGGTTAGATTAGTTTATTAGCGTCCAAGCCTTTATGTTATGGTGATGTATAGTGTATGGATGTATTTGTGTAAGGTTCAATAAAGTCATACCAAGTCCGGTACCTAATGATTGTTGGGTGGACCGTATGGAACGGATAGTGACTCCACTCTTCTTGTCACGAGGGCAGTTGGTAAGATTTACCACTGTAAAGTTAGGCGTTGATAGAAATTGCTACCTATCGACCAAACTGTTGAGTGTAAGACTGGCTTTAAGTGTCGAAGACTCGTTTTTCCCACTAGCTGGCTTTGGTCACAGAGTTAAACTCCTAAAGATATTTTGAAACTTTATGGTGGCAATGAAAGAAGCGACAGGTTAACTTTTCACTAACGATCAACGAGAAAATTAGCTACAGAGCCCCATACTGTTTCAAGTCTAACCAAGGAGTCCCTTACCATGTAAATTGAGAGCTTTATATAGCCAGATGAAGCGGAGTTCAGTGGGAAATCCTATGCTAGAATAGGGTGTAAGGTCCAGTTTAAGAACGTTAAGTAGAATACATCCCTCTTATTTGCAAGGATAAGGAGATACAATATTTAGATACAATAGCGTATAATATTCCTAATTTTACGGCGGCATCTAAAGGGAGATTTTTTGTGTTTATTATAATTCCTGCAAATTGATAGCTCGCGATGACATTAATTAGAATACATTTCTCTTAATTTACAAGGGTAAGGAGACTTAAAATTATTATCCCTAATTTTAAAACGGAATCTAAAAGCAGATTTGTTGTGTTCGTAATTCGTGCCAAAAGGCAGTTGAGTTTAAGAGAAGCAATTATTGTACGCAAATTAGCGTACAATTTATGGTGGCATTTTGCTGGAGCAGCTGGTTATACAAACACTCTCCAATTATTTATTATTGGCAATGTGAGGTAGGATTTTTCTTGATTTCTTAGCTAAAATGGCTGCAGCTCGTGTGGATGGAGTGCTTGTTGGGTGATGGCGAAACTGCTATTTAGCGTTAAGTGAGGGCGGAAGAGACTGGCGAGGCGATGAAACACGATCTATATTTCACATCTTCTCTCAGGGTCACAAAATAGTCTTGCCGTCGTGAAGTTGCTAGCTGTCACCACTATGGGTTTGGCAGCGGTTGCTTAAGGCTCCAAGACTCCTAGCTAACAATAGAGTTACATAGACTTAAAAAGAAAATTAAAATACCATATTGTATGCATATCTATTCACCGAGCACGTGTCGAATGGCGCGATGTATAAATAGCTGCCCCGACATATGCAATTTGCCTAATACGTCAAAGAAGCCCACCCGGTCGGAGAAAGAATAAAAAGATTGCGGTAAGGTGCCGTGTGATAAGGTCTGTGTTTGGCAGGAACGAATTTCGTTTAAAAGAAATCTGAAGCACTTCTTAGTCAGAAAGAGTAACTGCGTTAGCAGTGAGGCACGGCTAAAAATGTGACTTGCAGTATAAGGGCCTGGCGGAAGCCTATAGGGCTTCAGATTACGGATCGTGACGATCCTAAGATCACTAGAGCCTACTTGCGCTAGAAATTAGTATTGTTTGCGGACTTTAACGGGAAAATTACCATTGTCGGATATGATGGTTTGGGGCACTCACTACTGCGCAAGCCATCCTTGTAAAATCGCTTAAATAGATTATACAGCAGATAAATCGTGTAAGGGTAGAACTTCGACCCATTTGGTATATCTATCCACGCTAGATAATAGGTAGTTAAACTCATAGGTTTGAGCGTATAGCCCAGTCATGTATACAAGAAGCACACTTATCCTCCAGTCCGGCAGCGAAAGTTACCTGAATCGAGGTTTGGTTAATTTGTTCTTTCACTTTTGCTGACAGGGAACGCTAGTACGAACAATACTTTTGACACCTTGCATATTTGAGGCCACACAAAGTGCTTTGAATGTAGAGAGAGCATTCCTTTAAAACCACAGTGAGCCAACCAATGAAGGAGGTCAAATATTTGCTGCTTAAATGTTTTGGGTACGAGGACCCTTCGTCTATTTAGCGAGAAGTCCAAGAGAATTGGCTAGCAGGGCATAGTCATGTGAAAATCATAATTCTGACCAGGAAAGAGGATGTCTGTGTTCGATGTATTTTTAAACAGAGCGTCAACTGTGGTGATTTGTTTATCGCGTGACCGCTGAAGGTGGGCGACAAATTGTGTAATATAATCCAGGTGTCTAGCCAAGAGACGAAGGTGAGAAGACTTGGGAGAAAGAAATGCAAAAACGAGGGCCTTGTGGCTGTATTGTGGGAAATAATATTTTACTGCGCAAAAAGCCACACTATGAAATTGTGGAGGCGGGGTAGAACAGTACTGCTTTGGCTAGAGCCGTGTAAATTTTGTTTCTGCTGCTTTCTTGAGGTTCCTGAAGGTATAAATAGTTATAATTACCGCTGAGACACTAGCACTTTTAGCAGACGTGCTTCCTATACCCGTTCGAAGTATATTTCATTTAGAATAAATTGCACTATGTCGCGGTGGGATAGCGTCTTTCTCCCAAGATCTTGAATTTATTTTGGTTTGCTGATATTTTCCAGTTGGTTTCATAGATCTTGAATATTTCTATCTCCGTGGCAATAATACGAGCTTGCATAGGCGCATTTTTGTATTGGCATTATAATCTGGCTGACGATATCCGCGAAATGAATGTTGTAGATAGTGTGGTTACTGTCTTTTGGAGCATCTCCTCTGTATACCGACTATAAGGCTGGACTTAGACCTCCTATTTGGGAGAAATCTGCTCTCTGGTAGAATTTATGGTCATTCAGTTCACTAATACTAATGTACTCAGTCAGCTCTCTCTATGACGTATTCACAGAGTGTTCTTTATAAGTTTTCACTTATTCTCAGCTGAAGGATCTTAAATTGCACCCTCCTTTGTCACACCTTATCAAATACTTTAGACACATCTCGGCATACAATATCCAAATAACTTCTCTTCCTTTGGGATTGGACAATCCTTACTGTGATTACGCTTCTCTTTATAAAGCCAAATGGGTGGTGTTGTATAGAGAATTCTGATCTAAGTGGGAAAGGAGTCCCTTGTTTAATACTTTTTCGTAGAGCTCGCTGCCAAATTCCAGTAGAAAAATAAGATGGTAATTTTCCTTTCTCGGCTTGGCTAGGAAGATTTTAGCTATCTTGAATGCGTCAGGAAAGTATCCTATGTTCAGACAAGCGTTGATTATTCTTTTCATTCAATCTAGTACGTTTGAAGGTGCATTTTCGTTACTAAATTTTGTTGACCTCGAGTGACCTGAGGCCTATTAGTTCCTCTAATTTTATCTTGGCCTCTCCGTTACGCTGTTTTTTCTTTCGAAATACACCTGGTGGTGCAATTGTGTCGTCTAAATATAGATGTTGATCTCGTCTATAATTTCGTGTTCAAACACTATATTATATTCTTCATTCTCTTCTTCAATAATACTAAAACTACTTTTCCAGTATTCTCTGAACATTATTTCGGAGTCAATTCCATTTTTCCGTTTTTACGTCTCCAGCTTACGTTGCTATTTCCATTTTCTCCTTTGGTGGTGTTCCTCTCAGCCTTTTATTTTTTTTCCGAAAGTCTTTGGCGTGATATCTTGATCGAGTTCCTCTAGTGTCTCGTCCCAGCCGCTCTCATGCTGTTATAAAATTAGCTGAGTAAGCCCCTCTTTTATTTCTTTGCTTCTTCAGATGATATCTATTGATGTTCTTCTGATTTTGATTTGATACCTTTCTTTCATCTCATGGTAAAAATTCTTCATGTTCTTAGTCCACCTATAGGTTAAGATGGACTTGTACTCGGAGTTACTGATACATTCGCTTTTAGCGCTTTGTATTCTGTCCATGTGGTCAGTGAGTACCTTATCGATATTCCTCAAGGACCGCATCTTCTAGAGATAGTGGTTATTAGTCCTGAAGGAGTTCCACGTACCATGCCAAGAAAGTTCTTTTGAAGTTTTTCCTACTACTGGCTGGAACTTGTATAGGGCTCCTGTTGGTGGTAAGTTGGCTCCATGTAGTAGTCGAATAATACATAAGGAGTAGCGGAACAAATGTCTTGCTTCTTTGTCATTCTTGCTGTGATGAGAGTGGGAAAGTCGGGACCGAGGTGCTGGACAATGTTTCTGTTGAACAAAGGTTCAAGATGCCTCTCCATTCCTCCTGTTCATACTCCTGTAATCGGAGTCTCTGCATCTCCAATTGAGGTCCCCCGTGAGAATTGTGGGTCTCCTACTCTTTAATAAGCTAGTAAAAGACTGAATGAGTAAGAAGTCTTTCCTTAACAGCTGGTATCCATTGGCGATTATGATCTTTTCCAAGTTCAGCTCGACCTCAATCGCTAGATAGGTTTTATCTTAGTTTCTCAGTTGCTTTAACTGGTTCTTTTTTATCGCTATTGCTGCTCCATCGTACCACTTTTGTGAGTAATTCGTAGTTAATACATGGTTACTCCATAATATTCGTTACGCGCGCTAATATTGTATCCAGATATAAGAAAGGTATCTGAATCAATTTCTAAAAAGAATGTTTCCATAGATTAATCGTATGGTTGTCAACCCATATCCTAAGTGGACTTCTATAAACTATGCCTTTTTCGACCTTTGCTAAACTTGGGCGGTCGTTTTTCCTCGTTATTGTTTTTTTTCCTCTGATAGTTTCCTTCTTGTGGTGGCTTGGTGTATTTTTTAGTCTTCTTTTTGCCCTTTGCATTTTTGAGGAGAGGACCTCTTCTTCTATCTTTGAGGCGGTAGAGTCTTCGGTCTCTGGAGTTTTATTTCAGCTTTCTCTTTTGCTTCCTCTAATTTCGGCGACGAGAGCTCTTCTGTAGCGGCTTTGGTGTTTTGATTTGTGTAAAATTCTAGTAGGCTTTCAATTCTTTTTATTTCCAACAATGCTTCTTTGAAGAGTTTGGAGCCCGCCGGATCTTTTTGCGTCTACATAATTGGAAGTCCATTCTTCCCCAATAGAATATTTAACTCTTCGTTGTAGCAGCCAGTCTTGACAGCGTTGGCTACGTGTGCGTGGATAATTATCGTCAGAATCTGCTGGTTGTGATCTCCAGTAACGATAAGAGTCGGTACCCTTTTTAGCTGCGGTTCTTTATTCTTTCTAGTACGTTGGCGGATTTGTTTGAGGTTGCCTCTTTTTTTTCTTTTTTGTTTCTTTTTTGTCGCTTCTATTCTTAACGGAAAGCTATGTGCAATTGTTTTGTGTTCACATTTGGAGTTTAAGCCATTTTGATTGCGGTTGTGCAGTCATAGAACCTGTGGCCTTTCATGCCATACCATGTGCAATTACGCTTATTATTGTTGGGGCAGTATTTAATGGTGTCTGCCTCGATCTTGTTGCAAACGAAGCACATTTGGATGCTGGGAAACCTTTCTTGCTCAATATTATCGCCGAGAATTCTCATAATGAATGCCAGGATGCCCTTGGCGGTTACTTTTATCACTATTTATGTTGTTTTGAACGTTATTTTGAAGAAATGGATATAGTCTTTGAATTTGATTATTTCCCTGACCTTTGCCCACCTCGATTATTTCTAAATTTACACTTTTAGTTGTTTAAAGGTGTGCTTGTCGAGTCAGCGCCTTACTATTTGGCATATAATGCTTCGCTTGACTGCCATTTGAGTGTCGGCCTTAGCTTCTAGTCAAATAGTATGGAGTAGATTAGCTCCTAATTCTCATAGGAGCTCATCCACATCCTCTTTTTTGGCGCACAGTGATATATATCCACTGGGAAATTCTACAAGCCTCACTAATGCCATTCTCAGTTCGTTGAAATCATTGGTTGATTTTTTGAGAGCCTATTTAAAAATGTGTCAATTGAAGAAACAATTGAAATAATTATAAAATACGTTTATCAAAACACAGATTAGGATTCCCGATGAATTGAACTCCATACTTTAAGGCAGTTTCTAAAAATATGCACAACAGAAGCCCTATTTCACAACTCCGATCGGAAACTTTACTGTCATATCGATGGAGTAGCGATAATATCTCCATTGGTCCCCACTTTCGCGAATTTTACCTGGGAAATTTGGAAGAAACTATCTTGCCAAATTTGACGAAACCACCAAAGATTTACACCAGATTCCTTGATGACATTCCATACAATAACGACCAATAAGACTTAAGATGACCTTTGAATCTTAAGCCGTTCTCCGATTTACATATGAATATTAGGTAAACGGATGTTTTCTATTCGTTGACGTAGACATAAATCAGAACCACGATGGGAAATATACCACCGATGTATATTGAAAAGGAAGGGACCTCGAGCCTTGCCTTAATGCTAAAAGTGAATATATGGAGAAATGAAAAAGTGAGTAATGAAATCTTACATAAGAAAAGCTATCAAGAACTGCTCAACATGGAAGACACTTGACAATGAATTTCGAAAGTAAAAAAAGATTTTAACTAATAATGTCTACTCTAACAAAGACTTAATACAGAAAAAATCTTAACTCAACGTTTGAAGTAATAAAAAGGCGAATAAACGAAAAAACAACTACAATTTTTTTACAAGAACCACATGACTGAAGCCTATAGAACAGACGAATGAGTACTCAAAGATATAATATAAAACAACGCCATTCCACAAAATGACCACAAGATATTGCTACGAATATACTACAAGAACATAAGAGTCAGAAAACTCTTGATGAAAAACAACCTCACAGACAAACAATCAGACTTAAAAGCTCCCTATTTTGTATATAAATTCCAATTACCCCATCGAGACTGCAAGCCTCATGGGAACAAGCACTACATTAACATGACCTCATTTACTCTCAGCCGACGGTTCACAATGAACTCGCAAGAAAAGGGAATTAATTCAGATTTCAGTGAAAAACACAAATAAAGAAATTTGGGGTTGAAAACACTACCATTCTCGAGGCCATTATCCGAACGAGTACTTCAATTCTTTCACTAAAGTCAACATAACTCCTTACACAGACATATATAAATTGCCCAAAGCGCAACCAACCTATTCTAAAAATAAAACTAATTAACGAAGAACCAGAGCAAGAGAATTTAACTGGAGAAGATGAATCAGAAAAAAGAAGGAATTCTCTTAAAGCAAAAAGAAGAAAACCCCTTAAAGAATCTAAAAGGCAAAAAAATTGCTACTATCTAAGAAAAAGATCCCTAAAAAGAAACGCAGAGAGGAAACGAATGATGAAGAAGAGGACTCATGGCGGACAGGCGTCCCACTCACATTAAAGAAAGAAATACACAGCAAAGGGTTTCTCATGGACGGCGAGGACGTTGGGATTGAGGTCTTCGCCTCGCCTCTGTGCCAACCGCCAAAGGAGGATGCAGAAGCACTATTCCATGGCGTGTACAAAGGCAAATACAAATTGATCTACGAAGGACCCACTACACAAGAACAGGTGAAAAAAATACTGATGGATGGATCCATATATAACCTACCGTGAAGCGTATAAACTACTAATATGCAAACATACGATTATTCAAAGTGGCCAAAAAACATCAGAAATAGACAAATAAGTGAGTGGTAAACTGTGAAAGAATTTTGCTAAAGTGAACTATAATAAAGACAATATAAAATGGTTAAATAACTAAAAAGTGAATTAAAATAAATAAAATACAAATAAAATCATAGAGAAATAATATAAGTAGAAAAATAAACATATATAAAAGTATATAAAAGTATATAAAAGTGTTAAAGTATTTAAAAGTGATAAAATCTAAGTATATCTTAAAATAATACTAAGAGTATACAAATAAATTAAAAGTGATAACTAAAATATAAATAAAATAATAATAGTGATCTAAAATAGGAATCAAAATTGAAAATTATATTACAGTGATGTATTAAAAAGTAAATTAAGGAATATAGTGAAAAGAAATATTAACGTTATATAAAAAATTAAGACGAAAATTAATTTTAACAGAGACTAATTTTTTTTTAAATTTGTAAAATATGTAAGAATTAGATTAGAATATACAAACTAATCAACTTAATAAAGATGGAATGGAGATGGTTCCTTAAGAGCTCGCCGACTAACAGATAGTTGCTATCTACCAGGCGGATGGTGAGAAAGTAAAGATAAAATAGAATGTATTGTTTAAAAACTTGAATCACCACTTCACCTGGTAACCTTTATTTTTCTTACTTTAACCTCTATGCTTCCCCTCATCTCTCATTTATTTTTCAATATTTTCCCCACTTTTATGTATCTACAGTATATATTTTACAATTAACGTGTAATGTACTAATTGCATTTTTTTTAATTGACTTAATAAATCAATAAGCTTCATTTCTATTTCGTAAGAGAGGTCGAGATGAACCTGGGGAGGATGGGGGGTGCAACGAGCTATCAGATGCAGAGGCGCAACCAGAACCGCACACAAAAATATTTGGACACCTCTAAAATTTGGGGAAATTAGATAAATGAGGGAACGTACAGGTTGTTTTTTTGCATATCAATAATTTATATATGCCATAACAATCAACAAGAACATGTAGCATCAGCAAAATATAAGCATATGAAACTCTGTGAAAATTACAGTAACACCAAACTGGTACAGGAAGCTAGGTGACGTGTTGAGAGTCCTTTGGCAATGATGAGAGCATTTATTCCTCGATGCATGCTCTTCATGAGGGTGCAACCCCTGAGATGCTAACCCACTCCGGGCGATGACTGCCTTCCGTTGCTCATTGTAGACTGACTATGAACGTCTTTCGGCCTCTTTCAGGTCCTGATATAGGTTTCCAGTGGATTAATATCCGGAGACTGAAGTGGCCAATCCATCATCATTATATTGTTGTCCTGAAACACGATATAGTGGGGGGGGGGCACAGACTTGTGGTATTACGCACTGTCCTCCAGCCATATTTTTTCCGTTATGGGAAAAGAAAATATTTAAAAACCAAGACCCTAAAGGAAAACCTATTGCTATACCCTCATGTTGTAAATATGTTTTTTATTGAAGAAGAATATAGTTTTCCCTACAAGAAGTTTTAAAAGTTTTAAAAATAGAGATTTAGTTAGACTTAATATATCCATTTTGTTTTCATAGAGAGAATCTGTGATTATTTTGCACGTTTCGTGAATAGATACATGAGTGAAGAGGGACTCTATGTCAATTGAAACCATAGAAGAGTCTTTAAGATTAAGTTGCGTCAAATATTTGGAAACTCAAAGGAATCTTGCCATCACGAAAACATATAGTTGGAGAATTGAAAGTTAGAATTTAAACCCGTTATCTTCAGACAATATTTTTAGATGACGATTCCCTTATATTGAAGTACAAAAGTCATGTCTCTTTATTTTTAAACTATATTAACAAACAATATCTAAATATCAAGTTTTCAATGAAACCGGAAACTGACAATGAAAGTGCATTTCTGGACATTAATGTCACTAGAATTGGGTTAACTTTTAATACGTAACTTTATAGAAAACCACCACCCAGGAAATTAGCCACCAATTTATTTAGTGTCACTCGTCATCAATTTAAGCTAGCTAATATTAAGAGTCGAATCTTCAAAGTTTATCATATTTGCTCAAATTGGGTCTCATTTCGCAATGAAACGCAATATTTAAAAAGTTTCTTTAATTTTAATTATTACCGTGGAAACTTGTTTGATAAAACAGTATCCAAGTTTTTATATCAATTATTTTCTTTTAAAAAAGCCCCATTAATAACAGTTCTTAAGCAAAAATTCTATTTAAATCTACTGTACTTACAACATCTGACCACTAAATTAAATTAAAACCTAACTGATACTCTCAAAATTTATTCTCCATAATGTAGATTTGCTTGTATGAACTCTCCCTCTTTCTCTCTTTACTCTCTTTTTCGTCACAAAGATTCTCTTCCGAGTTGCTTGCGATCATCTGTCATCTATTATAGGACCAAACAACGAGCATACATAGATTAAGAAAGCAGAAAGAGAGAAAGAGCTATATATATATATATATAAAACGGAATAAAATAATATAAAATGTTTTACCTGTTAAAGAAAGTGAAATAATAAGTGGGGCTCGAACCAATGCAATCGAGCCCTCTTCGCTTTTCAGGCAACTACGATAGCCACTACTCTAAATTTGTTTTTCTTTTGTTAAAAATTTATGTATGATCTTTGATTGGGCTTATATTAAGCCCCCCCATATATATATATATATATATATATATATATATATATATATATATATATATATATATATATATATATATATATTAGGATGGTACTTATTTAAAAGAATTTTCATTTCCATAGTTCTGACCCCGCCAAATTGTTCCTTTTGGTTGAAAAACACCATATGCAAAATTTCATTGAGACATATTAACATTTAGAGGTGGCTCAATGGATCCGAAGTTTTTCTCAGATAAAGTATACGATATACATACAAATACACCGCAGGTGACCGTATACTGAGTATAGTTGGTGAAACTGTCAGGTGGCAACGACAGCAGCATCGTAAATCCACCTAAAAAAAAATCTAAGATAAGTTCGACCCACAGTTGCCACTCTTTTTCCACTGGGATGGGAAGTTTATCCCAGATATCATTGACACTGGGACTGTGGACAGATGGCCTGTACTAATGACAGGTAATGGCACATCACAGCTTCTTGCAGTCCAAAAGCTACCATCAAGGAGAGGAGAAGCGCAAGCTAAGGTCATCTTTTTGTTCTGAAAGACTGAAATTTAGAGGAAAAGGTCCAGGGAATGTGCTTAGACAGAACCAGCTCTAATTCTGGTCGGTACAAAGGCGAGTGCATTCTTTTGGAGCAGCTTCTTGGTCGTGAACTTTTGCACATCGGTTGTCGCCATCATGTCTTGGAGTTCATTGCTGGAGCAGCCTTTTCTGAAGTCTTTTCTGATGTTCTCTCCTTCAAGCGCTTCAAAACAAGATGGCAATAAATTGACAAGACCACATATGAAAACTCAACTGACGATTACCCGGCCAACGCTGTAGTTGTCTTTAAAGATGAAATGGTACAGATCTTTGAGACGGCCGTTAAAGTCACTAGCCCAGAGATGACTATAGAGAGCTCATAGAGCTGGCTATCATCTTTCTTTGAGTTGTCTTTCTTCGAGGCATCCACTTTGCAGCTCCAGGAGCCATACATCAAGCCCGATGGATGGCAAAAGTGATCTACACCTTCAAAGTCTGGATGTTTCGCTCGCAGTTTAAGCGGACAGCACGCGAGCATCAAGGATTACGAGAACTCTGCATCTTATTTTCACGTTGAAACGTGGGTAACAGCCAGCATTGCTGTGAATGACCCGATAAATGACCTGAAGTTGCTGAAGGAATGTAAGATGTATCATATGATCAACATAGACATATCCAATGCTACAGATAAGAATATGACAGGTTAACTGTGGTACCTTTCTGATGAGTTGGTCGCTTTGGCATTGTTTGATGGTGATTTGGACAATAGCAGTAAGAACAAGATAGTTACAGCTATCAAAGAGAAAGAAGGAGAGGAAAAGCCGCTAAAACTTGCAACTAACGATGTGAAACGAATTCAAGAGAAGACTTTAGTTGACTTTACGACCAAAAAATCAAGACTTTTTTTCAAGAACTTGCGTCTTCCATATGATTTCTTCGAATATCCGGCAGCTCAGTGAAAGCGTCAGCCTAGCTTCAGTGCTGCAAAATGTTTCATCAGCACATTGGCTGTCACCAACAATCACGCTGAATGTACCGTTGCCTTGGTCGAGAATTTCTCTGGACGTCTCACAAAGGATGAGGAACAATTAGAGTTTGTTCCGAGGGTTGTTGCTGAGCCCCGCAAAAAGTTCCCTGACACCCCCAAGCGGACCTTACTGAGCAACACTGAATAATATTGGTCATCACTACACTCATGCCAATGAGCAGCTAATACCCACTGTAGAAGATCCAGTGGGGGAACCCAAGCTTGTGAATGTTGGGAAGAAACAAATCTAGTGAAATGACTGCGTTCGATACCTCATCTGGGGGAACACCGGATCCATTGAGCTACCTCTAAATATTAATACATATCAATAAAACTTTGCAGGGGGTGTTTTTCAACCAAAAGGAACACATTAGCGGGGTCAGACAAGTGAAAATGAATTTTTTTTTAAATAAGGCGTTGCCCCAAATCCTCGATTTTCCTATTGTATGGTACCGTTACATTGATGATATTATATGCCTTTGGCCTTCCCCAAAAGGTATTCACAATTTTCTATGTAATCTTAATTCTAGTCCCTTGTATTAAATTTACACTTGAAGTGAGGAAATGGGATTCTTCCTTTTCTTGACCTTTTGATACATAGGACGCCGTCAGGTTTTAAATTCTCTGTTTATCGCAAACCGTCTAACTCCAGCTCATATATTCACTTTTATTCTTATCATAGTGTTAAAATTAAACGGTCTGTTATTCACTTCTATGTTTCTGCGTGCATTACGCCTTGTTAGTCCGGAATTTTTGGATAAGGAATTGTCCAATATCTTTGAAATAAGTAAGAAACTTTGTTACCCTCGTCAATTTTTGCATACTTCATTAAACTTTGCAAATATAACTTTTTATAGAACTGATAATCCACTGGTTTTCAATTACAAAAATTGTCTTATCTTGCCATACTTTGAACCATTTTTTTGTCTCACCTATATTTTTAAGTAACTAAATATATCTGTAAATTTTAGATATGAATCCACTTTATATAAAATGTTAGTCCACAATGATACAAAGAAAAAAGGTGGAGTATATTCTATAGAATGTTCTATTTGTAATTTACCTTACTTCGGGCAAACTGGTAAATCTTTATCTACTAGAATTTACGAACATATGTATAATATCAGAAGATGTGAAATAAACAGCGCTTTATTTTTACATTTATATGAAAATAACGACCCCATTGACTGGAATTCTGCAAAATTCCTTTATCATTCCGCTGATTTCACAAAAAGAAATATTGTCGAGTGTTCCTTAATTGGCATCTTACCCAATATAAACATTTCCCCTGGCTAAAAAAACTTGTACTAAATGTAATAACTTCTTAATGCAGCCTGTTGTCACTCTTTATTAGTGTAATGTCATTAGTATTGCCTTCCCCAACACGTGTCTTTGTTTTGCCTGAGGATTGAAATGAAATGAAATGAGATGAAAGGGAAAGTGGGAGAAAAGTTTTAGATCCCCGTGCCCCTCCCCCCCCCAACCAGTCCCTCCCGGGGGAGGGACCCGGTCGTACGGGGCAGGGCAAGGCCCGGTTCCCCCAAGTGTCCCCGGCGCCCTCCTCTCTCTAGGCCTGAAGGCACCGAGGGAAAAGAGCTCCGGAGAGGGGGAAAGAGGGAGGGAAAAAAGAAATAAGTAAGGATAGGACAGACTGAAACAAAGTCAAAGGCTTGAAAGTTGACCAAGTTGGCCTGTGGACCTACTTAACGTGGGACCCAGGCCACGGTGTTTTTATGTTTTCTTAGCTTTTAATTGTTACGATTTTCTGTACCTGTCCCTAGTATTAGTGTTTTGCCCATCTTTGGATAGCGGTAAAGGTGGAAGATGATTGAAGTGGAAGGAAGTTGGAGGTTTGCAGAGAGGTGCGAGTTGCGTGGAGGTCACGCTAATCTCTGTACTCTAAACTAATTTTAGAGTTAAGTTCGAAATAAGTTGTCTGTTTGTTCATCTATGTGGTTGTTTTGTTATTATGTTGTGTGTATGAGATAGGCGTTCAAACCGTTGTTGGCGTTATTTGTTTACCTGCTATGTTGATAACTGGAGTTTCTATGATATTTAGCATAATTCTCGTATCTGTATCTGTTGTGTGGGCTCATGTCCCTTGGTTATTTATTTGTTTAATTCTCTTCTTTATTCATATTGTTTTTCCTTTTTCGTTCATTTGCACTTTTTAGTTAGTTTTGTCATTTCTTGTGGGTATCAAGTCCAATCCGGTGAGTTTGTCATTATTCGGGAAATCTTTGTCACAATCAGGTTTCCTTATTTGGTTTACACGTATCTCCTCCTCTTCCCTTTGGTCTGTTTTGTTTTTAGCACTAGGAAACAGCATATGTTGTCTCCCTCCTACCCCTCGTGCTATTTGATTATTTAGTTCCTCTCTTATTTCTTCTTGTGTTTTTTCTATGATTTTTTGGGCTCTTTTTTCAATTATTTTGTTTAGTGGTTTTATTTTCGCTTCTTTGTTTTTTCCTCTCTAATCGTCGCGTGTTCGTAATTATGTATACTGCCTTATTCTGTATACGTTGCATCCTTATTAGATTGCTTCTTGAAACCTTATACATGGCAATTGTTGGATATATCAAGGTAGGCTGTATCATGGCTTGGTAGATCTTTTTCTTATTTTTTATGTATATTTTTTTTTAATCTGTAGAGTAAAGTTAGCATGCCTCGTGCTTTGTTTATTCTTTCGGTCACGTGTTTCTTGTATCCCATTTTTGGTAATAGTTAGAACTAAAATCTTGCCTTCACCATTATACATGTATCGCTTTCCATCTACGTAAGCGTCGGATAGATTTTGCGATACATAGGTATAATTTTAAATTTATCTTTATTCGTTTTAATTTTCCATTTGCGTTCATACTCGTTTATATTTTCTATTTCTGTTTCCGTTACTCTAGCCTACATCTGAAGGTTTCGATAAACACAAGGAGATAATTGAGTGAAATCATCTGCGTATTGTATGTTCACACATACCTCGTTCCTGGGTGGGAAAAAGGCCGAGGTATACACTAGGTATAGTGAAGGACTTAAACACCCTCTCTGATCGAGGCCTGCATTAAGCTTGAATCTTTCACCTTGGTAATCCCCGTGTCTATGTATGTATATCTTTCCATGACATAATCGCATAAATTTATTTCCAAATAGTTGTTCATTTCCAGATTTAGAATTTTATGTTGTATGCCTCTTTGCCAGGCTTTATCGAATGTTTTCGATACGTCCCGGCATATAATGTCCATACTGCATTTCTCTCCTTTCACTTTGCTATTTTTTTCTGTAATCAAGCTAAGGGCTATCTCCGTATTCCTTTTCTTTTTGAAGCCAAATTTTTGATTGTTCTAGAGATTGTTTTCTGTGAGATATTCATTCAATCTTGTGTTCAGGATTTTTTTTAACACCTTCCCGATGAAGTCGAGAAGGGATATAGGTCGGAAGTTTTGACCTCCGAAGGTGGTTTTCCCAACTTCGGTATGAATATCATTTTGACTATCTTTAACTCATCGGGGAAGTATCCCGTGTTTATACAGGCGTTAAACACGTTCCTAATCCCTTCGAATATATTATCCGGGGCTTTTATACAGTTTTTTTTCTGGTGAGGCCCGATTTCCAAGGAGCCTTTTGTTTAAAATTTGAAATGGCATTCCTTAATTACTCGATTGTGATTTTGGCGTTAAATCCATCATTCGCATACCGTTCCTCTTCTACGTAGTGATATGGGAAAGTCCTCTCAATCCGTTCATTTAGTTCGTCAATTATTTCGTTTTAGAAGTCTATATCGTAGTTTTCGTTTTCCTATTCGCCGATGTTGAACACCCCTTTCCAGTGTTCCCTGGACAATTTTTTCAATCTCGCGTTCCTCTTCGATTAATTTCCCGTTTCTGTCCTTAATCTTTATTTTTTCGTTACCTTTAGCATTTCCCATTCTTTTATCGTTTTTCAAAATTCTTGGGGCAATAGCTCGTTGTCAATATTTTGAACGGCTATGTCCCAGTATTCTCTTTGTTTATCCGTTATTGCGCTTAGTAGTTCTGTCTTCTTCGTTCTCAGATTGCGGTATTTTTCCTTTGACGATCCGTTTATTATTATGTCCTCGTTTATCGCTTTTATTTCTGCATTCTTAGTTTTCATTTCGTCTGTCCATATATAGTATTTAACTGTTTTGCATATGTTTCTTGGTATTGCAATCTCATCAGCTGTTTGTATTCACGTCCTTATTTTTTCCAGCTCGCCGTCGATTTCTTCTAAAGTAGCTTCATTTAGTCTGTTTGGTGCGTAGTCATTCAATTCTTGTTTGTATTTTTCCCAGTCTTCCCTATGGTATGCCTTCCATTTTTAGCGGGTATTTGTATTGGTTGCTGATTCACGGTGAGTAGTGTTGTTGTATGGTTGCTGCAGATAACATCTACAGGTTTCATGTGGTAGTTAAAAGGAATGTTATTATTTGCAAGGTAAATGTCTGTAGTTGTCGCTGTTCTGTCTTTAATTAGCGTTGGGTACTCTGGTCATAGTATTCTTATTATCCGTCTGTCAATTAGAACTTGTAGGTCTTTTCCTGTTTGGTTTCTGTTCCTATATCCTATGTACCTGCATCTTGCGTTCAGGTCTCCTCAAAACAAAGCTGGAAGTCTATTGTTAAATATTCTCACAAAGTTATTTAGTGGGAGTCCCGGTCGTCGCGGTGGTTGGTATCCCGTAGCGATTATTATATTGGTTAATTCCATGTTGACCTCAATTGCGAGGTAAGATTCGGTTAGTCCTTGCTTTGTTTTGTACTCTATTCCTTTCTTTATTGCTGTTACTGCTCCGTCATGTGCTTTGTTTGGGTGATTAGTCGCAATTACGTCGTAGTTTCATATTTTTAGTTTGTGAGTCTCAAGGTTAATCCCGTGACTTAGAATTAGAATGATGTCGGGATCTATTTCTCTAAAGATATTTTTGTATGTGTTTTCTTTATTCCTCTAGCCATTCGTATTTATCTGTAGAATTCTTAATTTACTATTATCCACCTTATCTGTATGTTCTTGAGTGGTTCTTCTTTTTGGGAGAGTGGTGATATTACATAAATTTATTTGTATCTTTTCTTGGTATTTCTGCCGTTCATCTCGGTCCTTGCCGAGTTCTAACTCTTATCCTTTTCACATTTCGCGGTTGGTATTTCCAGTCTTTGGTCGCATGGCGAGGTGTCCCTAGTCCACTTGTTTTTTGTTTTTGCGTGTGTTTCATTTTATGTTTTTCTTATTATTCTCGTCGGTGCTGCTCTCAGATTCTGTTTTCTCGCTTTCTGTGTCTTCCTCTTGTTTAGATTCGCTTTCCTTTCTTTGTGTTTCTTCCAAGAGTTTCTTTTTTGTATCTTCTGAAATATTTATGTTAAATATAGCCGATGAATCAATATTTTGCGGGAAATTCATTGGTCTCACTCGAATCAGGACCCAGTTGTAATTTACGTACCTCGATACCTAGTTCTTAGAAGCGGTGCCTGGGCCCATACTCTCCGCACACCTATGCATTAAAGCCTCGCCAATCACCCTAACGGAGTGTATTTCAAGCCTTTAGTTGGCTTTTTTAAACCTCAGTAATACGAACCTCAAAACCTGACAACTACTCTACCCTATGCCCATCACCGCTTAAGGCGCCCTACTTGATTTGACCTTTACCCCTGTGATCCTACAAAATCGCCTTCGGATTTAACAGTTTTCCTTTCAAGTTTTCATCGAGATCCTTTCAGGTCCCACTTCTTGCCTTGGGATTCCTTGTCGGACACCATCAAGAACTCCAACGTCATTGCTTCAAAATTTGCATATAATAAAAGCACACAAACAAATATACTAATAATATGTCTGGCAATGTGAAATTATTTTTAATAAATTACAAAAATTATCAGTGAAGAATGAATACTATTATCAGTGCAATTAATTTCATACAGATTTTAAATTGTTAAATTATATATGTCCCATAACTAATCAGTATTCGATCTTTTAATTTATTTTTAAGAAATAACGTTTAAAAAATTTGAACGACTCCATTCCAAATATTTAAAAAATGTATTCAATTTTAATTTAATTTTAATTTATTTCAATTTATTTATATACATATGATTTATTACAAGCATATTTTGAAATTCTTATGAAAGCTATCGAATACTATTTATCAGATTATCCCTTTGTCCTAATCTCCTCTACATTTCTCGGTCTATTACTAGCTAAACTCAGAATCTCCTCATAATAGTACTGATATATTTATCAGTAATTTGCCCCCTCAGCTACATTCAGAACCTACAGAACTAGGACAAGTAAAGACCCTAAGGTCCATTCAAGGCCAGTCCGAGAAGGAATAAGATTAATGCCACCTCAAACTAGGGAGAATAGTACATGCATTTAATATACGAGGGGCGGTCACTAAGTTTTGCGAATCGGCAGGGCAAAACATAGGAAGGGGGATGGCTGTTTGTGGGGGTCTTAGGACAAGTTATGACAAGTCAGGACCTGCACCCGAACGCTCCTGCCTCGTCTATTTAAGAAGTAGTAGCTGATCGCAGTCACAAACTTTTCAACAATAGAGAAGGTTGAGCACCGCAAAGTGATCAAATTTTTGACCAAGGAAGGCAAGAATGCAAAAGAGCTCCATAAACGCATGGTTGCAGTGTACACTGACACCACCCCTTCCTAAGCAACCATTGCTCGCTGGAATAGGGAGTCCCTTGAAGATGATCCCCATCGAGGATGCCCGTCAGACGTGACCAACGAGGATAATGTGGCCCGTGTGGAGAGGATGATCCTCGAAAATCGACGGGTGAAGGTCGAATAAATCGAGCAACAACCTGGAATATCACATGGAAGTGTTATTAACATCATCCACGACAATTTGGCCATGACCAAGGTCTCTGCCTGTTGGGTCCCTAGAAACCTCACGCTCCATGATCGACTTCAACGTCGTCAAAGTCCACAAGGCCAGAGTTGCACAAGCTGCCTTGCGTGAGTGCGCATTCGAGGAGCTCAACCATACCCCTTGGAGTCCAGATCTGGCCCCTAGCGACTACTTTTTATTCCGCCAGCTCAAGGCTGCACTGCGTGGACGCCGGTTTGGGGACGATGAAGATGTCCAGCTCGCCGCCCAGGAGTGGATTGAACAGCAGTCGGGAGATTTCTGGTTGTCGGGAATTCGAAGCCTCAGGGAAAAGTGGCGCCAGTGCATTGAAGTCGAGGGTAGTTATATTGAAAAATAATAAAACACTTTTCCTCATATCTCGTTTCCTTATATCCGAATTGCAAAACTTATTGACCGCCCCTCGCATCTAGATTGATATGGTACACATTTATCTACGAGTATACCAGCATATCATGCAAGTTTCTAAGTACGTTCACACTTATCTACGAGTATAAATATTACCGCACAAGTTCTAATAAGCTTATTACTTCTAGCACTAATATAAACTGATACGATAGCGCTTCTCTCCCGGAGTGCCTCATGATAATAATATATTTATCCGTAATTTGCGCTTTCAGCCAACCATGAAATCCTTTCATTTTCGTTATCTCCCATTTTCATGATATAATGTTGATTTCATTTTCTTATATATTTATTGCCATAAATTTTCTGACACTTTGATCTCGTGTACAACTTTTCATCCTCGGTGCATTTATATGTTAATCTATTTGCTGTTACAATACGTTATCTTAAGTTATTTTTGTTCCTCTTTCGCATTTTACTATAATGGGGTTTTTGGTCTTTATTATTTTATCCGGTTCCATTATTCCAAAGTATCTTGGCCATGTATTAGTTTTTATTGCCTTCTTCTGAAAGCTCTATTCAAGTTTTGTTTTTGTTTCTTTTAACAACCAAATGTTCCGTACGTTGAAAGAAATAGGATTTTTAATTATTTTATTTTAACTTCCATAAATATTTATTTGTCTATTTCAGAGTTTTCTTTCCACTGTAAAACCGATCATCATTTAAATTTTAGATTCACTGTTTGTATATTATACTCATTCAGGTCTGATTCATTTGTCCTCATGTATTAATTTCTTTTCTTCTTTCCCTTACTCATCAAATACGGAATATCAATGCTAAATTTTATAGTTGTTTTTCAATCTTAGCTTCGTTATTATTCTCATGAAAATTATCATTATTAACTCAATTTTTCTTTGTTATATCGCATATTCAGCAGTTTCCATATAACATTTTTGTTTATTTTTAGTTAATCGACTTTTTATCCTTTACTTCTTCTATACTTTGTCTTCAAATACCTTAACTTGCTTGTTTAATCTAATTTTAAAACTGCTTTTTAATACGTATAATTGAATTTTATTACCCATACATTTTAGTTTATTTCCCCCACCCAATCTGTATATCCCTTGGCTACATACACTATCTTACATCGTGAATGAGTCTGCTGTCACTCTCACTTTTATCTTTTTAGCATTCAGCATTTTTGCAACTTGGGATCACTCTGTTGATTCCCCATTGTCAACGTCTGTCTGACATTCCTTACTTTTATTTATTAACTCAACATTCTATCCTAAATTAGGGGTTTTTTTCTCGTTTTATTTCTAATTATATTCTCTATCATATCGTTTTCTTCCGACCTATTAAACCACCATTCAAAGAAAACGTAAAATTCCTGTATATTTACTATGTAAATTTCCTCCATCTATTTTTGTTACATCTTAGTCAAAAAATTCATATATTTTACTAACAAAATTTGAATGCTATTGTAAATTTCAATAGCAGTCAAATTTTTTACTTCATTTTTTAATTTTCAAATGGACATAATTAAAGTATGTAAAAATATTTTTTATTTTCAACCTACATAATATTAAAATATTAATACCGAGTTAAAAAGTTCTTAAATCTTCACAGTTTCCATTTACCTAAATCCCCCAATGCCTTATTCTATCCACGAATTATCGACACAAATGTATGAAATCATTCTTTTGTATCAAATCGCCCATTCAGACATTTTGAAATTACAGTTAAATAATAATATTTTATATATTCTTTTTAATATAACTTATGTCATAAGAATTTTAAACGGGTTTTAGTTATAATTTTAGTCCGCATCCTTGTGATTTTAGGGTAATATGAGACGACGATAGCGCCGTCATTCCTAGGGTTTTAGCGCCTTCTAATCAACAAAAGTTATAGAAGATATGTTATTCATCTCATTAAATTACATGGAGATACCTATTTTGGTACAATTCTGACAAAATTAAGTTTATTGATATTTTGTTACTTTTTCTAAGTTCAGAGAGCTCTTTACTCCGTCTTTACAATATGTCTTCCTTCCTCATCCGACTTGGGTTAACCTCCAGCAACCCACCAATGCATGCGCGACCCAGCATGATATCATTTTTGACCAATCACAAGGCAGATAGACATAGACCCAAAATGCATTTTATACAGCCTGATTTGTTCAATACGGCCTGTGAAGGAGAGTGCGATCTTAATCTCGAACATTTATTTACCAAAGTTTTGTACAGTGGCAATTTTAGTTGCTAACGGTGTTAGAAAAGATACATTTAACTGTACTAAGTGTAACAGTATTCTAAAATTAAATAATTCAGGAAAATTTCGATGCGACAAACTTGTTTACTGTGGAAAGGATTTTACACGCTGTTGAGTTCGAAGTTCAGGGTTGAAAGGGACATTCTTTGACTCTTCTAAGCTGAGCTTTGCGCAAGTTATTCGCCTGAGTTACCACTTTTTGGCGAACTTCTCAACCCAGGAAGAAATAGCGCTCGACTATCTAGAAATTTTGCTTAAATCAGTGTTGGTCTGGGTATCTTTTTGCTAGGAGGTAGTCATTGGCTACGTTGAACGTGAAAGCGAACCTCTTGGTGGCACAGGCAAAATGTTGAGATTGATGATGCAAAATTCAACAAAAGAAAATATAATAATGGAAGAATAGTAGAAGGTTGTAGAGTTTTTGAGCGAGTTTGAACGGGAAACCAAAGCGGAATTTTATGGTGCTAGTTCCCGATTGAACAAACGAAACATTACTAGTTCATATTAAACAGTGGATAAACCCGGAAACTCATATATTTCCGACGGCTGGGCTTCGTATCAAAATTTACAAGAAGGTTAAAACATGATATGGTAAGCCACAGTGATATTTTGTTGATCCAGACACAGGTGCTTCACGCAAAATATTGAGAGCCAGTGACGAAACGCGCGGGCGAGTGTCCCTAAATTTGGCAGAAGAGAACAATCCTTTCTGCATTTCTTCTGCCAAAAATTTCCTCGAATAAGGGAACTGTTTTACTATTTGGGGACTGCGGTTTACACGCTGTATCCGCCGCAAGGAACATTATAAGGTAAGGAAACGAAACTATGAGTTATTTTTTTATGGTAAATTTTAGGGCTAGGAAATACGGCCTAACTAGGGGACCGGTTTGCCCAAGGCTAAAAAGGTTAGGTGAGCAATGGTTAGGTTAAGATAAGTTGGTAAGTTCAAACGCTATCTCTTGTCAAAAATATAACCATTTTACCTATATTTTTGGCGAGAAATAGCCTAAATTAGGTGGCGCTATCGTTGTCTCAATTTACCTAAATTATAACAAAATTATTAAATTGGAATATATGATTTTTAATATACTAAAATTTAAAATATGCCTTTTGATATGGCGAAATGAAATTATTGATATTGTATTTTCTAAAATACACCTTTGAATATGCTCACATGTACTTTCCCACGTGTTTACTTTTCGATAATATAAAATGTCTTTTTTCCATATGCCGAAATATTCTTTTTAAGATATAATATTAATCTATCTGTTATATACGTTTCTTGTTTTCTGTTGAAGCACCAACGCTAACTCCTATAAAAGGTTTCTTGAAATTGTCTTTTTAGACAAATGGATACCTCCCCAGTCGCAGGGGCGGCGCTCTTGAAGAGGGTTGAGAAACTCCAAAGATTTTATAGCGGATTAAGGATTTCTTACTATTGCCCTTACCTAACCGCAAGATTAGTTATGAATTTATTGGATTTTAGGGAGCTGCAGATAGAAGGAAGCCTCTTTTAATTGTAAACATCATCTGAATGAACGCTTAGGAAGCAGCAGTCAGAAATACTGTAATCTTGTTAGCATAATGCAAAATACATTGAAGCTTACCGAGCCAATTTGGGGGGGGGGGGGAGCCAGCCACACTAAGTGTCAAGCCCGGATAAATAGGGAGGGTTAGAGTCAGAAAGGGCATCCGTCCGTAAAGTCGCTGCCAACACTTTAATGGATGAGTCTTTTACTGAGGAACGACTCATCAAAGACGGCAGCCCAGGGTAGGGAAAAGCCGAACAGAAGAAGACGAAGTCATTATTAGGAAAACTGATTGAAGCCAAGAGTGTTTTTTAAGGATAGTAATAGTGCTAGGACTCTAGTCGTTTAACAAAGGAATTTATCCATAACACGATATTTTAGGGATGCAATATTTTTGAACAGTTTGAGTTTTAGTTTGTGAGTCACCTAAAAATAGTTGAACTTGATATCAAAGTTCTTTCTAAGAGTTCAGAAAAATAAATAGGTATGATTATCGAATGTTTTAGAAGTTTTTAAAGCAAAAATAATTACAAATCGTAACGTTTAGAAAATGCATTAAAATTATGGCATGGCTGTTTTTTGTGTGTATTTTTCGTATATAAAATAAAATTTAGAATGGAAAAGATAGAGATGTGAGGGTTGTTTTTCCGTATATGAAAAGAATTCCGACAATTTTCTTTGTTGCCTTTAGGCCTGAAATTAAGCATAGATCTTATAAAACCTAGACCAAGAGTAAATTATTAGGAGATATGTACTGGAAACCTTTTAAATGTTTTAGACGAAAAGCCGGTTATTAGAGCCAGGTAGGTGGTAGTCCACAGACCGAAGGTTTGCCTGCGAAGCGCAAGCTCTTCTTGTAAGGAAGAGTTGAGAAGCCACTCCTCTTGTTCTTTAACCCTGGAACACTAACCATGGGTATATCATACCCGATTTGAAAAAAAAATATTAAATGTAAAGCTTTAATGGAATAGATTTACATGAAGGCACTTCAAACTTTGAACTTTGACTTAAAATTAAGAAAAACTGACAATGACGTCGTTGCTCTGGGTACCTCCTAACCAGGGTTAGTGTTCTAGGGTTAAACAAAGAAAAGCTACTAAATGGAACTGAGTCAGACTTTAAAACGGTCGTTTCATTTGCAGAGATCAGATTTTTTTCCTAAAAATAAAAGGAATATGTAAATTTTACGAGAGGCATGACAGCAGGTGCGTCTCGGAAGCGTTCGGCTCACAGACGAGCACTCTACGCGTTGACCTGACAATGGGAGGCGAACATTTGGCGTAGTTTAATGGCCACTGCAAAAAATCAACAGTCACAAAGGCGGAGGAGAGTTGCAATCAGATCGAAGGTTCAGTCGTCTCGATCTTTCGTGCCACTGAAACAACCGCTGTTCTGATGAAGATCGTGGGTTCTCTGAGAGTGCTGTAGGTTTTCCCACGCTAAACAATTTCACGCACAGGCGTCTCTTGAATCCTAAAGTGGACCCAGAACTTAGATGCCAAATTTTAGACCGAGCATGCAGCTCTCGCATCGGGTTAGTAAGTAACGAACGCGTTCACCTTTCAACACACTTTTTAGTGAAAGCCATGGTGATATAAATTTGAGCATTCTCTGGCGTTAATGGCAAATGGATCCTTAAATATTTAAACGCCTTATTTAAGTCAAACATAATTCAAGAATATGGGCTAGGATGGTGTTGCTATAGTAGAAAACGATTGGAGTAGATGGAGCATAAGATGTTAACAAGAGAGAATAAAATGAGAAACCATCATATGTACTTAAAAGCAAGTCCAATTCCAATTAGTTCAACACAGGTTGGAACTTCACTCCTTGCGTCACCTTCCTTCATAAGAAATAGAAAACCAAAGTGAAGATAACACTTTGGTCACACTTTCTTTTTTTTAAATATAGTCATGGCCAAAGTTTTCGAGACTAGTATATATTTTTTTCATTCGTTTTTAAAATTTACGTTATAGGAATAATTATTCTAATATTTAAATTATTGTAGGATTATTAAAAAGGCAGCATTTCAAAAATAATTATAAAACATTGCATTCTTTTGCTGAATCCAAAATCGCGCTATTGTTCTGTACCTGTAGGGAGTGATTTTTAGTCCATGTAGCCTTGCTATTCAATCAAAATAGTAAAGTAATGATAAATATGGCTTAAGTAATTGATACTCTGTAATTATAATCAATTTTATAACATATTTTTGTAAAAATAAATGTTTGAATCTTTTTCAATTTCAGGAAAGCGTGCAACCATTGTTACCATGAATGTTCTGCACCAAAGTGGGCTGAAATGCAAGGAGAAGGTTGCTAAGGATATTAAGATATTACATGAAGGAGCAACACTTATAGAATCATTAATGACTTTACAAAGACTGGTTACAATCCTGTGAAAAGGTCTGATGGGCATACAAGAGCTTCAAAAGAACCTCAAGATCACCTCCATGTTAGGGTCCAGTGTGAAGTTTGCTTACGATTGGAAACGAGAATGCGAGAATGCCTCAGCGCGCACAGAGAATCGAAGACTTTTCAACAGAGTCTCAAGTCGATAAGGGTTGCGAGAAAGCCTCATTTCACAAGGAAGAACATTACGGGAAATTCCATTTTTGTATGAAATATAAAAAATGGACTGTTTAAGACTAGGACATAGTGATATTTTCTGATAAAGCTCCCTTTCGCATGTTTAGAACTTCTGGAACTTCTTCGTTACGAGCAGAAAAAGGGGTCACTTTCGCAAGCTTTTTGTCGGGCCCACGGTGAAGCATCCGAACACTGATTCTTAGCAGATTCTCATCTAAGGGAGCTGGATCAGTAACGATCTTGCGCGAGAACAATTCCATGAACTTAAAGTGGTATCGAAACGTGATTAATCAGTATGACTCGGTCGGACGAACAGCAACACATGGAGCGTGCCTTCTGAAAGATCCCAAACCTCCCCGATGGATAGGCTTGAGCGATTCACGCGGGGAGAACTCAGCAACCCCTTTTTTTACTATTGATTGGTCGAAAAGTTTTGAGAGAGAGAAACTGTTCAAAATGACAGGAAAAAAAGGTCCAGCTGCACTCAAATATACATGTGCGATATGGCAGAAGGATAAGTGGTGGGTGGACTTCCCGGAAGGATGTTTTTCAAAATGCCACCCGGGAAGTATATGCACCGACTGCATCCTTAAAGGAGAGGTCCGAGAGGCAGTGGCATACTGCACGAACTCAAGGATCTCTTCACAACCTCTGATGAAAAATCTAGGGCGCTGGAAAGTAAAATACAGACCCTAGAAACGCAGCACGCCCTTCAGATTCGGCGTCTCGAGGAGAGAATCCTAGAGCTAGCCTCTAAACTAGAGTCCCAGTCAGCTCAAGCTCGAGACAAAAGTCCCACTGACTTGGGTGGTTCCGCCGATGTTACTCCACCTCAAGGAGCTAACACTGCATCTGTAGTCCCACTTCAGCCATGCGGAGAAGCCAATAAAAAAAGGAAAAGAAAAAAGAAGAAAAACGACCTTAATGCAGCTCACCCCAGAGTAGAGGATTCGAGCGTTACTGGTGCGCAAGGGCAAGTGGAAAGAGAAGAAGAGAAAAAAGAAACAGAAGAATAGAAAACAAAAGAATAACAAAAGAATAAGAAGAAGAAGAAAAAGAAAAATCTAGAGATACAAAAGAAAAGTGGCAAGTCGCTCCTCAAAAGAAAGACTAAGTCGTCTGCAGACAAATGTGCAAGAGTCACCCTTATTGGTGATTCTCAAGCACAGGGTCTGCCACCCCTGCTAGCGGCCCGCCTTTGCACTAGTGTGAAGGTAAGCTGCCTGCCAGGATGTGGTAACCACCACATCAGAGTAGAAGCTGAGAAATCACAGATTTCTGAGAGCTCAGTCGTTGCTCTGATGGTCAGTGCAAACGACCTCTACCTGAGAGGAGGTAGGGTAGGCCTTACAGATAAAATCATCCATACGGTCATGGGTGCCGTGGACGACTGTGGGTTGAAAACCCACAAGCGTGTCGTAGTCGGGATGCTCCCGAGGAGAGGTCCAACACGGACATCTCACTCGATGAACGTCTCTTTAAACCGGTGCCTGGCAGATTTGTGTACGGGATGAGGTACATCTTTCCTTTAAAGGAAAGACCTTTCTGTCGAACATCAACCAGGATGTCGAAGAGAGGACCCAAAGGATTATCCGGCCCAGAGTGATGGCGGACGTACGCCAGTACGCCCGTGTCACTCCAGGAACCACCTTCTCAGAGGTCGCCAAGAGGGGTGCCTCACGAACAAATAAGCCGGGAAACGGAAGAGCGTAGGTAGTCCTACAGTCGGGAACTCCCTGAAATTATTCTGCTCAATGCGAGGTCAATCAGGAACAAGTTCCCTAAGCTCCGTGGCCTCGTAGCAACGGAAGAACCCGAAATGGTAGCCATAACAGAATCGTGGATAAAAATCTCAAACAGAGACTTTGAAGGCAAATTCACGTTCCTGGCTACCAGCTTTTCCACAAAGATAGGCCAGACAGAGAGGGTGGCGGTGTAATGTTGTAGGTCAAGGATACAATCAAATCTACGAACTCCAACATTATATCAGATCACGAGCTCCTAGGGGTTGACCTAGAGATAGGTCCTGTCAGATACAGGACCCTGGTGCTTTACATACCCCTTCCCAACCCGTTGAAAAGGACAGGGAACTGTACCAGCTGCTGGGAGAGCTTGTTCAAGGCAGAGTTTGTTTCGTTAAATGCGACTTCAACAGACAAGTTGACTGGGAAACCAGAGCAGCCTGTAGCGAGAGTGCGCTACTCCTGGAGTTCGCCAACAACGAGTTCCTCACTCAATAGGTCAGAGAACGAGAGGAGACAATATCCTCGACTTGGTCTTCACCTCTGAGGATGATATCGTTGAGGATGTCTCTGTAGGCGAAGAGCTCGGTGGCAGTGATCACCAGCTAGTTAGATTTACCGTCAAGATCCCGAAGGTAAGGTCTGTTTCCGGTCAATCAAGGAAACTTGACTTGGGAAGAGCAGACTTTGCAAGCCCTTGTGCTAGGCTAACTGATGTAAGGCTAGCGGTATGCTAAGATGTTGAGGATTCGTGGAACAACTTCAAAAATAAGTTCATGAGTCTTTAATCAAGTTGGATCCCCATGAAATGCCTCCGTCAGTCTTCTGTTCAACCAAAGTGGTTTAATCGAGAAATCGGGCAACTGCTTAGGGAGAAGAGTAATGCGTACCGGCTATCGAAGATCTCGGGTGCCTTTGACGAGTACCGGAGGCTAGCTAGAAGAGCACAGTCCAGCATAAGGGCGGCTAAGCGTACTGAGGAACTCCAATTCACGAGACTCCCAAGGAGTTCTTTGGCTATGTAAATAGCCGTAAACCAATCCATCGTAGGATTGGGCCCTTAGTGGACGAGGAGGGTGCATTAACTTACTCAGATGCAGAAAATGCTAACGTGCTCAATGACTACTTCTCTTCAGTGTTTACTAAAGAGTGTGTTCCCATCCCCCAGCCTACGGATTCCTACTTGGGGGGAAAGCTGGAGGCAATGGACTTCGCTGAAGTCCATATAGAGAAAAATATCGCTAACCTAAAGACGAATAAGTTTCCTGGACCGGACGGGTTTCTATCCAAGGTGTTGAAGGAAGTGTGCGATGAAGTATCACGACATCTGTGCGCTATCTTTAACATGTCATTCCAGGCCGGATGCGTTCCTAGAGACTGGCGTGAAGCAGAAGTGACTCCTATCTTCAAGAAAGGAGACCCCAGCCATCCGTCAAACTACCGACCTATCAGTCTGACTTCGATAATCAGTAAACTCATGGAACGCATGATGGTGGACAAAATGACGTTGTATTTAGAGTTAAACCTGCTACTGAGGAGTTCCCAGCACGGCTTCCGAAGGCAACGGTCATGCCTGACGAACCTTGTGGAATTCTTCCACTTCGTCTTCAGTGAGCACGATCGGGACAAGGCGGTAGATGTGGTCTACTTAGACTTTCAGAAAGCCTTTGATAAGGTACCACAACGCCGCCTTCTCCGGAAAGTGCGAGCGCTGGGCATAGACGGAAAAGTAGCCGGCTGGATCAAGAACTGGCTAAGTGGCAGACGGCAACGGGTGGTGGTGAATGGACAGGCTTCTGGGTAGGTACCCGTTACTAGCGGGGTGCCTCAAGGTTCTGTCCTTGGACCACTACTATTCATCATCTACATAAAGGACATGGACCGTGACATGGTCGCCAAGATTTCCAAATTTGCCGACGATACCAAGCTTGGTATGAACGTTGCAAAAGATGGAAACACTGCCCGCCTGCAGGAAGATCTTGGGAAGATTCGGGAGGGGTCGGATACGTGACAAATGCCTTTTAACGGTAACAAATGCAAAGTGATGCATATCGGCCACAGAAACCCCCAATCTCAGTATATCCTTAATGGCAATACTCTTGAATCAAGTGACACTGAGAAGGATTTGAGTGTAACTATCACTAGTGACCTCAAGTTCTCGAAACAGTGCATCGAGGCAGAGAAGAAAGCCCAAAGGATGTTAGGCTACATAAAGCGCCAGTTTGGATACCGTAACAAGGAGATAGTACTTTGTCTGTACAACTCCCTCGTTCGGCCGCACCTGGAGTATGCCGTACAATTTTGGAGTCCTTCGTTTCGAAAGGATATCGCAAGGTTGGAACGCGTACAAGCCAAGGCAACCAAGCTGATTCCCTCTATCCGACATAAAAGTTATGAGGATAGACTAAGGGAATTAGATCTGTTCTCGCTGGAAACCCGTAGACTGCGTGGTCAGCTCATCGAAGTTTTCAAAATACTTCGAGGGTTCGACAATGTTGACTACCGGGATATTTTCACACTGAGTGAGAACAGAACGCGCAATCATGGCTTCAAACTTGAACTGAAGCGTTACAACCGCAATCTGTGTGGAAATTTTTTCACTTACAGTATCTGTGGTAAGTGGAACGCACTTGCAGTGGAAGTTGTCAACAGTGAATCTGTTGACCAGTTCAAGTCAAGACTAGACAAAGTCTTTAAAATTGGCCTTTTAGGGACGCAAAACAATTGAGCAACCATGTGCCTGCTCGATTGCTAGTCCAAAGGTACCCTCCATGAATGGACCATAAGGTCTCTTAGGGTACCTTCTTTCCTTGTTGTTACTCCTTATTGTTACTCTTTCCAACAGTTCAAGATAATTAGGGGATGATAACTGTATTTTCCATCATGATGAAACACCTTGTCACAAATAAAAGCAATACTAAATTTCTTGGCTGAAAATAACATATGGAACATTTGGGACCTTGTCTCGAGAATTCGACAAATTGGATCCTATTAGAATATTTGTGGGAGATAATTAATTTTAACTGGCGATTGATACAGAAGTTATTGAATTGTGAGCAGATGTGGGTGCTTATTAAACAAAAATGGATCTATCAGTCAAGACATCATTGCAAAACCAATTGAAGCAGTCTTCAAGAACAAAAGACAATCATTGTAAATATTGACTGCGCACACCAATTGAGTGTATTTATAATCAGTGGCGTAGCTAGGATTCCGTTGAAGGGGAAGGGGCATGTAAATCGAGGAGCCTGCGGCGGAGAGTCCGGTGGAGCCTCCTCCGGGAAAACTTTTAAATTTGATGTTTTCCTCGCATCTGGGCATATCTCAGAACGTATCCCTACCATCAAAAGAAGCCAACGTCCATCCTAGATTTGACAAACTTCCAAGCAAGATTCTCACACATCGGAATGACAATCCTTATTTTTTAGGCTGCAGAAGGACACATCATTACATTCAAATCACTGAAATCATCAATTTCCTTTCTTTTTCAATCAGTGGCGTAGAAGAGGGGGGGGCGGGATATTGGCCAAGCCACTGGACAGGCGAGCGTGTGACTAGAAGAGGGTCCAAGGGTCCTACCCCCGGAAATTTTTTAAAACTATATTACCAAAGAAGCAATATGGACGTATTTTCGAATCAAAATCATATACTGAAATAGTTTTTAATGAAATTTCACAGAAAAATTATACATTTTTAAGGAAATACTATACATACAAGCACAAAACCCTATAAACATTAGTTAACGATGGAGATCATCGTATATAGGTAAGTCTATAAAATGAACTATAATTTTTCATCAACAAACTGAGCTTTTTCATGAACTACAACAAAGCACAGATTGAAAAAATGCTTTCAGCCATTAAAATCTCTGGCAAGATAGATCGTGCAGCACTATTCGCGTACTGCATCTAGAAATCACTTAATAGTAATGTGTATTTAAATATAATATGTTTGTTGAAGGCAGAAGGCATGAAGCAAAGCTTATGCGAGGCCTTCTGGAGTTGGAAGGATTTTATTATCATTTTAGTTACCCAAACACATATATAATATATCTAGAATTGATGACATCTTATCTACGGTCAGTTTCTTTGCGGTCTTTTAATTTCACCTTGGGTGAGCGGTGTTTTTTCACGCTTGTATTGTATACTTGAAAACCAGTCGATGGTTGGTTCGACTAAATTCATTAATAACGTCACTATGAACTAGTGGAATGTCCTTGTTTATGTACAGATGGGCTAGGCCATTCAGTCGCTCTTCGTGCATGGTGGACCGTAGGTAATATTTTATCAATTTCAGAACACTAAATGAGCGTTCACCTGTCGCAGTGGTCACCAACAAGCTTGCGAAAATTCGAAAAAGGGTTTCTATAATGGGATAAGTACCAAGAGTCGCCGTAACCGCCACCCCATCCACGACTCTTTTTGTTGGTGTACATGTCGTGGTCGCCTGTCACGCCCAGTACGCCTTCCAGCGCAGTAATTCAGCGTTCAGGCACTCTGATTGTCCTGGAAGGAATTGGTGTTACAACTGGGCGGCTTCCATGAGGGCACTAGAATCATCGGAATCCTGACAGTATGCCTGTAGTAGCATAATGAGCACATATGCTTTCGCACTGTGCGATTTGAATCGTTCATCTAGCTGGTTTATACAGACATCGATGTACGGGAGGAAAATAGAACGTATGTAGTAAACTTCTGGTGTCTCGGCCGGATGATTGGACCTCTGCGTCTGCCTGTTAGTCGTTGTTGGCATGCAGATTACTTCACCAAACAATTCTTGAGCGCGCATAAAAATGTCCCTGAAGACTTGTTCGTCTAATTGCATTTGTCTCAGGACCTTCTCACAGTCCTGGACACTGTCTATCGCGTTATGGATGTTATGGGCTTCGGCCTGAAGCTTAACGGAAGGTGGCTTGGTGATCTCCAGAACTGATACAAGTACTTATAGGGCAACTAAGAATCCACTATTGTCTATGGCGGAAGAGAATAGTAGCGCCTTACCGGCGCAATCTGCGCGAGTGGCCATAGGCTAATCTTTTGTAGCAACACTTTAATGGCGGGTAGTAGTTCTTTGAATATGCGAACTGCCTCCTGGCACTCCACCTATCTTGTGGTGCAGTGTAGTTTCAGGCGCGAATGGGCGGCTTCATTACACTCTTCCTTCATAGCCACAGAAAGTAAGCGCAAACTCGTGCATCAACCTCACTGCCTTTCTAATAGCTGGTACCTTGCTCGCCTTCAGCAAACATAAATTAAGCGAATGGGGCACACAATGCGTGTAGCTGGCTGACAAGCATTCTTCACGCACGTACTTTTGCACACCATTTTTGCTTCACGACATAGCCGAGGCTCCATCGTACCAGAGTATTTCAGAATATGTAGCAGTTGTTTAGCCAACCCTGCACCAGTCAGATCAGGGAACTCAGCAAAACAGAGAAACCGCTCACATATTTTTCCGCCTCGGAGGTACCATAAACATACTGTTAACTGTTCCTTTCTCGAGTCATCTGTGGTCTCGTCCGCCAGAAGAGAGAAGAATCTGGCTTCTTTTGTTTCTTCAATGATTGACTTTTGAATCACTGTTCCAATGGCTGATATCAGTTCATTATGGGCTTAGGGGAAGTGTATGTGGCATTCTTACTCGTGGTCGTTAAATGTTCCCGTAACACACTTTATCGTTGGAAACCGCCATCGGCTGTAGAGTCGCTCTCAGATTGCCTTGTCCGTAATCTATATCGTCACCGGTTCCTGCGGGAGAGAGCAGCAGGGTTCTGGAATCGCGATAACCCCGAAGCGGTAGACCTAATCTACCAAGAAATTCTATAGAAAAGAGTATCCGCTGCAGAACAGCTCGGTTTTTGTCACGCTGCTTGGCCTCTGCGGTGTTCATCTACTGCTTCATGTCTTCAGTCTTCATCGCAATTTTGAACGCTTCTGCGCGCGCGACACTGTCTTCATGGAATTTGGTCGCTAGATAGATGCGCTGACAAATAGCCATCTTTGCCGGTTAGGTGAGCAAATTTCTCTAGGGGTGTTCTGACCAGGCGATTCCATTGGTTTCCTCGGATTGCTTCGGGACCGAAAAACCAGCAAGGGCGACAGAATAGTCCACGTTTCGACATAGAATAGACGAAGACGCTATACTGCCCGATTAGATGTTGTGGTCTGAGATATTCACGTCTAGTTCTGCCTCCATCTTGACGCTCGCTGTAAGGCCATTGAAAATCCAATGGCGCAGCCCAAGGTGTGGTGTGTACGCGCAGTTTTTCTGCACCAGTGAACGCCGACCAGTTGATAACTCCTATATCCTCTTGACTGGAGTTGCCATTAGGTAAAGCAGACGTGGATGGTGTTACCGTCGGTGAAGAGGAAGAGGATTCCTGTGCTGGGCTTGCAGTTGGACGTCTAGAAGTTCTGGAGGTTACCCTGGGAAAGCCTTTCGTTTAACTGCAGTCGTAGGCTCACGGCGCGTGAAGTAATCGACGATACTTCTCTTCATCTCGACTTCCTGGATCTGACCTAAAATGAAAGAAAATAAAAATAAGATATATCCAAAACAAGCGATGACTGTAGAATATTATAAAAAGAACCCTATATGTATATAGTTGTTACCAGCTTGAAAGGAAGAGTTGTACGGGCTCATAAGTTCAATAAAAATCAGACAGAATCATGTTTATTTAAGCTGTAAAACTGCAAAAGAAAATAAATAAAAATACAGATTATACATATGGATATATACACACAATGCAGTAATCAGGGTCTATATGTAGGACTCTCATGTGAGTTAAAACTTGAAAAAAACGACTACAAAAGTAGACGTGGTATTTTGCATTTCTATTTTCTACCAAGTCCACAAGGCATTACTTTGCATTCAATAGACCCAAAACAAGACTAGCACTACTTGAGCAGAAAAACTACAAAAATTTTCAGCAATCGGCGACTTGTGAAACAGGAAGTTGACGAGAGTCGAAGAAAATCAGAAAGACAACCTGTGATTGGTTCAGAGAGCTCGAATTCAAAATTGGGGCGATATTTCAACCAATCAGGTGGTGTTATTTCATGAAATTGAGTATTATTTCATGAAATTGAGTGTTATTTCATGAAATTGACCTTTCAGAATAGCGTTAAAGCTGATTCAACGCTGATCATGTTGATACCAAATCTGCCAGATATTGCCAGCTAATTAGCTAAGAAGACACTAGTTGACAGCTGTTGATTTAGAGTTATTTTTTGTGCATTTTTGAGGGAGTAAACGTGAAAATTATTTAGGGAAATTGGAGATGGATAATTAACGATACATTTGCTGACAAAAACAGAAAACTGACAAAATTTGAAAAAAGACGTCACTATCAATGATAGGCAAATTGTCAAATAAGCTTTGGCTTTCATATGAGCAAAACTGTTTCAAAATTTGTAGGTCGAAATATTTTGCTGCTGCTTTGATAGGGAAATGCTCAGTGTATGCCTTCTTCAACAATACTTTTTCCCATGGTCCTTTAGAGTAGCAATGTTCACCAAATTTTCAACATCATTGGAACACATTGAGTCATATATCATTTCAAAGGGATTACAATCCTGAGTTTAATACAAAAAGATTTCGAGAAAAGACAAAATGGTTGCTGAGATATCTGGCATTAAATGTGAGTGGTCTCGTGATACTTTTCAGTCAGATCAGTGTTAGCGGAGTTGAAAATTTCAACATCATTGGAACACATTGAGTCGTATATCATTTGAAAGGGCTTAATTTCAGACATGACCAATACATACGCAAGCTGAATTTGAAATCAACAGTAACACATGCATGCCAAATTAGCTCTGTATGTAATTCTACTTCTAGATTTAATGCATTTTTTTAATCTTATTGTTCTGTGTGGGTCTCAATTGATTTACTGATTTCTTACTATCTACCAACCATTATTAAATGTTGATATAGTGACAGCAAACTCTATACCCTTATAACTAACAGTTTGTCAGCTCCAAGTCCATACACCCTGCCAAAACTTATCAATCCAATGTCTATTCTGAATAAGCATTGAATTACACTAGAGAATACATGCCATACCCATGTCATCGTGTTTTAGAAAAAATATATTGGCCTCTTAATGTTAGATGTATGTCAAAATCTTACTCACCCAAGTTTGAGGAGAAATTTTCAGCAATAAAAAGTGTTTTTCAAGTCGAATTTCTTCTCAGGCGGATGGCAATCGTCTAAAAGTTGCGTTTCTGCACGTGCGGACATGCGCAGACAGCTCATGTTCATAAATTATGAGATAGCAAACGTCACAAGATGGCGGCGCCCTGCGAGGCGTTTCTGGCCGATCAGAAAAAATGCAGGAAAAAAATGTCACATTTTTTAATGACTGCATTTTTTTGTCTGAAATATGAAAGTAATCGAATATGAAACATATTTACCTTCGAATTCTGATGGTAAATCAGAGAAAGTGATGTATATTGATTTGTTTTGGAACAGTTTTTTTCCACCATGGCCTCCTGAGCTAATTTTGTAAGGGGTTGGTTTCCATTCCCTGAGAGGGGGGAGGGGGCCATGACACAATGGCCCCCCTCCCTAAATACGCCAGTGTTTATAATATAATGGATTTGGGCACTAAATTGTTGTATATTTCACTTTAAAATTATGATACAAACATACTAAAACAGAATGCAACGTTTAATTAGTCCTATTAATGTTCCTATATATGAAAATACAGTAATCTTAAAATTTGTCGTCGTAACTATATATATATATATATATATATATATATATATACGAGTATTTAAAAATAAATGTTGGATCTTTTCTCTTATTATGGCGTAATTTATTTTCCTCAGCTGACTAACCGGCTGAACGGCCGGTTACTCAAGTGAGTAGCTCTTCAGATAGATGTCTGAACTGCCTTTCTCATGTACGGGAATCGAGGGATAGGATTTTTTTAGTTATATTTATTTGGTTGGTTTGGTGGGGCATATAGGAGTCAATCAGAGAACGAGCGGTTCCACATTCTATTTTACCCCTCATTTTCGCCTTGGGCCAAAGCGACTCGATTTGGTTTGTGTGGGCACCTGTTTCTCGATCTTTAAAATTCTTCGAGGGGTTAAAAGTCAAATGTTTATACTGCATCTTAAGTATTATTACGATTATTATCAGAAATAATAATCGTGCGAGGGAATACACATTCTTTAATTATAGATAGTAATGTTTCTGCTAATCTATTAGGAACTGCATAGATGGAACACTCGCGCGTTTCCCTTCAAATCCCACCGAAAACCCACTGCACTGGCAAAACCCTCCCTACATTATTCTATCTTCCTGAGAATAAGGATTTATCTATTTCTACTATCAATCCATTTTCACCGATCTTTTAAGGATTTTGGATTAACGAATTTCCACACACTTCACGGAGATTGTTCTTTTAGTTCCTAATAGTATTGCATGACATTTTTAGTTGTTCTTTACCAAAAAAAAGTAGTTTTTATGTTGTTGTACCATGTGTGAACGGAAAAGATGATTGTTTCCATAGGTATTTTTGACCCTTCTATCCAGTTATCGCTTCTCAATCTGGATTTGCTTTTACACCCTTGTTTGTGACAACGCCATACAGGTGAGTATGGGTCAACGAAAGTTTCAGGCTGGGTTCATTTTTTACAAATTCTTTGTTGATGAACAATACTTCTTTTGTGAAAATACTTGACCGCTTGTTCGATATTTTGTACCTCCTTAGCAAGTTCGTACGTTGTCATTTTTGAAGGGTGAAAACAATGCTTATGCTTTCAAACAAACCAAAGGATATTGTAAAACTAAAGAATGTCACAGGCTACTCATTCGAGTAACTGACCGTTTATCCTTCTGGTTGAGGAGATAAAATTGCGCCATAATAAGAGAAAGCATTCCAATTATGTAGACAATGTTTTTTCTTGGGCAAATTCCAAAGAGTGCTTATATTTTTAGGCTATTCAATCGCATCATATTGTATTATATATCATTTTTAAGGTAATTTCCCATCACTTAATTGTGTGGGGCACCCCTACATCACTCAATTTTTAAATAAACTCCTAATATTCCGAATTGGAAGGCCTAACATTTGATGCGAATTCAAAAAGCGATTTCTAAATGTCCTTAGACCTCTAAGTTTTTACCGCGTTCCTTGATTTCAGACATATAAGCCTCATCCCCGAATGCTATTTAAATCAATCATATCTTTTTTAAAATTGATTAATATGGTGGCCAATCTATTTTCCGCCATAATATCATAATTAGAAATTAAAAAAAAATGATCTTTCGAAATGTATATTGAATGATCTGAGAGAAGAGAACCATAAATTTATCAGAGACCTTATAAAACTATCAAATGATTCAAAAATAAGTATCAAAGATATTAAAATTCAAAATAAAGCAGATATAAAACCAAAAAATATGAATGGGACCTGAAAGTGTGGAAGGAAGAAATCTCAACAAAATCAACTCTTGAGATATAAAGAAATTAGAAAAAAAGAGATAAAAGAATAAAATATTTATGAAAACTCATATTCATCATTTATGCTCTATAAAACAAGAACAAATACTTTGCTACTATATCACAGAAATAAACATTTAAATGGAAATTCATTGTACCCAGTTTGTAAAGGTGAGATAGAGAATCTTAAGCATTTTCTATTGCACTGCACATCATACAACTGTTTGGGGAATGAGTTGTGTATAGAACAATCTGAATCTGAGGATACAATTCTTGGAAAACTGCTCTTTCAAGAAGATAAAATCGAAAACATAAAAGAAATAATGTGAAAAATGTGGAAATATAGAAAAAACAAAATAAGACAAAACGATAAGGAGAAGAATTTAGCAGCAAAGCGAGTAACTGCTGATGCGAATTGCAAGACTCCCCTGATCCTGAACTGAACTGAAGATATGGCTGTTTATATTTTTTTGTATATTCGAATCTTTTTATCGAACTTCTTTCTAAAATAGATTTGTAATTTTAGTCTTTATCAGAAGGAAATAGCAAAATGAAAATATTAAATATCATCATCACTAACTCTATAATTTAAGAAGAGCATTTTTTTGAGTATTTGAATAATAATTTCATCTTAGTTTTGTTATGACTATGTTTTTTTCTAATAATTCTTTTATAATATAAAAAAAAATGTTGATGTTCAGAAAATTTATTTTTATATATCTTCTTCTATATCTATAACTATATTTTAGCAACGTAATATTTTGAAATGGGGTTTAAAAAACCCCTCGTAATATTAAATATTCGAAAGCCAAACATGAGATTTGAATGCAAAAATCGAGCGGGCATTTTGAATTTGCACCGTTCGCGCTTGACCTCAGCGTAACAAAATATTTACGGCAACGAAAAAACATCTTTGATACCTGTAAGGTCAGAATTACTGTAAGGTCAGAATTATTGTGGCCAGTTAGAACCAAAGATAATGAACAAGCAGTGCACGCACTTTCTATTTCGAAAGAACTAAGACTAAACTCTTACGGGTAACGCTTTTCATACTTTGATTCGACGAACACAATTCCTTGCCCAGAGGTAAAGTGATTTTATCTTAAAAAACAACAACAACAAAGAAAACTACGTTAAAAGCAAAAATAGTGGAAGGCATATATTATTTAGCCGATATCGATAATAAACTTACGAAACGAAAAAGATAGAAAATAAACCCCCCCCAACTTTTTACCCATTTTTATAATTACGAAGGGAAGCTGGAAAAAATAAACGGTTAACGTTTTTCATACTTCGATTCGGCGAACAAAATTCCTTGTTTAATAAAAAAACAAGAAATCTACGTCAAAATACAAAATAGTGGCAGGCATATATTATTTAGGTGAGATTGATAATAAACTTACGAAAAAATAGAAAATACCCCCCCAAAACCTACTTTTTACCTGTCTTTATAAACACGAAGAGAAGCTGGGAAAAATAAACGGTTAACCCTTTTCATACTTCGACTCGGCAAACACAATTCCTTGGCAAGATGAAAAAGTTATTTTATTTAATAAAAAACAAAGAAAACTACGTGTCAGAGATGAGAGAGAGCGAGAGAGAGAGTGAGAGAGAGAGAGAGAGAGAGTAACAAGGAGTAACAAGGAAAGTAAAACCTTACGGTCCATTCAAAGAGGGTACCTTTGGACTATCAATCGAGCAGGCACATGGCTGCTCAATTGTTTTGCGTCCCTGAACGGCCGCTTTTCAAGACTTTATCTAGTCTTGACTTGAACTGGTCAACAGATTCACTGTTGACAACTTTCACTGGAAGTGCGTTCCACATACCGCAGATACTGTAGGTGAAAAAATTTCCACACAGATTGCGGTTGTAACGCTTCAGTTCAAGTTTGAAGCCGTGATTGCGCGTTCTGTTCTCACTCAGTGTGAAAATATCCCGGTAGTCAACATTGTCGAACCCTCGAAGTATTTTGAAGACTTCGATGAACTGACCACGCAGTCTACGGGTTTCCAGCGAGAACAGATCTAATTCCCTTAGTCTATCCTCATAACTTTTATGTCGGATAGATGGAATCAGCTTGGTTGCCCTGGCTTGTACGCGTTCCAATCTCGCGATGTCCTTTCGCAATGAAGGACTCCAAAATTGTACGGCATACTCCAGGTGCGGTCGGACAAGTGAGTTGTACAGGCACAGTACAATCTCCTGGTTCCGATAAACAAACTGGCGCTTAATATAGCCTAGCATCCTTTGGGCCTTTTTCTCCGCCTCAATGCACTGTTTCGAGAACTTGAGGTCACTAGTGATTGTTACACCCAAGTCCTTCTCAGTGTCGGTGGATTCCATAGCAGAGAGAGAGAGAGAGAGAGAGAGAGAGAGAGAGAGAGAGAGAGAGAGAAAGAGAGAGAGGGGAAGATACGCGCCACCTCGCCCTTTAATAGAAAGAGAGATAACAGGCACCTAGGGCGGCATTTTTTTGCGCTAATGGAGGTGCGAAATTATGAGAGTGAGACGCCACGGTAACCTGAAATGCCGCTATCACTGAAAGTTGCAGCAAGTTTGAGAGCCCAAAAGGTCCCATCTAAAGTCGGACACAGTTTCGCCTCGCCGGCTTAGGAACCTTCCCGCGATCGCGCAAAAAGGCCGAGAATATTCTCGTCTGCCGCTACGCTCGGAGCTTGAAACCCTCCCCTTTGGAAGGAGGGGGGAAACCTCCATCTGATCCCACTATAAATCCTCCGATGCCAGAGTTGGAAGTCAGTATCCGCCGCCAGCCCTGTCCCGTCAATATCTGTTATTCGCGTCCCGCTGGACTCTGCACAATTCTTGTTAAACTCATCAAGCTGGTATTCTCGTTAATTCACGTGAGTCTACCTCGACTCAATCCACCTGCTCCTCCAACGCAACCAGCTCAGTCTCGATTCGTATTTTACTCGAGAGCAAGATCTAAGTTCCTCCTGTAATAGTCAGTATCAAGGGAGTATTATTTGAACTTTGCGCCAAGGCAAGGATTACTCCCTCGAGGTAACAGCAACGCGCAACTCTCCTGTGCAAGTGCTCTCTCTACACCCCGCCCCCCAGTCTAAGCCTTCCTCGTCAGCTTCGTATATACTCAAGGTCATTCAAGCGACACTCGGGCAATATTATTAGTTTGTTTGTACGGTGTCCATCCCACCAAGTCTCCTTACACTTTAAGCTACTTAGATTTATGTCCGTCTAATGTGTACAAGTATATAGCTCGTTTTAAAAGTCCTTTTAACCTTGTAAAATAATATTAATTATCATATTAGTGAAGTTATTTTTGTACCCGCTTTTCTGTCATCCCGGAACCTCCAAGATAGTCGACTGTTGGCCAACCTACATTCTGTTAATACGCACTCGAAAGGCAGAAAGGCTTAACTTGACCCTATTCTACTTCATCTATATTAAAGTGGTGTAAGGTAGTTGGTGTTCGCCTAAAATATATATATTAAACTGGTATCAGGTTATTGAGGGTTAATCTTGGTCAATCATTTGATTGAAATTTGATCAATCTATTGGTTAACCTTGGTTAAATTGTTAATTGTTGGCTAATCTTTGTTCCGGTTCTGGAGTTTAAAAGGTGAGAAATAACCATTGCATACCTATTTGCGAAGTGTATTTGTTCCCGTTCCCATTTATTTTTTTTATGAATTGATTGTCAGGTGACCATGTTTAACTATTAATTTTATTCTCCTACGGAATTTAAATGTTGTCCTTCAAGGTCTCATCTCGTGCCGTAAGTTGAAGGTATAGAAAAATAGTATTATTCTTCGTATTGCTGAGCTAGGAGTGCTGTAACTCTCATCTCAATTACAGTGAAATCTCGACTGCAAGAGCTCTCTTGCGAGTGTTTTGCCCCCTCCCTTTGTTGTTCTCGTTTGTTAGCAAAACCATTCGCACTCCCACTCGTTTGTAAAAAAATCCATAATTCCGCTATATTTATTGCCAACGTTATTTAATTCTTGTTGTTGTGCCAATCGCGTAAACCAGCAGCATGTCGCCGTTTGAAATTTTCAAGGCCCAAGGTGAGTCACTCGGACTCAGTGGCAAAGATCTGATGGCCTACACCCAGGAAGATGAAAGAAGAGAAAGAGCAGAAAGAAGAGACAGAAGAAAAGGAATGAGGAGAAATAGAGATAATTCACTCTCATAATTTAGAAATAAGCAGAGCGAGGAACGAACCGCTGTCCATAAACTAGTCAAGTGCTAGACTAGACGCATCTAGGTCTGCGACCATAAAACTCCCAGTCTTTAAAGAAGGCGAAGACTTCGGGTATTATCCCACCCACTTCAAAAAGATCTTCGTGACCCAGTGGGACATCGAGACGGACGGTGTAGCACAATTATTGCTCCTGTTGAGCTCTTAACTCTGGGATATTTTTATCCCCCTCCCATCAGAGGCAACAATTGATTACTCATCGGCAAAAGCCGAGGTGCTCGACGCTTACAACATGACCCCGGATTTCTATCGAGCTAAATTTAGGCACTGCCGCATTCAACCAAACCAGACCTTCCGACAGTTCGGTTACCACTCCAGCGTCATTTTAATTTTTGGATTGACGCTTCCAAGGTGCCTCATGAATACGATGCCCTTGTCGATTTCGCCCTCAAGAACCATTTTCTTGCATCGCTCTCTTCGGAAATAAGATCCTTCGTGAAGGACCAGAGGTGCCGTACTCTCAAGGATTGCATCGAGGAGGCAGACGTCTACCTGACTAGCCACAACTGCTATCCGAAAGAAGGGAAGAACTCAGAACCACCATCTCCTAAATCCAAAAGCAAGAACAATTTTTTTCCTAATAATGGGAATAAGTTTGTTAAAGTGGCAATGTCCTTCAAACCCAAACCTCTCTGTTCATTCAACCACCGTGATGTTAAGCCCTTTTCTCCCAAACCCGCTGCTTCGTCGTTCCCCAGAAGGACCATCGTGTGCTATTCCTGTGGAGTTTCTGGTCACGTGAGGTTCCACTGCCCTCAAAACTCGCAGTTTATAAACACCTCTCTTTCTCACCAGATACACCGGGTCAATGCCACTTCTACCCCCCCCCTTCCCCAACGTCACAAAATGAAGCCCACTCTTCTTCAAACCCGCCGAATACTGCTGGCCACCAGATAAACTTTTTGTTCGATAAAAGTATCCCTGAGGCCCTCCAATTTGAAACTAAAGCCTTGAATGGGTGCCGGATCTCCACCCTCGTCCGTGATACAGGGTGCACGTGCAGTGTTGTATCCATTGCAATACTCCCCCCTGTGGCTCCGAACTACGATAAGTTTGCCGTAGTGCATGATTACTTGGCACACGCCGATAAATTCCCCATTGTTCACTGCTATATTTAGTGCGCATACTTTACTGGTTGGGTTGAAGTCGTGTCAGCCCTCATCAAGTTTTGCTCTGTCCTAATTGGTCATCCCCTTCCCGGGTTTCTTTCGCCTTCATGGCTCAACCTGTTACTACCCGTTCCAGCGCGGAAAAGCATCTGGAAGCCCCTACACCTCTGGAAGCTCTTTGTGCTCCCGAATTCCAGAGTGCGATGACGGACGACTTTGCCAAAAGCCAGAGGGAATGTTAATCTCTTTGTCCCTCGTGTTCCAAAGCCTAGAACAAAATACACCAAACCATCAGAGGAAATAAGGTGATTTCCTTCATCGTCAAGGACGACCTCCTCTATTGAGTGTGAACCGAGGAAAACGACACAGAGTCTCGCACACTATGTGTACCCCGCTCCCACGTCCCTCCAATCCTGCAAACGGCACACTATAGCCTATTTGCTGGTCATTTTAGTCACAAGAAGACCGGTCAGAGGATCTTCAAATATTTTTAACGGCTTGGCGCAACCGAAGAAATTCTGCCATATTGTCGTTCGCGCGACATTTGCCAAAATACTGTAATAAAAGGACGAATTCTCCCCGAGTAGCTATCAACCTAATCGCCCCATCCCCCCGTTGAGTGAAGGCCATAGTTACGGTTTAACGCTGGTTTACTTTACCACTCGATTCCCCAAGGCTGTACCCCTCAAGAAAATCGATAGCATGTCCTGCGCCGAAGCCCTCATTTCCATCTTTTCCTGTGTGGGCCTGCCCAAAGAAATACTCTCGGATCGTGTTCGCCAATTTACCTCCGAATTAATGGAGCACGTTGGTAAGTTATTGATGATCAAGCCCCTGTTTACTACTCCATTTCACCCTAGTGAGAATGGAATGCGCGAAAGGCTAAATGGAAGCCTCAAGGCCCTTCTCAGGAAGTTATGTGCAGATCAGCCCACTGAATGGCACCGCTTCCTTCCGGTAGCCCCCTTTGCTTACCGTGAAATTCCCCACTGGACATTAGTATTCGCCCCTTTGAACTTTTATATGGTAGAAACGTCAAAGTCCCCCTGAGTATCCAAAAGGAACTTTATTCCAATCAGAAATTGGATTAAAATATCCAGACTACTTATTCGGATCTACTGGATTTAGGAAGGAGGCTGGAAAAGTGCGCCGAAATTGCGTCTTAGAACGCTGACATCAATTTTGACAAGTATAAGACACTTCGATTGCATGTCCAGAGAAAGGAAATTTAACCCCAGAGAAGAAGTTTTATTTCTCCTCCCCACCGACAACAACAAATTGTTGACCAGTGGAAGGCCTCTAACACATAGTCGAGAAACGAGTCCCAATCGATTACTTTATTGAAACCCCCTCGGGAAGAAAGCTTCTCCATATCAATATGCTCAAGTGGTACCACCGGCGCGCGAACATCAACCAGATAGTTACACTAGAAAAAGAGTCTCCTATAGAATCTGGCTACCCCCTGGACCCCTTTTGCGTAATCAAAGTCGCCTGCCTGGAGCAAGGCAAGGAATACCCGTTCCATGTCTTACCCGACTTTAATAATTCCCTGCTTGCGAAAATTAAGATATGCGACCAGCTACCAACTCTTCAAAAGGATCAACTGCAAGCGCTCCTGAGTCGTTTTGATGACGTCATCACCGAGATCTTCGAATGTGCTACCCAATTTTTGCACAATATTCAACTAGCCACCCTGGAACCCAACCGTTCCAAACCATATCCCCTGCCTATACACCTCCGGGAAGCATTTAGTAACGAAGTAGATAAACTTCTAAGGTTGCAGATCATCGAACCTTCGGAGTCGAGCTACTGTTCCCCGATTTTCATGGTAGAGGATGTGTACTTCTCCAGTATGAGAATAACGGCGAAAGTTTAGCTATCGCTTGCGTAAGCATAAAATTACTCGCGCGTGAGAAAAATTATGCGGTAATTGAGAGAGAGGCCCTCGCTATCATTTGGAAAATTTGTAAATTTAGAATGTATTTATTAGGCAAAGAATTTGTAGTGGAAACAGACTACAAACCCCTATCATACCTACGTAGCGTCAAGAATAATAACGGTCAGTTGATGTGTTGGAGCTTGTTCCTCCAGGAATTCCAATTCCGCATTTTGTATTTAAAAGGCACCGATAACTTTGATGCTGATAGTTTAAGTAGGAACCTTTTAGATCCTATTCCAAACTAATTCCGAGCCCATTCTTTTTTTCCATGTATTAATTTTTTTTCATAAAATAAATTCGTATATTTAACCATATAATAAGAAAACGCGTATCTTTTTTAGATTTTTTTTTATATATTTTTTGTTTGTTTATGTGTACAATTAATTCCTTTTATATCCTTAATATTTTGTTTTTGTTTTGTATAATCATAGGATAACTTACCCTCGGGCGAGTGAGCTCCACTTAATGGTATAATAGAGAAAATAACCTTCCGAAACCATGCCGTAGCGTTAAGTAACCATGCGTATGTGTAGGGTACCCCCCCCCCCACTAACTCCATTATTTCGTATTCTGGCTCGATTTAGAAAATTTGTCCTAGGTATTCTCAACTTTATCAGCTATTGACACGCGACTTTACGTTATATTCCTCCCCCACTAATCATTCTCCAATGTCGCTTCTTTCCTTGAATTTCCATCTTGGGATGAAGGAGTGTCATAGATCAGAGAGAGAAAGAGAGAGAGAGACAGAGAGAGACAGAGCGAGAGAGAGAGAGAGAGAGAGTAGGAGAGAGAAAGAGAGCGAGAGAGAGAGCGCGCGCGAGAGAGAGGGGAAGATACGCGCCGCCTCGCCCTTCAATAGAGAGAGTAACAAGGAGTAACAAGGAAAGTAAGTACCCCAGGAAACCTTACGGTCAAATCAAAGAGGGTACCTTTGGACTAGCAATCGAACAGGCACATGGCTAGTCAATTGTTTTGCGTCCCTAAACGGCCGCTTTTCAAGACTTTGTCTAGTCTTGACTTAAACTGGTCAACAGATTCACTGTTGACAACTTCCACTGGAAATGCGTTCCACTTACCGCAGATACTGTACGTGAAAAAATTTCCACACAGATTGTGGTTGTAACGCACCAGTTCAAGTTTGAACTGGTGCGAGACAAAGATACGCGCCGCCTCGCCCTTCAATAGAGAGAGACAACAGACACCTGGGCGACTCTTTTTTTGCGCTAAGAGGCCGTGAGACGCCGCCGTGACCTGAAATGCCGCCATTACTCGAAAGCAAGATCTAAGTTCCTCCAGTAATAGTCAGTGTCAAGAGAGTACTAGTTGAACTTTACGCCAAGGCAAGGATTACTCCCTCGGACCATATCTTCGAGGTAATAGCAACGCGCAACTCTCCTGTGCAAGTGCTCCCCCCTCCCCAGTGTAAGCCTTCCTCGTCGGCTTCGTATACGTTAAGGTCATTTGAGCGACACTCGGTCAATGTTGTTAGTTTGTTTGTACGGTGTCCGTCCCCACTAAGTCTCCCCCACCTTTTAGCTAATGAGACTCATGTCCGTCTATTGTGTATATAGCTCGTTTTAACACTCTTTTTAACCTTGTAGACTAATATTAATTAGCATATTTGTAAAGTTATTTTTGTACCCGTTTTTCTGTTATCCCGGAACCTCCAAGATAGTCGACTGTTGGCCAACCTACATTCTGTTAATACGCACTCGAAAGGCAGAAAGGGTCAACTTGACCCTATTCTACGACACTCCGTCAAAAGACAAAATAGTGGCATGCATATATTATTTACGCGATATCGATAATAAACTTACGAAAAAAATAGAAAATACCCCCAAAACTCTACTTTTTACCCGTCCTTAGAAACACAACAGAAATTTGGGAAAATAAACGATTCTGATTGGTCAATGACGGTCTATAATACAGGGCGCTGCTTAGCTAGTGTGATAGCTGAAAAAAAAAACTAAAAACAATAGCAAAATAGCCCACATATCACGCAGGAATTCCGGGGCCACGAATCTTCACAATTTCCTAAAATTCCCGTTATTCCATCGTTCAGAAGACATTTTCAAAAATCTTTCAATAGACCACCTACTGTTGCTGAACATATAACTCTAGGTCTTCTTAGTAAAGAGGGTGTAAGAGCACGCGTGTTCTAACTATCCCTAGAGCAGCTTCAGTGAATTTGAGCACCTGGTCGAGGGTGAGGAGCCAGGCCAACAACGATCATCCAACTCCAATCCTCCAACGGCCAAGCAGGCAGATGAAATGACGCATTCCGGATTCCAAAGTCTGCAAGGGCAGATGAGAGGTTGCAACTGTGGCGGCGAAGACCCGGTTGTTACAGTCTCCTGTTCCACATGGGCATCAATCTGTGGAAGCGAAGGAATAAATTAATACAAGAAAACAGTGACGATTAAATAAAATACATACATCAAAACAAACAAGACACAGGGCCGTAGCAAAGGAAATACTGTGAAAATCATCTGTACTGTACTGTAGTGCACCCACGCTAAACAAATCACGCACAGGCGTACCCGGGGAGAAATCGCCAACGCGAACCTTAAAACCCCGCCACAAGCTATACTCGTCCGCGAGTGGTCGCATGACTGACTGATATAAAAGAAAATTTAGATGGAGAAAAAAGGGTGAGGATTGTTTTTACGGTATACGAAAAGAATTTACTTACATTTTTTCTTGAATTTACGCCTAGAAAATAAGTATGGATATGAAAAAAATAGATCAAGAGAAAATTATTAGGGAATATGTAATGGAAATATATGAATTTTTCTTAGACCAAAATCCGGTTGCTATAACGAGATAGGCCGTAGGACACAGGTCGAAAGTCTGTCTGCGAAACGGCTCCTCTTGTTTTCATCATCATCATCACTAACTCTATAATTTAAGAAGGAGATTTTTTTGAGTATTTGAATAATAATTTCATCTTAGTTTGGTTATGACTTATGTTTTTTTATCAAAGTTATTTATAATAATTCTTTTATAATATCAAAAGACAAAATGGTGAAGTTCAGAAATAAATATAAGTATCGAAATTTTGTGACTTTTTTAAAGGTAAAAGAATTAAAAATGGTTAAGTTCAGAAAATTTATTTTTATATATCTTCTTCTATAACTATATTTTAGCAACGTGATATTTTGAAAGGGGGAAAATTTAGCTTAGAGTTCCTTTTTAGAATTATTATAATTAGCGAAGTTCAGAAAATGTATACAAATTTAACCATGGCTGCTTTTTTTTTAATTTTAGATTTTAATCTTAGTAGTGAAGTGCAAGCTCCCCGCGTATTGGGGAGTGGCGAAGCCATTGCCTGGTCTTTCTATATATAAACATCATGACACTTTTTCGATATTATATAAAAATAATAATTAATTTGATTTCAAAACATCATCAAAAGTAAATATTCACTTGCACTTTTTGTTCTCAAATGATCGAACCTTGCCAATGGTACTTCTGGAGCTTATATGCGAACTACTGGACAACAGGGCCTTGGCAGCGTCAGAGACAAAGTCGAGAGAGTGGGACGCAGACCTTATGCCATCGTTCATAGCGTCGATTTCGGCCCCATGCTCTTCTGTCGCTTCTATTTATAAATGAACAATGAACATATGTAGTTAATATCTGATTCGTATCAAATTAAAAAGATATTGAAAGTTTAAAGACTGATTTTTAAAAAAGTTTATAAGCGCCTTTTTCAAGCCCTTTTTCCGTCACCTTTGAAGATACAGTAACTGTATATTAGCTTCAAAGACAGCTGTGACATCTGACACGTCATTATATCCTCCTCGTTTGCCTCTCCCTCCGACACCTTGTTAGATACTACTATTACAGACTATCCTGAATGTAGTTCGCCAAACGCCTTAAAAATCAACAATGAATACGGTTAAAAGCTATTTAATCAATGAAAAAAAATTCGTCATTTAAATATTACAGATTAAATCGCCCCGTACGAGTAAATTCATATTTTTTCGTAATTATTATCGCATTTGAATAAAGCGTCATATCTAATCTAATATGAATTAATTACAGGGTAAGATAACTAAATGACTTGACAACATTTCTTCCATTGTCAGTGTTTCCCTTTTAACACAGCTTTAAATCCTGCATTGCATGTGTATCGTTCCAATTGCTTTTGTTGTGATATTATTTGCCTCGGTTCGAAGCAGACGCTGGTAGGCAGATATAGACTTCTGTTTCTGCAGCGTTGAAACATCCATCCGATCCATATTCATAGAAAGATACCGTCTGTAATTCGAAATTTACCGATATATTATAATATATCGTAAAACATAGCGATAAATACTTCTATAGCCATTTTTTTTAGTTATAACTCATTTAAATATGAAGGCTACACCCAATTTTTATATTCACCTTTACATTTCACAAACTAATAAATTTTTTTTCTCTTTAAACATAGTGGAAACCTTTTAAATACATAAGGTGAATAAAATCTACTGATAATACGCGCAACCACATTTAGTCCAATTAAATTAAAACACACATAAACCTCAAGGACTAGACAAAGTTCAAGTAGCAGTTCAAGAAACTGGCCGTTCAGGACCCATTCACAACTGCCACCAGGAAGGAACCAGACAGTTCAATATACGAGGGTTGTTTCGAAAGTAATGCCTCCTATTTTTTTATTCTGGCCCAAGGGGTTCGAGGGAATTGCTTATAGCATTGATATGATAACTGAATCTCTGCGCTAATAACCTGAAATTTTCATTTCTCTGTTGCAGATATTTACGGTTCGACAGTCCAAGAAAGCAACCCCTGTCATGGACGTGCGTCAGAAGCAGAAACGCGTCATTGAATTCCCCTATGCAGAATGAGTTTAACCAATAGACATTGTCCAACGCTTGGTCGAGTCAAGAGTGGCGACAGAGATGTGAGTAACAAACCGCGCTCCGGGCCTCCATGCACAACCGCCACTACGGAAAATGAAGTGTACCTCGATCAGCTCATCCACGCTAATCGGCGGATAACGGAGAATGAAATGCGTGCTGAGTTGAAAGTGGATGTCGGTGCACTGAAAACGATTTTGTCATCCCTAGGATACAGCAAAATGTGTGCCAGGTGGCTTACAGGGATGCTAACGCAGGAGCAAAATGACCATCGGCCTGCTGTCAGTCAGGAGTTGTTGGACTGGTACGAGGCAGAAGGTGACGAATCTTTGGACCGCATCATCACTGGTGACAAGACGTGACGTCCCCACTACGAGCCGAAGTCCAAACGGCAGTCGATGGAATGACACCATTCAGGCTCCCCAGCGATGAAATTCATGACAAAGCGAAGACATCAGCATGCAAACTGATGTGCAGCGTTTTATGGGACAGAAAGGGCGTCATCCTCTTGGATTTATTGGAACCTGGGTCAACTGTCAACCCTTACCGTTATGTTGAAATGCTGATCAAGCTGAAGGCCCAAATTGCCTGTAAAAGGCTAGAAAAGAAAGAAACATTTTGCAACACGATAACGCTAGACCACACACGAGTTTGAATACCATAGAATGTGTGAAAGTTCAGCTGGACGGTGCCGCCGCACCTTCCGTATAGCCTCGATTTGGCACCGTCTGACTTCCACTTGTTCAGGCCACTGAAACACGGCTTATGCGGGCAGCTTTTTTCGGAAAACGACGGTTTCATCGATACCGTGATTATATGGACCGCCTCGGCAGGTCGCAGACTTTACCAGCGCGACATTAAGGCCCTTGCGATCTGATGCAAAAATGTCCGCTCGTTTCAATGGTGGCACTCCCGTCTTTGTAAATCTTCAACTTTTTGAGTTAAAAATAGGAGGTTTTACTTTCGGAACGCCCCTCGTATATTTACAACATGCTCAACAGAAGCACAGCCGAGAAAAACCTCCAGATACGGGATCTCTTAGGAGAACCTCGTTTTTTGGGCGGAGTGGAACGTGGCTGCTGGCCGAAATGAGATATGTCGGTACCAAAAGACAATAATAAATAGGGATCAGGAAAATATTAGGAGAGAAGCAAATTACCAGAAAGACATTAAAAGATCGATATTTGAAAGCCCTTAAGAGATAGGCAGGTATCAAGAAGACATTATGAAATAGACATTGTAAGATATTAAGATAGGCAAGTATCGAGAAAACATTCAGAAATAGGGAAGTATCAGGCAAATACTAATAGATGAGCAAGTAGTAGGAAGACATTAAGAGATAGGAAAATATTGGGGAAGGTTCCAAATATATTCAAGTGTCTGCAAGACTTTATGGGAGAAGCAATTGTCAGGAAAACATTAAAGCTGTAAATTTGATAAGCAGAAGACATTGAAAGATTAGACAAGTATTGGGAAGACTTGATCAGGAAGATATTAGGATATAGGGAAGTATCAGGGAGCGATTAAGCGAGTGATATCGCTTTATTGATTGTTTCCGTGTTGGAGAGGGGGAGGGGCGGGGTCTTGGAAAGCGCTACCCTTTTGGTTCGGAAGTTTACTTCAATTTGAGAATTGCGATTAAAGCAAACTTTCAAGATGTTCTTAGAGCGTCTGACAGCGAAGGCATCTTTAGAAGTTATTAAGGTAGCTAAGTGGTGATGTTAGGGGAGGTAAAAATGTGTGGAAGTTATTTAGTTTGACTAGTCTAAAGAGGTGATGCGTTCGGGATTGGGAACATGTGAAACTCTCCAAACTTTCCTATTTTCTATAATTGAGGTAAATCTCCTTGCACTCGATGGGGCCGGGAGGGCAAGAGACCGATCCAATGTCAGCTGCCACACTAGTTCCGCCTTTGCGGTTTACGATCGAACGAAGCGCCCTAAACGTATATGCCACATTAAGCGCGCCTCATGTAGTAATTTTATGCGACGCGTAGCCGGCACTACATAGGTGGCATGCCGATTTTGGTCTAGTTCAAGTTCCCGCTCCACCAGCGCCCAATCAGTTGGCTCACCATCATCGCAATGGTGCCGGTGCCCCTAAGGAGTCAAGAAGGGGGCTATCAATCACTTTTTTCTCCCAGGCCCTCTGTGGGGGGCCTGACGTCCAGTAATCTATCGAGACCTAGGCCCCCTTTACAGAAGTGGCAAGGGCTCTTATCACACTGAAAGTGAAGTATTACTACTACGCGACGGCCGGGGTTTGTTCAAATTTTCACAGACCCCAATTTCACCAATCCGACTGGACCAAATGCCCGGGAAGCTAAACCGGAATTTCTTATATGGCCAAATACATCAAGAGAATGAAATTTCTCTCCTGCGGGAACGAATCCCGAACCCCTGCGATCTGCTGAAACCACCTCTAGCAGGACTCGTGCAACTCCGCTGCTGATGAACATCATGGCCTTAGCCCCAAATGCCACTATCTTTTCCAAGCAGTCGAGGAACTTGGTCTAGAATTAAAGTGTGATACGCTTCCAACTCGTCGGAATTCTCGTTTCTACCTTCATTACTGACATTTAGTACCTTTTTGGCCACGCCAACAGCTCTACCTCAGGAACGACTTCGCCTATGATCAGGTGCTGGTATCAGCACAGCTTCCACTATCAGAAAACGTGTCCCCGCAAGCAATTTACGATTAGGGGTGGGGGGACGTAATCATCTTCCCTTTGGATCCATCATAGAAAGAATGCAGCAGGTTTCAAATCGCTATCTATTAAGTGATTATCCCGCCAAATAATTGGACATTTTACTTGAGAGCGGTTCAACAGTTTAAATCATCCTGGTGTTGCAATTTGACAGGAGAAAACTTTCAATAGTATCATCTATTCAGAATGGAATAGGTCAGCCAATTCATTTCTATTGCAAAAGACTTTATTCTCTCTTCATTTATCTTGGCTATTATTGATTTCAGATGCCAGTTACTTTATTTTATGGACCCATTTTCTGCAACATTTTTAACTCCTCATCCTTGATCTAAAGGAAGTGCCCTCAAAGATCCTGTTTTCAGATGCTTTATTCACGTCGCTTCCACTTTCCATACCCCATGTATCACACCAACCTCACCTATTTAGGCACTTGACTCATCAATTTCCACAGTCAATCTTTCTGCTTCAGTCACAAAACCTACTGCTTCATTCTCTAACCTAAACTTTACCCGGTAGTCTGCGCAACCTGTTAAAGAAACTAAACACTACATTAAAAAAACTGGTCCGCCTGTATACTTTCGTTTGCCTGTCGCCTGCTAAACTGAAGATAGACTAAAGGAATATCTGCGATGATAGAGTGAAAAGGAATTATTAGGCTCTCTGGATCTCCACTAGCGTCACCCTTTCATCTGGTTTCAAAGAAAAATGGCACCTGCATGGTGGTTCGTGATTTCCTTACTTTATACAGAATCACGAAGGTTGATAGATGTCCTGTTACTTTTGTCTCTGGCTTTATACCATTTATTGTAGGTGCAAAAGTATTTTTAACGTTTGATCTTCTAAAGGCCTTTCATCAATTACCTGTTGAGATATCAAGCATGAAGTAGACGTTCATCTTCACTTCCTTTGCTTCATACGAGTTCCTATTCATGTCACTTGGTTTGATATCTTCACCCCAAACGCTTGTGAAGCAATTCTTTCAGCGTTTGCCTGCTTATGGTTTAAAACTAATCTACCATAAAGAGCAAATTAAGGTGGAAAAGCTGGATGTTATCGAGCATCTTTTAACCAATGAGGGCATTTTGCATCTTCGTAAAAGATTCGATTTAAGAAATACCCCCCCCCCCCCCCCGTCCTACGAGCTACAAGCTTTCACACAAATGCACCGAATTTTCCTTAAATGGATCCCAAACTGCTAATGACAGGTTCTCTGCTGCCAAAAATCGATAAAAGACGCAGATTCTCCCTATTATAATCCTGACCGACGCCAACTCAGATGGAATTGCAGCTGTGTTCGAACAACTAATGTGTAATAAATGGCTTCCATTTTCTTTCTTTTCAAAGCGGTTTACCGAACCTCAAAAGAAAATGTTTATAGCCCAACATTTCGTTTTCATTCAGTCAGTACATGCGTCATCCCCAAATATGTACTACAATTATTCTGAAATAGATTGCAATAAGTTTAGAACAGTTTAAGAACTCTAAGAAGCATTTTTATGTCTTTTAAAAACAAAATCAATTTCTAGACAACCCAATGTTAAGTTATTTATCTCCAGTACATTCCTATATCTAACAATATAATCTAAAAGTTTACCAACGGCCGAAGTAAAGGAGAAGGTAAAAAAAATTCTAGGATCAGTCTTTATGACTTTTCTAAGAATATGTATCATATTTCCTGCTTTGAACTTCTTGTGAAATATTCTCAAGCTAATAGATTTTTTTTTTAAATTGAAAAAAAAATGTTTTTTGACATTTCGCGCCCTAATTCTTTAAAGTGGATCAGATAGATTTTATTGAGACCTGGCGCTCTTGAAATTTCAATTTCCTCGATATAAAAACTAATTTAATTTTCGTTTATTTTAATGTTTTGAATTGTATTCTTTTATCAACATTTATTCCTAATATCTTCTCGCTGGTTAAAGAAAGTTAGTAGGTGTAGATGAGAAACTGGAATGGGAAGTTGGATCGGAAAAGAGACCTGGACTTCGCTGATTCGGAATCATTAGGTGGAATATTCCTAGGAAATGAAATTAAATTACGCAGAACAGCAGTTCTCTCTCTCTCTCTCTCTCTCTCTCTCTCTCTCTCTCTCTCTCTGTCCCATCAGGGAATTTCACACGAGCATGTGCAGAGTTAATTTTAATGAGATTGTCGTGGTCTTCTACTTACGTTGCAAGCGGCTAGATACAGAGACCAGCTGCACAGGGATAATAAGAGATGAGTCTGTGAGGAGATTAATGGTTGGCCAAAGGGAAGATTCAAATACCAGGTTTCATTCAAGGTTATTGAAAGATTAAAAACCAAAATAAACTTCTTTAATTACACTAATAATGCTAATTATGGAAATGTCTACAAAGGCAAATAAATGAGAGAATAATGTCGCTCCCAATGAAATAATAAATCAAATACTAATCAGTTTAGTTTCAGGCGATCAAAATATGGAACATGGTCAGACAGGAAAAATGTTGGTGAGCACTAGGGAGTTCAATTAAAGGGTTTGGAGAGGATATCAGGTGGCGAGGACAAAAGGGGAATTATCCTTGAAATGGGGTAAAAAGGGTTTTACCTTGACTGCTTGACTTTTGGTGAAAGGAGCGATTCTTACGAGGCTAGCTAGTCTTGTGGCTCGAGGGGCGTTGTACTCTTGACGGAAGGGTCGGAATTACCTGATGCATGAGTAAGGTAAGTTCCAGGCTGGGTGAGACCCTCTTGAATTGAGATGAGTATTTCACACGAGTGGGCGAGGTTTCCTTGACGGGATGAGAAGAGTGGTTCGCGCAATTCTCAAAAAAAAAGCTGTTTCACGAATTTACCGATTGTTTGTGGCCAAACTCACAACAATCTTTCTAGCCGATTAGACCTAACTCCGAGGTTCACCTCGAGACAAGGGGCCTTATTTTCGCGAAAGGGTGGGCGGTACTCTTTGAAGAGTAACGGTTGACCTTAGGTTATATACCCTGCTGGCATCCTCGCTAGAAAGCCTCCAGGCATGGCAGTCTCTTGGGAGTAACCAATGCTGCCAGCTTCTTTACACCCAGACGAGATAAGACGACCGAAAAAGCTTCTTCTCGGGTCGACCCTAGCCTCCAAGTAGGGGATGGTCGGAAAAATGTGTCTCAGCTGGGGATAGACCGACTGATCAAACACAGGTGTTACCAGCCGCTTTGAAGTTTTCCCACGCGAGAATAGTTCTCTCTCTCCTTGCGTTTAGAGATATAGCTTAGGCCTACGTGGCCTCTGCTTGAAGGGGGGGGATTCAAGATGGACCTTAGGATTCGTTCCCTAACAGAGATCAATGATGTTCACAGCTGGTTCGTATTTACTGCGATTCCCAATTCGTTTGAGGCGACCTTTCCAAGTTCAATTAGCTAAGAAGATAGGGCCAAACGACTAAGTCAACTTCTCTCAAAGGTAAAAAGTCGTTCATGCGGCGTCGTATTTGTAGAAGTACAAAGTAGTGAACGTATGGCATGTAAGTCATCAGATAACACATCCTGCCATGAACTTAATGGAAAACCTCGAGATTCAATAGCCAACTTCACAGCATTCCAAATAATACCATTATAGCGCTCACATTGGCTATTTCCATGGGGGTTATATGGAGAAGTGTGGTTGCTCTTTACCCCATGACGCATTAAAAATTCTTTCACATACCTGGAAATGAATTACAGGCCGCAGTCTGAATGGATATATGCAGGTAGACAAAATAACGAAAAAAGATTTGTAAGACAGTCAATAACTACTTTGGATGACATGTCTCGGCATGGAAATGCAAATAGAATTCGGCTAAACCTATCAACGACTGAAGGAGATAGCGTGATGAGTACGAGGAAACTGAGAGCGGCCCCTTAAAATCAATTGAGAGACATTGGAAAGGCGCAGTCGCCCATATCAAAGAAGTATTTTCTGGCTTGAAGAAATGGGGTTTAATTTTAGCACATAACTGACAATCAGTAATAATACGGCAGATTTCATCGATGGAGTAAGAAAGGTTTTTAACACGAACATAATATAATATTCGCTGGACTCCAGGATGAATGAGACTCTCATGAAGCGATTTTAAACTTGTACTATCCGAAGTGGCGTTACAATACGACCGTGATAGTGTATCAGCAACAACATTTTCGTGGCCCGGGCGATGATGAATATGGAAGAAAAATGGTAGTAATTCCATACGCCAGCGCATGATCTTATCATTCTTGATTTTACCTTTTACATTGGTATCAAACATGAATGACACAGCTCTTTGATCAGTAGTTGGGTCAAAATGTCTACCAGCAAAAAGGTTTCCATTTACGTATGCTCTCTACCACCGCATACACTTCTTTTTCAACAATGTGGTGTCTATTTTCTGATCGGTTCAATGAATGTGAGAAGAAAGCCACTGGTCGTCCTCATTGTGATAAGGTGGCACCGATTGAATTATTTGCTACATCCGTTTCTATGGAAAAGGGGGCGTCTTCATCAATAACTTTCACTGAAGATTTGGCAATGTCATTCTTTAAAGTTTCAAATGCTTGTATAGCTTCAAAAGATAAAGGAGATCTGCAGCAATCTACAAGAGGCCTTACTTTCTCTGAATAGTTGCGAACCACTTAGCGTAGTATGCAAAATAAGTCCAAACAATGCTAAAAGGTTTTTTTACTAGAAGGTATGGGTAATTCTAACCACTCTCATTCATTCAGCATCGGATTTCAAATTGCCGTCGAAAATTTGGTAACCGAGAATATTAATGCAGGTTAAATCTCAGGGATAAATTGTATCTAGAAGCAGCTTCCATGATACACTTTAGATTGCTGTTACGTTATTCTTTTGTTTTTCCGCAGATTGTTATGTCGTCGAGATAAGCATAAGCGTTACATAATTCGTTAGCGGTTAGAAACTGATTCATAAAGCGTTGAAAGGCGGAAGCCTCATTCGTAACGCCCAGAGGTATGCACCTGAATTGATAAAGACTTACCCGCCTGAAAAGCAGTGTAAGGTCGGTCCTCTGCGCATATTTATATCTGATGATATGCATTGGATAGATCAATAACATTGAAATAGTGATTCTTAGTGATATTTGCTACTATATCTTTAGTCCTGAGTAGTTGGTAAGCGTTCAAAGGGGAGTACTTATTTATTGTTCTAGAAAAGTCTACCACCATTCGTTTTTTTCTATTTGCGTTTGATGTCACTACCACTTGTGAGCGCCAAGGAAAATTACTATGTTCAATAATCCCCTCACGAAGTAGACGTTTAATCTCATTTTCAATGAAACCAGCATATTCGCAGGTGTAATGGCGAGACTTGGTAGCAATGGGAGTGCAATATGAGGATAAAATTCTAAACAGTTTAACTGAGGGAATCATTAGTTTAGTCAGTCTACACACAGTTACAAGCGTTTGGAAGTAAAGTAGCTTCGACATTCTCATAAGTGCGACCATTCATCGAAACGTTAAAAATACAGTAACCTTTAAGATTTACTGAGAAAGAAGATGCCATCGAAACGACACGACGATCGTTCATGAAGTGGGAGATGAGTAGCTTGTATTACAGCCTCATTTATAAAATTGTCTGAACTTCCACTGTCAATCAGACCTTGAAGTAACTGAGGATATCAGTTCAATTGAACAGGAACAGTAGGCAACATCAAGCCACTGGTAGCGCAGATGGAAGCAAGCGTAGCAGAAGATAACATAACATAACATAACATAATATAATTTCACGGATGTCAAAAGCCACAATGGCCTATCAAAGGTCATCCGTATCCATCAAATCCCACCCACATAATGCATCCATAGGATTTTGTCAGATCATGCATCTACAATATACAATTTAACAATCCATAAGATTATGTGCAACCATGCATCTACAATATATAATTTAAAGCCTTCATAGTAGTCTGTCAAAAACAAAATCAAAGTCCCCCAAAATATACAATAAAAAGAAACTGCATCCACAGGAATGAATCAAGAAACATATCCCCATACCAAAAAGTAAGAAATTAACCCTCCATTCCCATATAATCATCCAACCTGCGCTTGAAAACATCCAAGTTTGGGCTGTCTACAGTCTCAGGTGGCAAACTATTCCAATAATCCACCACTCTGTTAGTGAAAAAATATTTTATAACATCCAGTCTGCACCTCTGTTTTTTAATCTTTAAGTGGTGGCCTCTAGTTCTATTACTACCTTCTAACTCAAATAACTTGCTGAAATCCAATTTATCCATCCCCAAAAGATTTTAAAAACCTCAATCATATCTCCCCTCCCACACCTTCTTTCAAATGAAAACATATTTAATACCCTCAGTCTATCTTCATATTCAAGGTGCTTCAGGGATGGTATTATTTTTGTTGCCCTCCTTTGTACCGACTCTAATAAGTTTATATCATGTCTAAAATGTGGTGACCATGCCTGTATACAGTGTTGTATAGTTTAAGGATGACCTCCTTACTCTTGTAGCTAACATTTCTTTTAATGTAACCTATCATCCTATTTGCTCTATTTTTTGCCTCAATACACTGCTTTGAAAATTTCAGTGACCTATCTACTACTACTCCTAAGTCCTTCTCATCTTCAACTGAATTAAGCCAATACCCATCCATCTCATAGAAAAATTCCCTATTATCTCTCCCCATGTTAATAACTTTGCATTTATTAAGGTTAAAAGTCATCTGCCACTTCTGATCCCAAGCTAACAACTTATTTATGTCACCCTGCACTTTAAAGCTACCCTCAACCTCTTTGACTACAGCTGCCAATTTAGTGTCATCAGCAAAAATTGACACTTTGCTATTTACACCTTACACAAGATCATTTACATAGATCGAATACTTTACTTATATTACTTAAGAACGTTCTCTTACTCGTGGCCGCATGCCATTTAACGCTATTTACTGAAATAGTATCCTTATTATAATTCCAATTTATTCTCAATATTTTTTCATTTCCATCCCCATCATTGCCTATTATATTGTTTAAATGTGTCGAGTTAGTTGTCCAGCCTTGTAACGGCATATTAGCTTCTTCCAACAACTCGTTAGTAACAGTATACAATTTAATTAAGAACCTTTCATCTTCCTCCGTTCCTAACAGATTGTCTTGAGTCTTGAGTCTTATAATCCCAAAAAGCGGTGTCCGCTGTCCAGGGATGCAAGCTTTGGTGTGCCCGGGTTCTACAGGCACTTGAGGGTGGGGGGAGGCAGCATCTGTTGGATGACTGGGAGTGCTGCTCTCCGGAATTGATGTGCGTTGATTGCAGTTACTGCCCCTTGTGGCAGTCTTTTCCACACTTGTACAGCTCTTGGGAACATGCTGTACAAGTAGCAGTCCACCCTTGTGTTTGGGTGGCTGTAAGCGGGCTGTTCATCTTGGCTGTATTTTCTGTTTAGGGGTCTTGAGATAGTAGACGGGACGTTTGGATTTTAACTTACAAACTTTTGAAAAATGCCTAAGCTTCCCACATTTACGAAAAATTACATCGCGAGCTGGAGAAAGTGTTCGGTCATCTTCAGGATGGCGACGGCCACCATAATTGTAGCATGTTTGCTTCATTTTAGAAATATCTTTTGAAACAGCTGCTGTAAGTGGAAGGCTAATTTCTTAACATTCTCCTTTATTACTAAAGGTCATAAATCTAGCAGGAACAGCCGCCACACTAGCAGGTACATAACCGGTGTAACTAAGTATGATTCAGACATCAGCAATGCATGCTCTAATGTTCGAGCTTGTTGAGTAGCATCGGTTAATATAAGCTTTTGATTCTCAAGGAGTCGTGCACGAATGCTCAAAGATCTTAACCCTCGTATGAAGGAATCCTTGATACTCTCACCACGGTAGACAGCAGCAGTAACATTCTGAAAGTTGCAATCCACGGCAAGACAACTGAGAGCTTGAAGGTATTGACCAATCGATTCTTCTGGAAGTTGAATTCGAGTTGAAAGCAAATGTCTGGCATGAATTTCACTGGGAACCTTAATATCGGCAGCTTGCAACAATTCAATAGCCTTCTAATAATCAGCACAGCCCTCTATTACATCCGCGACATGAGGTTCAATGTACAAGTAGAGTACTTCTAACTTGTGTGGAGAATGATCAGATATTGTAGAAAGGAAGTAGCAGAAATTTCTATACCAAAGCTTCCATAATTTGCCACCATGTGGATCCGAAGTAGGTACATCAAACTTCTCAAGTCGTATAACTTTATCCATAATAGTTGATTAAATTGTAATAATAGTTAGAAGTAGTGATGAGCATAACTGCCTTACAAGCTTTTAATGTAATTATAGAACTGAGAAGGTATATTCAAACTGCCCCTTTTTATAGGGTTTTATCAACTATATTCATAATACAAAATAAAATATTAGTAACACGAATACATATGAATAAATATAAATAAGGAAGGGGGAACATATAACAATCGGTTTGTCTACTTTTTGATGCAGAAAATTATCGTTTATAAATTCTACAAATTGATTTCTTGCATTATCCGCCATTCCATTTAGAAAATCAACGTTCGAAAATTCAAGTCACCGCAATTAACTGTTCATTTTTGTTTAAGAATATCCTTACCCATCTGTTTTGGTGGCCTTTAGACCCCGACAAAATTTATTTTATTCGACCTGGTTAGCGATAGGCCTAGCAAGCCGGCAACATTCACTTATCTGTTCAAGAACTTAAGCTTTGCCTCGAAACTTGTATACTACTCTTGAATAAACGACTGAGTGATCTTAAACTAGGAACTAGGAAAAATATACGAAAAGGTACTATAAATGTAAATAAAAGTTTAGGGAAAGAAGAACTAGACGTGTTAATATGAGAAAATAAATTTGACATAGTGGGACTCTGAAAGACAAGACTATCAGTTAAACGTGCAAGAGCTCTGCAGGGAAACTACTAACTAATTAATAGTCGAGGTAATAACGCAAGATACTGTGCATGTTTCATTATAAAAGAGGGATTGGAACAGAAGACAAAAAAATACAAAGAAGACGTCGAACAATTTGAAGACTTTTACCAAGACCTCAAGAGGTTAGGGACAGATTACTTTTGTCCATACATTTATACTAGGGTATATGATTGGAGACAGTGGAAAAGATCTGCAGGGAAAAGAACTTAGCAGGAGAAAAGCTAATCGATTATTTTTTGTCGGGAATGACGAGAGTAATTAACACGTCTTACCATCAATAGAGAGAGACATAAATGGACGTTGTATTGATGAAATAACAAGCCCCAATAATATACAGTTAAACCAATCATCGATCTTATCCTGTTTGAGAACAAAAGGATTTTTAGATATATCAAATCTATCCCATCTGCATCTAAAAAGAGAACAAAAACCAAAGTTAGCATCTTATTATAATGATCCTAACGTGTGTCTTCGTCTTGGCCTGTGTTTGTCTGTCTGTGCATTTTTTTAAAATTGTGAAATGAGTTTTTTTTTCTTGCACACCAATTTTAAATGTGTTGCGAATTAAAAAAAAACCTTTTTCTCTCTCACACTTAATTTTGCGAGAGAAGGGAATTAGCACCGTAGGCTTAGCAAAAAACGCCCATAGGGCAGATTTTTGCTAGTGTAATTAATAGAGTAGTCACCCATCTTGCAGAAAAGTCATTAAATTTAAAAAATGATATGGAAAAACGTAAAAACAAAAAACAACAACAAACACTTGACTGAACTAAAGATCTACAGGTAGCGGTGGAAAGGAAAATGACCCATATGAAAATGAATCTAAACTAAAGAAACCTTCGATCGGGAAAAGTATGTAGAGGCTAGAAGAGAAAGAGAAAGAATAAAAATAAGAAGAAAGAACTGTGCAGCGACATGTGCAGTCAGAAGAGAGAATGGAAACCTTCCATATAGTAGAAGAGGAGGGTAGAAGAAGATGACCGGCATATTTTGATAAGTCGAAGAAGAAAAGGAAAAGATATGCTGTATTTTTTTCTATTTTATGGACTCAACTGGCGAGTTACATCATGGCTCTAGCTGTAGAAAAGAGATCGAAAGAGTTTCTATCGCTGTAGGTGAAATCAAGACCACTATAAAACGCATGAAAACAAAGGCTGCAAGGGACGACACGATGCCAAGGGAGATACTGAAAAACATCGGAGATGTATTTAATAAAGGAGGGGTGATTGAAAAATGACCAATAATTGGAATGAATTCATAATATGTCTAATTTATAAGAAAAGAGACAAGAGTGATTGAATAAACTAGAAGAATTGCACTCACGCCACATATAGTTAAAATTTATGAAGGAATATTGGAAAATAGATTGCGAGGGAAAATTGAAAATAAATTGGATGAGTGGCACCATGGCTTCCAACTGAGTAGATCTGCAATCGGGTTTTGTATTTGTTTTCAAGATGGTGTATGAAAAGGACTGGTTTTTCAATGAGAAAGTCTATTTGACCTTTATAGGTCTTGAAATGTTTTTTGACATATACCTAGAACAATCTTGTGAAACATTTAAGATGTAGAAGGGTATGAAGTTTCACACAAACTCATAAGCGCATTAAAAAGCTTTTATTTAAATAACATATGCATAGTTAAAACACAGTCGGAGGAAGGCCCATGATTTAATGCAATAACCTGCGTGAAGCAAATCAACGTTCTATCATCCAACCTTTTACAGCTATGTGGTACTCTTCAAATATGATAAAGGGAAGAATGGAAAGATTCTGCATAAATTTCTGAGACAGAGAAGTCATTACAAAGGTTTCTAACAGTTTGGAATGAAGAGCTGACCAGTAATGATGATAAGAAAAAACAATGAATCTTAAATATTAGAATTGACTGCAAAAATCTAAAACAGTCAGATCAGTTCAAATACCTTGGGGTAATCCTTAGAACTGTAGAAATAAATAATAGAATAAACAAATTAAAGAAAAACTCACTCCAGTGTATCTCCTCATGAAGGACTGATATGCACCCTAAAAATTAAAAATTGTAATATATACAACCACTCTGCGGCCCATATTTGTGTATGGATATAAAGCAAGGTCACTAACTAACTACAAGGACAAAAATTAAGATACAGGTCTGCGAGATGAAAGTCTTGGACTAATCAAATAATGTTCTAAGACGGAAGAGGATAAGAAAAGATAAAATTCGATAAGAATTTGGAGCTGAAAACATCTTTACAAATCCTGAAAAAATCAAAACGTTTTAAGATAGGAAATGATAAGAAAAGATGAAATTAGACAAGAACTTGGAGCTGGAAACATCTTAAAATCGGACTTGGCCAAGAAAACAATTACTTCTTCGATCTTGTTTCTCAAACTGCGCACGTTAGTGTAAAAAAATCTTGTTGGATTAACAGAAATTTGATTATTACTGTGCTCTCCAGCCTCTGATACAGTCCTGTAAGAAAATCCATTGTGATAGAACGGGTTGATGCCGCGTAATTTCAACCACTATCACATGTTATTTAAAACCACGATGCTGCCAACGTGCATCTTCGCCTTAGAGCGAAGATGAGTCAATGTTTAAACAAGGAGGTTTATCTTCCCCCGTCGCCCCATGCGCCGACCTCGCCAGATTGAGTTAGTCTCATGGGCAGATAAGGCATTGTTCTCAGGCTCGGCTGTGCATTCCCTCGAAGCTTCCACTCCATTGTCCCCCCCGCCAAGGAGATGTCCCGGCTATTTATATGGAAACTTAACCACTAAGATGCAGATTGGAGATCCAGATTTTCGTCGCGAAACATCACTACGATCCACTCTCACCTTGTGCGCCAAGGGACCTCGACCTCGAGATTCACCATCACTTGTCCAGAAAAAGGACAATATCCCTTGAGTGCCAAGGTTCGAGCCTTCGTGACGCCAAGTCCACAAGGCTTCCCCTGTTGTTCAGAAGGAGAAAAACATAAGAACAGCTATTGTTCTTTCGAGCCCGTTGACAAGAAACGGTTCTCACCCCCCCTGTTGTTCAGAAGAGAACAACGTAGAACAGCCATTGTTCTTTTGAGCCCGTTAACTAAGAAACGGTTCTCACCCTTTCCCCTGTTGTTCAGAAAGACAACAACGTTAGAACAGCCATTGTTTGTTCAAGCCTGTAGACAAGAAACGGCTTTCACCTACAATCCCCTGTTGTTCAGAAGAGAACAACGTAGAACAGCCATTGTTCTTTTGAGTCCGTTGACAAGAAACGGTTCTCACCCCCCCCTTCTGTTGTTCAAAAAGAGAACAACGTTAGAACAACCATTGTTCTTTTGAGCCCATTGACAAGAAACGGTTTTTACCCCCCCCCCTCCCTTGTTGTTCAGAGGAGAACAACGTAGAACAGCCATTGTTCTTTTGAGCCCGTTCGCCAAGAAACGGTTCTCACCCTTCCCCTTTGTTGTTCAGAAGAGAAAAACATTAGAACAGCCATTGTTCTCGAGCCCGTTGACAAGAGGCGGTTTTCACCCCCCCCTGTTGTTCAGAAGAGAACAACGTAGAACAGCCATTGTTCTTCAAGCCATTCGTCAAGAAACGGTTCTCATTCCCAAGACGCCACGTCAGGATCATTTAATTCCCCCCTTCGGCTGGAAATCGCCAGCGGACCGAAAATTCCTTCACGTCGCCTTCTTCTGCACAACAAGTATAATTACGTAAGCCGAACGTTACCTTTGAGTATTCAACCCTTTTGCCAACTCTATCCTGTGCTTTAAATGGTTTAGCGAACCATTTCATCCCTTTAATTTATATTTGTTTTACCTTTTTAAATCTCTTAATCCCCGGTTTAGCTCGATTTCCCACGACCCTTTCCAATTCTCTGTTTATGTCAATATTTTCCGTTTTGTGTGTTGTTGATAGTTTTTATTAATAAAACTCTATTTTATTAATGATAACAATATTATTATCCTTGAGCTCAGTTCCACTTCTTAAGCATATCGAAGATACATAATATCGGCCAGCCTAGACATCCACGCACTCTAAAGATAATTAAATAAGTTCCCTCAACGAATATTTATATATGGTATATCGTCGAGAGTCCATTCTACGACATCCATTAAAGCATTATTTAAAAGTGTTCCTAGTCCTTCCGATCCTACACTGTTCAGGTGCAGTCGGGCTCTCCAGAATAGATCACTGTTCTCGTAGAACTCATCTCATAGATTGATGAAGTGCGCCATTTCTTCCTGGCAGAAAGCATTCGCCGCACCTATTCATGCAAAAAATATCTGTAAACAATACGTTCCTACTATTTTTCTTCATCTTTCTCATCATTTGGTAGTAGATCTGTTCGTAAAATCTTGCTCTATATTAACCATATCCTCAAATATGCTTTCTAGATAGGAATATCCACTTCATCTAGTTGGTTTCTGTCCGCAGAAGTCCTCCAGTTGATAGAGTAATAGAATCCCCTAAAAGTCGAAATTCTTTTTCATTTTAATCCTGGTCAGCAGCTAAAACTAGAGTCATTTTTGTTATTATTGCCGGTGATATCAGCTTTGGCAATCTCGGTGCAGTTCCATGGCGAAACGGATTGAACACGTTGCCCTCGGGTATATAATGCTTGACTGGTAGGGTCTATTAAGAGGACGGAGCAGCCGCGGTTCAACGGTCAACATCACGGTCACATTTAAATTTCCCCGTTGCCACCAGAGTGCCGAGCTACCTACTCAATGCCCCTCATCCCTCACACTTCAAAACGCAGCATATGCATGTAATTACTGTAGGAGGGAAAGAATTATAACTTTTAGATCTCTATGCATGACAAGCCGACTACATTTGTCGGCTTAAAAAAAGTACACTCCAGAGGCGACGGTTTTGTTTCTATGGAACCATTTTGCACATACTCGTATATTAAAACCTAATTATAGAGGGGGGGAGAAACAAGTATATTATTTTTTTAATCTGAGAAGAGAAAAAGTATATTCTGAATATTTGAAAGAAAGAAAAGATTTTTTTTAATAGGAAATAAAATGGTTATATTTTCCTCACTGTCTTAAGGCAAACTTTAGTGGATCTGTACTACATAATAAAAAAGGATAATTAATCACTCGGTAAGACTCATTCATGAATTGTATGTAAGTGCAAGTAGAAAATTGTTCGCAAAACACTTAAGAAAGAACATCAAGCTTTTGAAGACAACACGAAAGAAAACACGAACTTTTCAGGGATCTCTAAATGAGACTTTCCAATGAACGGTTAAGTAGCGAACGATGAGCTTTAAGAAACTACCCAAGTGTACACCGATTTACATACCTGTACACTGAAGGTGTACAAGTGCAAAACATTACATATGTGCAGACGACAGAAGTTTAAGAAACTAGGCAGCTGCCACTCCAATGAAGGTTGTCGGGAATGAAATTTAAATGGTCATTTATATAAATAATTCGAAAGTTAGTGTGAATGCAAGAAATTAGACCGGGTCGCTTCTGCTTCGGTCAACGGAGGTCCAATCTCACAAGTTTTACTCTCATATTTTGAGGCTCACCTTTTACCTTTTCTTTAAAAAAACTGCTTTAATAAGGTTAGTAACTCTTCGATCACTTATTCATTAAATATGTGTTATGTGATTGTTTGTTCTTAATTCTTTAATATTGCGTGTAATTCATTCAGATCGTTGACTTTTTGAATTACTAAATTAAGGAATCAAAGTTCTAAGCCTCATGAAGAGGAAAATGTGGAAGAAAGTTCTTGAAACGTTTCTCGCGTAGAAATAGATATTCACCATGTTGGGTCTCTTGTTTGGCATCTTCCCTTTTGAATATATATATATATATATATATATATATATATATATATATATATATATATATATATATATATATATATATATAGTGGGTCCAAAATTTTCCAGCCTTTTTTTTTTAACTTCTTCAAGTATCGCAAATTTGGTCAAGTTTTAACGACGCGAATGTGAAACTTTTAATTTATGTGTCCTAAATTTCCTGCTTCTTCAGAGGATAAACGCACAAGTGGAAAATTTTACAGGCCAGACACGCGAAAACTTGTTGAAGGCTCAAACTCTGAAAGTTTGTTCTATCGAGTTCGAAAGGGATTAAGAATGCCTAGGAAGACGTCACTAAAATACATTTAAATAATAGAAATAATCCGAGAGAGCGATAAATTATGAAAATAGACTCAGTTATACATTTAAAAGTCAAAAATCATCACATAATAGGATAAAAACCATAGGAATGGATAAAACAATCATGGGCAATTGTTTTATTTGGCGGACCACCAATCTAAAATAAGTAAACAGAACTCTTTTAAAAAATGTAAATTACTTAATTTTGTCTCAATTTTGTAAATAAAATAAAGGATATAAATATTTTGTTGATCTGCAAATATTAAATGAGTGCAGTCTTTTATAACTTTTGGGTAGAGCAGGAGAGTGAGAATTTCGATGAGAAGATTCAAGCTCTCAGAACTGCAGTTAGATTATGATCAGTCATTGATCTTCTAAGTTTTGAATAATTATGCTTCATTAGGAAAAAGGCTTGTCCACAAATATACGGAAAACCGAACAAGACGAGCAATTCCTTAGCTGTTTTATTCAACTTTATAGAAAATTCTGATTTAAGGAGGCATAGAATTCAGTAAGGGCTATAGATAAAACTTGTTCTAAAATTCTAGGGGAGAATTCCAGTTGAATATTTCTTGAGGCTTTGTTAGCAGCAACTGAGAAAGTCAATAATACTAGTTCAAGCTTATCTCCCAACATTATATCTTAATTTTGACGTTTCCCATGTCAGCTTTTCAGATACAATTAAATATCTGGGCGTCATCTTTGATAGTTATCTCTCAAAACTCGTGCTGCTAACGTTTGTAAATCCTCTCTCTGCTTTCCCCGTAATCTCAGCCGCAGCCGCGTTCCAACTTTGACCGCAAGGGCTTTGAAATTGTCCTTTATGCCGCCGTCGTTTACTGTCACCTTTACAACTGCAGCTCTTTTCTCGCTGGTTCACAAGCCTCCACTCCTTGACACCTCCAACTGGTTCAAATCTTTGCTTCCTGTGTTTTTATCCTCGGGAGTGTTTCTCTCATGCAGCCCCCTCCCCCTTGATTCGCAAGCCTCACTGGCTCCCCATTCAATAGAGAATCACCTTCAAAGTCATCTTTCTTACATGTAATAACCCAAATGCTACAACACCCTTTTACCTGTCTATATCCCTGCGTTCTGCCCTACTATTAATTGTTGCTCTTAGTCGTCTAAGTTGAGAGGATGATCGTACTCTATATTTGCCCCGAGAATCGCTGCCGGCAGCGATACTATCGTCTCACTCCATTAGTGCCTTCAATCGTGTCTTAAATACTAAACTTTTGTCTCTAGCTTCCCTAAGTCAATATTTAGGCGCTTTGTGAATCCCTATGGCTTTTAAATGGCGTCATACAAAAATTCATCATTTGTATTAATACCTTTAAATCATTAAATATACGAACAAATTCAGGATGCAATTCTTCTATTGAAAAATATAACTTCCTATGTTTTATCTCTGAATTGAACTTTTTATCAATAAACTCAACTTTCTTCAAGGTCTTGAAATGGTCATTTTTCTTATCTTTCCCTGGTCGAGAGAAAAGCAATAATTTATTGAAAATTAATTTGACATTAAAATGCACTTTGTGAGCAAATTTGTCCTTGCCTCGCAACTTCAAATTTCACTCACACAAATACATAGCTGACGATGTCAACAACAAAGGCAAAATCTACTTGCCAATCATCTCTAAATCTTGAAAAGTCAGCTCCTTTTGAGTCTTTTCCACATAGATCATAATTTCATCTTTGAGTTCCAATATTCTTGTTAAAACCTTTATTAAACCCAACCATCTCACGTTGCTATGGTAAAAATATCTAAAAAATTCACACACTGTCACTTGTTTAAACCTTTTGTTCTGATATAATTTACTATTCTTGAGATAGTTTTAAAGCTTTACAAAGAGCTTTTGATTAATGATACAATGCAAATTAAACCCAATTTGTTGTTGTGGATTCATTTTAGAGATTTTATCCTGAATTTTCTTCATTGAGCTTTTGTTTTTTTTCAGTAAAAATTGAATAAGTATCGGGAGTTATAAAGTTTATCATAACTAGGCTCTAATTCTGCTTGAAATTTCCATATATTTTTTTAATAGATTTCTATTTGTGGTCTCTTTGGGAAGAAGGAATATTCTCAATTGTAGCATTCCCAAGCGGAAAATTGACAACGGGAAATGACCCAAAGCGGATATTGTTAACTGCAAAAAAAAACATAAATTCCCTCCAGAAAGGTTTATTTATTAAATTTATTATTATTTGAAATTTTTAAATGCCTTAATTGGTAAAAAAAGGAAAACCTCAAAGAATATGATTATAAGTAATAGATAGAAGAAATGACAATTTATCTTCTTGCTTATATCGACGGATGACTTGCTCCCATTCTGCAACAACACTTTTGTACTTTTTGAAGTAGGCCTATCTTCCCTTAACTTTACCTAGCCTAACCAAATTAAAACAAACTCATCACTAGCTCGAGATAATTTTAATAAAATTTTAAGTGTTGCGAATCGCAAATCGTTAGTATGTTTTTGGCAGTACTGATATGACGTACCGTAATGACTCATCGTTCTTAGGATTGGCATCATTGATGCTTTTCCTCTAGTCGGCAAAAGAGAGCAAAAGATGTTTATTATTTACTTCTGAAATATTTTCATAATTTTATTACTTACAATATTCTACTTGGCAATATTCACACTGTCAATTTTTTCCATTTTTACTCTACCAACGAGGAAATTCCGTACACGGTCCCTTCATTGGCTGCATTGCAGCTAGTTTTTCAATAATTTAACATTTTATTTTTAATTCTTCGAATAACTATCAACAACTTAGCTCTCTTTGACATCGTAACTTTAATTAGCAACAAAGAAGCAATCAAAATTTGAAATTTTGTTCTTTAGCAGCATTTCAAGGTCGACAGAAATCTCTGCAATATCCCTAATTAGAGCGCGTCGAGATCCTTCGCGATCCTCATTGAGACCCTACCGAAAGTAAATAGTGAAACATAATGAACGGAATAATAAAATAATAAAACATACGAATGAAAAGTAGCAAACATTTTCAACGGAGGAACGAAACCCTTTAGGGACTATACCAATTCGCTCCCCGTACCCTAATCTGGCATCCTTAGTTGCTTCAAAGGATACGGCAGATCCTACGAGGCTCTGAGGGGTGAATAGACTAGACGCTAAAACATGGGTGGTGAGCCGTTTCACTACTTCCTGAGAATTTTAAGCCCAGGCGAAGCTGTGCATACTCCCTTCCCCATCTCCAACCCCAGCCTCGATGTTTACACTTGTTCAGACTAAGCAGAGCCATTTGAGGACGCAATCATTAAACACGTGATTTTTTTTTAGAAATCCGTCTGGCAAGTGCCTGCAGGGGGCATAGTCTCCTAAATTATATTTTAATAAAGTCAAAAGAAAAAAAAACAAAGAAGCCAAAACCAAATGAAAAAAAAAGCCAAGGGATAATGCTTCGAAATATAAAGGCAGAATTATAATTTATGGATAAATATTTTGTGTAATGGGGAGATGCATCAGAAATGGTCATTTACTTTTTTTCACCGACTTCGTTAGTGGACGATTAAAAACTAAAATCCCGGCCAAATTTCCAGGGGTGGGGGTTTCCCTACCCATTATCTTTGGCAGGGGTGGGGAAACATTTTGGAGACGTGGTCGAAATTTCTAATGAAAGAAGTCGGCGGGCGATAAATAAAAGTTGACTCTTGTATCTTTGTAAATATTGTTTACATTTATTACATAGTGCGATAAAATCATGCATTAACATCTAAAAAAATAATACACAACATTTTTATTGACTGCCATCACGGAAATTAGACATACAAATATTATTTAAATTTCAGTATTTAAAATTTGTGCATACAAATAAATCATTCAGAGGGCGATGAAAATTAGGCTCGTGGGCGAAATTTCGCCCACGGGCGAGGGTTTCTCCGCCCCTGATCTAACGTTTAGAGATGGGTGATGTCTGTTAAAATTGTGTCGATATTTGTACTATATTTATTAAAATAAAGCAAAACCGGCAGGGGCATCGTAACCTGAATTATTTAAAAGATGTTAGCACACAAAATGGTAAGGTAAGGGAAGTTGAAAATATGCATCAGGTTCCTAAGGGTGGGTGCGCAACTCTTAGGCCTTCAAAAAAAGCCGTGGTAACAATTTGAAATCTGCGAGGCTTCCTAAGTTATAACTTGAGGGTGTATGTACTCCGTGGCCGAGATCAAAGAGCAGCTAATAAATCTCCTCTGGGTTACGAGGTCCTTTGAGGGTAAATTCGATCGGGTGGCAACTTGTCTCAGAGCCCTAAATTTTATATTAATTTTAATAATTTGCAGCTTAATTGAGGTGTATTGTTGGGTTCTGTTGAGCGACATCATAGCTGCAATCCTCAGAATGGGAACCAATGCGCCTAAAGAAAGATCAGGAGTGAGAACCACATCTACCCCAACCATAATTTAATCTACTTATGCGTTAATTACTCTATGTAATAATTTTTGTTCCTGGCCAGTAAATGTTATTTTCCAACTATTTTTTTTTTTGCAAAACAATAGATAATAGATATTTGTTTTAAACTTTGCTTTTTGTGGCTTGTATGTTGAAATATTTACTCAAACTAAAAAACACAGAGTTAAATTTCTACAATTTTATTGAAACTTGTACAATAAATATATAAAAAGGTAAAAAAGTGAACAGTTTTCCTCGATATCAGTTTGTAATGTAAATCACTTTCCAGTACATTCCTCCATCATATTTTCATTGCATACTCCTTGGTATCTATGTTAAAAGTTCAGCATATCTGGAAGGAAAAGCTCCTATTGCTCCTCTGAGTATGCTCCCATATTCTCCTTGAACTGGTCAACATAGGCTGTGTACCTTTAGCGCCATCCTGGTGCCCATTTAGCCATAGATTTTTACATGTTCTCAACTAGTTACACATAATTGTCTGCTTTGCAATTGGACAAAAAGCCCTGACACACCGAAACAAAACTCTTCCAGGCTTCCTTTTTTGTTTTTCGGGGAATTCTGAACAATCAATTATTTTCCTGTTTTGTAGTTGAACAATGACAAACTTTCACCTATGCCTCAGAGACTTTGGAAAAGTACATTTGAAGGTACTTGAAGGCTGCAGAATCTTTGTTAAGAGCTTTAACAAACTTCATCATGAGACATAGTTTTAAGTGCAATGGAGGGAACAACACCTGTTCAAGTTCTATCAATTTCTAATCGTTGAAATTTTGCCCTCGAATAGAGAACTCAGTCCTTAGTGGCCATTGCTTCTTCTGGTAATGTGATGTGGTATCTCTACTTTCCCAAAGACAGAGATGACATGGAAACTTATAAAACCCTCTTTGGATATACAGAAAAAAAAATACCTACTATTTTGAAGTTTCCACTCACTTCCCATCCATACTTTTAACGAGGGGCGGTCAATAAGTTTTGCGAATTGGTAGGGCAAAACAGAGGAAGGGAGATGGCTGTTTGTGGGGGTGTTAGGACAAGTTGTGACAAGTCAGGACCTGCAGCCGCACGCTCCTGCCTTGTCTATTTAAGAAGCAGTAGCTGATCAAAGATCGTCAATCACAAATTTTTCAACAATGGAAAAGGTTGAGCACCGCGCAGTGATCAAATTTTTGACCAAGGAAGGCAAGAATGCAAAAGAGATCGCATGGTTGCAGTGTACACCGACACCGCCCCTTTCTATGCAACCATTGCTCGCTGGAATAGGGAGTTCCGTCATGGTCGTGAGTCCCTTGAAGATGACCCCCGTCCAGGACGCCCGTCAGACGTGACCAACGAGGACAATGTGGTGGCCAGTGTGGAGAGGATGATCCTCGGAAATCGACGGGTGAAGGTGAAAGAAATCGAGCGAGAACTTGGAATATCTGCGAGAGTGCGGATTCGAGGAGCTTAACCATCTCCCCTACAGTCCAGATCTGGCCCCAAGCGACTACTTTTTCTTCCGCCAGCTCAAGGCTGCACTGCGTGGACGCTGGTTTGGGGACGATGAAGATGTCCAGCTCGCCGTCCAGGAGTGGATTGAACAGCGGTCGGGAGATTTCTGGTTGTCGGGAATTCAAAGCCTCAGGTACAAGTGGCGCAAGTGCATTAAAGTCGAGAGTAGTTATATTGAAAAATAATAAAACACTTTTCCTCATATCTCGTTTCCTTATATCCGAATTGCAAAACTTATTGACCTCCCCTCGTATAATTCAAAGCCTATGGCAGGAACTTGACACTGTTGTAGGCCTCCTTGAGCTATACTGAATTAGCTAAAGCAACGAATGGATGATTATTTCAATTTTAAAGAGGCATGGCTGTAATGCTTATGAAGAGCCTCCACTCATCTAGATTAAATGTAACTCCAACTGCATCAACCAGAACAGATACATATCATTGCAGTAGAAAAAAAGTTCAGCATTTTTTTTACTTTGACAAGTTAAGATCTTTAACAAGATCATTGAGGTATCTTTGCTTTAGATAGTATGGATTCCTCCCATCAGCCATATCTCTGACACTGTAGTCAACATTTTCATTGATTTCTTTAGTTTTTGAATCATTGCTTTGTTCTGAGGTTGGTTTATTACTTTCTTGAAGGGGTAGGTACACGAAGATCAGCACTATGTGGTACTGGTGTAATAGAGGATGGAAGGTCGGGATAGGAAATAGCAGGTGCGTTTTTGCCACTTCTATATTTGGAAGGGCCATGCAGAATTAGCAGTTGCTTGAGTGGTCAGTGGGTTCATGACAAATCCTGGGACTAACAAACTTCATTGCTCCTCTTTCCCCTCTGTACCATCCTGTAAAAGGAAAAATATACTTTATTACTCTTTTAGCTGACAAACAAACATAACTTAAATACTTGTGACATTTAATATGTTACTTTTTACAATAAACAACATTCTTACCTTCCAAGGTTTCCTTGCACGGGTGTGTTCTGGCAAGTTCTGAAACATTTTTGAAGCCATAAAATTCTACTAAATTCTAAAAACAATTCATTAAATCAAGAATGTTTGGGTGGAAAGTTCCTTAAAACAAATATTATTCTACAATATTCCAATGCTTTTTTAAATATACGATTTACAATTTTCTCCCATGCTTGGAAAAAAAGCAATATTCCACGCTTAAACGTGCTATTTGCATTATCAATTTTCGCTTAGGTCTGCTATTCGTGCTATTTGTTGTGTCAATTACGCTTAAGTGTGCTGTTCGTTTTGTTTATTACGATTGAGCGTGTTAGGTATTTATTATTTATTTATTCTCTCCATTACGCTTAAACGTTATATTTTTGATGTCCTTTATGCTGAAGTTTGTTTTCTTATTCGCTTCATTACGCTTAAGTTGCTATTTGTTCTGTCCATTATGCTAAAGTATGCTATTTATTCGCTTATTACGCTTAAGCGTGATGTTTTTTATATCAATTACACTTAAGTGTGCCATTTGTTGTGTCAATTACGCTTAAGTTTGCTATTCGTTCTGTTTATCACGATTGAGCCTGCTATATGTTATTTCCATTCTGATAAAGCTTACTATTTATTCCCTTCATTACGCTTATATGTAGTATTTGTTGTGTCAATTGCGCTTAAGTGTGATATTTGTTTGTCGGGTTGGGGAACTTTGGTCTAAAGAACTTTCGTCTAAAGGAACTTTGGTCTAAAGGAACTTTGGTCTAAAGGAACTGTGATCTATAGGAATTTTAGTCTAAAGGAACTTTTGTTAGTCCCAACGCCTAGCTTGGAAGGCGTGAAACCAACGTAATAGGGTTGTAAACAAAAGTGGAGTAGTTGAAGGCCAGAAAAAAGAGAAACCGATAAATGAGGGTAAGTTTTTTGTAAAGGCGGTCTTTTTAGGGGAAATTCTCTAAGCGATGTAAGCTCAGAGAACCCTCGGCAAATAGAGTCTCAAACGGATCAAATACTTTGGAAATTTGAGAGAGGATGCTTCTTTTAGTTTTTGCGATGAGGTCAAAAGAGGGAGGGATGACTGACAGAAAGTCAGTTTCTAATTCGTAATGGTACCTGAAAACGTGCTCGGTCCCAGTGTCATGAGTTTTCGATCTATTATTTGAGACTCGGAGGGTTCGTGTTCCATGATCTCAACTTGAAGCCTCCTTGTTGCATGATTTTGTTTGATTCTAGATATATTTCTTTAAGGAAGGTAGGGTCGGAGTTCGTGACTACTAAAGTATTAACATAAAACGAATTACTCAACGTTTTGCTACAAGGATTTGAGGTATAGGAGCTGAGATGGTAATTAAGGATGTATTTAAGTATAAAGGGGAGGAATTAAGTCCGAAAACGAGAGAAAAATAGCGATAAGTAAAACTTTCATCATTTTTTACCCAGAAAAAAACAGAAGTGATTTCTATCTTCTATTAATTTTAATTTGATTTTGAGGAATGCCTTTTCGATGTCCGACAGAATGACAAATTGGTTCGAACGAAATCGGCACAAGATGGTAAAAACGGGGGTGAGGAGGTCTATCTCCAAATAGGAGGCGTCATTGAGAGATGGAGATCCAAACGTATGTAAGCTGCAATTGAGGAGAGCCCTTATTTTAGTGATGGTTTGGACAGCCGATTTTATGAGGGGTCTATGGGCGATCCAAATATAGCGGTCATAATTCTCTGGGGACATATTTATGGGCTCAATTATACCTTCCTTCAACTGACTTTCGAAAATTTCATTATAGGCTTCCGTTAGCCCCTTTTGAGCTGAGGACGCTTTGAATTTGTTTAAAATACCCAAAGCTATTTTATAATTTGAGGGAAACTCCGGCGAACTTTCATCGTACCACTGAAGTTCTACAAAATACTCCGCACCCCTCTTTTCTATGGAATTATGAAATTGGGAGATTTTAATCGTATCCAGGAATCCCGTATCAACGTCTTTAATGCCCAGAGATTCCAAGCTAAACATATGCTCAAGCCATACGTCTAAATCTGTATCAGACTTGCATATATTGAGGGGGGAAAATAAGAATGAATAGGGTCAAAGCCCGTGCTGGCATAGGGGACGATGGAAGCATCCGTTCTTAGGTCGGTATTGGAGAGCCCTATAGCTGGTTTTAATTTAATCCCCGCCCCGTCACCTTGATTGACCTTGAGGACTGTGGAGTAGGTTCCCGTGGGGTTGCTCCCCGAAGCAGGGCTTCCGAGTTGAATTTGAATGTTGGGTTTTATGTAAGTTTGAATTTGAGTTTGAAGGGGTTTAGGATGACCGTTTGCCTCCGTCGGCGACTCGCCTCCCTTTACCCACGACAGCACTGGAACTGTCCCCATCCCCATCCGGACAGGGCCGGCGGCTAACACCAGGGTGAGGGGGGGGGGTAGCAATCTCTCTCTTAGAGGGGCTTTGGAAAGTTGTCACACTCCTATATGGGATGAGCCCAAGCCCACAGGAGAAGAATGCATCCCCGCCCTGCGTCTTATTTTGAAGATCTCTCATAGATTGGATGCAGTCTACCCCCAGCAGCAATTTATGCCCACGACGCGATTTTTCCCGCCGCACGAGAGGTAAAAGACTGTCTGCTAAAGGAGTCTCAGTGATCCGGAGAGTCTGTATATATTCGCCAATTCCAGTGACCGAAACGTCCAGGGACAAATTCAGATCAACCAAAAGGGATTCCTGAATAATTTGAGACCCTAAGTACAGGTCGGACTCCATTTACCCCAAAATGCAAGTTTTGTGAGCCAGTGAGCTTGTGAATTGTGCATGAGTATTTCGGAAGCTTGCCCAGGTTAGCACCCAATGAGAGAGCCCGAGATTCCGAAATGTAAGACCTTTTGGACCCAAAGTACAGTAGGGCCCTGGCAAGTCGAAACTTAACCCCCGGACCAAGGTGAATGGTAAGAATAGGGAGCAAAAAATTCGAGTTGCTAAAGGGACTCATACAAGAACCCTCGGCAAGATTTATCACCAACCCCAACGTTAGCACACGGCCTTCTCCCAGTCAGGTGGTTTCACCATGATTTAAAGTTTGAGGACAAAGGGCAGAAATATGTGTTCTCGCTTGGCAGAAGCTACGAGGAGGAGATAAATCTCTGGTCATTCGGACAAACATCAGAAAGGTACCGAGAACTGCTACACCTTTTGCATAGCTTTAGTTCGGAACACCTCTCTATCCTAAGAGTTTTAGTGGTGAAAACGGGGCACTTTAACATTGAATAGGTTCCTGCACACGTTTTACAATACAGATTAGGAGCCCTAAGAGCCTTAGGCTGGAGGGTATTTGAATTTGAGCCTTTGCTTGGAGTTTCTGCCCGGCCAACAGAAATGTTCGTCTTAAGCGTTTGGATGCACGGTTGATCATTACTGGGATTATTATAATTTAAGCGGGGTGATTTGATACCGTAATTTGGTTTATTTGAGACAAATGATTTATTTTGATTTGAGTGATTTAAATTTTTTAAATAGTTGCCATTGACAATTTGATGTGAGGGACCATTGAAGGGGGGATTAAAAATCTTTATGACCGGTTCCAGTTTTGCGAGGGTCCGAATAGTTGAGGAATAATTGTTAAAAAGATCAGAGAGAGAAGGATAATCACTCCTTGTAGTCAATATAAGTTGTTTTTTTTAATTTGTAGACATTTTGCCATAAATGATATGTGATAGTTTATTACCGACGCTACTTTCTCCAAAGAAATTTACATCGAAAATTTTTAGTTCGATCAAGAGAGAGCAAGTTTCATTTAACCAAAGGGACAGTTTGCATAAGTCGTGAAAAGAAGGGGCAGAACTAATTTTACCGAGATATTGGTCGTCAATGGCATCTTTGTCCAGGAATTCGTTATCCAAAAGTTGAAGAGCGATCTGATAATTTTCGTCCGTAGTACAAAGATGTTTGATGGAAGAAAATGCATACTTTTTCAATAGCCCTTAAGGTACGCCAATTTTGACGAATCCGAAATATTTGTTCTAGTTCCCAACAAGTTGTGAAATTGCGAAATGAAAGTGTGGAAGTTTAACTTGTCATGGGTGCCGGAAAAATGTTCACAAGAGAAAGGCCTCAGAGTTAGCCTTCCCTAGGCAGGCTACTACCGCTTTCAGGTCAGAACTGAGGTTGTTGGAGGTAGGATGGAGTCGTCAGGGGAGGGACCTTTAACTTTCCTCGATAAAGCATTGATTTGGAAGGTCACTTCTGACTCAAAATTGACCTGGGAATTCAACTCTGTTTCGAGGGAAGGATCACTATCGCGGTCATGACTTTGGAATGTTTGGAGAATTTTCTCGTCTAACTGGTTTACAGAAGTAAGGAGAGTTCTAATGGGGTTCAATCTAATTTGCACATATAACTCAGGGATGAACTCAGAGTCTAATTTGGCGCATATTTTTTTCAGGCTAAGAGTTATTTCGTTTTAAGGATAGCGCGGCTATTAACTAACTCTTTTAATTCAACGTCAAAATCAGTTAGGGAATGGAAGTTTTCACAAGCCATTTTGACCGGAGTTTGAAGATAAAGTGAACAAAAGGGATTGAAAGTTGGTGAGGGAACGCTAAAAATAAATTGAGGTTAAAGTTGAGAAAGTAGCAAACCAACGGGGAATCTCCGCTAGAACCAGACTCAAATTACCGGTTGATTAGGTGAACTATGAACAGAAACCCGAAATAAATTAAGAAGTCTTTATCTTTTCAACTTTGTTAGACCTAACGCCTAGCTTGAAAGGCGCGAAACCAACGTATTAAAGTTGTAAACAAAAAAGTGGAGTGGTTGGAGGCCAGGGAAAAGAGAAACCGATAAACTAGAGTAAGGTTTTCGAAAATATAAAGGTGGTCTTTTCAGGGGAGATTCTCTAAGCGATGTAAGCTCAGAGAACTCTCATTAGTTCACAATTTAAAATAAACGGTGGAGAGATGAGGTAAAGTTTAAAGGACTTGTTCCGTCCGCTCGGGAAATGAGAAAGTTTGTACTTACCTTGAGTATCTTCGGAATTAAGACCTTACCATTGAAAACCACTGGACCGTATTTTGAAGGGGAGAGACGCAACGAGGCGGGAATTTTGAAGAGGGATATGTTTGCGAGGCAAGATCGAACACAATTGTGTCTGGCACCGTCTCGCAGCGGGCAAGGCCCCGGGGGTGGGGAGGGGAAGCTCTATTCCCTCGCGTCCTAGGGAGTTTTGGGGCAATAAGCTCAGCACACGTGTGTGAATGTGATGGCGGGTGAATGAAGGTCCATTTGTCTTACATTTTGGTCTAGAGGAACTTTGGTCTAAAGGAACTTTCGTCTAAAAGGTTTTCCAGCTAGGTATTTAAAAAAAAAATTGTATTATCTAAAATTTATTCGTTTTTAATGAAATTAACAAAGTTTCTTTATTTAAAAAAAAGCATTCAGAATGAAACCAGGTTATAAGCAAACTCCGAAGGCAATTCTCCATAGAACGATTGCTGTAGTCTGTCACAATATTCATGAAAGGCAAAGAAAAGTTCTGTTTACAATTCACAAATCCATCTCCGCCTTTTCCATGGCAGAATCCAATAAGGGGGTAGTGAGGAAGGGGATGGGTTTTTATGGCTTTCAAACTGAAATTACATTGATGGAATATCTACTCACATCTACACGTGTGCACGCGCATTGCACACATGCTGTACTTACATGTATTTCACAATACATGTAAGTAAAGCATGTGTATAGAATACTTGATTGCGTTAATTATAATTTAAAAAAATATATAAATATTATGGCTTCCTATTTGATTTTCGTGTATTTATTACATTTTCTACGGATTGCGTAGTAAATATGATACTATCCATAACACAAGGTTGCAATTTCCGAAATAGTGGCCAAAAGTACCCCCCCCTTCTTTTTTTAATATGTCAGTTTTTATGATTTAATATCAATCAACACTGGTAAAAATAAGGGCTTAAAAATGGTTTTCTAGTGTCCCTATAAGAAAACCTTTTTTATTGAACATAATGTAATTATTTCATCACAAAATGGTAAATAATGCTTAAAAAATTGAAATAAGAAATCGCACTCAAATTAAATTAATTTAAGTATTATATATATATATATATATATATATATATATATATATATATATATATATATATATATATATATATATATATATATATATATATATATATATATATATATATATATACATTATGCAGAATACATATCTGCAGTTTGGAGTTTGGGGGTCGAAGTTGGCTTAAGGTTTGACCTGACCGGTTCGTGACGGAAAATAGTTATGAATTCAGTGGGGATGGTTTACTTTTAAATTTGCGGGTCCTTTTAAAACAAATCATTCAGAGTGCAAGTTAGCCAAATATTAACAGGTAGCTGGTACACGTTTAAGTTTATAAAAGAAAAACAATAACGAAAATGTACCTTTACTAACAACAAAAGAAATAGAATATGAATATACACGATATAGGGTTTAATGGAAATGATCGCACAGGGGAAATTAAATGTCGGCACGAGACACAGGAGGGATAATTATAGGATTAGGGGTCTGGTTCAGGTTGGTGATTAAAAGGGGATTCTATACCGAGGCTCGCACACAAAGGATGGGATGATTCGGGTAGGTCAGATTATAGAATAATCTGTAGGCGTCAATGGTTGCAACTGCTTAAGTGTTCGTTGAAAGGAAGGGCGAGTCGGAATACGATGACTGCAATGGGTAAGTTGGGTTACCTCACGGGGCGGATGAGGAAGCACACGTAGTTTGGCCTTCCAGGATGGAAATCCTCGTCAGATACTCGCCGATTGACTATGGCAGAGTTCATGGATGTCGATTTAGCCTTCGTTGTCGAATCGAAATCGTCGTTGTCTCCGATCTCGAGGGCCGATCTTTTCCTTAGCTCGCACGTGGTATTAAGCAGAAAGTCTTGAAGTGTTACACGCTAAACCAAGTTGGGGAATTATATAGACGGTCTGCGGGGTGGCTTTAATTGCTTGGTGGGAGCTTCCACAACTCGTGCGATCTTGGGGAAAAGGCAGCGACTCCTTCGGGGGAACCAAGATAAAGTTGGCGTAGAATGTTCGAAGAACTTCGATCTCTGCCGGAGGGCAGAAAGGCTGGCTGGAAGGGTATGTGAGACGACTAAAATGTGTCCCTAAGCAAATACAACTGGGGTTCAATAAAACGGTGTGGACCGCTAACCTCGCCGTAGATCAGACGCGCTTTTAAAGCTCCATGCAGTGAACTCGACAACACGTGGGTACAGAAGGGCACGGGTCGCTTTTTGACCTTATTCTTCTACATGGAGGTTAGGCATGATCTGGAGATTTACGCACCCTTCAGATCGCAAACGCTCTAAGTAGCCAACTCTTTAGGCATCTCGGGCTGGGTACCTTCCACACATTTTCATCTACCTTAATTTCGCCACCTTTTAAACAAACCTCTTTCAAATTTTCCGCCACAGATGCCTCTGTTGTCATTACGCTTTTTATTTATTAATAATGGTTAAATTAATTAAAGGCTATGAATATTATATATATATATATATATATATATATATATATATATATATATATATATATATATATATATATTTATTAAGATATTAAGCAAAAACCAACAAGGGCATCATCAAAGTTTTCTGATGCAGGTTTCATAAAGAAAGTGTTAAGTCAGGGCGAGGGAATACTTGTAGAATGCACATAATTCAAAGGGACACTTTTGGGTGCAACATATCGGGGGAGTAGGTAATACACGCAACTCTCCTTATCCCCCCCCCCTTCCTTCCAACAATTGCAAAATCAAAGTGACGATTTCAAAATCTTTTGAGAAATAACTAAAGTTCATCTGACTTTAGGATGCCTTTTCTTAATATTGCCTTGTCTTTTCTTCCCTTGTCCATTCCTTGCCTTTACCCACCCTCAGTACGGAGGTTTTCCTCTTCTTTCAATTTTGATCCATTATTGAGGTGTTTTTTTCCCTTTCCGGCTCGAACCCGTGTTTCGCTCGATTGCTCAAGACACTCACCACCTCCCCTTCCCCCCTCTCTCTCACTTGCTCTAGTTTCCTCCTCACCTCTCACGTCATTTTTCTCTCTCTCACTTGCTCTAGTTTCCTCTCCACCTCTCACTCCATTTTTCTCTCTCTCTCACTCTCTCAGCCTTTCTATCTCTCAGCACTTCTCTCTCTCTCTCTTCATTTTCATCACTTCTCGCTCTTCTCCCTCTGCCCTTCTCTACTCCCCACTTATCACTTATTTTTTCTTTCACTCTCTCAGCCTTTCTATCTCTCAGCACTGTTCTCTCTCCTCTCTTAGCACTTTCTCTCTCTCTCCATTCTCAGCACTTCTCTTAACAAGCACTTCTCCTTCTCCTCCTCTATCAGCACTTTCTCTCTTTCTCTCATCTCTCGGCACTTTCTCTCCTCCTTCCACGCTTCTCTCTCTCTCTCCCCTACATCAGCATTTCTCTCTCTCTCTCTCTCTCCTCCATCAGCACTTCTCTTTCTACTCTCTCAGCACGTCCCTTTCTCTATCTACAAAAAGATAATTTCTGCCTGCGTTCTCCTATTGAAAATCTATACGTTTGATTTCTACGAATCCTTTGCTTGTTAGAAGGATTGCAGCTGATCTCTTAGTTTCCTTTTTCGTCGCAAGATGGATTGGAGGAGGGAGGGGGGGGGATTGGTAGGTGGTCCGTGGATGGGTAAGGAGGGGGGCGGCGAGAGGAGGAGACTTCATTCCTTAAAGATCCTCTGATGCATGAAATCGAGGGCAAACAGGTCATTTCTTCTGATTTCCCTCCTTCGGAGAATTCGATGCCCCTTTGATTGATCAAGGCTTCTCTCTTCGGCGTCGGCCCAAATGGGGTTTATGGGGTCTTCTCTTCGTCCGGAGGGATGGGCCGAGTCTTCATTAGAGGAGACCAAGTTTATTCTTTGTTTCTTTGGCATTTTTTACGAGTAAATTGTTAAGAAGGGAGTTGAGGCTGCTCTGGGTGGGTCAGCGTTAAGCAAGGCGTCGATAGTTGTCAAGAAAGGAGTAGGCAAATATACTGTACCTGGTTGAGGAAGTGGCATGGGGTTCGTTGACTATAATTTATAGGGGTTTAAAGGGGTTATTTGAAACCTCTTTGGATGCGTTCAGGGGAATGGGACGAGTGAATTTAGACCACGAGATTCAGATAGCTCATAAGAACCGTGTCTGAGACGTGTCAAACATTAGTAAGAAGCAGAAAAGAGATTAATGAAAATAAATCTTCATTTTAGGGAAAATATGAAAAGGTGAATGATAGAAATTAATTACACTAAGAGTAAGATAAATCAGAGGTCAATTAATGAATGCAAGTTTGAGAAACGAGAAGCGCAAAATGAACACCGCAAGTAATCTCGGGTTAGCAATGAAATTCCCGAAACCGCGATTATCGCACGAGGCACAAGAGAATAGGAATTGAATGTAATCGTTTCTAATTGGCAGTGGAAATAATTGAGCAAATGGGTGCCCTGAACTATGGGAATCAAACCAAGCATGGAGGGTAATAAAGTCGGGGATCTTACAGGAGAGCATTAAAGTGCGAGACCAAAAAGAGAAATAAAAACTCACGCAAATTGACACGGCTTTTGGAGGAATAAGAGAAACTATAGCGTAGAGGTCGTCAGGAGACGCAGCTGCTTGAAGCCGAAGCGTTGAGAACTACCTCACGCATCCCTAAACTCGATGCGCCGCCTCAAGGGCGGCAGCTTGTAGGGAATCGAACCCGGTACCTTGACGCCAGAAATCCAATACTTCTATTAAGAATTTTTCAGTAAGTATAATAAAGGAAGAGTTATGGTAGGCCTGGTGGATTGGGGGTAAGCCATTCCCTCCTAAGTACTGGGTTCAATCTCAGCAAAAGCAAAGACAAAGCGTTTCGGAGATGGTAGGGAATTCCCGCCAATCACGACGAGGCACCGAGTCTCACGCATGCGCGAAGGCAGCTTCATTCACACACGTCGCCATTCAGTCGATGGACCGCAAATCCGGGAAATCATGAAAGCCCCGCGTTTTCAAGATTCAATGGACACTTTTGAGGCAGGTCTATGGTCATTGTTTATACTGAGAGATAGTTACAACACTTTTATCTTCGTTGCCTTCTTTCGTACAACATTACACTCGTTTGCTGGTAGCAAACGCATAGTACTACCGTATGTAGGTAGGCAGGGCCACTTGTCACTCCCATCGTGGCTGAGATCCCTCGACCGGGTAGTTAAAGACATATAAAGATCAAAATGACAATCACAGTTGAGCCTGAACGCATAATGGGCTGGTCCTCGTTAGTGGTGTTGGAAGGCGTCCAGATCGTATTATATGTTCTTGGCACTAATCAACATAGTGGGATCCTTCGTGATCTCCGAAGGGACACGGGGTGGTTTTCACCCCCCGTGGGAGTGCGTTATAATATATAACTTTTTAAAATAAACTGGCTACATTGCAGTTTATTGTAAAAAGGTATATAATAAACTGTAGTGTACGTAGTTTCTTTTTTTTAGTTATATCCTTCTTAAGTATGTTCCACAGCAGAAGTTTATCGTTAATATTCTTATACTCGATTTAATTAGTACATAGCGATTACGTAAACGAGAACAAATAGGGAATAATTAATTAAAATGATCCATTTTTACCATTAAACTTTTGTTAACGATCATATAACGGTAATATCCTATTTCTCTAAATAACACGAATTATGTTTATCTTATTAAGGAACCTTTTTTTGGCAATTGTGAAGTCATTTAAAAGATGGCAATCAGCAGGGAAAATGGCAGCTGGATATGGAGGCCACTGCAAAACTTCAGATCCCGATTATCTAATTCTAGAGAGACGTAGTTGAGAGCCCTAGGGCTCGAAACTGCCATAAAGAGGTATTGGTCCATATCAATTGACCTATGCAGGCGGTTTGATGACCAATTTTGAATGTACTCAGGTAATCTGGTGACATTAACAAATAGTTGTTATTGTTTTGCCTTTTTTAACCAAATCAAAAATGGATGATTCACCTACACTAGTACACCAAACTGTAACCATAACCATTTTGGGGACGCAAACGATGAACAGACTTAATGGATCCCTATTCTGCTTCACAATATGTGATGAACTTACTTTATGGATCCACATACTTGTTCATAATATGCGATGGACACATTTCATTGATCCGTATTCTGCTTCAAAACACGCAATGAAACGACTTCATGGATCCATATTCTGCTTTCCAACATGTAATGACCAGAATTTAGGATCCCTATTCTGGTTCACAACACGTGATGAATAGACTTGATGGATCGCTAGTCTGCTTCAAAATATGAGATGGACAGACTTTATAGTTCCCTATTCTGCTTAAAAACATGCGATGAACATATATAATTGATACATATTCTGCTTCACAACATGTAATTAACAAACTTCATAGATCCCAAATCTGCTTCACAAAATACGATGGACATACCTCATGGATGCCTATTCGGCTTCACATCATGCGATGAGGATATTTGCGGATCTCTATTCTGATTCCCATCATGCAATGAACAGACTTCATCGATCAATGTTTTGGTCGACAGCATGTGATTGATAGACTTCTTGGATCCTTATTCTGCTTGACAACATGCAATGAACAGAATTAAGGGGACCATATTCTGGTTCATAACACATGATGAACAGACTTCAAGGCTCCGTATGATGGTTCACAACATGGGATAAAGAGAGTTCATGGATCCGTATTTTGCTTCACGATATGCAATAAACTGACTTCAGGGATTCATATTCTGCTTCAGAAAAAGCGATGAAGAGACTTCATGAATCCTATTCTACTTCACAACATCCGATGAACTGACTTCATGAATCTCAATTCAGCTTTACAACATGCGATGCGAGGACTACATGGCTCCCTATGGGATGGGCAGTCTTCATGACCTTACAAATAATGGGTTTCGTTCGATCCATGTAGACCCCACTTTTTCCTTTCTAATCTCATTGCCTTAAGATTACATGAAATGGTGGCTCCACTGTTATGGGCCACTGCAGAAGGGAACTCTCAAGAGCAGGTTTGGGACTTACCCAAGGTTACTATTGGTCTTCATGTTTCAGAAACTAAAGTTTAGAACCAACGCTGAGTAGTGTAGCTCTCGTTAGTGTAGTGGATGCTCCGTTGGATTTTCTAAAGTCGAGGTAGGGATCCAATCGCAGTAAGCGCAGATAAAATTTTCGGCAGCGTCACGAGCTGGCTGCCCACTGGGCGGATACACTGATACTTCCGCGGTGGTAAGTAGCTCCATAAGCACCATCACGCACATAACCAATCACAACACCTCTTTTATTTCCTTTCCCGCCCTCACAGAACGACATACCCAATATCTTCTTCCACACACCTTTGATGGGGAAAGGGTGCCCCCCCCCTGGGGTAACGAAGGCTTCCGCCTTCACTTGGGTATAAAACACATAATAAGACGCGGGACCGCCTCCCCCCCCCCAACACACAGCGTCCAATGAGTAGAGGCGCATTTGGTTTCACTAGTGGTTGTCATTCTGCCAGATAGGCTCCAGAAATTTAAAATAAGAAGAAAAAAAGATTGTCATTCTGATCTTTATAGGCTTTTCATTATTCCATCGGAGGATCCTGAATAACTCTACCTATCTCCCTACGCTGTGCAGTTGTCACTGTGGGATGTCCAATTTGAAATCACTATACTCTATTGTACTCATTCAATTGCACTTAATTTAAATTAAATTTACTAATAAATACAATTGCATTAGTAAACATTTATGTAGTAGTATGTTGCACCATCCACTTCTCGCACCGTTGACGAGATCGACTGACCGGGTAATGAAATGCACATAAAGATTAGAACGACAATCCCTAGCAAGCCCGAAGGTGCCAGAGGGCGGTCCTCGTGTGTGCCTTTACACCATTCAGCCATCACATCCACGTTAGGAGTGTGTGGATATGGGTAATGGGTCTTCAGTGCTCCATCAACAGGGATACGGAACATAGGAGAGAGTGGATAGGTTGCGGTTTGAAACCGAGAACGGAAAGATAGCAGTGTCGGTCCGTAGGTCGGCGAGCCGGATTTTAACCATTTTATTTTTCAATATTTATCTTTGCGATAACATCGTAACTATTCGGCCAATTCTAACGAAATTTGAAACCCTTTTACATTCTCTTTCGAATAATATAAATGCCAAGGTCTTCCCAAGGTTAGTCCTGGGATTATTAAAATAAAACTAACTATGGGTTGGATTGCCCCACTTGTTGAAATGGTCATAAGTCAGAACAATTGAGAACACACGACTTATGTCTGCTAACACATTTTAAGCGGCGAATCAAAGAAATAGGCAACTCACTGTCCATTATAAGACAAAAGATAGAAATCTTGGAAAATCAAAACTGAAATACATTAAATTGGTAAAAATGGAATTTAAAAAATAGATCAGCCATAAAACCATTGTTCGCTGCATGGAGACTCTAACCAATAATGGCGCTTTGGGGTCTACTTATGAAATATCTTTACCTAAGCAAAAACCTGAAATTAATAAATTATAGGAGAGGAAATAATTAAATATCAATATTAACTATGCTGAAAAGAGTCGTGAATACACTTAGCAAAACGAGAGGGTTTTAACGGAATATATCTATTTTTAAAGGGGCCCATCTGCCACCAAAGGAATAAGTCGCCGTAATAAATAAGCCTATTAGTAGGCTACGTTAAAACACAAAAAAACGACAAAAGTAGTAAACAAACCGATAAGAAATAAAAGGAGGCTTGCTTCAGCGTCGGGGAGGGGCGTGCCCCTCACTCCCCCCCCTGCGCCCGAGTATGCTACCAACATCAAGAATACCAGTCAAATAAAATAAAGGAGGACAGCCTCCTCAAGGAAGATGAGTCTATGTGCACGAATTTAAACCGAATAGATGAGATAAGAAAAAATATTAAAGAACAGCTTATTTTAAAGTTAAGATGAAGGAAATTTTCAATGTTAATTGAAGAATATATTTAAGAGACATTAAAGCCATGTTATGTGTATATGAAAGTTACCAGTAGATTTGTAATGAAGATATTTTCTTAGATATACAGAATGCACTTATAAATATTTAGATGAACATTAAATGCCAATGAGAAATTTGTATTATTTGCTTCAGATGGTGCTCTTGCAATGATGGGTAAGAAATGGTTGTTTAAATGTTGCTTTTTTACAGTTATTTATGGATAAAATTCATTTTCCTAAATGAGATATTTAATTTACTAGTAAAATATATCAACACTATCGCTGTGAATGCTATATGTGAGCGTCTTTTGAAACATATTTCTGTAGATAGAAATGCAGACTATTTAAGGGCTCTCACTCCCTAATGATGTAAGGGGGCTGGCTGTTTGAAGGTAATTAATTGCCACAAAAGATACATGGAACTATTTGATATCCATAGTTTCTTGCAAAGGACAAACCTGAGAGCAAACTTCACCAACAGTAGATTGCAAATACCAAGATATTTGGCTTTATACCATTACCTAAAGTAATGTCAAGAAAACATTTCTGCTAGAAAGTTTGCCAAAGTTTATTTGATAAAGAAGTATGAAGTAACTGCGGCTACTGCTGCATTTGCCATTTTGTCTTTTAAAAACACTGAAATGTGATTATAAGAACATATTCTCTGATTGGCCAGAAATAATTTTTTATTCCCTGACTAATTCCACCTTTTATGAAGTGAGATGAATTATTAACTGTATAAAATACTGAATGATTAATCCTTTATAGCTATATTCAACGTAAAAGTAAACAAAATGATGCTGTGAGACAAAACCAAATATGCAAATTTATAAAATGTAGCAATAGTTAGTGTCATATCCATTTTCATACCTGCTAAAATTTGGATTCAGTGCTGTTAGTGATTTCATACAGAAAAAAAATCTATATTAAATAAAAAAACGAGGTGACATACTAACGAAGCTAATTTAATTTAACGCTGAAATCAATCATAGGCATTTGTATTAGACATCAGACTCAATGATCTCACTACATTGAGATTAACAAACTTCAATGAATGAAAATTTTGAATGGGTGATAATTTCACCTATTATTAGAAATTCAAAATAAGCTGTATAATTCTCATACCCTTTACATATGCCCTGCCTTGAAGGCTTACTGAAAGGTTTCATTCCGAACCGCTCTACGAACATCACTCGTGTGTTAGAACAGCTGGATATTAAACTTCGTTTTGTGTGTTTACTGGACAAATTGGGGGCAAATTAAGTATATTATGCTTGTTTCGTTTATTCAACAGTTTGTAACTGTGAATTTGTGTGTTTAGTGAACTATTTTTTTATAATGTTTATTTGGTTAAACGGTGTCTGAACGCTGTTATTTTGCGTACATCTATTTAAGTATGTATAGCTGGTATAGCTCCAGGTGCAAAATGTAGCATTACTTTAATTGGACATCGTAATCCGTCTAATTTTGACAGATTTTCGAAATTTCTTACGTTCCTCGAGCCTCAATTGGATTCAGAGAAAGTCAAGTTCACCTGTTTGGCTTTGTTCTGGAAGGTTGTCTTACAGGAAGCTCCTGATTCTCATTGTAAGATTGGGATATAATACTGATTTGGGTGTGTAGTTTTTCTTGTATTTATTTAATACATCAATCACTGTGTAATAAATACATTAGTGATTAATACTTTTGGGGAAGATAACTGGCAGCAATCCTGAGCAAGAATTTTTTTGGTGAGTGTTAACTTTGTCCTTAGTGAATTTCTGAGAGTATAGCTGTTTGTATAGATGGTGAGAGCATGCCGTTTGAAAGTAGTGTGTATGTGGTGTGTGATGCTTGTGGAGTTGAAAGTAGAGTGAATGTAACTGAATGCCGTGTGTGTTTTCTGGAAGGAAAGGTTAGGAGATTGAGTGGGGAATGCAAGAGGTTGAATGATTTGGTGTTTGAGGTGAGAAGAGATGCAAGTGTGCGATTAAAGGGTGAGATTAGTGCTAAGAGGGTGGAAGATAGGGCTAGGACTGGAAACAGTGTGGAAGTTGTGAGTGGTGATGAATAGTGGGTGAAAATGGATAGGATAGATAAGTTAGGACAGATTAGGTGCTTGAAAAGGAAGGACATAGAACCTGTTAGGTTGACTAACAGTTTCAATTTCCTGAGAGAAGAAGAGTGTGAAAGTGATTTGCCTGGTGTGATTGTGGATGAAAGCAGGATGGGTGGTAGTGTGACTGATAGCAGGGGGGAGGGTAATGTTAGGCCAAGACAGAATAGGAGAATGACTGAGGTGCTAGTTATGGGTGACTCTCAGATTAGGTATTTAGATAGGAACTTGAGTGATAGCAAGCGGAAGGGAATGAGAGTTTGTCTGCCGGGTGCTGGTGTAAGTGATGTTTGTGAGAGGTATGATAGGTTGGTTTCTGGGTGTGAGAGGGATGCAGTTGTGATTACGCATGTGGGAGTGAATGATGTAAAGAAGGTGGGTACATGTGAGTTACGTGAGCAGTATAAAAGTTTAGTTGAAAGGATGAGTAAAAACAGGGTAAAAGGTGTTGTTTCTGGTGTGTTTCCGAGAATGGATGTGGGGGTAGAATGGTTGTGGCGTGCAATTGGTTTGAATAAATTTGTGAAAGGTCTGTGTGAGGAGTTAGGATTGGTGTTTGTAGATGTCTGGGGTGGATTTTACGGGAATTGGAGGTTGTATGCGATGGATGGACTCCATCTTAGTCGGGCAGGTGTTGAGGTTCTATGGGGGGAGCTGGATAGTGTGATTAGGTCCTTATGGGTGGGAAACTAGAAGCTTTTAGAGGTAAGGGAATAACAGGAATAGAGGGCAGGTGTAGGAAATGGAAGGGATGCAGAGATAGAGGAATATCTAGGGGGGAGGGCATACTGATGCGTTATAGGGGGACTAATGCACAAGTGAATGAGCAGATAACTAGGAATAAAAAAGCATGATGCAATGAAGATGGGAATAATAAAAAAAACTTAAAAATATACTACACAAATGGTCAGAGTATAAGGAATAAGATAGATCTCTTAAAAGCGTTAGTGAGTGAAGAGAATTTTGATATAATTGCGATAACTGAGTCATGGCTTGATTTGACAGGTAATCACTTTAAACCTGAGGTTGAGATTGAGGGCTTTAACATCTTCCATACAGATAGGAATAGGAAGAGAGGAGGAGGGGTTATTATTTATATTAAAGATAATCTCCAGTGTTGTGTAAACAGTACAATTAAATTAGATGATAACACAGAGTCATTATGGCTAAATGTAAAGGAAGGTAAAAACAAGCTTGTAATAGGATTATTATACAGACCAGCAAATCTTAGTAAGGAAACTTCAAATCTTCTGTGTCAGGAGATAGAACGGGCATGTAGAAGTAAGCATGTGTGTATAATTGGCGATTTTAATTACAGAAATATAGACTGGGAAGCTCTTGTGGGTGATCAGGAGGCTGAGGAATTTTTTAATGTTGTCCAAGATAATTTTCTGAGGCAGATTATTAACGAACCCACTGGAGGTAATAATATACTGGATTTAGTTCTGACAAATAGGGAAGAAGTTATTAAGGATACTGAGATTGGAGGAAATTTGGGTAATAGTGACCATTGTGAAATTAGATTCAAGATGAAATGGAATGGTATTGATAGTAGCATGAACAATGTTAAAATTCCTGACTTTAAAAAAGCAAATTATAATGGGCTAAGGATTTACCTGGAGGCATTTGTACAGAAACCAGGCAATAAAATCAAATCAGGAATAGATTCAATGGTATCAGTTAGTGGAGACAATAAACACCAGGAGGAAGAGATTACAATTGAAGAGGAGTATGAAAGAATAATTGAGCAATTAATTACAGGTCAGATGATTAACATTCCATATAAGGAGATTAGGACAGATAAAATTAAGCATTATATTGGCATTAAAAAGGGCATTTATAGGAAAATAAAAAATGGAGAGGATCACTTAAGGCACAGATATAATGAACTAGCAAGAGATGTTAAAAAGTTAATTAGAGTAGCAAGGAGAAATTATGAAATTAAAGTGGCAAATAGGGCAAAGGAAGATCTTAAAAGTTTTTATCAATTATACAAAACTAAGGTTAGAGATAAATTAGGCCCACTTATAGATTCTAATGGAGAATTAGTGAGTGATAGGGACTCAATGGCTAGAATGCTAAATGACTTTTTTCTCTCAATATTTACACGGGAGGATTCTCTAAATATACCAGAGGTGTCAATGATCTTTCGAGGTAATGATGAAGAGAAATTAAAGGATATCTTGATCACAAAGGAAATTGATAAAATCATAAGTAGTAAAGCACCTGGTCCTGATGAGGTCTTTCCTAGAATTTTGAAAGAATGTAAGGATGTGTTAAGTGAGCCCCTAGCATGCATCTTTAGAAAATCATTGGAGAGTGGCATTGTGCCAGTGGCATGGAAGAAAGCCAATGTGATACTTATATTTAAGAAAGGGAATAAAACAAATATGGCTAATTACAGACCAGTAAGTTTGACATCAGTGGTAGGGAAAATGATGGAATCTATTATAGCAAAGAATATTAGAGATCACTTGGATAAGCATAAGTTCATAAAAGAATCACAGCATGGCTTTAGTAAGGGTAAATCCTGTCTGACTAATTTGCTGTCTTTTTATAGTAAGGTGTACGAAGCAGCAGATAATGATGAAAACAATTATATTTTATACTTGGAATTTAGTAAGGCTTTTGATCGAGTGCCACACTTACGGCTTCTGAGCAAAGTTAAAGCACACGGGATCGATGGCAGTATATTTAGGTGGATTCAGTCACAGCTTGGTGACAGACAGCAAAGAGTTAGTATAGATTGAGTTAAATCTGAGTGGGGGTGTGTTAGCAGTGGAGTTCCGCAAGGATCTGTTTTGGGTCCCTTGCGATTCTTAATTTATATTAATGATCTTGACATAGGTATAAGTAGTGACCTGATTAAATTTGCTGATGATACTAAGCTAGGTAGGGCCATTAGGGCTGATTCTGATGCTGTTGTAATGCAGGAGGAATTGACCATTCTGTCCAATTGGGCAGAGAAATGGCAAATAAGGTTTAACATAGACAAATGTAGTGTACTTAGTATAGGTAGAAATAATCCATTGAATAGTTATAAATTAAATGGGATAATTTTAGGGAGGACCGATTGAGAGAGGGACTTGGGTATGTTGGTAAGTTCAGACCTTCGTCCTAGAAAGCAATGCCTAAATGCTAAGAATAAAGCTAATAGGATATTGGGATTCATTAGGAGGAGTGTAATCAATAAGAGTGCTGAAGTCATTCTAAAACTGTACCTGGCGCTAGTTAGGCCTCATCTAGACTATACAGTACAATTTTGGTCACCATATTATAGGAAGGATATTGATTTGCTTGAGTCTGTGCAGAGAAGGATGGCAAAGATGATTGGTGGGCTAAGGAACTTACCTTATGGTGAAAGGTTCAGAAAACTAAATCTACATACATTGGAAAGGAGAAGAGTCAGAGGGGAATTGATTGAAGTCTTCAAATGGGTAAAAGGATACAATAAAGGGGATCTGGGTAAGGTTCTTATACTTAGTGAACATAACAGGACACGTAGCAATGGGCTTAAGCTTGATAAGTATAGGTTTAGGAAGGAGATTGGGAGGAATTGGTTCACGAATCGTGTGGTAGATGAATGGAATAGGCTCACTAGACATGTGATAGAAGCCTCCTCTCTGGGTAGTTTTAAGAATAGATTAGATAAATATATGGATGAAGCTGCTAGATGGGACTGACTTTTTTTATGTACATATGTATATATTTTTCTAAGGAGTGGGGAGATTATATTTTGCGTTGCATGAATGGACATAATCCTCTGTATGCATTTTATGTATATTGTAGATTAGATCTGGCGAACTCCTGTTAAGGGTGACAATGTTGATGACTTTTCTCTGATAAGAAATCTTTTGTGTGTTGACTGGAACAGGAGCTGCCAAGTGTAGGCCATGAATGGTCTTTTGCAGCTCCTTCTTTTCTTATGTTCTTATGTTCTTAATAAAGAACTTCTTTCATTATACAAAAATTCAATTTCAAAAATATAAATCCATATTATTTTATCTTTTTGTGCAAAATTATTTGACAAATTTAAAGAAAATTTTCATAAGAAAGGAAGGAGGAAGTTGAAAAAGCCTTGCAATATTCAAATTCATTGAATTTCGCCCCCAAATTTCCCAATATCACAAAAGTTATTAAAGAAAAAAATCACTTTTCAAAACTATAACGCTATGATGAAAAACTGGAATAAATAGCTAAATTGTTATATTATGTAGTATTCCAAAAATATTCCTTCAACAATAATACGGTGACCCTCAAAAAATGGGCCTGCCCCCCCTTTTTTTGATATATCCTTCATTCATTCACTAATCACCCTTACCTTGCAGGACATAGCAGAAACAACGCGTGTGAACAAAACTAGATTTTAATGGGAACTCCAGCAAATAATATACTGCGTCAAACAAGACAGGCTCGTTCAAGAAAGTGCAGAGCACTTTCGTTCATCAATTCAAATCTGAAAAAGCCACCTATAAGTGCAGAATTTTAGGACTGGGTGGACCACTTTGAGAACTATGGGACAGTGGAGAACCTCAATGCAGCCAGTAACAACCGTCCAAACCATTAATTACTCCCCAGGAAGCGTATTACTCTACTGGTCGAGAGCGTGAGAGAGTCATTTTAGCAGAGTCCAAAACGCTCTGTGCGCAAGCGGACTCAGTCCTTCGGTATATCCCGTGAGACTTGCAGGAGAGTGCTAGTAATGGATGTAAAGGTTTACCCATACAAAATACAGACAAAGCAGACCCTTACAGCGTCAAACAAGGAGCAGAGAAAGGCTATGGCAGTCAAGATACTGGAGAAGATTCAAGAGACCCCAACTTTCCTTAACCTCCTCTAGACCTCAGATGAAGCTCACTTCCATCTTAAAGGAAAGGTAAACACGAAGACAAATGTCTTCTGAAGGACCTCCAGACCAAATGAGGTATCCACCAAGCCCTTATACTCCCTTAAGTGCACGGTATGGCCTGCAATCTCAGCCAGAGGCATCATCGGACCATTCTCCTTCAAGGAATCTGGCGCAACAGTGACAGTCGCCAAGGAGCTGTATGTTAAGGTCCTCAAAACCTTCAACAGGGAGCTGCAGACCCTGTTCCAGTCGCTTATGGGTAAGTTCTGGTTCCAGTCAGATGAAGCAAGCTCTCACACTTCAAACCTGTCCCGAGATTGGTTGAAAGAGAATTTTGGTGGTTGTGTGATCAGTCTCAAGACTGATTTTGAGTGGGAACCTCACAGACCAGACCTTAGCTCCCCATATTTTTTTTATTTGGGCTCCCTTAAATAAAGATTGTACGCAGGAAGACCCAGGAACATTACGGAACTCAAGGAAGCCATCAAAGGGGAGATCAGAGCTATTAGTCGGTCGGTTTGTAAGGAGGACATGAGCAACTTTGTGCTGCACCTCAAGAAATGCACAGAGCTAAATGGAGGTCATCTCGAGCATGTGTTCTAAAGAAAAGAAGAAAAGTCCAAAGACTCTCATGTTTTGCTATGATGTTTTAAAACACAATAAACTAGTTATCACCAAAGTTTCATTCAATCCTTGCAGAAAATTAAGAAATGAGGCCTATCAAAATTTGGGGCCCGTTTTCTGGAAAACACCCTGCAGTGTGTTTTATCTTCTTTCTGAATAAGTTAAAAAATATGGGACTTCATGGGCCCAATCAACCTCTGCAGCAGTTAAATTGGCAGCTCACACCATGCCTTAAAAATTGCCTTTGTCAGATTTTCAACAATTTTACATTGCTTTCCCTATTTGTATACACCTTTATGAGCCACTCCAAGCATTCTTTATTGGATTGAATTCGGAGCTCCATGCTGACCATTGTAAGATTTCAGCACCAACAGCATGGATGAAGTCTGATTTGGCTTTCGCCATAAGAATTAGCTCATTATTTGCTAAAAAAGGAAGTTTACTGCACAAAACTATTCCTTATTCGGCAATGCTTGGTCCCTCCAATATATTCATGAATAGTGTAGCATTGAAGAGTCCATCCATGATAAAACGTAATAACTTCTTATTTCCACAGATTAATCACCACTCTTCTGACACCTAGAATGAGTATAACTTTTCAAACATTCATTTGCCCAGTAATAGTTTTAATCATCAGGACCATTTTATTTTGTTCTCGTCAGGGAAAAAACTTTGGATGCAGGTGAGCTCTCAGAAAGCTATCACAATTGTTCTTTGATTCCTTTGTGAAGTGGTTGTTAGCCATCTAACAGCATGAATTTTATTTTAGCTATCAGCATCCTCCAAACAATCGTCCACATGAACTTTATTCCACCTAATTCTTTTGGCAATCTCGCGTTTACTCAATCCTTCACCTCTCAGCGCAACAACCAGAGAGAGATCTATGGATCAATCTTACACCAAATATATTTGAATAAACATCGAAAAAATAACTTAATAATTCATAAATTAATGAAAAGATAACATTTTTATTTCAGTATGTGGAAGAATGAGAGAGATAAGGAATCCATTTCCCTCTGACTTTCCCAGTTAAGGGTTGACCGCTCTAAATTCGTCTTCCCCATATACGGCGAAAATTAGAACAATGGAAAGACCATTACGTAGGCATCGCGACTTCGTGCTATAGAACCTTATCGCAACCCAAGGCAATTAAGGAAGTCTGTTGGCGATGACCTCTCTCTCTTCGTAAAAATAATTTCGGGCTATATATTCGACAGTTCAGGATTCACATGCAGATTGTGTCTGAATCCGCCATAAAGTACGTTAGGCGTAACGTCTTCGTTAGTCGAGAAAAAATCGATTACATTCTCGTCCAGAGAAGAATTGAGTGATTGTCGAAGAGCCAAGCAAAAGCTAGTGGTCACTCAGTGTTGTTCTCACCACGTCTTCGGATTTTAAGGTTCGGAAAATCCATCTTCGAAGCACCCTCCGTTGAAGTTAAATTGAGCGTCCCGTGAGACGCCCACAAGTTTAAGGTCGAACTTACCTACCTGGTCCTACTCGCCGCACATCAAGATAAAATGGATTTAACCCCCACTTCGTCACGCTCCTACCACCCTCACTACGTCGAGCCTCAAAGATCTGATTTGCTCTAGAACTTGCATAATTGTAAAATCATTACTTTATTAATTATCCCTCGGTTTAAACTTAATTGATAGTGTTAATCATCTTAGCAGAAACCGTCAATATTTAATTGGATTGCCATTTAACTTGCCCTATATGTATATGTAATCTTTAGTCCTATTAAAGTATATTTTTGTAACGTGTTTTGAATAATCCTTGTCTTAGCAACTGTGTATTTAAAGCACTCTTAGAACCATCCCCAGGTGGAACTTTTTGTCGGCCAGTAAGGCCTGTGTGCGTATAACGGCGTACACCCAGTCATACCACGACCCAGTATATTTACTACAGATGACAATATGGGCGGCCCGGTCGGTTTTTAGTACGATTCGATCCTTAAATAATTTATTGCTATATACTTTTAAACTTGAGTTTAAATTACTGACTTAGCAGAAATCTATATAACTTTTATTGTTCTCTCTTTAAATCCTTTTCTCTTTCAGGTCACACTCATAAAGATTTTGTGTGCATGTGTTTGTACTTTTATAGAGCACCCCTTTATTAATGGAAAGCCGTTAAGTTTTCATAAAAAAATAAACTAATCCCTTTATTATTATTAACATATCATTCATTGTTACAGATAGATGATATTAAGAATTTTTCGCTGGACGCGAATTTTTAGTCGTAGGTCGGTCGGTTGGTAACCATTTTACTTCTCAATGAGTTTTTTTGCAAAACATCGTAACTATTCGACCGCTTTTAACGAAATTTGAAACGCTTATGTTGTTTTACATTTTATTTTGAATAATATAATTGTCAAGGTCCTACCAAGGTTATTCCAGGAATCATTGGAAGTTTTGAAGGTCATATGGTCATAAGTCAGAATAATTGATAGCACGCGACTTAGATCTGTTGAGCTTGCTCCCTCATTTTTCTCCTTCTCTGCAAGAATGAGTCTGCAGAAACGAACTTGGCACGTCTGTATTAGTTGGCTCCTTGTTAGCCCTTCCAATGGATCGGCAGATAACTGCAATGGTGTGTGTGATTCAAAGAGTGTTAGAGGATTAAATTCTTTCCCTTCAACAGGAATTACAGGTAGTGCACTTTGATGAGGCAAATCGGCACCCACGTTGAGGGATACACACCACCAAAGCTCTCGAAATCTAATACGGATTTTGTCATGTTTTATAGAAACTCGCGATCTTTGAGAAAGAAGATCGATGAATTGAAAAGCTTAGTTGTGACATAAGATTTTTATATTATTGCAGTTAGAGAGACATAGATAGAGAGTTCTAGAGGGGACTTCTTGGAAAATTAACGTACTTGGTTACGAAGTTTTTAATATGCAAAGGTATAAAAGAAGAGGTAGAGCTGTTTTATATGCTCGTATATAAAACAACCCGTCGCGATAATGAAAGGCATCAATATAAATATTGTCTGAAATTTTAGCTATCGAGCTTGTGAACAATAATATTAATAAAAAATATCATCGTGGAATATAAGTCACCAAGACAATAGAGGAATTATTCTTATGAAACAGTTTCGGCTTTAGTTAATGTAGGGGAATCGTCACTCGCCCGTTCTCTCTCAGTGGAGACACGGGACGGTAACCGCAAAAACCTCCAGCCCCGGCACTGTGGGGTCAAGCTCGTAACCACAGTGCCTCGCCACTCGTCGCTATGAAAAGCCGAAAGGTTTTAAACTACAAGATCTCCCCTACGAGAGTATATTCAATTTCACCTTAAGTAAAAAATTGGAGACCCGTTTCTCTCAAGCTCAAAGGCCAGCTGGAGCAGAGTTGAGACTTGATGAGAAAAACCGTTGGAGTAACAACCCTCCTGCGGCCCGTCTACAAGTCCCTTCCTCCTCTTACCCCTACCCAAGTGGGGTGACGAGGTATAAATAAGAAACACTTAGGAAAAACTAGATAGAATACGTCAGTCTCCAGGCTACGAAGTCCCCGGATAGAAGCTGAGCTACCGAGACTGAACAGGTAAAATACTTGAGTCGCCAGACTACGAAGTCCCCTACAAGAGAGGCAAGGCTACCTAGGGGGCTAAGAAGCAGTTTATCCTCGAGCTAGTCCCTGGTTATTAAACCGAACGTTAAGTTAACTTGTTCAAGTTCAACTTACTCTCATCAGAGAGACTCCTCCTATATTGGGGCATTGTAAAAGCCAGGGAGATTCCTCGCCCTTGAGGAATTACGAAAAGAAGAGGAAAAAGGCTCCACCTTGAGCCCGTTACCCGGTGGCCACACTAAACTCATAAGTTAACTTGGTTGAGGAACCAAGTTCAACTTATTCTCGTCAGAGAAACCCCCCTCCGTTACCCTCGCCCTTGAGGAAGAGTGAAACTAAGAAGCAGCTTATCCTCGAGCTAGTTCCTGGTTACCAAACCGACCTTTAAGTTAACTTGTTCAAATTCAACTTATTCTCGTGAGGGAAACCCCCCTCCTCTATCCTCGCCCTTGTAAAAGACCCGCCCGAGTACAGTCCTCGCCCATGAGAAATTACGTAACAAAGGAGAAAATCTCCCCCTCGATTCCGTTACCCGGTGGTCACCTTGAACTCTAAGTTAACTTGGTTTAAGAATCAAGTTCGACTTACTCTCACGAGAGAGGCCCCGCCTACCTTGGTGCCGCCTAAAGCACCGTGATTGTTCTCAACCTTGAAGACCCCCGTCCCCTTGAATACTGTGTGGACCCCCATCTGCTACACTCGCCAAAGTACCTCGTGATCTCGACCACCTCCAACAATCTAGTCGAAGCACGCGTCAAAGGACCTACCAGATTCCTGTGGTGTCTGGGGCTCATTGAGTTCAAGGTCAAACTCAAACCAGCCGCCAGAGCAACCAAGGTATTTACTCCAGTAGATACAATTAGCCTATTTCTTGTATATTGAAGTGAGTATCGATTTTAACCAATATTAGAGGGTCAAGTTAATTGAAGTAATTATTGTGTATTTTAATATTTGGAGTATTTTTGTTTTTCATGTTTAGTTTTTGTGTAGTAAATTGTTAAATTTAAAATATAAGTTTATTTTCAGAATTCCTGTGTGTTTCCTTCTTATATTGACGTGTTAAAGCGGCTCTTCCTTAAAAACAACAAAATTAGCACTCTTAGAACAAAGCCTAATTCATCAAAGAAGTATATCACGACCAAAAAGAATACCACGACAAAAGTGGTGTCAGGTGTGGAGTGATCAAAAGTGGAATTCTGCTACAGTTAAAGTAAAAGTAACGGTTATATGCAGTGACTTAAATTTTCCGAACGTAGATTTTTCTAAATAAAGCGGCGAATAATGCAGGAAATCGATTTCTAGCATTTATACATCATAACTTTCTGCTTCAAAAGGTAGACGAACTAACATAAGAACAGAATATGATAAATTTAATCTTGCCAAATGAAGATAAATTAATTGTGAATATACACGCTGGCAAAGCAGTTGGGAACAACGATCTTATTATAATTTTATTTAATATAAATATTGTGAAAAATGTTTGCCAGAGCATTCATCTCAACCAAAACTTTAAATCTTGTAAATTTTTTTTTATCTGGCGCTAAAAAATTATAAATTGGGATGAAATTTTAAAAGTTAAAAGCACCCAGATTATGTGCAATGATTTCCAACGTTAACTTTTCACTAAAACTAACAAAATAATTGCGTTATAGACCTAAGGCTTCTAATAAATAAAGCAGGGTATCATTGGAAAAAGGTGAAATTATAATGAGCATTATAGAACGTAACCGATTATATAAAATTTTGAAAATCAGCAATAGTGTTGAGAATCGCAACCAATACTCTTATTTTCGCCGTATTGCCAAACGCTAAATAAGAGTAGACAAAAATAACTATATAAAAGAAATAGCCTCACTGGCGAAACACAAACCCAATCGCTTTTATAGATATTTATATAATCATAAGGAAATTACATTGGCATCCTTGATAATGTTGAGTGGGTCATTATGGACGATCCCAATTACGTTATGTTAATATTGTGTGAATCTTCTTACCGTCGAAAATGTGAATAAATTACCTACGATATAAAATGTAACTAGTATTGTAACACAAATGCCGAGGCTGCCACTTCGTCACACTAATGCTGAGCCTGCTAGTTTAGTGACGACATCGAATTCTTTAGATTAAAGTCGTTGATTAGTTTGACGTCATAACGAATCCAGCCAGTAAACCCCATCAGTTTCCCCCCATCCTTCCCAGTCTCTCGTTATTTTCCCTCAGCCGTAGGAATTTGCAGGCAAAGCAAGCCTCAAAACCCTTTTCCTTTAGTTGTACTTTCTATTCTCCACCATTTTGGTGAGGTCAGCAAAATTTGGGAGTATAGTCTCTGATTAGTTTGAGTTCATAAGGGCGCCCCCCGACAGTACTCTTTTCTTTTAGTTGTACTTTTCATTCTCTAGTTATTTCCCTTCAGCCGCACGAGCTTGCGAGCGAAGCAAATATCAAGCCCATCTTTTTTCACTTGTAGTACCTACTCTCCGGATAGGTCTAGAATCTAGAAAAAGAGGTAGAGGCAATAATTTATATAGATAAAACAAACAGTTGCGATAATGAAAGGCATCAATATAGATATTGCCATAAGTTCTAGTCATTGAGCTTACGAGCGAAGCGAGCCTCTCTCTCTCTCTCTCTCTGTTCTTTTTTTTTGATAACGAAAATAGAGGGAAAGGTGACGCCCCCTTGTCGCAGGAAGAGAGCTTGTGTGGACCTTGGACTTTTCGAGCTATGTCGGCGGGGGTACCTCTTCTGGGTACCCCTGGTAGGGCTTCCCTTGTCGATTTGGTCGGAAACGAGGTTCCAGACTAAGTGCGTCATTCCTTCCTTTTTCTACTCTATCACTCTCCTTTTTTTACTTTTATGCTATCTCCCACTCATACAAAAAGAAAAAAAAAACAAAAAAAAAGCCTACTCCTATCGTGTCACTCTTTCCCTTTCTTCCTCTATCTACCGAAAAGGACCTGGCAGCTACCTCATGCGTCAGAAGAGAGGCTTTGGAACCTCTATAAACAACGCCAATCGACGCTCACTGGTTGCGAGAGACTAGGACTAGAGGTGTCCTAGGCGTTGGGGCACGATTAATCGGATGAGGGTAGTGCCTCGTTAACCCCTTCCCTGACGCGTAATTATTGACCGTTCCCAGTGACCGTTGACGGGTGCTTATGGTAGCATTGGTCCGAGGTGACGGCCCTTTGTTCCCATGTTGGTTGCCAGGCCAATAAAAAGCCTTGGGTCGAGTTCCTTGGTGTGGCGGGATATCCATTGAACGCTACTCCGAGATCCTGGCCGTTGTGAAGGGAACTAGTAGGAGTTTAGTACGGGGCGTGCTTCGTTGTTGTTCACCTGGTGAGAAATCGATGGCCCCTTCGGGGACCGTCAGTGCTGCTTGGTTGGGAGCCACGGCACGCCGAGGTTTGACGACTCGGTCGGACGAACAGCAGCACATGGAGCGTACCTTCTGAAAGATCCGAAACCTCTCCGATGGATAGGCGGGAGCGACTCACGCTGGGAGAACTCACCAACCCCCCTTTTTTATCATTGATTGGTCACGAGTTTTCAGAGAGAGAGAGAAAGCGCTCAAAATGACAGGCAAAAAAGGACCCGTTCGTCTCAAACACAACTGTGCAATATGCCAGTTAGAAAAGTGGTGCGTTGACTTTCCGGAGGGCTGCTACTCAAAATGCAGCCCTGAAAGTATCTGCACTACTTGCATATTGACGCGAGAGGTGGAAAAATTAAAAGACCTCTATAGAGCCTCAGAGGAGAGAGCTAAGGTCCTTGAGGGGAAGTTGGAGAAGCTCGAAGCTTTTAACGTGCTCAGGTTCGATGCCTAGAAGAGGCGCCGCCCACTGACGTTTCGGAATCCCCTGGTAATGAAGCGGACATTCCGGCATCATCTGAGGCTAAGCCAGCTGAGGCGAGAGAGAAGGAGAAAAAGAAGAAAGGAGAAACGAAGAAAAAAAAGAAAAGGTGATAGTTGAAACAAGAGTAGAACCCAAAATAGAAGAAAAACAGATAAAGAAGAAGAAAAAGAAAGATAAGAATGTGGAGAGTAAAGAGGAAAAGGGGAGGCCTCTTCCACAAGGGAAGACCCCGTCTTCAGAGACCAAGTGTCCGAAGGTCACCCTCATTGGTGACTCGCAAACACGGGATCTGCAGCCGCTGCTAGCGGCCCGCCTTCGCACTAGCGTGAAGGTAAGCTGCCTGTCAGGACGGGGTAACCACACCATCAGAGTAGAGGCAGAGAAAGCTCAGATTTCTGAGAATTCTGTTGTTGCTCTGATGGTGAGCGGCAACGACATCTACCTCAGAGGGGGTAAAGTGGGCCTTAGTGGTAAGACCATCCAAACAGTGATGGGAGCCGTGGACGACATAGGGCTTAAAACCCGCAAACGTGTGGTGGTTGGGATGCTTCCGAGAAGAGGTCCATCCCGAACCGCTCACGAAAGAAACGTAGTAGTGAACAAAAGGTTGGCGGATCTCTGCACGGCAGAAGGAGTCTTCTTCGTGGACCCCTATCGTACCTTTATCGGTAGAGACGACCTCTACCAAAGGGACGGGGTACATCTCTCCTTTAAAGGGAAGGCCTTTCTCGCCAATCTAATTCAAGATGTCGTGGAACGCACCCAAAGGAGCGTTCGAAACAGAGCGAAAGCGGACGTGCGCCAGCATGCCCGTGTCACTCCTGGAACGACCTTCTCGGAGGTGGTCAAAAAGGGTGTGACCACGAAAACAGAGAAGCCGGGAAACGGAAGAGCGTAGGGAGTCCTACACTAGGGGACTCCCTCAAAGTTCTTCTGTTCAATGCGAGGTCAATCAGGAATAAGTTTCTTGAGCTCCGTGGCCTCGTAGTAACAGAGGAACCTGAGATGGTGGCCATAACGGAGTCGTGGATAAAAACCTCAAGCCGAGATTTTGAAGGTGAATTCACGATTCCCGGTAACCAGCTCTTCCTGAAAGATAGGCCAGACAGAGAGGGTGGCGGTGTGATGTTGTATGTCAAGGATACTCTCAACTCGACGGATTGCAACATCATATCCGACCATGAAATACTAGGTGTTGACCTAGAGATAGGTTTTGCCAAATACAGGACCCTGGTTCTTTATAGACCTCCTGCCCAACTCGTTGAAAAGGACAGAGATCTGTACCAGCTACCAGGAGAACTTGTCGAAGACAGAGTGTGTATCGTCATGGGGGATTTCAACACACAAGTTGACTGGGAAACCAGAGAACCCTGTGGCGAGAACGCACTACTCCTGGAGTTCACGAACAACGAGTTACTCACTCAATGGGTGAGAGAGCCAACGAGAGGAGACAATATCCTCGACTTGGTTTTTACCTCTGAAGATGACATCGTTGAGGACCTCTCTGTTGGCGAAGAGCTCGGTGGCAGTGACCACCGACTAATTAGATTTGTAGTCAAAGTCCCCAAGGCAGAGCCTGCAACTAGTAAATCAAGGAAACTCGATTTGAGAAGAGCAGACTTTGCAGGTCTACGCGCGGGACTGACTGACGCGAGGCTAGAAGAGTGCGATGCTGTTGAAGACTCTTGGAACAGTTTCAAAACCACATTCATGAGTCTTCAATCGCGTTTTATTCCTCTGAAATGCCCCCGTCGGTCTTCTGTTCAACCAAAGTGGTTTAATCGAGAAATCGGGCAACTGCTTAGGGAGAAGAGAAATGTGTACCGGCAATCGAAGATCTCGGGTGACTTTGACGAATACCGGAGGCTAGCCAGGAGAGTGAAGTCCAGTATAAGGGCAGCTAAGCGGTCTGAGGAACTCCGAGTGGTGAGACTCTGTAAAGAGAATCCCAAGGAGTTTTTTGGATATGTGAACAGCCGTAAACCAATCCGTCGAACGATTGGCCCTTTGAGGAATGAGGAGGGGACATTAAAGCATTTAGATGCAGAAAATGCCAACCTCCTCAACGAATACTACTCTTCAGTGTTTACTAAAGAGTGTGGTCCCATTCCCCAGCCGACGGATTCCTACTCGGGGGAAAAGCTGGAGGCAATGGACTTCACCGAAGGAGAAATAAAGAAAAAAAATCACTGACCTAAAGACGAATAAGTCCCCTGGACCGGACGGGTTTCTACCTAAAGTGTTGAAGGAAGTGTGCGATGAAGTATCACGACATCTGTGCGCTATCTTTAACATGTCAATCCAGGCCAAATGCGTTCCTAGAGGCTGGCGTGAGGCGGAGGTGACTCCGATCTTCAAGAAAGGAGACCGTAGCCAACCGTCGAACTACCGACCTATCAGTCTGACTTCGATAGTCGGTAAACTCATGTAAAGCATCATGGTGGACAAAATGACGTCGTATTTAGAGTCAAACCTGCTACTGAGGAGTTCCCAGCACGGCTTCCGAAGGCAACGGTCATGCCTGACGAACCTTGTAGAATTCTCCCACTTCGTTTTCAGTGAGCACGATCGGGACAAGGCGATGGATGTGGTCTACCTAGACTTTTAGAAAGCCTTTGATAAGGTACCACACCGCCGCCTTCTCCGGAAAGTGCGAGCGCTTGGCATAGACGGAAAGGTAGCCGGCTGGATAGAGAACTGGCTAAGTGGCAGACGGCAACGGGTGGTGGTAAATGGACAGGCTTCTGAGTGGGTGCCCCTTACTAGCGGGGTGCCTCAAGGTTCTGTCCTTGGACCACTACTATTCATCATCTACATCAACGACATGGACGGTGACATGGTTGCCAAGATTTCCAAATTTGCCGACGATACCAAGCTTGGTATGAACGTTGCAAAGGATGGAAATACTGCCCGCCTGCAGGAAGATCTTAGGAAGATTGGGGAGTGGTCGGACACGTGGCAAATGCCTTTTAACGTGGGCAAATGCAAAGTAATGCATATCAGCCACAGAAACCCCCAATCTCAGTATATCTTTAAGGGCACTGCTCTTGAATCGAGTGACACTGAGAAGGACTTGGGTGTAACTATCACTAGTGACCTCAAGTTCTCGAAACAGTGCATTTAGGCGGAGAAAAAGGCCCAAAGGATGCTAGGCTATATTAAGCGCCAGTTTGGTTATCGGAACCAGGAGATTGTACTGTGCCTGTACAACTCCCTCGTTCGGCCGCACCTGGAGTATGCCGTACAATTTTGGAGTCCTTCATTGCGAAAGGACATCGCGAGATTGGAACGCGTACAAGCCAGGGCAACCAAGCTGATTCCCTCTATCCGACATAAAAGTTATGAGGATAGACTAAGGGAATTAGATCTGTTCTAGCTGGAAACCCGTAGACAGCGTGGTCAGCTCATCGAGGTTTTCAAAATAATTCGAGGGTTCGACAATGTTGACTACCGGGATATTTTCACACTGAGTGAGAACAGAACGCGCAATCACGGCTTCAAACTTGAACTGAAGCGTTACAACCGCAATCTGTGTGGAAATTTTTTCACTTACAGTATCTGCGGTATGTGGAACGCACTTCCAGTGGAAGTTGTCAACAGTGAATCTGTTGACCAGTTCAAGTCAAGACTAGACAAAGTCTTGAAAATTGGCCGTTTAGGGACGCAAAACAATTGAGCAGCCCTGTGCCCGCTCGATTGCTAGTCCAAAGGTACCCTCTTTGAATGGACCGTAAGGTCTCCTAGGGTACCTTCTTTCCTTGTTGTTACTCCTTGTTGTTACTCTCTTCCCTTAGTTGTATTACCGAGTCTCTGCCATATTGGAGAATTCGGTAAACCTTTTGGAGTGAAGTCGCTGATTAGTTTGACCTCATGAGAGATCCACCCATTCACACACACTCACACGCTATTTTATCGTTGAGTAGGTTTGGAAGACACAATTTCGATTTAAACAGTTGAAAATAATTATAAGCAAGAAAAGGCACATGCTTTTACTCCTTTGCCACTCAGCCTGTCTATGTGTCAGACGTCATAAGATAATCCTCTATCCACACCGTGTTACGCCCAGTTCCAGCAGCTATTTAGCTACCTAAGATAGCTGCGGATAGGGTGAGAAATATAGTCCAGACTATTCAACTGCTATTGATTTTTTTAACCATCTTCGTCGATTTATTCATGATCATACGATTGATCGTCTTGAATTTCTATATAATGGCGCAGCCACACCATCTCTCAACTACAATAGTGGAAAAGAGTAATTGAAAATCTCAAGTTTATGCATTTGTCGTAGAATGGCCCCAACAAATACGTCACTTCTACCCAATAGGCGTGGTCACTCAAGGTCAATGCGTAACCTTGATTCTACTCTGGTCACGACAGATATGGGGGATAGAAGTGTGTGTGGGGGAAAGGAAGAGTGCGAAGGATTTAAATTCAAAGGAGTGAGTGCAAAGTGTAGTTGGCCGATATTAACTAATGAAGGCTCCGGCTATGAGGCTTTTGAAAAAGTAGGCACAAAAATAAACTTGAAATATATACACAGTTATACACAATAAATAGATTAAATGAAATAATAGCAATAGATACTCTATATATACAAGGACCGAACGTATCAGAGCTACTCAGAGAGGGCTCTACCGGGGGGAAGGGGGCGGTCAAGAGGTGATACGAGTCTCTGTACAAACACACACAGGGATGATTGACCGGATAGCCACAGATGATTCGTCTCAGCCTAGCCTGGGTTCGATAGAGGCTTTAAGAGATGAAACGGGGGATCGGATAGTTATTCAAAGGACTTTAACCACGGGAAGTTTAACCTCTAGTACTAACACTAACTGAAGGAAGTATTCGTGGCAAACAAAATGTACCGAAACCAAGGATGCGCCTATTGACTGAGGCTCAGATCCTTCGGTATAATTCTAGCCTTCGGCTCGTCGATAAAAGGGAGCGCGATCGAGAATGACGTGTTTCGTTGTAAAAGGCAGGTCTATACTGTCGATGCCCTAGTGGGACCAACATTATATAGGGATCAGCCAGATCCATTACTGCCTCCGCCAAGGGTGGGAGGGGCGTGTGGAAATCTCTCCACGAACCAACATGGCGCTTGAGGGATGGGAAGGACTCCCGCGGGGGTTTCTTAATAACACCCTGGGAGACGACAGAAGAGCGCGTTTGAGATTCCAATCCTTCGCTTATCGCGGAAAGCAGTTCGATATTCTGACTGAACTCACGGTCCTAACTTACGTGGACTGACCTCGTGGTTTCAACGGGCCGCATGACAGCAAGGAGCCTCTATTCTCGACAGACGATTTAATCATGTGAAAATTAAAAAAATCAAGGTTATCGCAAGATTTTCCTTTGTAGGCGGACTCTCCGATCGTCACGGTACAGAATGAGACAGGTTTTTCTGCATATTGAATTCTAATATTATCAATAATAATTCATAATAATTCATACACAACCTCTGTTATTTCGTTTTCTATCCTGGTATGCCCACCAACCAGCTCATTAATATACTGAAAACCAATATTGATTATAGTAAAAAATGTATATAGTAGCTTTCAAGAAGTTACCTCATTCGTTGAACAAATGAAATACATGAGTTAAGGAAGTATGGAAAAAATTCACGTTTATCTCCATATCTCTCTCTCTCTCTCTAAATATATATATATATATATATATATATATATATATATATATATATATATTATAGTTTATCAATCATTGGGTAGATATCTAGCTGAAAACGCACTTTTATCTTATGAAAGAATTCTCCTCACAAATTCAAGAGAATTTGATGTGTTATTTTGTAAACAAATTACAAAGTTGCAGTAGACATAAATTATTATTTTAATTCTATTGGGGAGTTAAAACTCGTTTTTTCACATATTTATTTTCTCCTTATCAAACATAGAATATTACAAATGAAAAAATGTGATAAACATAAAGTGGTCATAATAAATGATAAAGATGCGCGCTATATTAACTAATTTTTTTAATTGCATGTAATCCATCTTGGAAACCGAAAGGTATGGTTTGATAACTCCCCGGAACTTCCATTCTTTTTCTAAAAGTTTTTCTGAAAACCTTTTTCCCTCTCACCTGTTTCACTACACCATATTCACTGGCTCTAAAATGCATAAATGGTACAAGAATATGGATATTAGCTTCCTTTTCAACCTCATCAGCTCAAACTAGACGTTTCATAGTATTGTAGATGATTATACCTTCGTTTGATGGTTGATGGCTAATCCTTTAGCACGAAATATATACTTCACCCTACTCCCCGTCTGGGTACGTACCGAGTAGGATTTAGGACACGTAGTGCAGAATGAATCTCCATACACATCGGCACCGTATACATCTTTGATCTCAATGGTAAAATTCCCTAGGAATTTTCCAAGTCGAGGTCGCCATTGATGTGACAAAGTTCTGATGGACGAGGGGTCTTGTCAATCCCCAGGAGATGACGCCGTCCCTTACCCCTCTAAAGAAGTTGAAATTGTTTACCTGCCCTCATCGGGTTTGGGGATAGAACCGCGGCAGCGCGTTTTTTACTTCACCATGTTGAACGATTTTTCGGAAAGGAAATTGTAAGAAAAATATCCTTTTTACATTTTGGGGATTCGCATTGTTTTGGGCATTTTTTTCAGTGATGAGGTCATGAATATAAGTGTATCCTTGGATATTGTCTTTAGCAAGATCTATCTGACACAATTTTTGTTCCCGCTTCATTGGATTTGAAGTGAAAAGATTAGTGAAGTAACTCATCATAGATGAATTGTCCAGCGAATTTTGCATTATTGCGAGTATGTGCCATCACATACGTTTTCACATTTTTTTCTCGATCTTATTATTATCAGCTCTTTGATAAATGGTTTGCACCATTTATTTTAAAAAATCGTTATTCGTGGACCACAATTCTTGCATTTATTGTTTCTTCATCCTTATCAAATCAGAGTTCTGGAATCTATTATATGGGTCGTAACGTTATAATGAAATGTATAGCAAGAAAAACACATGCTTCGGTTAAAATGAAGTATCTCTTTTACTATACTTATCATGGATGTTTCAAATTGGATAGTAGGTCTCACCTTCAAGACCAATGAAAACGAGTGGGGTTGATTTTTCATGATACTGTATGTTGGTCGATGGATTAATTAGAATTAGCGTTCTTCCCATTTAGCTTTAAATACGAGGATCCTGTGTTTCAGTTTACGGTTTATCAAGAAAAACCGTTCTAAAGTGATAGCGTCTTCACACAAGGGATTATACTTTCTTGCCAACTCTCGGGCTCCTTTTATTATTGACGGAAGCCAGAAGTTTTTTCAAGGAACATTCTCCTTCATTTTTTTTTTGTGAGAACTGAGGAAACCAAGGCCTTTCCTTTAAAATTCCATTATATAGTCTAAAAGTGTCTCATGCAGTTGGACGAAAAGAATGTGCAAATCGATCACATTCCTGGTAGCTTCCGATGTTTCAAAACTTATATTTACACGATTATCTATCTCCTAAATCCATCGCAGATTCAATATAAACCATGAAAGGTTCCGGACTACTCCATCAAGCCTAGTTTCATATACACTCTCCATAATCACATGATATAAATCAACCAGGTTACCGTGTCTATTTTCTCTTAAAAGTATATTTTCTACATGAGAATGATTTTCTCTTTGATGCAAAGAATACTCTTGCGAATGAGGGCACAAAGTTCTATCCGGTTCAGTTACTTCTCCTTCAACCAGAAAAGGAATGGTGTTATTGCATGGGCTGACTTAATGTTTGAACGTTCTCACCTCAATACGTGTTCTACATCTTCCTCATCGGAGCTCACCGTAATGATGTCGTAGGTAAGGTTCAGGGCATCGGATTGATTATCTTTGTCAAAGACAATCTTCCTTATCATCTTCATCACTTATACTAATTACACCAGAATTATCTTTGCACGAAATTTCACAAAAACTTTCGTTAGATGAGAGGTTAAATAAAGAGGAAGAAGTTAGGTTGTTTCAGTAGATCACCTTCAGTTTCGCGAGAAGGGGAAAATATATTAAATCTTCCGATAATCTAAAAAAAATATAGAATAAAATGTATATAGTAGTTTTCAGCAATTTACCTCATTCGTTGAACAAATGAAAAACATGAGTAAAGGAAGTATGGAAAAAAATCATGTTTATCTCCACATATATATATATATATATATATATATAGTTTATCCATCATTGGGCAGATATCTAGCGGAAAAAGCACTTCTTCTATTGTATAACTGCGTAATAGAGATAAAATGTTTACTTAATGCGTTGGTAGAACCATCTAGTATTTAAATGTGCAGCAGAAAGAATATGACGTATTTAAAAATAAAATTACTTCATATGGGTGTGTATAGAATGTGCCATCTTTGGGTGGAAGAAGTCACACCCGCCCTATTTTAAATGACTTATTGCAGAAGATAGATGGAAAGATATCAAAAGTATTCACAGTAACTTCCCAGCACAGAAATATCTCCATATTCTTAATGGCTCAAAATCTGTTGTATTATAACTCATACATACGTGATATTACCTCAAACTGTCACAATCTATTCCCATTTAACCAAAGGAGAGACATTTCCCAGATAAATATATTCACAGGACAAACAATATCTGGGAAACGGGATAAATCCATGAAGATATATAAAGAAGTAGTCTCAAGACCCATTGGATATTTACTTTGCAGCTTCAGTCCAAGAAATGGGACAATTTAGCTTACAAACGGAAATATTTCCAAAGAAGGTCTAAACCGTATTTCTTTTAGAATGAGTCCTAAAATGAAAAGATATGCGCATCTATTCCATGCGTTCAACATCATTTTTAAAAAAAATAAAAAAGTCAATCATGGAAGCATGGATAATGATTTTGTTAAATGTATGTGTGAAGCTTGTCTTAATCTAATATAAGGTAATTTTCCAATGGCAACATTGCAGAAACAAAAGCTTTCACGGCTCAAACGGTTGATGCGTATGTTAGCACGAAAGCCAGGTCATATTCGTCTAAATAAATAAAAAATGAATCAACATGGAGGATCGTTTCTTTAAAAATATCATTCTCTGTTCTAACATTTATACTTTTCATATTCTGAAATGAGAAAATAGTTTACCCAGAAAAAAAATAAAGTACCCTCAAACCTTCTCCCATCACAAGAAAGACAACTTTTGAAAGAGAGTTGACTACTCTACTGAATAATTCACACATCCGACCAGACAAGCGTATTATACTTTACCAGATGACGTTGGAACACTATTTTGAAAGAGTACTATAATGTGGTACATACCCCTAGATCAAAGTTGAGGATAGTGACAAGGATAAAATAACGAGTGCACGGAGGAAGTTTTGTGAACAGTAGAGGATAGTGCTCGTAAAAGAGGTTGTTTAATTTATTAGATACAAAAAATACATAATGATTCAATTGGGATAATAATGGAGTAATTACTATTGATGGTAAAAAAACTTCCCTAATCTAACATTATCGACAAACTCAAAGATTTAGCTAGAACGTGGAAAAGATCAGCCTCAACCTTCTGGGAATGGGGTAAAAATTACAATTGTGCGGACCAATTGAAGATTTTGAAATATTGAAGTGTTAATTCCGCTGGTATGCTAAAACGAAAGAATACATAAATATTCAGACTATGGCGAAGTCTCCTTAGCCATATCAGACTGTCTGTCTCATTGTCTGACCAGATTCACTTGAGTACTCATGCGGAAGAAGCAATGTCTCGATTCCACGTGAAGCAGATTATACAACAAGAATACAAAATTAATATATCCATCATTTTGAAGATTATTAGAACAAAGACCGGTTATGCTAGAATAATCTTTGAAAATACCTACGGAAGAACTCTTTATAACGATAAATTATTTCTTAGTGAGGATGTGTTTTGAAGTACAAGGGAAAATTTTCCCTCGTAGAGCGGCGGGTGAAGGACTACAATGCAAAACAACTAAAGTACGTAGGGAGAGCAAACCAAATTTGTCTATTTACCAGTATACATTTTGGTATTTATTGGAAAGGGACGAAGAGTTCATTCCTACACGATTCAAAAACGCATTTCACAACTAATATAAGTCAATAATTTTCTAAAGTTGAAGGCGAATTTATTCGAAACTTTCGTTAAAGAAGTATTTGTAAATTGTGATTTGACGCTTGCTATCTTGCATTGAACGATGGACTCAATGAATGTCGTAAAGATCACCCCATCGTCACCGATGTTTCGTTGTTTTCTCAACATGAGCAGGAAACTATCGAACTTGTAAAAGAATTTGTCCTCAGGGATCTTTAAGACTACATCACGATTATGTGTAAAGAGGATTCAATGGGATATCTATCTATCAATCAGCCTCACCATGGAAATTCGGAGGATAGAATGACACCAGCTTAAATAATCAAGCCTTGCAACAAGAAAATTTAATTTCAACCCAGATATTTTTTTTTATTAGACCACTATTTATTAAATACTTTTATTTAAATCTTAGATTATATAAAAGCCCTTCTGATATTCATTTTAAAAACTATAAAATTGGATTAAAACTACACATTTCTAATTTTTGGCCACTCTATATTGAGCATCTTCTGATAGCTTTAATCCTATTTTTTTCATTCAGAAAATGAGTAAATGCATATAGAGTCATAAGATTGCGAATATCTATAAAATTATAACTGAAATTATGTATTTTAATTGGAATGCAAAATAAATAAGTTTTAACATAAGACGTCTTTTATTTATAGTTTTATTCTCTCCTAAATGAATCGCCCATTGTTACGGCTGCATACATCCTCGGGTCTGTCTGCCAACATCTTTTGAAGGGGTTAATTGACTATTTTGATCTGTAAGAAAAGGTGGAAAAAATATCAGATATGGAAATCCTTCCCTCGGATCAGATAGTTATACTCTGCACAAATCTGTGCGAAAAGGAATCAAGACAACATATAAATGCACAATATAGGAATTAGATATGGCAAATTGATCTCACTCATATGCAGAAGTTTCAAAGTTTTCATTATGCTATACGCTATATACGGTTTGTAATCCTCGTCTATTGTAGATATCTATGGTTAAGTCCTTTAAAGGAGAATGAAACAGAATCAAACTTTGATGGTGATCTTGCAGGAAAAGAGGCTAGTGATGATGAGCTAGAGGATGTAATAGAAAAAGAAGTGATATATGATAGTCACATTGATAAAGATTATATTCCATCATGTAGTTAGGAAGAGAGTGAAGAAGAGGAACCGCAGCAGTCTCCCAGGAAAAAAAGGCTCACCTCAACCCCAAAGAAAAAAACAAAACCTGTGTTGTTGCAGCACACCCTTCTAACGTTACTGCTACTTACCATGCAACCTCTGCTGCCTCTCCTGGCACCTTCGAAAGCACCCCTAATGATCCTGCCACCTCTAAAAGCACCCCTATTTGTCTTGTCACCTCTGCAAGCACCTTTACTCATCCTGTTACCTGGGCTTCAGCCGCTCCTTCCACCTCTATTGGCACCCCAGCTAGCCTTGCTCTTGCTGCTCCTCCTACTGCTACCCCTGTAGCTAGTGGTTAATGGGAGACGTAGGAGATATGCTGATGTGCCAGCTATAGTAGACTTTCATCGTAGTACACTAACTAGTTCATCTGGGTTCAGGTGGACTACTCGTCCACAACACATGGGCACATGCAAAACAACAAGAAATACTGTCGCCGCCAACCCACGACCAAATCTAGAAGCACGAACTGCCGAAACCCCCGAAAAGTCTTTTCATTTATTTTTTGATGATCCAATCATGGATGCAATCTGTCAATGGACCAACAAGAGGATTGAAATTTAATCAATGAAGTATGCCAGGTGAATGCAACACGCTAAGAATTGGAGCGAGATGAACTGTTGGCATTCATAGGGGTGGCGATATTTTTGGGATGACAGAAGGATAATCGTTGGTCAACCTTAGACATGTGGTCTGTTGACATCGGTGCACCACTGTACCGTGCTGTTATGTTCCTGTTCCGTTTTGAATTTATACTAAACCGTTTATGATTTGATGACCCTGCAACAAGAGAGGCAAGGAAGTAGGAAGTCAAATTTGCACCTGTAAGGGAAGTTTTTGATAATTTCATGAAGAACTGAGAGTCCCACTCTACACCTAATGAACACCTAACTGTCAACGAGCAATTGCTTGTTTGTTGAGGACGATGTCCTTTTAGGATGTACATCCCAAGCAAGCCAGCCAAATATGGAATAAAGCTTGTCCTCCTCAATGATTGTAAGACAAAATGAATACTTAGAGATATACCTTACTTGGGAAAGGATGCGCCACGGCTCTCAGCAGGATTTGTATTGAGACATTATTATACCAAATAACTCACAAAGCCATACCACTGTGCCACTAGTAAAAGACCTTCTGACAAATTGGGGTATGACACTAGTAGGAGCAAATAAGAAAGAGGTACCAGCAGAGATGAGGAGCAAAGAAAATCGTGAGCCGGGGTCAAGTGCATTTGTGTACATCAAAGAGATAACCATGGTGTCCTACGTGCCTCCCATTGGAAAGACGAATAAGAAGAATTTGCAGTTGCTATCTATTCTGCATATCCAGGGATTCTAGGAGAAAAAGGAAAGCCTGAAGGAAAAAAAAAATTATAATGGCACCAAAGGTGGGTGTGGGGGAATAAATATAGCGAGGCTAGTTTGTTTATACAGCATCAACTGTTACGCTACATATGGGCCAAGACTTTACCCCTCCCCCTCCCCTTTTTCCATTGCCCCAAAGATCTTTCGAGCGTCTCTCGCAAAGAATGATTTCAGTCAGCAGATTTCGTAGAGGAGAGTATGAGAGCCTGTAGAATAAAAATCTATGAACAGGCTCACTGTCCCCTCCAATTTTTTATGTCTATTTTCGCAAAATAGACGAAATCTCACTTTCTCCGTGCATAAACCAGAAGGGGCGAAGTGTCACAACGTTGGAAATTTATTCTCTAGAAGAGAGGCTTAACAGTGAGCTAGTGAGGGTTTGCTCCACCTAAACTCCCTCGTCTCCGTTCCTCCCAGGGGATAATCAACGTATATATAGTTTGATCTTGAAAAATGAAAGGGAGAATCCGAATAACAATCGAGAGGAGAAGACGAGTCCCTGAGTCAAACAGGAAATCAAGAAGATAAGTGGAACTTAGCGGGATTTTCCCTCCAGAGGCCGTTCATTTGGTCGCTTAGAAGAGCAGACCAGTGGTATCGAGACCAACTCTCATAACATTCTCGTCCAGAGAAAATCCCTTATCTCAGTTTTCTGAAAGAAATATGTAATTAAATTATGTAATTAAAGGTATATTTTTATCGGAGTTGTTTAATTAAATTATCGAACGCTGCTTGATTTACTGTGTACACTGTCATGGAGTTTATAACAGCAGCATCAATCATCCAGTAGACAATACAAAGGGGCCATCTCCTAGTCTTTCTGTTGCCAGAGTAAATGGCACACATCTCGTCAAATGCGTCAACCCCACTGTCGTGGTTTATGACTGAGTACGTATGTACGTTTGCTCCGTAAAGGAGTAACTTCGTTTCACTTTTCTCTAAGAGTGCTTTAATTTAATTCTTTAACCAGGGAAGATTCGTATTATATATATATATATATATATATATATATATATATATATATATATATATATATATATATATATATATATATATATATATATATAATTTAATTCTTTAACCAGGGAAGATTTGTATTATTATTATATATATAATAATACGAATCTTCCCTGGTTAAAGAATTAAATTAAAGCACTCCTCTTAGAGAAAAGTGGAACGGAGTTACTCCTTTACGGAGCAAACGTACATACGTACTCGGTCATAAACCACGACAGTGGGGTTGACGCATTTGACGAGATGTGTGCCATTTACTCTGGCAACAGAAAGACTAGGAGATGGCCCCTTTGTATTGTCTACTGGATGATTGATGCTGCTGTTATAAACTCCATGACAGTGTACACAGTAAATCAAGCCAAGATAGGAAATACAAAAAATCGCAAGCACCGTTACTTCATGCTACACTTGGTACAACAATTCATAAGGCCATGGTTCGAGAAGAGGTTGTTATCTGTCACTCCTCCAAGGCCCCCAAGACTATTGATGATAGCTTCCGTCTGTGACCTCCCATCGGTGGGCGCTGCACAATGCCCAGTAGGTCAAGTAGTCGCAGCATGTAACCATCCTCCAGTACGCTGTGCTGAGTGCTCCCGCAAATTCGACGTTGACACACGAATCGGGTGTATGAAGTGTCAGCCTGCCGGGGCCACTACTACCCAGTCTGTAACAACAGTGTACAACTTATAGAAAGTATAAAATTTCTAAATGTCTTCATATCTCTGAGCTTTCCTCCTTGATACCTAAAGATAAAATATTTACTTCTCAACACACATCCTCAATACACACTCGAAATTATATAATTTTCAAAATCGAGTTGGTGATCAATAAGTATAGTCTTAGGTACTCTTTCTTTACGTTTTAATATCATCTAGTATTCATTATGAGGAGTTAAGAGTTGTTAGAGAACAAAAAATTAAAAATGTATAATTTTTTGTTTTTAAAAGGTATGCCCCCTTTTTTGTCTTTCTCCATCACAGTGAGCTTGGCTGCCAGAGGGCTTGGTAGTCTGTGAGGATCAAATACAGTCTGGAAGGAAGTTTGTTTCTTTTAGGTTTATAATTTCCAATTGGGGGATATTTTTTTTTAAATCATTTAAATAAAATGTCAAATTTTGGTCATTTATTTAATATTTTCTTCTAGCATTAATATTTCCATTTAGAGACTCAGTCTGATGGCTAATTTGAAGTATAATGGATTTAGTTTAAGTGTAAACTTTCAAATTAAATAAACTTTGAAAATAAAGGTGTATTTTAATACCCCGCAAAAGGGGTCTGTCATACCCCAGGTTTGTGTTTACGTTACAAAAAAAGAAGGTTTGTGTTCCAGGGTTAAAATTTTTAAGAGCTCAGAAGAAGCATGGTTTTGGCTCGATACCCTCCTCCCTATTCCGAAGTGCAACACCATATCTAAAGAGTGGTGCTGGTACTTAGGAAAAAAAATCATATCTACTGGTTTGGACAATGTTCACCATATTATAAGGGGAAATACCCTTGAGGTAAGATTTGGAAGTTCAAGTAGGAAGGACGAAAGAAAGTATTACTAAAGATACTAGGCGATATATTAGAAGAAAGTAAAAATCCGAGACTGATAATAGGAGAAAATCCGAGAAATTATGTGGAATAAATAAGCAAAAATGGATGAAGAAGTTGAAGAATAGAAAAAAGTTTAAAATTGATGATGAATAGGATGGAGGTGTTTTTTAACAAAATATTTACAGTCACTCCTTTTATAGATGTTCCCATAAAGTTACCAACAAGTGTAAATCATACTGGTGTAAACTGAATGCTCTTCATCCATCAAGTTATGTATATTTGAAGAGAAACCTCCCTTTATTTACCGTTCCGCAAACCGAAACTTCCATTGCTATATAGTAGTGAAGGGTGTATTGAAGGTAGACAGAGTATTAGGCCTACGTATGAACAATTTCTCAAAAATAATACTATCTATTGTATCAACATAAATCAGGACAAGTGTACTCCTTTCAATGGTGAATGTTCCAATCCTATACAACAAGATCCATTATCAATACACCTTAGATCTCGATTAATAAAGCCAGTATCCCTTGTTACATATACAGAGTTTCACTCTGCCATTGATATATACCTAAATAAGTCTAGTTAGGAAAGTATTGTTTTTTTTTCTTAAAAATGAATCGAATGAAATTACAAGTCCTGGGTCGCATTGAATAATTGTATTTGTAAAAAAAAAGAGGTTTATTTTGATAGCCTATGCCTACGATTGCAGAATGATGTTTATATTCGATTCGTAAAAACAGTAGAAAGGAAAAAAAAAATTGTTAGCGTCATTCCACTTCGATCTCAGAAGTACTTTCCAAACTCTTGCTGCTTGTTTTGCATCTATGTACTTTATTCGCGAGATGACAAGTGATAATATATATATATATATATATATATATATATATATATATATATATATATATATATATATATATATATATGTGGATCTTTTCTAGAACAATTTGATTATTATAATGATAAAAGTAATGAAGAAATCGTACTCACGAAATCTTGTAGAATATAAGGGAATCAATATTATACGATCAATCAATCTACATTGATAGTTGGAAATGTATATTAATAGATGTAATTTAATATATTATTATGTGGTATCATGTAATCTGGATAGTATCTTGTAAATAAATCCTTTAGATTAACAGAGTTTGTGTTTTTTTTTAGGATTTAATAATCTGTAGAAATAGATACGAGTAAATATGTGAATTTAGATGTAAAATAAATTATTATAATGAATTTGACTTTTTTCAAAACCAAATTTACAAAAAGAAGAAGAAATTACTTATTTTTTAAACGTTGCGATAGACTGAGTTACTGATATATGTTCTAAAAGGTCGCTTGTCTCTTCACAGGACTACAATTCCATATCTGCCATGTGCTTTATATTCTTGCATATATTTAAAAAAATATATAAACAGCAAGCGACTTAAGAAACTTACGATTTCACAAAATGGCGGACTCAGCATTTGCGTTAAAATACTACTAACGTAATAAATTTTGGCGAAGACACTATCAAATATTGCAATATCCGAAATTAAAGATAATAAAAAAATTATATAAAGATACTAAAATTTGCAAAGCATCGGCTTCCGATAAAATATAACCGATCCTCCTTAAAAGATTCAGAAAGCGAACTTTTAAAACCACTTTGTACAATTTACAAAAAGTCTATTAGCGAGGGAATAGTTCATAAGGAGTTCAGAGAAGCATTATTTGCACCAATTTTCCCAAATGCTATAAAAACTAAGCCTGGAAGTTATTGCACCATTTCTCTTACTTTGGTCTTTGATAAACTCTTAGTTTAAATTGTTAGATATAGGATCATGGAGGATCTTTAGGTAAATAAGTTGTTAAATGATACTCAGCGTGACTGACAACACCGTAATTAAAAGAAAAGAGGGAAATAAAACTAGGCTGAACATCTTAGAAGCCATATTAATAAACGAAGAAAAGTCGGCCATCAATATCAAGCGTTGAGCTGCAATCGAACATTAAAGTTGTTTTAAAATTCCACTCACCGGATTAGCTCGTTTCCTTTAACGTTGCGCTCAAGCCAGGCGGAATAAAGATCCCCTAAAAACCGTTTTCTTTTCATTCAGTCTGATTCTGACTCCAACACATTTCATCGGTAAGGAAGGAAAGAATACATAAAGATGCTCTGAAGATGATCGAATAAGATCGAAAGCTCCGCAATTTAGTTTTGTTTTCACCAAACCCATTCATTTAAAATAGAGATGAATATAGGACAAGTGATCTACTATCTACAAGATGGAATAAAAAAGACAGTTAGAAGAATAGAAAGTTGCCAAAGGAAATTAATTAAGGCGAAATATACCATGGTCTTCAACAAAATTTACATATATATATATATAAACATTTTAATATATATTTGATTTCCCATCCTTAAGTAATTATAATGTTGGAATTATGGAAATGATTTTGAAGTTGAACGTCTCGGTCAATAATAATTATTCTATTTTTACTAAAAATCTAAGGATGCCACGAAATTGAGGGCAGGAATTTGTTAGGAAGCTGCTGAAGATTCAAGATTATTCTAGTAAATAAAAGTTCACCGCTTCCTAAAGTTTGTAGAGTAAAATGGGGTAAAATTAACTATTTTTTTATTTTTTTTATATTATAAAACAAATTAGTTGCAGATATACAATCAGTATTAGATAAATATTATAGGTGTATAGGAATAATAAAAACGTATTTTACTATATTTAATACCATATTATTAAAAGACAACACCAATTTTTAACAGCTTGGGAAAAAGGGAACTACATATGATTTCTCCATAATCTTTCATTGTTCCAACAGGAAATGAACATATGGTAAAGTGAACTACTTTTTTTCTTTCAAAAAACTTAATTATATAAAATAAAAAAATCTTATATAAACAGAAATAAATATATTCATGGGACACTTAAGTCAGTCAGTACATATATATATATATATATATATATATATATATATATATATATATATATATATATATATATATATATAATAGGCCTATCTACAACAGTAGGCCAACAATTTCTAAGACAAAAAAAAAAATGGATCTACTCTACTTCGATATAATAAATCATTAGAGTCACTTAATTATATAGTTCATATTACTCCAACCATCCTAAAATATTTTGGGTAATGTAAACTATTTTTTTATACCATTTATATTTCTATATGGTTGTTTGTAGATATCCTAGATAGTTATTTTTTTAAACAGTAAGATACCCCTTAGCAGTAACTGAATAATATGGACTGAGCCAAGACTACCTAAGTGCTATCTGTAAGAGGCAAACACTTTCAGTGTATCAAAGTAATTTTTTATGTAAATTACATCTTTAAAACCCTAATCTTCAATATGTGATTAAAAATAGTCATTAATAAAATATTATGAAGTTTAATTCATATAAATTTTATTAAACCTATATATTAAAAAATATTGATAAGCTAATAAATTTGAAATACAAATGTAACAGCTTCTAGAATATTAGTTTAAAAGTTTTAGTTCACTTTACTCCAGTTTACTATATAATGGATTTGTTTCTTTAAATATCTGTTCCTGTTTTTTTTTCATTCAAAAAATGTAGTAACACAATAAGAAAAATGTTATAAAATGATATATATTAATATATTTTATGAAGTTTGATGCTAACTTTTAATTTTTTCGTTTTTGTTTCAGATAAGCTATGCAACGCAACTATCCCAGTGGAGCACAGAAGTGTTCATCTGCTTTGGAAAAAAAAAAAAATGGAAACTGAAATTGATGAAAAGACTCCGATACTTAGATCGTTCTTTAAACCCACTACAACTCTAAATCGTACAACTGATCATGTGAAGCTATCTATCTCTGTGTCAGGGACAGATACTGGAGTAGAGATTGAAGTCAGGACTGCTTCTTCAAAATTCTTTATGGATGTCATTGATGATCTTTGTCTTTGGCCAGAAAAAATCTCTGATGACTTCCGAGTTTACTGGATTCATCGTGGTCCATCTTCATGCCAACATAAAAGTGATGGAACTTTTAAGGAATTTGCGGTTAAGTTGGAAAAAGAGTCACATCACAGGTATTGTACTTTAGCATTATTTATGTGTTCATGCAAGAACAAGGAAAAAGTTTGAGAGAAATTGGTTATACTATTAGAAAACCAGTGGTCGTGTATATTGTTTTGTATGCAAGTTGATGTCACCTACTGTGAGTAAGCTGACAAGTGGTTTCAACGATTGGATACATGCTCATGAATTGGTTTCGAGTCATGAAAACTCTAAAGAACATATTGATGCAATGGCAGCACTATGTGCTCGGAAATCATCAAGTCAAATCGACTCTGATCTGGTGGAGCAATATGAGAGTGAAGTCCAATATTGGAAGCAAGTTCTTCAGAGAGTAGTTAGCGTTGTACAATTCCTTTGTATTCGTGCCCTTCCAATTCGTGGTAAGAATGAACTGATAGGTTCATCGAGCAATGATAACTACTTAGAATACTTGAACTGCTAAGTCAGTATGATACACTTCTTGCTTAACATATCAATAAGCATGCCAACACGGGATGAGGACACACATCTTATCTATCTTCAACTATCTGTGAAGAGATCATTGACCTTATGGATGAGAAGGTAATGTCTGTAATATTTGATGAAATCAAATCGGTTATGTACTTCTCAATATCTGTAGACTCCACGCCCGATGTCATGCATGTGGACCAGCTAACTGTGATTGTCCAGTATGTTCTGCAATCTGGCCCTGTTGGACGATTTAGAAAATTCATACCAATGTTTTCCCACACTAAATCAGAAATCGCCCAAATTATTATTCATTTCTTAGAAGGAAATGGCATAAACATTCATGATTGCCGTGGTCAGTAATACGACAACGCTGCAAATATGAGCGGGAAATCCAACGGCGTCCAAGAAATCATTCGTGAGAAATGCAGGTTTGCTCATTAATATTTGGGGAATAAGTGCAGCAGAAAGTTGTTTGGCTGCAGCCATATTTTTTTAATTTTCTGCAAAGCCTTTATGCCTGGCTTGTTGCATCTACCCATCGTTGGCAAGTGCATCAAAAACATCGAAATAAGTTGCCTGTTAACAAGGCCTTATCTCAGACAAGATGGTCAGCCCGCCATGATGCTGTAATGGTTAGGTTGTTAACAAAGGATATAATGAGAATATTTCAGCAGTGGAAGAAATGAAAGATGATCATAATCAGCTACTAGACAGCATACTTGAAGCAGAAGGATTTGTAAAGAAAATTTAACAACTGGAAGTCACTATTTTACTTTTAATATGGAAGACAATTTTAGAACTATTTCTTTGAATTCAGCAGTTCATTTATTGAAATCTCTCTTTGAATTTGTTAAAAGTCAACATTCTGAATTTGAATGCTACTAAGAAAAGAGAAAAATAAAATCAGTTGTCAGAAAATACAAAGAATCTTCAAATCAACCGCATAAGAGAAAGCATCAGTTTGATGAGCGGCAATCAAATGAAACAGTATTTACAACCAGAGAAAAATTCAATGTTGAGGTATTTTTGACAATCATTGACAAACTCGTTTCAGCTCTCCAACATCGTTTAGACATGTAAAAGAACATCCAGGAATATTTTGGTTTTCCTTCCTACCTAACTGAGCTCGACCATGATGACATCAGAATGACAGCAAATAAGTTAATAGAAGAGTATCAAATGATTTCGAAGAAAGTTTTCCTTCTGAATTAGTCCAATTTTCAGAGCTTTTCAAGACTGTTAATAAACAGGAACAGAAAGAAGCGCAATGCGCAGCACAAAACACAAGCACAAAGCTCAAAATACTGTTGCTGTTAAATTAGTGAGTATAAGTTCGCACAAAGCTTTACAAATGTTTACATCGCAGTGCGCATCTATCTCTGCATGATGACATAAAACTGCAGCGGAGAGCGATCATTTTATAAGTTGAAAAGAATAAAAAATGAAGTTCGAATATGCATGGGACAACCGAGACTCGATCTTCTCCCACTTATGAGTATTGAAAATGAAATTGTAAGTTCACTGAGCTTCACTGATTTGATTAAAGACTTCGCGTCGATAAAAGTTCATAAGCGTACGATGTATTTAAGGTAATAAAATAAGTAGGCTATAGATATGAAATTCAATATAATTAAAACTTATTTCGAAAGAATTCCGTGTTTACTTAGGCTAGTAGTCATTTTGATGAAAGGGCCCCGGTTTGAATTACAGCCAGGGGCCCCATGCATGCTTAATCCGCCCCTGCCACCTTCACACTATATTGGACACGCCTCAGGCACGCTCTTCATCCATGACAAGCAAATAGATGTTACCATAAGATACAGGAGGAACAGCGTCCCGCAAGCGAATACCATCACTGCGTACATTTCAGTTTTACTTGCTATTTGAGTGACTTGTCTAGCTATGCCATTGAAGGGCACTAGAGTAAATAAGTTTAAAAATAGTGCCAAATAATATTAATATTAATTTTGACTTTACAGAAACAAAAGTGAAATTTATTCTTCACCCATAACCTTACTTTTACCTATCCTAAACCATTGATTTTCCTCCTTTCCCCTCCTTCTTAAACTGGCCTAGAGTGGATCTTATTTTTTGTTAGTTCGTCATTTTGTAAGTAATTAAACTTTCAGTGATGCAAGGGTGCCGTGGTTCAACACTCTATACCATACACTACTCCTATATTTTGTGGGGGTGACTTAATTACCTACTGTAACGCGAACCGTTGAAGGACTGTTCGCAGGGATTAACGACCGACTAGGAGGTCAAACTTGACACGTTGGGTTTCAAATCCTTAATAATCAGACAGAGTGCATAATTGGTCGGCGAGATTTACTTGAATAGGCCCAGAGTATCGTTCAAGGTTAGTTAAAGATGAAACAACAAAAATATAATTTTATTTACAAAGATCAAAATAAGAATAATAACAGGCAAAATGGAATTATTTAAATTAAAATAGTCTCTTGATAATTATTATGAGAAGGGATTCTCAAAAATTGAATTAATTGATTAATGTTACTAGGCTCAGATCAAAAGGGGGACTTGACAATAATAATAATGGAGGGGGTTTCAGTCTTACAGGTCGTTGACATCGAGGAAGGTCCTTTTTACGATGAGGCGAGTGGGGAACGATCCGATGAGGCAAGTGGGTGCACGATCCTGTGAGGCAAGTGGGGTACGGTCAGAATGAGGCAGGTGGGGCACGATCCGAACCAACCTTCCGATGAAGATAGCCAATCTTCAAAGATGACGTTCGACGGGGAATGTGGGATTACTCGTAATTCTACTGGAAGAGGAAACTTCTTTTCCTCAAAGATAATCGATTGGGATTTTTCTTCGGTTCAATTAAACGAAGGGAGACTGTTGCGCAAATTCAAAGGCTTGCCGTTCACAGAAGCTACCAATTGACCGGAATCACGTCGGAGAAAGTCTTGCTGTCTGACGAACGCTCACAGGAATTACTTAGACTTGAGACGATGAGGACGGCCTTGAGGTGCGGGCTGGACTCCTCGAACTAGAGTGAAGCCCGAGTATTTGTATGCCCGATTCTAAGGGGGAAGGGAGTTTGTAGAGAGGAGTCACAAGCTCCAGACATCTTAATCCGGAGGCGGAGTCGATTCATCATTTAGCAACATATTTCCCTAATGCGCTCAGGAATCGAAAATTCGCGATATTCGAACAGGAAGTGACGTTCCTCATGGTGGGATACACTCGCACGTGGCCTCCAATAAATGAGGGAGGGGGGTTGGCGGTCAGAGGTTGTTCTTTTACAAAGAGGAAAAAAAGATCTCGAACCACTGTTTACAAATTTTTCAACCTTTTGTAGCCGAATTGCTTTCGTTGTTTTCACTTTTTTATGATAAAAATGCACTTTAGGATAGACGTAAATATGTCCAGTTAGTGAAAAAATTAAGAAAAATGATGGAGAACGGGAAAAGCAAAATTTGAGAGCTCAGAATAAGTAAAACAGCTATCTTCTTATTATAATGATCATAGTGTGTGTGTGTGTGTGTGTGTGTGTCTGCGTGTCTGTGTGTCCGTCTGACATTTTTTTAAAACATTGTGAAATTAATTTTTTTTGCACACCAATTTTTAATGTACATATTGTGAACATAATATTTGGAGCAAGAAGTTGCCAAAGACGACCACCCTGTAGGAATCTTAGGTATAAAATATGTTTGTGAACTGTGTTTATTAACATCAATCAATTTCTTCCTTCAGTATAAATTCAATTATAAATTGTTCATTATTTCATTTTAATTATTAACTACAATTGCCTACTTTTTATAAATTTGATATAGCATACATCAATAGGATAGGATAGAAAAGAAATTGCAGAAAATGAAATAAAAACTGATATTACTATCTCACCTGCTACGTACTCCAGCTGGTCAATATCATTTTCCACACGAAGGCTTTGTAGTCATGGCTACGAAGCCGAAGGCTCTCGTCTTGTGAGGTTGTTTTTTAGTCGCGAGCGACTCTACATCTCACTATGTCGGTCGGTCAGTCCTGGTCTTGCGCTTTTTTTTTCTAGTTATATCCTAACTATTCGGCCGATTCTAACACAATTTGAAAATCTGATGTTGTTTTACATTGTCTTTATAATGATATAATTGTCAAAGTCCTAACAAGGTTAACCCGGGAATTATTTTGTTTGGGCCCTAACATCATAACTATTTGGCCGATTCAAGCGAAATTTGAAACCCTTATGTTGTTTTACATTCTCTTTCGAATAATATAATTGCCAAATTCTTCCAAAGATTAGCTCTGGTATTATTTTGTTTTTGCAATAACATCATAACTATTCGGTCAACACTCTGCTAGACTAGACTAGACTAGAATAGGCGATAATATGATATACTTTGCTAAGCTAACCTATGCTAGGTTATTATAGGCTAGGCTATACTATAATATAATATAATAGGTATAATAGGATATTATATGATTTACTTGTCTAGGATAGTTAATGCTATGCTAGGCTAAGCTATGCGAAGCTATATTAGGCTTGATAGAGATAGAGCTATACTATGTTATGCTAGGGTAGGCTAAAGTGTAATAGGCTAGTGGGGGCCATGCTCTGCTATGCTAGGTCATACTATGTTAGGCAACGATAGGCTAGCTAACCAAGGCTATAATAGGCTAAGCTATGCAAGGTTATTCTAGTTTAGGGTATGATATGCTTTACTAGTATAGGATATACTAGGTTAGGCTATAATATGATACCCTTGGCTATATTATGTTAGGTGTGGTTATGCTAGGATAGGCTATACCAAGCTAGCCTATAGTATGCTAGGCTAGGTTTGGCTATGGTATGCAAGGGTATATTGGCTAGGGTATAGTAGCCTATTCTAGCTTGGTTATACTAGGTTAGGCTACTCTAGGCGACGCTAGGCTAGGCTATAGTAAGCTAAGCTAGACTAGGCAATGCTACGCTAGGCAAAGCTATACTAGGCTAGGCTATACTATAATATGCTAGGTTAGACTAGGGTCTACTAAGCTAGGATATGCAATACTAAGCTAAGGTAGGATAAAGTAGACTATACTATACTAGGTTACACTAGGCTAGGCTAAGTTAGGCCCGGCACAGCTAGGCTATTCTATTTTAGGCTAGGCTATCCTATGTTAGGCTAGGCTAGCCTATATTAGGCTAAAACAAGGTAGGTCATACTATGCTATTCTTGGCTATGATATGCTATGCTATACTAGGTAAGTTTAGGCTAAGCTAGGCTATACTAGGCAAGTTTAGGCTAAGCTAGGCTATTCTAGGCTATACTAGATTATGCTATGCTAGACAAAACTACGCTATGATAAGCTATGTTATTCTCTACTATGCTATGCTAAAATATTTGGCTATACATGCTATTTTGGGCTAGGCTAGGCTAGGCTAGACTATGCTATGCTATAATATTCTGTGCTATGGTATGCTATTCTATGCTATAATATACTATGCTATGTTATAGTAAGTTATGTTATACTATGCTGTGCTATATTATGCAATGCTGTGCTCTGCTATACTATGATAGGCAATAATATTCTATAATATTCTATGTTCTAATCTGCTATGTATATAATGCAATACTATAGAATACTGTGCTATTAGTGTGTGTCAATCTTTTCAACGTTCTAGTTAATACAATGAGGGGTGCTAAAAATTTGCAGCCCTACTTATAAATTCTAAAGTTAATTTTTTTTAATATTATTTTAGTTCTACTTGGTAAGATACTTAAAAGTTTTTACTTATTTTTGTCATCTTGGGAAATTAAATTACTATTATTATATTAATAATTATATCTATTTCACTTTTTTTCTTATTTTACCGTTTGAAACATATTCATAAGTGTGCTGAAGATTACGTGGCCTTCATTACTATCATCTTACCAGTGGGATTTGACCTACAATTGCTTTTAAAATTAGTGCAAGACTGGCGACATTCACACATTTGAACACTTAAATTGAAAATAGCATAGTTATTGCCATCTCACTTCCAAACTCTGGTTGACGTTCTAAAATGCGGATATGAGAAACTACATTGCAGCCAATCTTGAAAAGGATATTTACCCTAAAGTACTTGATAAGTAAGAACAGTTCTTTTCTAGGCCCTGTTGTAAATTCAAAGAGTCACAATCTTAAACAGATCCAAAAGAACTTGCAGCAGGCCAAAAACATATCCCTTGGGAGAGGAGAGCTACAAGCCTAAGACACTTACTTTCATTACAAAACTATACAACCTGTTGATATCGTCAGGCGCAAGTGTAAAATTGTTATTTGCTATGAATTTTTCTGCCCTGGTTGAAAAAATAAAACTCAAATTAATTTAAATCCCCTATGGAGATGAAGATCTCTGTGAAGGAACTTGCTTTCATTAAAGGTCAGAGAGACATGATTACTTATTTTAGACCACATCAAGTTTGCTTTCGAAATTAACTTGAGTAATATAGGCAAGTCAATAAGTAAAAGCGACAGGAAAGTGAAGGAAGAAGAGTTGATTATTATAAGTAGGCCAATGTTTCAATGCCATCAAGTGAAATAATTTTATTTCCTGAAGAAAATGAAGAACAAATAACTGATGTTCAAGATGGAAAGGATTGAACTTATGAAGTGACATTAAAAATAACAACTACATCTTCAAATTCCATTAAAAAGCAACCCGGGAATAATTTTGGGGATTAATAACATCATAACTATTGGGCTGATTCTAACGAAATTGGAAAATCTTATATTGTTTTACATTCTCTTTCAAATAATATAACTGCAAAAGTCCTCCCAATGTTATCCCGGGAATTATTTTGTTTTGGCAATAACATCATAACTATTCGGCCGATTCTAATGAAATTTGAAACCCTAAAGGTGTTTATATTATCTTTCGAATGATATAATTGCCAAGGTACTTCTAAGGTTACTCTGGGAATTATTGAAAGTTTTGAAGGTCGTAAGGTCATAAATCAGAATAAGTGAGGGCACGCGACTTTTTGGTCAGCAGACCTTGTTTAATAATTTAGAGATCTCTTCTGGCGTCCGCTGACAATGTGACGGCGGCTGAAATTATATAAAGTAGGTATCTTAAATATAGGCTGATATAAAAAAGAAGTGAACTTTAAAAAGAGAAACTTCCGGAAGAAAAAAAGAAGGCACACTTAGTTGCCAGAGTGCGCCTCGATTACTCGTGACCCCGAGTACTCATCCAAGAATTTCAATAATTAAATACTAGGAATGAGGTCTGTCTCTTCCAAGAACTCAATCGCACCCCATTGCGGTGTGAACGAGACCCTCACAAGGACTCGGGACAAGAAGTAGTGACCATCCTTGTCACTGTTTTAGGACAGCTATCTCACAAAACTGCCCCTGATTACGACATCCAACCGAAATGTGTCTTACCATCTGGAGATCAAGTAATTTTGAGAGAAGTTCCGAAGAGTTCTATTTCAAATGACGTTGTCTCCCGCGAGTCAGATTTAAAGATGATAAAAAACGGCCTGAACTGTTGATAAATTAGGAGGGGTGAATTGATGATCCTGTATAAACTAACTGAAACAAAAACAAGTGAGTGTCGATCCATTTCCCTCATGATATGGAGGGTCGCCATGATACCGTACCGTTATGCGGTATTATGGGCATTTTTCAACTCAAAGAATACTGTGTCGAAGTGCTTTCCACGAAGGAAAGCCTAACAGATAACACTTATCACCGGAGCGGAGTATTCGACGAAAAGTGGAAGTCGCGAAAGCCGCACTGTGCAGGAGACGACGGCATCTGGTGTCTAGAAAATAAGCTAACTTAACATTAACAATTTTCTCCATCAACTCGCATACGCAAGAGTTTCGAAAAAGTGGGCGGAAACTAGCGATGGTATAGTAGTCTCTAACTAACTTGCGAAAAGCATGTACTTTAGCCATTGGCCAGAAATCTGTTAAAATATCTTCCTTCTTGTTAGAAAAGCTAACAAAAGGGCCATGCCTCGCTCACCCAGGTGTTTAGGCCTGGCGTACATGTTATCCTCCGTACCAGGAGTGGTATTCGCGTATAAAATAAAGTCAGGTGGGTTAGCTTAAACATCTCGTCGAAAGGCTCTCTGCCTATGGAGGTAAAGTCCAGTCAAAGGCCCTCAGCAATCATATGATGTGCTTTGAATCCTGGCGAAGTTGCATCCTGGATGGGGAATGCGGATAAAACGATTGCGAAAGATTCAGCCACGTGTACGGATTGAGATTGCGATCTCTTGTTTTTGGAAGACTGGATGGGGATCCTTTGGAAACTTGCCCAGAATCCTTTTTCCATCTTTCCACAACTCTACAAAAACGATCCTCCTATAAAGTGACGTGTGTTTGCTATGAAGAAGGCTAACTTCTTTTATCCATATTTATGAAATAAGTTTGCACCACACCTATTTTTAACCAAGTGCTGAAAACAAAAAAATCTTATCTGCCACATTCTCTTCGAATGAGTTTTGTTTATCTCCACGCAGACAGTCACTTATTCTAGGTCTTTTCTCATAATCTTTCTCACCCTCACTCATCAGACTAGTTCTCTTATAGCTTTTACACCCTCACATTTCACCTTCAACTTGGTATAGAAATATAACTAAGGCTCATCTATCTTTAAGTACTCTCCTACACTAATATACCTTCCAGCATAGCATCTCCATCCTATTTTACTACTTTTTGTGCATCAAACTTTAGTGTATCATCGCTAATAACATCCACAAAAGTCATCCACGCTTCGAACTTTACACTCCCCACATTATTTCTTCCATGCAAATTGGTCTGTCAAACTGGAAACCGCCCCCTCCCCCCCAAAAAAAATAATATATGAAATATATTATACACTTGTACCCCGCCTCTCGTAACTCTAACTTGTACCTGCGCCTCTCTTCATTATTACTTGTAGCTACACCCCTTTATTCTCACTTGTACTACATCTCTCTTCATTCTCAGTTGAACTCTCAGGGTGTGGCTGGTCCTTACACGACCGGGCTTGCCGCTACCACTGCACTTTCTGAAGAGGAAAACAGCCAGGTTGATCCTACTGAAATCACTTTGGAACACGTCGCAAGCTTCCCGATTTAATCAGCATTCGGGAGGTTAGGCCCTTGAACTCTGTACGAAAATTAGATCGTCCCAGTATATGTGCCCCCCGCCTTCCTTCATGAGGGGAACCTCCTGGTATCTTTGAATCTCCTTCTTATCCTAGCAGCTAGAAACCTTTTATCCGTTTTGAGGGAACCCGCCCATGCGTTTCAACCCGATCTTGGAATCCCACAGCCAATAGGCCAATTGGGTGTGGCCGCTGATTGGTACTTCATTGCGACAGATTTAAGGCTGCAACTGTCAACGCAGAGTCGCCTTAAGACTAAGCCTATCGAAGAAATTCGGTATCTACCAGGTATTGCAAAAGTCATGTTACACTCGTTACGACGTTCTCAACAAAGGACACAATGATAGTTTTGATGCACTTAGACACGTTTTAATTTTTTAAACATATAAATATGTGTTTTTTGTAATATTAATTAATGTTGCTACCCTCGGCGGCGAGCACGTGCTCCAGGCGAGACCTGAAGGCTGCGCACGTTTTGCGGACAAAGTCCTTCCTCATAGTGGAAACACACATGCAGTTGCCACATGAATTCAGCTCGTCGACGTCGAGGTGGTGGACCTTTCAGGCCTTGCCCTCGACATGAGCCCTCACACTGTACTCGATGGAATTGAGGTCGGGCGACTGTGGCGGCCAAAGGTCCTTGGACTATATCTTCATGTTCTGCCCCAACTACTCTTGCCCGGTCTTGGCCGTGTAGGCCCGGGCACCGTCTTACTGAAATACTTGTTCGTCATTTTTGTAATCTTTCTCACCCAGCGCAGGACTTTCGTGGCCAAGATGTCCATGTAATCGGTCGCGGTGAGCCTGTAACTGGGCGCGAACCACACCTGCGGCATCTTCTCACCATTCGAAGCCACGACGCCGAGCATAGTCACGGAGGCCGGGTGCTCAGTCGTGGACACGTCACGAACCATGTAGATGTCCTCGCCAAATCAATGACTCTGTAAGTTGTTAGTAGGCGACAACGGCGCTCCTGACGCTGTTCTTGCATGCGGCATACAGTCGGTGAAGAGAGCCCGTTCCACGCACCTCAAGCTCTAGCGGCCCTCCCCCTCGAAGGCCCTAGACCCCGTGGCCATCGAGATTTCTTCTTATTCGCGAGTGCAGTCATTTTGAGCTTTGGAGCACATCTGAAGGCTTGTCTCGCAGCCAAACGGTTGACAACTTGAGGTATGCCAAAATGAAGTCAATCTTTTAGCTCTTCCCCTTGACCGCAACTTTGTGGACAGTCATCCGACTGACGTTGAGCCTCTTGGCGATGTCGGACTTGTTGCTCGCGTGCAAGAGAGAAGAAATCTAGATTCTTTTCATTTGCATCTCTATACACCTGATATAATAGCAAAGATTTTTTAATGACACGAAAATAAAAAGTAAAACTTTAAGTTTGTTTAACGTAACCTTTGGTATTACACAGTTAAACATCTCGAAAGATTAAAAAAACGAGTGTAACATATCGTTTTAAACTTTCGAGATGTTTACCTGTGTGATACCAAAGGTTCCGTTATATATATAACGTGGTAGGGGGCCATGTTGTATGCAAGATTTGGTATAATCGACAGCCATAGCTGCTTGGTTAAGTTTGCACTGCAGTTCTGTAACCTTTTCGCTTTCTCAAAAGAAAGTCTTTGAAAAGGTTAAAAAGCTACAGCACAAGTTTAACCAAGCAGCCATCGCTGTCAATTTTAACAAACCTTGCATATATATATATATATATATATATATATATATATATATATATATATATATATATATATATATATATATATATTGACCAACGAGGAACTTCTCGGCTATCTTATTTGAGCAGGAAAATGAGAAGACGTACGCGATGGTAGAGATCATGACTTTCATATGTCTGACGTTTATGAACAAACCTAGTTCCATCTTCACTGGCTACAGAAAATAAATAAAATGTTATAACAAGTGTATCAGACATCATTTAACAACCTATCAGCCAGAAAAGAGCTCAAATTGGGATAGAAAATAACAAAGTAAGATAATATGATTAAATGTGAACCAATAAGAATAAAGCTTAAATCAAATAACATAAGCAAATTTAACTTACAATGATAAGATATTAAAACTAGACAAATATATATATATATAGATAATATGTGGAAATAGAACTTTGTTTGACTGGCTAATTGAAAATTGGGAAATAGTGAACCAGCATAGTAAAAAATACTCAAATGAGTACACACACATAAAATGAAATAAAAATATTAACATTGACTACAATTTATGGACTCAGAAAAATTTGAATTAAAAACAAATCAAAATTGACTCTCGAGGTTGTACGGCAAAACTAATTGTATGGAAAAGAATGATGTCGGAGTGAGTTGTGTTCAGTAATATATGAGATAATTGTTTTTTTTGGAATATATTTACTGGGATATTAATGTGATTGATGAAGCATAATCATTTAATTTGGGGTTCATTTATTTTTATATACGGGGATTCAAGAATTTTGAAATCTATTGAGTTTGGTACAGTATAAATTACAAAAAAAATTATCTGTATCACTGGGATGGCCACTATTGGTCATGTGTGAACTAATATGTGACTGCTCAGGTTTGGAAATAGATCAACCAGTTCTATGAGAAATCCCAAAATGCTTAGAGATCCTCAGTTGCAACTGCAAAGTTGTTAAGCCAACGTAGCGACTGTTCCATGCTGCGCACGTATATAAGTAAATAACCGAAGACCGCATAAGTTTTGGGATGGGTTTGTAATTGAAGAAAGATGATAAACTGGAGGGATTGTCATTATTAACGATAAAATTAGATTAGGGAAAATGTCTAGATATAAGCGATATGATATCTTTGTTAAGTTTAAAGGTCAGGTGGTCTAAAAAAGGTAATTTTATATACACGTTCTGTTTTGAACAAGTTTGAATAGTTGGTTTCGCAATGAAAATTTTATCCAGAGAATTTGATACTAGTTTATTCAAAATACTGATGGGATAGGAATGTAATAAAAAAAAGTATTTCATATAAACGATTTCTTGGTCGAAAGACTATCAATTCGGGCAGATACGGAAGGCCTGATGGATTCTGGATTATGGCAGAGTTTAAATTTCAAGGAAATACTGCTAAAAATATGAGTACCGAGAAGAGTGGTGGTGGGTTTTCTAAAAAAGGAAGTGGAAAACCAAGACTCGTTTCTGGTCACTAATATCTTAAAATGAAATCTTGCTATTATGTTCAATATCCATTTAGAAGTTGATATTATTGTGTTGTTCATTTAAGTATTTCAAAAATAACGGATCGTAATCTTTGTGTTTAAAAATCACAAAGCAATTGTCTAGAAATCTTTTGTAAAATAGAAGTTTGAACTCAGAGGGACAGTCATCAATCAAGGAATTTTAGTGGAAGCATAAGAAAGAATTGGCAAATTTTGGTCCTAAGAAGGACCTTATCACTATACCATAATGTTTAAGAGAGAGTTCTCCGTTAAAGAATAATACTCTTTCTCTGACAGCCAAGCCCAAAAGTTTAGCAAACATGTTTTGCTCAAACCAAGAACTGACGAAGTTGATCGAAAATATGAAGTAATGATGATATTGGAAGTCTCAGCAACGGGTAAGTTCGTGAACAAAGTGTCGATATCGAAGGTTGACATGAAACAATTACTTAATTGAAGTGGAGAATTACATTCTTCATATTCAAAGGCGTCACGTAAAGTGAATTCATTCATGGTAAGAGGATAAATTACAGGAACTAGAAGCTTGGGTGTGTTTATTGCAGAAAGAATAGAACAAAGAGGTACTGATGGTTTATGTACTTTTGGAAGTCCATATACGATTCCTGGTGTAGTGGCAGGAGCAAAGAGTGAATGATAATAGTCTTTTAAAATGCTGCATGTTGGAAGAGATCCTAAATAGTGTTAATTTTGTCCTCAGGCTTGAGAATAAGTTTGAAGGGATCTGTGTATAATTTAGTGAACTTGGTGGGATCTGAGAGTAAGTTGTTCTTTCTGGCAATATTTTCACTTTTATATAACAAAACTACTCCTTTTCCTTTTTTGGGTTTACAAATGATTAAATCTTTAATTTTACGGAGGTGAGTGAGAATACGTAGGTCTATGTAATAAAAAAACTGGGCAATGAACTTTCGATCCATTAAATTTATAATCAAATTTTTTAGCAGAGAGATGATGGTTGTTTAAAATATTCTAACTGACTGAGAAGATGAGAAAGTTTTTCAAAATACAAAAAGTAACGACATTTACATTCTATTTCCCAGTCTCATACGCTTATTCACATCCGAAATTTCTTGTTCTTTGTACTATTTGGATATATGTAGGTAACTTCAGGTTTTGTATTTACTCTGTTTTCAAAAATGTTTGAAACGCAGAGGTAAAAAAAAATGGCGAAAACCTTATAGATTTTTTAAGGCAAGGACACTCCTCTCCCTTTCCCGATAATTGACTATCTGGTACCATTCATACAAATTCAAGGATGATGTTTTTACGATTACTCAATGAAACCAACCCCTAATTAACCTAAGTGCGTCGAAACTTCAAAATTTCAAGTTTTCCCCTCAAAACTAAAGTGAAGCCACCTTTACTTTGGAGCGTTCTCTTTAACCGCCCCGATATCGGCATTCCTAATTTCCCTCCTCATTGAAAATTCATCCACACTCACCAATATACATATTCAGGCCTTCCCTTTTTGCTTACAAAAGATTAAATGAGAGGTTATCTCTTTTAAATGGGCGCGATCCGTATCATCGTAATATTCATGTCATCGGTCTTCTCCCGTGGACGCGTCTAATATATCGGAAGTTCCCCTTCGCTTCCCCAATGAATCGTTGGTTTCGCATCTGATGCTTGAGGAAGCGGTGCCGCAAAACTCTTGTTTGGGTAGCTGGGAAACGACTCTTTATGGTCTAAAAAACGGAAAATCGATAGAAACATCAAGACAAATCGAAGGCTGTTCGTAGGACTGCAAAGATATATTTTTCAACCGACAGAAGGAGGTAGGTGTTTTAAAGTCTAAGGCCTTTACGTCTTTGAATGAGTGAGACGGGAAAGGATGGGAAGGGGGGGGGGGGAGTTCAAGTCCTTTACGTCTTTGCAACGAGTAAAAAGCGGGAAGGGGGCTCAAGGCATTTACGCCTTTGTAAGGCGTGAAAAATGGGGATTTCAGGGCTTTATGAATCTGCGATTAATCAGGAAAGGGGAATTTTCAGTTAGGGAAGAATAAGTGAGAGGAACAGATGAAAAATAAACGTTAGTCAATAAAAAAAATGAATAGTGTATATAGTAAAGACGAGTACTGCATAAACAGTGTCGTATCTAAATACTAGGAGCTAGGTGTAGTTTCATAACCTCCAGGGACAATTTAAAAAAATTATCTGTACGAAGTGAAGCATTGTGAGATGGGACTGTTGTAACTTCCTTTTCGTATACCCGCAAAAGGTGGCGAGTTGTAGCATGTGCAACTAGATTGCAGCTGATATCTGATCCATTGTGTGTCCTCCTGGCCCCAACAACAACAGTTTGTCCTACCGGGTCCAATGCCTGCAGAAGGATGGGCGGGAGTCATCCATACATTTTACCTCCTCTAACTTCGCTACTTTCTTTACAGATGTATACATACTTACAAACCTTGTAGGATTTGCCATCGTTGATATTACGCTTTGAATTTGAGATAATCGTTTGCAGATATCCTTAAAGCAGAAGAGAGCGACGATCTAACCGTAGACATCTCTAGCAGGTTCTGTTACCTCCTATAAGAACGAAGGGGAGGGAGACTCTCTGAATTCTTTTAATCAAAGGTCTTCTTTCATACCACTCTACTATTGAGGCAAAGGTCTCAGCTAGATGTAAATTCCTATGGTATTTTTTTTTTGTATGGCGCAATTCAAAGCCATGGGTTTTGACAGAACACCCATCTGTCAATTAAGGAAAAGCTATAGGAAAAAGGCGAGTCTTCAGGGCAAGAAGATGAGCCTATCGCAGCAGGCAGTTTTATATATTGTTTTCTTTAAAGGCGCCAGTTTGGGGACTGCCACCAAGGAAAGGAAGGAAATATAGAGAAAGCAATCGGTACCCAGAATAGAAGGCAGAGTATCCCACAGTGCATATGGACTATCTTACCATAGAAAATGGCAGAAAATTCAGTATGAGTTTGTCGTGGGTTAGCCAATATTATTCTTTTTTTATTATGATTAATAAAATGTGTCGTACGTTCATACTTCCAGTGATCGCTTCAGGATCGATCTCTAAGAGCGCTTTTCTTATTTTTATTCTATTGAATGAATATAAAGGGGAAGTTCTCTCTTTAATATACTAAATACTGCCAACGCAACTCGTTCAAGGATAGTTTAAACACTTCAGCCAAAATAGACCTTTACTGTACATTAATCAACTCAAACAAAAAATAATATATACATGTACAAGATACAACTTAAAAATTGGTTCTTAGGTCACGTTACCGACACTCGGTTTTTGGTTGCTTTAAGGGAGAACAATTTACTTTAAAAAAAAAATTTGTATTTACTTTAAGATATACAAATAATCTACGTTAAACGCACGGGTCATGAAAACAGAATTAATTACTCACATAAGGTAATGGGGTTTACCCAGAGAATCCAAGCGAAATATCTTCCTTCGAATATTGTCAGTAGAGGCGTAGTGAGTGTAGTTTATTTGCTTCTCAATAGATGGCATTACTTCGAACGAGGGGTGGACGAGTGACGTCACGCCGAATTTCGAGTCGGCGGAGGAGAAGGAAACCAAAACAAAACACTGATTGAAGAGGCGATGCGTCGGGCGTTTATGACCTTGAAAAGGTTTTCTCCGACGAGGCTTGAAGATGGTTTTATGATTTTCTAGAGATTTGGTTTCGCTTGTAGAGCTTCTCTTTTGGGGGAGAAATCTATCTAGTTTGGGGTGTCAAACTCAGATAGGGTAAGATCACTTGGTAATCGAACTGTGCGGACGGTACTTGGATGTAAGATTACTTGACGATCTTTGGTAATCGAACTGTGCCGATGGCACTTGGAGGTAACATCACTTGATGATCTTTGGTAATCGAACTGTGCCGACGGTACTTGAAGGTAAGATCACTTGACGATCTTTGGTAATCGAACTGTGCCAATTATACTTCGTGCAATCTAATATTGCCCAAGAAAATTAAATTCCTTCATAACTTACTGGGAAAATTCTATCCCGGCAAGTTCTTATCGATGTCATGACGAAACGAGAAATCTCCTCTTCTTCTCCTGACGAACGGTTTTATACTAGAATTATTCCTGCGGGATAATGGGAGGGGAAGGGGGATAGCAAGGGGAGACCCAAGGGTGACCTGGCTTTTGGGCGTCTATTATTTGTCTTCCTAGACATTTTGAATTTAGGGAAACTGGATCTCATGTTGAAGCGTAACAAGTGGGTATCAATTCAGCCGTGCTTAGCGTCGTGTCGCTCTCAGCGAGCGTAATACAAGATCGACAGTTTAAATTTTTGACTTGTTTGTTTATAAATACACCCTCAGAGGGTAGGCCTTTTGATCAGAAGTCAGAAATAACTGTCTCCTAAATTTACCAATTTTATCGTACTTGTATGTTACCGGAGACTGGGTAGAGTGGCTTATAAAAACCCAGGTGAGTTTTGTATTTCTTTCATTGTTTTTCTTCGCCATGCAAAAGACCTCGATATATATATATATATATATATATATATATATATATATATATATATATATATATATATACACTCGCAACTTCTTAACTGCCTCGATTAACTCGTATATCTCTACAGAGATATAGGGGGAAGTGACTGTGGTTTCAGATGGTCAGAGAGTTTAGGAAGAAGCTTGAAGAAACAAGGTGTGTTACTCGCCTTTTTTCCCTAAATATGGTGGAAGTGAGCCTCATGAGGGGAGTTTTAGATGGCGGTGTAGGAGCAAATAGCAAGGTAGAATGTCTTGGTCATTTTACTTTTAGAGGCCATTGGAAACATAGTTAAAAGAACGCCAAAGGCATTGTTGGTAGTGAGGATACAGGCGAAAAGCATATCTTTGAATTTTAATTTAATTCCTACTTAAATTTAGTTTGTCTTTCAATGTTAATTCAAGTTATATAAAGTTACTTATAAGTTTAACGAGTTACTTACTTTATAAGAAAATCAACAATAAGTGGAGAAGAAAAAAGAGCAACGATAATACAATCGAGGAAAAGCATCTTCTTTTGTCATTTTTATTGTTTGCGCAATTTAAGCCATTGTTTTTCATAGCCTGATTTAAATAAATACAATCGAATTCCTAAAGTATGACCATTTTAATTATTACCAGCGTTGTAATAAACCATTTGGTACGCATTAATAGAAATGATGCCCGGAATTATAGATAAACGCAAGAAATCGAAAGAAAGACTTTTAGAGGCTTCCATGGCTTCTAATTAATATTTACGTGTAAAAAAATAAGCGGCCAGGAATCTATGAATATCGCAGACTATAAGTGAGACCATATTGACCAATCCATCACCAATAAGGATAGTTGTTTCTCTTGTTAAAGTATGTATCGCCACTGGGAAAACTCATTACCCGAAGTATCTGTACGCTTTCAGTGAGGATCGGTTATTTCAGTTCAAATTATTTATTCGTGATATAATGGAGGTTTTCTTATTCCTAAATCCATATCTCTCTGCGTGTTTACTTTAGAACGAGAGATTAGATACAGAAATGGATTGGCAAGAACCAAATATTAGAGATTCAATGGGAAGATCAAAGGATTTAGCGCTGAATTAACTCGAATGAAATCTGCCCACAAGGAGGGTGGAGAACGGGATGAAAGCTTGTATATAAAGTGATATATTTTCTGATTATTTGAATTTGGATTTTGTGTGGTTGATAGGTTGATATATTAGGATATTTGCTGTTTATTTAAAGTGTTGGTTGATAAGTTGTAATATTATTTATTTATTGGAATTGTATTTGTGTGTATTATAATGTTTGATCAAAATGACATAACCTGATGAATAAAAATATTAAGTAAAATGAAAAAAAGAAGCGAAAGGTGGAGAAGGAATTTCAAACTATGTATGCAGGTAAAAAAACTAAAACTAACTAACATGAGGTGGCAAGGTTTGGGTGGAAGTTAAATGAGTGCAAAATACATTAGAGATGGGGGGGGGGGCAATTCTGCACTTCGTAGAAGGCAACCTAACCCCTATCAGTCCTTTGACTCGGGCCACATCGGAGTCCTTCCTCTCTTTCTTTCCTTGATGGATAACACTTGGGCTATAACAGAGTCCTTCCTCTCTTACTGTCTCCTTGATTGAGAACACTTGGGCCACAACAGAATCCTTCCTCTCTCTTCTTGATGGAGAACACTTCGGCCACGACAAAGTCCTTCCTCTCCCTCTCTTCTTGACGGAGAACACTTGGGACAGAAGGGAGTTGTGGAAGAATGAGAGAGAGAAAGAATCTCCCCCACCCTGACTTCCCCAGTTCGCCGTTGACCACTCTAAATTCGTCTGCCCTATATACTGCGAAGATTAGCACAATGGAAAGACCATTAAGAGGGCATTGCGGTTCGCGCTATGAAACCTTATCGCGACTCAAAGCAATTAAGGAAGTCTGTGGGCGATGAATCTCTGTCCCAGTCTAGATAATTTCGGGGTATATATTCGACAGTTCAGAATTTACATGCAGATTGTGTCTGAAGCCGCCGTCCAGTACGTTAGGTGTAACGTCTTCGTTAGTCGAGAGGAAATCGAATATATTCTCATCCGGAGAAGAATTGAGTGATTGTCAAAGAGCCAAGTGAGAGCTAGTCGACACTCAGTGTTGTTCGTGGAAATAGTTAGGCGCGCTTCAACCCTTCTCACTACGTTTTCGGATTTTAAGGATCGGAAAAACCATCCTAGAAGCACCCTTCGTTTGCCTCTTAAAGATAAGAGGCCCCGCAACTTCACTTTCCCGAAGTTGTATTGAGCGTCCCGTCGAACTTACCAACCTGGTCATACACGCCGTACATCAAGGTAAAAGCGATTTAACTCCCGCTTCATCACGCCCCGCCCACCTTTACCACGTGGAGCCTCAAGGATCCCCCTTGCTCTAGAACTTGAATACTTGTAAAATCATTACCTAATTAATTATCCCTCGGTTCAAACTTAATAGATAATGTTAATAATCTTAGCAGTCAACCGTCAATATTTAATTTCATTGCCATTTAACTTGCCATATATTTATATTTAATCTTAAGTCCTATTAAAGTATATTTTTGTAGACGTGTTTGAATATTCCTTAGCCTAGCAACTGTGTATGTAAAGCACTCTTAAAACAATCCCAAGGTAGAGCCTTAATTTCGGTCAGCCAGTAGGCCTGTGTGCGTATAACGGCGTACACCGTTCATACCACGACAGTAATCGTTCCAACCTCTCTCTTCTTGATGGAGAACACTTGGGCCACAGCGGAGTCCTTCCTCTCTCTACAACCACCTTGCCGTCGGTGAGAGAGCTTGCGTGATCTGCTTGAGTTATGCTAGCTAAGCTGGGGGACTTTTAGTCCGGTAGGGTCACCCATGCCAGTAAGGTAGCTGTAGTAGGATCCAGACTAATGGTTGTCAAACTTCTCTACCACTTCTCTGATGCGTCTCCGTGCATCCCCCTACCAACCACTTCGATTCTGTTAGTACTAAGTTTCACCAACTCTCTTCAACTATGAAAAAAACGAATACTAAAAAACAAACATTCATCTCGATTACAATAAGTTGTTTATTAATAAGGGCCTCACCAGCTCCCTTATGCTACGTGAGAAGAGAGGCTTTGGAACCTCTTTAAATAACGCCTTGGAGCACTCATAGGTTACACGAGACTTAGATTGAAGGGATCTCAGGCGTTTGGGGTACGATTAATGGAGAAACGCTAGGTACCCCTTAGAAGCTTTCTACTAACGGGAAAGCTGCTTGGCGAATAAAGGCTCAACCGCTCTTTGGTGAGAGAGCTTTTGTGCCTTGCTGGTTGCCAGATCAGCTAAAGATCTCGGATGAAGTCGTGGGCACTTAGCTTTACTATTTGCCTTAAGTCTGGCCGTTTTTAGTTGATTAGTAGGGCTTAGTAGGAAGACAGTTACACCTCAAGCACCCCTATCGAAAAATCAGAGAACCAGTTCACTGGGGCTCTCGTGCTGCTCAGTTGGGAGTTGCGGCACGATTTGGGACGTCCGGCCCACGGGAAACCTTAGGGTTGGTGTGCTTGGTCAAAGGGTTTCTGTTTGCCAAACGAACGAAAACCTCCTGGAAATAAGCGGATGTGATTAGTGCGAGAGAAAATAACAACAAAAAAACCCTTTTTCAATGCGTATGGTCCGAGAGTTTTGTAAGATGGCGAAGAAGAATGGTCCTCCGTTTCGCAAGCTAACCTGCAAAATATGCGAAGTCTACAGATGGAGTGAAGACTTCGACGGCAGGAGTTGCAAGGAGCTCACAGATGCCGTTAGTGTCTGTGACTTCTGCAGACTCGAGAAGCGCCTGGGCGAGAGCATCGCTCAACTGAGAGAGGTGAACTCCCTCCTTTAAAGGGAAGTTTAACTCTTAAAGGCAGAGAAATGCAGATGCTCGGGCGAGCGGGCTCCCGACGTCGAACAGCCGATTTCTTTTGCTGCAGGGCTGCCTCAACGAGATAAAAAGAAGAAAAGAAAGAAGAGAACGTAGAAATAGAAGAAAAGAAAGTAGAAAGAGAAGAAAAGAAAGTAGAAATAGAAGAAAAAAAAGTGGTAGCAGAAGAAGAGAAACGGGAAACAGAAGAAGAGAAACAAAGGAAGACAAGAAGAAGAAGAAGAAGACGAAGGAGAAAAATGTAGAGATACAAGAGGAAAGCGGCAAGTCACTTCCGAAAGGAAAGTCTAAGTCGTCTGCAGACAAATGTGCAAGAGTCACCCTTTATTGGTGATTCTCAAGCACGGGACCTACAGCCCCTGCTAGAGGCCCGCCTTCACACTAGTGTGAAGGTAAGCTGCCTGCCAGGATGTGGTAACCACTACATCAGAGTAGAGGGTGAGAAATCACAGATTTCTGAGAGCTTAGGCGATGCTCTGATGGTCAGTGGAAACGACCTCTACCTGAGAGGAGGTAGGGTAGGCCCTACAGATAAAATCCTACAAACGGTCATGGGTGCCGTGGACGACTGTGGGCTGAAAACCCGCAAGCGTGTTGTAGTTGGGATGCTCTCGAGGAGAGGTTCAACACGGACCGCTCACTCGATGAACGTCTCTTTAAACAAGCGCCTGGCAGATTTGTGTAAAGCAGAGGGGTCTTTTTTGTGGACCCGTACCGCACCTTTTATGGTAGAAATGATCTCTACAAAAGGGATGGGGTACATCTTTCCTTTAAAGGAAAGGTCTTTCTGTCGAACATCATCCAGGAGTTCGTAGAGAGGACCCAAAGGAGTATCCGGCCCAGAGTGAGAACGGACGTACGCTAGTACGCCCGTGTCACTCCTGAAACGACCTTCTCAGAGGTCGCAAAGAGGAGTGCCTCCCCTAATAAACAAGCCGGGAAACGGAACCGCGTAGGGAGTCCTACAGTCGGGGACTTCGTGAAAGTTCTTCTGTTCAATGCGAAGTCAATTAGGAACAAGTTTCCTGAGCTCCGTGGCCTCGTAGCGCCGGAAGAACCCGAAATGGTAGCCATAACAGAATCGTGGATAAAAACCTCAAACCGATACTTTGAAGGTGAATTCACGGATACAATCAAATCTACGAACTCCAACATTATATTTGATTACGAGCTCCTAGGCGTTGACCTAGAGATAGGTCCTGTAAGATAAAGGACCCTGCTGCTTTACAGACCACCTTCCTAACCCGTTGAGAAGGAAAGGGAACTGTACCAGCTGCTGGGTGAGCTTGTTCAAGGCAGAGTGTGCATCGTTATGGGCGACTTCAACAGAAAGGTTGACTAGGAAACCAAAGCAGCCTGTGGCGAGAGCGCGCTACTCCTGGAGTTCGCCAACAACGAGTTCCTCACTAAATGGGTCAGAGAACCGACGAGAGGAGACAATATCCTTGACTTGGTCTTCACCTCTAAGGATAATATCGTTGAGGATGTCTCTGTAGGCGAAGAGCTCGGTGGCAGTGATCACCAGCTAGTTAGATTTACCGTCAAGATCCCGAAGGTAAGGTCTGTTGCCAGTCAATCAAGGAAACTTTACTTAAGAAGAGCAGACTTTTCAAGCCTTCGTGCTGGGCTTACTGATGTAAGGCTAGCGGTATGCGAAGATGTTGAGGATTCGTGGAACAATTTCAAAAATAAGTTCATGAGTCTTCAATCAAGTTGCATCCCTCTGAAATGCCTCCGTCGGTCTTCTGTTCAACCAAAGTGGATTAATCGAGAAATCGGCCAACTGCTTAGGGAAAAGAGAAATGCGTACCGGCGATCGAAGATCTCGGGTGCCTTTGACGAGTACCGAAGGCTAGCCAGGAGAGTGAAGTCCAGCATAAGGGCGGCTAAGCCTACTGAGGAACTCCGAGTGACGAGACTCTGCAAGGAGAATCCCAAGGAGTTCTTCGGCTATGTAAATAGCCGTAAACCAATCCATCGTAGGATTGGGCCTTAGTGGACGAGGAGGGTGCATTAACTCACTCAGATGCAGAAAATGCTAACCTTCTCAATGACTACTTCTCCTCAGTGTTTACTAAAGAGTGTGGTCCCACCCCCCAGCCCACGTATTCCTACTCGGGGGGAAAGCTGGAGGCAATGGACTTCCCTGAAGGAGAAATAAAGAAAAAGATCGCTGACCTAAAGACGAATAAGTCCCCTGGACCAGACGACATCTGTGCGCTATCTTTAACATGTCAATCCGGACCGGATGCGTTCCTAGTAAATGGCGTGAGGCGGAGGTGACTCCAAACTTCAAGAAAGGAGACCCCAGCCATCCGTCAAACTACCGACCTATCAGTCTGACTTCGATAGTCGGTAAACTCATGGAAAGCATCATGGTGGACAAAATGACGTCGTATTTAGAGTCAAACCTGCTACTGAAGAGTTCCCAGCATGGCATCCGAAGGCAACGGTCATGCCTGACGAACCTTGTGGAATTCTCCCACTTTGTTTTCAGTGAGCACGATCGGGACAAGGCGGTGGATGTGGTTTACTTAGACTTTCAGAAAGCCTTTGATAAGGTATCACACCACCGCCTTCTCCGGAAAGTGCGTTCGCTGGGCATAGACGGAAAGTAGCCGGCTGGATCGAGAACTGGCTAAGTGGCAGACGGCAACGGGTGGTGGTAAATGAACAGGCTTCTAAGTAGGTGCCCGTTACTAGCGGGGTGCCTCAAGGTTCCGTCCTGGGACCACTACTATTCATCATCTACGTCAACGACATGGACGGTGACATGGTTGCCAAGATTTCCAAATTTGCCGACGATACCAAGCTTGGTATGAACGTTGCAAAGGATGGAAATACTGCCCGCCTGCAGGAAGATATTGTGAAGATTGGGCAGTGGTCGGACACATGGCAAATGCCTTTTAATGTGAACAAATGTAAAGTAATGCATATCGGCCACCGAAACCCCAAATTTCATTATATCCTTAAGGGCATTGCTCTTGAATCGAGTGACACTGAGAAGGAGTCGGGTGTATCTATCGCTAGCGACCTCAAGTTCTCGAAACAGTGCATCGAGGCAGAGAAAAAAGCCCAAAGGATGTTAGGCTACATAAAGCGCCAGTTTGGATACCGTAACAAGGAGATAGTACTTTGTCTGTACGACTCCCTGGTTCCCTCTATCCGACATAAAAGTTATGAGGATAGACTAAGGGAATTAGATCTGTTCTCGCTGGAAACCCGTAGACAGCGTGGTCAGCTCATCGAAGTTTTCAAAATACTTCGAGGGTTCGACAATGTTGACTACCGGGATATTTTCACACTGAGTGAGAACAGAACGCGCAATCACGGCTTCAAACTTGAACTGAAGCGTTACCACCGCAATATGTGTGGAAATTTTTTCACCTACAGTATCTGCGGTAAGTGGAACTCACTTCCAGTGGAAGTTGTCACCAGTGAATCTGTTGACCAGTTCAAGTCAAGACTAGACAAAGTCTTGGAAAGTGTCCGTTTAGGGACGTAAAACAATTGAGCAGTCATGTGCCCGCTCGATTGATAGTCCAAAGGTACCCTCTTTGAATGGACCATAAGGTCTCCTAGGGTACTTACTTTCCTTGTTACTCCTTGTTACTCTCTCTCTCTCTCTCTCTCTCTCCCTCTCTCTCCTCTCTCTTCCTCTCTCTCTCTCCCTCTCTCTCTCTCTCTCTATCTCTCTCTCTTCTTGATGGAGAACACTTGGGCTACAACAGAGTCCTTCCTCTCTCTCTCTCTCTCCACTTGATGGAGAACACTTGGACACAAATGAGTCTTGCCTTTCTCTCTTTCTCTTCTTGATAGAGAACACTTGGGCCACAACGGAGTTCTTCCTCTCTCTCTCTCTCTCTCTCTCTCCTTAATGGAGAAGACTTGAGACTGGCTCTCTTACTCCAAAACCTCATCCCATCCTAAACTTTTATCTCATAGACACTTAATAAAAAAAACGTTTTGTATATAGGATAAAAATTGAATGTTATTATTAGAGTAGTAAGCATATTTCACCTGGTATTCCACCCTAAACCAAAAACTGCAATAGCCTCTTCATTTAAGTTGTTATGGTCATAAACTGGTCATTGATTGTGGGGGAATTAGAATACCAGTCTGAGATTAAAAGCTTCCTGGCTCTGCATTTTCATTGATGACTCTTAAAATTTGAATATACCCTTTTCTGTAGGGAAAAAAGAGTAAATTATCAATATATAATCCATTTTTTAGTACGCCAGCGCAATCCTAGCCATTTTCTTCGATTAAACAAAAAAGTGAAGCCTTCAATAAGAACTATCTACTTATGGATCCAAAAAACACAAACTTATTTCGGTTAATTACGAGAGGGCTTTTAGGATCTATAGGGTCTTTGAAGCACAAAAAACGAGAAGAATCTTTTATCTTCTTTTTTTTAACCGTATTTACAAATAGGCCTTTTCTATATCCTCCATGAAGGCGAACGGTTGCTGCCTAAGGCTTTTTAAAATTTGAAAAGGGATTGTTTATACAAGAAGGTCCAGGAGGCAAGTGATCATCAAGGCTAGTATTTCCCGCCTAACCATCATAAGTAATTCCTAACCAGGTAGGGGCGGAGTGCTTAGTAACATCATGATGAGGAAGAGTGCATTTTTGACCCCTCTATTGTGAAGGTCTTAAGAGTAACCTCTTCTATATACATTTTTTTAGTTATACCTTAAATATTTCGTCATAAGTTTGTAATTGTAAAGAGTAATTCCTGTCTTAAACGGTTAGTCATAGTCTTAGAAATTGCGTAATTGTTGGATAGGTTGGGATGGTTTCCTTCCAAGCCTACTACATATCTCCCGTCCCGTCAGAGAATTCGACGGCAAATTTAAAATATGAATAGGCCTTTTGGTCCTGGGCAGCACTATGCTCATGTATCAAACCTAAATAATCCATTTCCAATATAGGTTTGATTTAATCCTTATGAGATAGCATTCGTATCTCCAAGTTCATTCAATTCGTCTATGTTAACCTTAAGCACGGCTACTCCATTGGTAGTAATTCTTTTAGATCATTTTCCTAGAGGGGCAAAGCGGCCAATATTTGATTCGAGAAAAGTAGTACCGTTTTGTTTCTTTACATCCCTAACACATCTAAAATAGAAATCTGCACCACATCGTTCATTGTTTCGTTCATAGATGGATCTGCAAATTTTAGTTTTAGATTTATAAGCTTATCCTTAGCCATTTTTAGTCCATGCATATTTAGGTAGTTTGGTAGCTTTTCGACAACCAATGCCTTAAAAGAACTTGCTTATGGTTATTATTAACATTAAATGATACTTCATCATATAATTTCAACTCACATTTAGAGTCAAATCCACTTATTCGTATTTTAACCTTGCGAACGACGGCAAACTTAGTTTTCGGATCAACTCTATTTATAAAGGTCCTTTGGCAACCCTGGTCTAATAAGACGGTGGCCTTAGTACGTCCCTTAGAAACTATGAGCTCAACTTGGTCAACACCGGATTCACAATTGGAAGGTGAAGCCTTGTTTTCTACACCATTTCATATTTTGTATTATGAGCAAAACAGAGGCTAGAATTAATGTCTGTTGTTGCAAGTTAAACAGTTGTAAAGGGTCTTTCAACAAGGACGCTTGACCTTTGTCAGACGATATTGGTCATATTATTAAAGCGACATCTGGCAAGATCACTATGAATTGTTTAGTAGTACTTGGCAAGTTACAATGGAAGGTTATAGCGTTGAACAACGTGTGAAAATTATCAAATGTTATTATCAAAATCAGTGCTCCGTTCGACAAACGTTCCGCGCATTACCTGATTTCTATCCTTGTCACAGCAACGAGGCCCATTTTTGGATGAATGGATTTGTGAACAAGCAAACTTGTCGGATATGGGGCGAAAACAATCCATATGAGATACACCAGCAGCAATTGCATCCAAACAAAGTCAATGTTTGGTGCGGATTTTCGTCTAACAGAATCATCCGTCCGTATTTTTTTGAGAACGAAGATGGGATTGCCATAACCCTCAACGGCGAAATCTACAGATCGATGATTAGCGACTTCTTGTGGCCTCAACTGGATTATATTCCTGATATGGATACTGACGACATGTGGTTCCAACAGGACGGCGCTACGTGCCACACTGCGTACGCCACGATAGACATTTTGCATCAGCGATTTCAGGGCAGGGTCATCTCACGCGGCGGCGACGTCAACTGGCCACCGAGATCATGCGATTGAACGCCATTAGACTACTTTCTTTGGAGCTACCTTAAATCGCAGTCTATGCGAATAATCCGCAAACAGTTGATGTCCTCAAAGCCAACATAATGAACACCATCCAGCAAATTCAGCCAGATTTATGCGACAAAGTCATCGAAAATTGGGCCTCCCGAATACGTTCCACCGAGCAAAGCTACGAAGGACATTTGAACAACGTCATATTTCACACTTAATGCCATAAAATTTCCTTTCAAATTTAAAATAAATTTAGTGCATATATCACACATAACTTGTTTTATTTACATTTAAAAATTGAGCGACCTTATTGAAAGACCCTATATTTCGAAAGGCAATTTATATTTTTATGTACCGATCGTAAGCAATTCGTGGATAATCCCAGAAACTTAGCGCGGCTTAGTTTCTGTTCAGTTTTGGATATTTTGAGCATTTGTAAACCTTATGCGATTTATCGAACAGTGAAAATTGAGGGAGTTTATGGCGAGATATCGATATTTCCTTTATGGATTTTTTGTTTTAGCTTGTGGTTTACATTGGGAAATTTGTATATGGAAAAGGCGGAAACAGGAGTTTGGTTGACCCACTTTTCTCATGATGACTGTCATATCCACTTTGATTTAATAACTGGATCTCCCTCTCTAAGCAATAAGGAACTTATTTAAATTCCAATATTGATTATTTTCGTTAAGATACCCATTTATTTGGTTTCTCAATAATACGTTCACAATGACGAATCCGGCGACATTCACGTCTAAGCCCAATAATTTTAAACTACGCAACTGTCACTCGTAAACAACACGCGCATCTCTAAGTGATTGGGGGTTATTTTGAGACTTTATCAAGTCAAGGATTGCATGCACATATGATTGCACATAACTCTTTGGTGTCCGTAAGTTTTTTAGTAGCTCGTATTCTTCGTAATACTGGTCACCAGATCTGGTAAATAGGTCTAACAGTCGTAAAACCGCCCCTTTTAGTTGACCAACAAAGTACGTAAATGCGGGGGCTTCTGAGATATCCGAATATAAATTGTATTATAATAAATATCATTATAGTTATTCCACTGAAGGAAAATATCTTAAAAATATGGTAGATTTATTTGGGGTAGGTTGTGACCTCTTTAGAAGAGGTTCGCACCACATCACCTCTTTACACATTAAAATATAAATAATAAGCTCGGCCAACCTTACTGTAAAATGAAAATTGTTAAAATACATGTCAATTAAATAAAATTAGGAAAATATTTGGCGTTACAAATAAAAAAAATATAGAATTACTGTATGTAGGAAGATTTAATTTCTAACACTGCTTTCGACATCAAATCAAGAATAATTATAAAATTAAAATCTAAAATGAGTTACAAGAAGATTTCTGAAAAACTACATGTCCTTAAATCTACAGTGCGAAAAGTAATAGGAAACTTTAAGTTTTGGGGAACAAGTAAAAAATACCCTCGTTCAGCATCCTAGGAAAAATTCCATTCTTCTCGGTTCGTAGGATCCTTAGATCTATTAAAAGAAACCCTAGGATGGTAGAAGAGAAATGAACGATCAGTTAGGAGAGAAAGGCGTCGATGTTATTTGGAGTAACAAGGAGTAACAAGGAAAGTTAGTACCCTAGGAGACCTTACGGTCCATTCAAAGAGGGTACCTTTAGGCTAGCAATCGAGCGGGCACATGGCTGCTCAATTGTTTTGCGTCCATAAACGGCCACTTTTCAAGACTTTGTCTAGTCTTGACTTGAACTGGTCAACTGATTCACTGTTGACAACTTTCACTGGAAGTGCGTTCCACATACCGCAGATACTGTAAGTGAAAAAATTTCCACACAGATTGCGGTTGTAACGCTTCAGTTCAAGTTTAAAGCCGTGATTGCGCGTTCTGTTCTCACTCAGTGTGAAAATATCCCGGTAGTCAACATTGTCGAACCCTCTAAGTATTTTGAAAACTTCGATGAGCTGACCACGCTGTCTACGGGTTTCCAGCGAGAACAGATCTAATTCCCTTAGTCTATCCTCATAACTTTTATGTCGGATAGAGGGAATCAGCTTGGTTGCCCTGGCTTGTACGCGTTCCAATCTTGCGATGTCCTTTCGCAATGAAGGACTCCAAAATTGTACGGCATACTCCAGGTGCGGTCGGAACACTGTCCAATGTGTGGCATGACGTGGAAATGTTTCGACGTCGTCCGAGGAAGACACCTTTAATGAAAAACATTTATTTGAAAGTCCATCTGAAGAATGTAAGCCAACGGGCATTTTTTAAAAAGATTTCAATATTTGGAGTCATGTGCTTTGATCAGATGAATCGAAGATGGAATTGTTCGGCACAAAAGATGTGAGGTATGTTTAGCTTAAAAGGGGTGAAGCTAGTGGGACTGTTCCCACAGTAAGATGGATCTATTATGTTATGAGGTAGTTAATTTACAACAGGTTTTTGTACACTTCGAATCAGCGGAATAGTGCTTAAAAAAATATTAGAGAAAGATTAATTATTGATGCCTTCAAGTTAGGCCTAGGAAGAAGCTGTTTTCTTTCAACACGACAACGGCCCCAAACACACAGTAAAATTGATTTCCTCCTGGTTGAAGGCAGCTAAAATCAACCTTTTGGGATGACTATCACAGTCTTCGAACCTCAACCCGATAGACAATTTATGGCATGAACGGAAGGTCCGCGTCCATGCGAGACACACCAAAACATCGATATATTGGAGAAGTTTTGCATCGACGAATCGGCCTAAACTGCATCAGAAGTTTCTTTGAACCTAGTCAAAAACTATAATAATTGCTTGAGGAGTGTCATTAAGCATAAATGTTATACTAATGAATATTAATTATCAATTCGTATGAATAATTTTAGTTTGCACACTTTTTAAAAAACTGTTAGTATTCTTTTATTTTTCTATTAAACATTTTGAAACTTTGTTTGCTTGTCTATTAATGCATTCTTCTAATGTCTCTACTTTTTGTTACCTTCCATTAAACGGTTCACGAACTATGGCGTAGAGTTTGGGCATAGCTGGGGTATGAATACATTCTGGATCAAGTGTATATAAAATAGAAAATTTGCTTTTACCCTCCAGGAAATCAAAAGGTTAAACTTACAATTTCTTAATTAATTTCCTAAGAACCAGAAATGTAATGGGGCAATTAATCTTTTTCTATTTATTTGAATTTAATGACGAAATTGACAATAAACTACAAACAGTCGAAAACACTGTTTTCAACCCTATACAGTTGTGTCCATGGTACCAGGTGTCAGAGAAAGGTTTCCATGTTGTCATTTATAAAGAACTTATACAGACATTGACAAAGAGACAAAATATTGTGCTAGCACATATTCACTGGCTAGAAAACCCTCGGATATGATCGCGCGCGCAGCGCCCAGTAATCCAGCGAGCATTATATAAAGCAACCAAATTTCTGTTGCCATAGAGACCTCATAATTAAAAGAATGATTCTATTCACCTGACATAACCATAGTTTATAACCTTTTGTATTAAAAACACATTCCTTTATGATAAACTCACGTTGTATTTTCTCCTTTAATTTTTAGTCATGTGCATTCGACTCTATTAGTTACTCGGTCGGTCCGTAGGTAGTCGGTCAGATGTTAACCATTTTACTTTCCATTAAGTTTTTTGGAAATAACATCGTAACTATTCGGCCGATTCTAACGAGATTAAAAATCCTCTATGTTATTTTACATTCTTTTTCGAATGATTTAATTGCGAAGGTCCTCCCAAGGTTATTCCGGGAATTATTTGGCAATAATTATGTAACTATTCAGCCGATTCTAACGAAATTAAATCCCTTTGTTTTGTTTTATATTTTCTTTAAAATGGTATAATTGACAATGTCCTCTCAAGTTTAGTCCTGGAATTATTCAAATAAAACTAACTATCGGACGGATTGCCCTAATTGTTGAAAGTTTTGAAGGTCATAAATCAGAATAATTGAGAACATGCGACTTAGGTCTGTTGACCTCGTTTTTACATTACCATCAACCGCTTCACTACAATATGTGGTCGGAGTCCATCATCTCCGCCTAAAAACTACCAGCCCTTATGTACTACCCTTCATGCAATACCAAACCCAAAGCTTAAATGGTCCTGTGGCGCTCAATTGCAAGGTGGAGTAGACCTAACAAGGAACCTCACAAATGAGAACCCCCCTCCCTCGTTGACCCTATAAAATCTTGAAATTGGTGCACAACTTGAACACTGAAATAATATGCCATGTTGTAACAATGAACTAATGTAAAACAAAGCAAATACTTGTAAATAATGTTAAATCTCAATTTAATATGTAGCAATTCAAAACATAATATGTTGTAAGGATGCAAGCGAAATCGTTGGGTTCCAACACGAATGTACAAACATACACACATGAGGAAACAGATGTCAGCCGAAGGTCTGGAGACAGATAACGGAAGCAGTGGAAAACAGCTGAACACACATGAAACGGAATCGGATCTGACCAGCCAGAGTTTATATAAACCTGTAAAACAACGAAATAAATCATGCTATGAATGTCAGGTTGATAAGCTCGGTCAGACGTCAAATACAAATACTTTTTTAGTGCACACGTGCCTACACCGAACATGCACACACCATTTGACTCCACTCAGCAGTTTTAGTAGAGAACATTAAAGCCTACAAAACCGCCATTTTTCATCCTACTCCTTCCTTCTGCCAAGCAATAACCATGTTGCCACTCGAACCCAGCCTTCCAGCGATTACCCGAAAGAACACTTGGAGTCAGACAAAACTTGACGGTAAAGCCGCCTTAGGCCGACACCCATACACTGGTAACCCACCGTCACCCCCCAAACGGCTGATCATTAAGCCACCGGTGACCAATCCTATAGTCCTTCATAGCGATGGGATGGTATGTATGGTAGCATCATGTCTAGTGCAGGTTGTTCCCAGTGCATAAAGACCGAACCACGCCCCGTCATAACACCTATCATCCACTTGTTCTTTCACTATTCGCCACAAATTTACACAATCAACCCATTTTTCACGCGGTCTTCCACTCCTTCACACACCCTGTCACGCACTTTCTATATTATCTTCTCTCTTCCATTCTTTTTACATACCTCGCAGAACACTCTCAGTCACAACATCGCTAATACTCTTCTTCAAACCATAAACACCTCTTACACGCTGGTTCCTCACCCAGACATTCCCCCACACCGTATATACAACTTACTCACTCGTTCCTCACTCTATCTACCCTGCGTATACCAACCATCTCTCTCAAATTGTACATTTGCAATATACTCCTCGAGATTTTCCTTCTTCCTTTCATACAAAAGTCTCACTTCCACGCAACAAGATTGGCAGCAGTATACCTTAATACAGCTTCCTGCCACATTTTAACAGTCAAACCTTTATAGCATTTACTATCTGATCACTCCAGAAACATTCCTACCAACCATACACTTTGTGGTCTTAATCTGCTTCATCTCTATCAGTGTCATTCACGATACAACCAACTCAGGTATCACACCCAACCCCACCATCCCCCCCAGATGCTATTACTTCACCCTTTTCTGAAATTCATTTTATCCACCTCTTACATACCTCGCAGAACACTCTCAGTCACAACCTCGCTACTACTCTTCTTCAAACCATAAACACCTCTTACACGCTGGATCCTCACCCAGACATAAACACTTGAATCAACATTCTCAAATCTCTCTTACTCTAAACCACTAACACCAATAATCATCATCACCTAACATAAAACATATCTCTCACCATTCCTCATTAATCACACACTTATTTTCCTCGATCTCACTAGAACTTCTCTCAACTACTCTATATGTACAAATTTAAACATCCATGATGCTATCTCATTCCCATGCCTTACCCCCTCCGCTCATACACATGTCAAAGCACTCAATCCAGCCATATTTCACAGAAACACACATTTATTATACAATAAAAGCCATTCAACAGTTAACCCCAGATGCTTAGAACCTGCCATATTGCTTACATGAAACGACCGTACAATTTATATCTCTATTCTTTGTTTCTCTCAGCTCGTTGTCTCAGTGCAAAATATTGATCCATACAACCTCTGACCGCTCTAGACCCACCTTCTTCGCCCCATTGCTCACCCCCTCACTCACTCCCCTGCTTACCCTCTTGCCTACCTCCTTCTCAGTTATCCTTCTTACACGGCTAGTCAGAAATTTTCATATACCTTTCCTGCAACGTTCACCACAATAGTTCTTGCATTCAGCCTTTTCCGGTAATATCATAGTCTTCAAGTCTTCGGACAGTCAACCACTGTCAAATAACTTACAAAACAACCACCAGACCTATTCTATGTATAACATAATCATCTCAGCGACTTTATGACCTTATACAACACAGCCTTACTATTCAGACCTCTCACAATACTATCGACCTCTTGCATGCTTAACGCTTCCATACCCTGATACATTACCGGATTGACATTTGCGAACCCATCATATTCATATTTGTCTCATCTTCCACTTCCACATCATACGTCACTACACTCTCGCCATCTACTTTTCACCTTATGATCACAAATACTCTGCCATCCTTATCCATAATGTTCCTCACAATTCTTTAAGCATTCATTCTTCTTTTTGGTTTTACCTTTCTCACTTCTTTCCAGAATAACTTCCTGTTCCCATCCCGGTCTTCATTCTTCTGCTGTTCACTTTTTTTAGTTGTTGCTTTCTTAATCACTCGTTTGGCTTTTTATTTTGTCCACTTATATGATTTCATCTATGTCTCCCTAACATTCTCATCTGTACTATTAAGAATTTGTAAGAACGTCTCCCATTTGCTCACCACTGCATGTTTCGCATCAGCTTTGCACCCTTCAGGGTTTTGTTTTCTATTTATAGTTGTATAATACGCACATCTAGCCGTCGCTCTGCCCACTATCAGTTCAACAAATTTATACCACATTTGCATATTCTCTTCTTCACACTTACTTGTTCTCTTCTAAACTCAAACATTCTCACCTACTTTTCCCTCTCTTTCTGATTCAATAACCTTTCGCTTATGATTCTCCCTTCCTTTTTCCCTTTCTCGCGTTTTTTCAACCATATACCAACCGATTTAACCTTGTATAGCACAATACTACCCTATGGGTGGATAGTCTCATACTCACTTATTCTTTCTGCCTTGGCACAGATCAATCATATTCTTAACTTTTTCTCTCCTTTGACCAAACCCCTGTGTATTTATGACCTTCCTCGTGCTAAATTAAAAGGGACGTCCAGCTTGCGGCCCGTGGGCCGCATTGTGGCCCACTGCTTAATCAAATTCTAATTTTTAAGTGGTATTTTTTAAGTATATTTTCATTTACTTTGAAGAGCAGTTATTGGGAATATAATAAAAGGAAGGCAATGTCGAAAATCACATTGATTTTATTCTCTCTTTTTGTAAGTCTAATTTATTTTTTTACTGTTAATATACGGTATTTTGTTTGTAACTATATATATATATTTATTATTAAAAATTGTTATTCACTACATTTTGAACTTTTTAAAATCTATATTTAGGTATGTCTGTGGCCCGGTAAATATACTTAAATTTCTAATTTGGCCCATTGAAGAAAAAGGTTGGATAACCCTGTGCTCAACACACAAGTTTTATTTCATTACAGAACCATACCACCTCCTATCCAGGTGAGCCATAAGCTCCAGTTATCTCATTTCTCGTCCTTCAACCTAATCGTCGATTCATGTCTCCTTCAGCCATCAATCGATATCATTCCCAATTCAATCTATAACTCGTTTCAAGTCATTCCAGAACTTCTCTTTTGCATTCCCACTTTTATCATTACAGGGTCCATACACTAAAACTAAACACATGTCACTCTTGCAAATCTCGTCTTAACTTATACAATTATCGAGCTCACGCATTCCTATCCAACCATTGCTCCATGCGACTCCTCATTCAAAACCATTGACATACCCTCTTTACCCCTATCACTATGATTCCCACCTGATCGTATTTCATTCACGCTATGCCACACAAACTCCTCTTTCTTTTCTTGTTCGTCTCACCTAAATCAATCGTCTATAATTTGCTTGTTTAAATACACCCTTTTTACTTCCATTCATTATCTATACCCCTCCATTCTGCACACTTATTCATGTCACTCATTAATGCGAATTAACCGATATACTGGATTGGCACTTTAGGCATAATGGATTGATTTTTGGTGATGCCTTTATCGTGAAAGTCATCGATTTCAGGTTTATTGCATATAGTCAGCCGGTAAATTATCCTCTGCACGTTACACTTAGTTAAGTTGTCCACTTTCGCTTTGTCCAATCTTAGAATGATTGGCAAATTATAGAAGGATTCTCAATTATGCAGATACATGACATAAAATGTCTTTACGATTTTATGCTGGTCACTGATAAAGGGTTTTTATAACGAAAGGCGGAAATAATGAAGATATATCATTATTGCATTTATTTATATGCGTTCGATCCGTGCTAGACAAGTGGTATTCGGCAAGGAGGTATATCAAGGTGAGCCGGGCCTTGAAAAGTATTGATTGTCGGCCGCATAAAATCTGTATTGGATAGAAGTCATAAATAAAAACACCAGATCTTGAACCAATTTCCATAATGGAAACACCATTTTCCTATGAGGACTTTCCGTCCTACCAGAGTTATTTCGTGGGAAGGAATCCAACGTTCTACTTTTCATATATTTTATATAACGCAGGTTTCTTGTTGCAAATAACGTTGAATTCGGTTAATTAAAATTACTGAATAATTTCTGAGAACCAGATGCTAAACTAAAGGTTACCTCGCCATTTTCTTGCGTTAAGAGTTCATTTTTTAAATTCTTCAACTTCGACGAAATTTTAGTTCATTAATTATAAATATTCTATTAATTTATCTATCATTTAAGAAAGCCACTTCAACAGCATTTAGCCTTGCGTGAAAAGAAAGTACGGATAGGAGAGGATATTTTATGCGGAAAAATAATTAAAACATGCATTACGTTATAATGGAAAGCTTTTATGTGAGATCAGGTTTGAGAAGTTATTTGATCAAAATGGATAAGTCTCAAAAAATTTGCAGAAGAAGAATATCAGGAGGGTGTTATAAATAGAAAATACGCGCAGTCTTAAAATTGTATTTTTATTCTTTGTATTTAGAAATAATAAAAATATATAAAACGTAATTTCCTATTTTTCCTGCGCAAAAAAATATACCTAACGCATAATACATATTTCATATGTAAATCCACAGAAAAAGTGGAGGAAAAGAGAATATTCCAAACATTCAAATAAAAATATGATTTTAGAGAGAAACGGCAGTTGTTGTAGATGTTAAAGCTGATGGTTGGTTCATACTCGTATGTCCAAAATAAAGAGTATTTAACTCTAAGAGTTGGATTAAATTAAAAACATTTCTAATTGAAATATAATTTTAAAATAAAACTGAAGGACTTTCCAATACCAAATGTGTTTAAAAGATTAATATATTCTGGGATTACTATTCATCTTTATATTTCGTCTAATGCAAGATAGATCCACACGAACATTTCATTTCAAGATTGATGTTATGGTTACAAGAGCGAATTGTTTATTACAAAGGTTTGAAGTTTGTATCGACAAAATGTTCCAAGGGATCTCGTAGCTTGTCTAATCTTTTGTCTGAAAACATCAAAGTGGAGGGACAGAAAAAAAGGCAAATTAACAAAAATTCTACTAATCTTTTGCAATGAAAGCCAAAAATCGTTATTTTGAGGTAATTGTTTTGAAATTCCGATGCCTAAAAAGAAATTAAGGATGGAAAAGTAATGCAAATTGGCTAAAAGACAAGAGAGATAACGATTTTTGTAAAATATGGAGTTGAACGATTTTAGTTCTGTTGCATGGATGGGCATCAATATAATGTGGATTCTATGATGATAAAAACTTCTTTTTTTTTAAATGAGCTGCAATGGAGCAGTTAGGATATGTGGTTACGATAACAATATTTCGTCCTCATCAACACCAAGCCTATAGAACCATCTAATAGCCCCTTTAAAGACTTATCAATCACCCAATTAAAATGGGGCGGCGTGGTCTCGCGTACCCACTCTTCAGAATTTTTTTTCTTTGTCCCTGAATTTAAAGCGTAATAGCAACGAGGCTGTATCAGACAGAAAGTTTGTAAGGGGTGAAGTTAGACAAATTTAAAATGTGTAGAAGATATATAATCACAGATCATCGACAGGCGTTGAAGGGAGGGGTGTAAATTGCAAGTTAGGAGGTCGGGAGGGCACTCACTCCCTCAGATGTCAGCTGACATCTCCTTACGGGTATAGATTATGATAAGACTGTGAGTATTAACATAGATGAAATTTCTCTTGTTTATATTAGGTTATGTTAACATTTGTACAGTCATGTCTAAAAGTGTTGAGATGACTCTATTTTTTCATTTAAGAAAATTAATGAACTAATCAAAGATTGCATTTTGTTGTAGTATGTTTGTATCATAATTTGATGGTGAAATATGCAAAGAATTGGTGCCCGAACCATTTAATTAATAAATACAGTCAATTGATGCACCCAGTCAATATTTACAATGGTGTTTCTTGCTCTTCAGGACTGCTTCAGTTCATTTTGGCATGCTGGAGATTAAATCTGAGATGAGATCTTGACTGATGTTGCTCTCTTTTTATACCAAAAGTACCCGCAACTGAGCCAAATTGGATGACTTCTGTTTGTCAACCGCTAGTTTGGTTATCGCCCACAAATTCTCTATTGGGTTCAATTCTGGCGAATTCCTGGGTTAAGGCCCCAAATTTTCGATGGTATTTTCAGTCAAGAACTTTGCTATTGCTTTTGCTTTGTGACAAGGTGCGCCATCATGCTAATAATACAGTTATATATCAAAATTGGTCTTGTAAAAAGGTGCTGATATAGCACATTTTGGTAACATTTTGAATTCATAGCAGTGCTCTTGGACAAACTTGTTAGGGATCCAGTTCCTTTAGATAAGAGTCAGCCTTTCCATATGAAGAGTGTCCGGAAGCTTCACCGTGAGCACGATACAGGACTGATGAAAGTGCTGCCCTTTTATACTATTAATCAGGGATCTTCCAGAAGCTCCAAACAAGCAGAAGGGAACTTCATCATAAAATATCACTTTGCCCCATTTTTCAACAGTACATTCCTTATATTTGCTACATATTGGAGCCTATCCTTAAGGTTCTGTTTGGTGAGATGAGGCTTCGTTGCAGCCCTTCTCGACTTGAAACCTTTGTCGAAAAGTCTCCGCCTCACTGTCAGCGTTGAAGCGTTCACATCTGCTTCTCTCCATTTGTGAGCAAGCTGAGACCCATATTGGTCAAATGGGCCAATTTGTACAGATATTCTTCAAAAGATCCGAGCTTAATTTGCTTTCCCTGGAGACTCGTGAAAGAACGTGCTCAACACACAAGTTTTATTTCATTTCAGAACCATACCACCTCCTTCCCAGATGAGCCAAAAGCTCCAGTTATCTCATTTCTCGTCCTTCAACCTAATCGTCGATTCATGTCTCCTTCAGCCATCAATCGATATCATTCCCAATTCAATCTATAACTCGTTTCAAGTCATTTCAGAACTTCTCTTTCGCATTCCCACTTTTATCATTACAGGGTCCATACACTAAAACTAAACACATGGCACTCTTGCAAATCTCGTCTCCACTTATACATTTATCGAGCTCACGCATTACTATCCAACCATTGCTCCATGCAATTTCTCATTCAAAAGCAGTGACATACCCTCTTTACCCCTATCACCGTGATTCCCACCTGATCGTATTCCATTCACGCTATGCCACACAAATTCTTCTTTCTTTTTCTTGTTATTTGAATTAAATAACAGAGAGGCAACTAAAAATAACGGCACCAAGATTTAACACTACGATAGCTAAGAAATCTTTCTCTTATAAAATTATTTTGCCCTCGCAAGTCGCTGAAAACAATTCAATCAATATATTTACAAAGGGAACTGATAAATATTACTCTACCATATAAAATTACTTTTAAAAATTGAGTATAATTGATATATAATTATTAAGTTTGAAATAAAGTTCCCTCACAACCCTTTTTAAAAGTTTATTTATTTACAGATTTATACAGGGTGCACGACTAGTTAATCTGTAGTTACATACTCTTTCCTAATCCTCGCTTAAACGTGCACAGTGACCTAGAGCCTAGGTAGACTAGGTCACTATGCACTTTCAAGCGAGGCATAGGAAAGCCTAGCACAACACAGTAATTTGTCGGACATCCGATATAAGTTTCAAAAATTAACAATCGAATGACTCTTTCGTGAACAGCAACGTACTATTTTATTGTATGATTACAATTCAGGCCTAAACAACGCTGCTAAATCGCAACGTCCTATCAACCAAGCATTTGGGGAAGACACAATAAGTCATCGCACAGCCTACGATTCGTTTAAGAAGTTTCAGCGTAGCCACTTCGATCTCCAAGATCACAAAGAAGTGGTTGACCCTCATATATTGACAATGACCGTTTGTCTCGTGAAAAACTCCTGGAGCTGGGGTGGGAAGTTCTCCCTCACCACCGTACTCGCTAGGCCTGGCGACAAAAGACTACTATCAATTCTGCAGAACAACTTGAAACGCAAAACGTTCGCAAATGATGACGAACTAAAAACTTCAGTTGGAGATTTCTTTGATAGCAAACCAGGTTAATTTTACAACAAAGGCATGCATGATCTATCCCGTGGTTGGAAACAGGTACTCGCAAATAACGGTGATTACATTGTTCATTGATGCGTTTCTTTTGCTGCATTGTTTCCTTGTAAATTATGTTCAATAAATTTGTGCGAGAACTTTGTTTCCAACCTATTAATATCGCCTTTTCCCCGTTAACTCTGATCTTCTCTTCGAACTTCTTTCCTTTTCTTTCGCTGTCCTCGAGTGTATCTTAGGCTCTTTACTGGTGTGCATTCAGTAAATGGGGTACCTAAACACGGACCTTGTACAGGTTCTGTAGAGTTGCGTTCCCTCCTTGTCTTGAGCGCTACTAGTACTCTCCTATCCATACTCCCGGAGTTATATACCTTTCACATTTTATACTCTCCCTAATTTCACCACATTTACGAACCTCATATCGCACTCGTTGCGATGATTCCCTTGGTTTTCGCATCTTAGCTTTATCTATTTTAAATCCAGTTTAAAAACCACAACTTTTGTTTATTTCCAAACGTTTAATCTATTACTCACAAAAGGGAATAATAAACCTTTCTTTAGTTTACTACTCATGCTAAACAACACTCCGCTACAATAATAGTAATTTATTTAAAACTATTTGCCATTTATAGACCATTTGGTAGTCATAGCGTTGACATCCCTCCCACGCTCGACCAACTTGTTGCCTCTTGGAAATCAAGCAATCGAACTGGACCCCAATTGTGGGGGAACAAAAGACAAACGTCGGAAAATTGGGTCTATTTATTTTGCCATTCTAACAAAGAAGAAACGGAACTGGGATTTTCACCTGACCACCATTTTAATGGTATACAAAAAACCCTTTTCGCTAAAATGCCAAACTTCCTGATTGGTGTTTGGGAATAGAAACATGATTCAACTAAATTAACTGTTCACTGTTATTAATAAATCATAAATTGAGAAGTTTTTGATTTTGAAAGGAAAAACAGGAATAGAGAATATATTTTTAAAATTAAGAAAAAGAAAGAGTTGGTGGATGGATGCACGCAGTATTTTAGTTATGGTTGCAGATGTGGAATAATGTACCAGGATATCATTTTTCTTTTTAACCCAGTGCTCTCAAGGTTAGGTTCTTTGCCTATGTGGGCATTATTGGTGAACAGAAAAAACATGGGGGAAAAAAAGTTATTCGATTAGAGAATATACTCTAAATTGTAAAACCCACATTTCTATTGGTAACTTTAAAGTAACGGCATCCAATTACAAACAGTTAAGACCTTTGGAAACATTATATATTAATTATCATAAAATAAATGATGATTCTAATTCGACACATTTACATATGTAAAAAATAATAAAGTTTTAACTAGAGGTGTTCTTTGGTGATATGCCTTGATTAACTGTAGTTGGTTGGTTGTGTATTTCAAATAGGATTAGACAATGTTATCCACAACATATAAATAATTGATTTGAATCTATTTTAATCATACGACCTTGGAGTGTATCGGGAAATGGTTCAGCAGAGTAAGTAGGAAATATTTGGTTTACTTCAGATTGGATAAGGACTATGAGGCGGGAAGCAGGAGATGATTGTTGGGAAGATCTTGACGCATTAGCTCAAGATAGAGCGTGGTGGCGCGAGTTCATTAATGCCCTATGTATCCCTGTCGGTGCCACAGGAAATGATTGATTGTTTGATTACTACAGGGTGTCGCAGATCTTCGTTTTGTCGTGCTTTTTCTTCTAGTCTATGGATCGTAGTGGTATTCGTAGGTATTCTAGGGTGACACCTTTCTCTAGTGGGGCGGGGGATCCTTGTCATCTTTTTTTGTGAAAGATTAGCCGCTCTTAGTGATGATGATGCCTCTGAAGTTGATGTTGTTAGTTGGTTTCATGTAAAAAACTGAAATGAAATACAACAGATGCTTGCCCTAATTACCTATCAGCCTATGGGCCCCGATTTGCCTACCTATGGTAAGCTCTTCATAACTATCCTGCCTATATAGAACTGTGGCGAGCCACAGAGAATGAGAAGTGAGAGGGGAAAATTGTGCGGAAGCAAGCAAGTAAGTATAGAACGAAAAGGGAAGGGATTCCTGTGTATGTCCAGGAGATCGTTGGAGCCGAACAGAAGCGGTTCGGAAATTAACTCATGAGGGGATAAGAGGAGATTAATGGCCGGTGGCTATACACCGGTGCGGGGTGTTGTTGAAATATTTTGTGTGAGAGTCTCGTGACTGGAGCGGTGGGAGGGTCAGATCAGGCGGTGGCGAGAAGCGCCTACACCCTGAAACATTGAAAACGTTACTACGTGATATTGTATAGTATGGTGTTATTTACGTGCTTTTTGATCCCCGACTCGTATCGAGCGTGTTGTATAAGCGGACAGTACTCAAGTACGTGTTTAGTTATGCCATGTGGTGGACAGGGGTGTGTTGGAGCGTAATGCACGACGGTGGTTTTCTTCCTCTGAGCCTTGCTTGTAGGCTTCGAGGCTTCGGCCAGCGTTAGTGCAGGTGTTGTAGGTGTGTGCGGTGGAACTGTTGCCGTCAGGTGAGTTGTGGATGGTGAGTTGTGTTCTGGCAGTAGTAAAGCCACTGGGGGATGGGGGAATACTGTGTTGTATGTGGTATGTGTGTTGTTTGTGTGGGTGCATGTGTTGGGTGTTGCGGTAGGCTAACGTTTGTTTGTTCAGCGATAGTAGCAAATATACCTTCTTGGAAGCTTATCTCCTCCAGACAGTTTAAAGTTAAGATCTGATTGAATGATTGTGCGTACAGTAGGGGGTCAGCCCTTGACATTGTTTTGGTCTCCGCCCTGTAGATTTCGAATGATGTCTTGTTATGACGCTGGCGAATCTTGTGGCGTAGTAAGTAGATGTTGTCTGAGGGATGGATCGGTGTGGATAGTGTTGTGTTATGTTCAGGAAACGGTGAAGTTTCGGGGAGGGGAGGGGTTACTGTGTGGTATGCGGTGTGGGTGGCAGAAGAAGTGTAGGGGTAGTGTGTGGCTTGTTTAGTTGCAGGTGTTGGATAGTGCGGCGGACGTGCATTTTGGTGTACTTTGACTGAGGCAAATATACTTTCTCTGAAGTCTATCTGCCCTAAGCCATTGGCTGATAGGCACGCGTTGTAGTTGATTGAGTACAAATAGACGGGTGTCATCTCCCGACCGTCTTGTGGCGTGCTCCTTAAAGCCCGCGTATAGATGTTTGTTCTGAAGGGGGAAAGGGGTATTGCATTGAGTCTGAAGTTTACGATGTCTAAGGGGTGGAGTGGAGTCTGGGCTGTGTTGTGAGTGGAGACTGTTGGAGGCGGTGTAGAGTTGGTTGGGAGAGGATTCTGATCAGGAACTGTGGTGAGAGGAGAGATGTTTAGAAGTCAGGAGTAGACAAGAGACACGGTGTGTTCATAGTCTGTAGTGGGGACAGGAGCATGGAAAGAGGAAGCAGGAGCGCAGATAGGAGAAGCTGGAGAAGGATCAGGAGTAGGAACTGAGGAAGGGCTAGAAGTGAGAACTGGGGATGGGGTAGAGGTATGAGCTGGAGAAGGGGTAGTAGTAATAACTGGGGAAGTAGTAGGAGTAGAAACTAGGGAACGATTATAAGTAGGGGCTGTAAAGGGAGTTGGAACTGAGGGGGGAGAGGATAGGAGGATGGAAGGGTAGGTACTGGATGAGGGGCAGCGAGTGAAGGGGTAGTAGTGATAGGAGCAGTGTAAGTAAAGGTGGGGCATAGGTGTGTGGTGCAGGTGTAGGCAAGAAAGGTAGGCGTGGGTTATTGTGTTTTCGTTTTCGGTGCTTCTGTGTGTTGGGTGTTGGGAGGAGCGGTGGTCTTACGTTTTTTTGTTCGTCTAGTAGGGCAAAGAGTGTCTCCGGAAAGACACTTTGTCCTAGTCTGTTTTCAGCGTATAGCTGATGTAGTGCCTCTGCATATGTGCGAGGTTTACCCTCAGATATGTCTTTTGCCACCGTGGAGAGCACGATGGCCAGTTGCGTTTTTGAGTAGTTGTGGTGATGGGATGTGTTAGTTTGTATGTGAGTGGGTGAGATGGGGTGAGCGGATGTTTTTGTGAGATGGGGTGAGCGAATGTTTTTGTGAACGGAGGTGGTGGGGCGGTGTATTTGGAGGTGAAAATGGTATAAGTGTTTTGTGTGGAGGTGTGTTGGGGTCTCTCTAGGCTCAGTTAAGACGTCAGTGCACTTCTGTTTAAGGTACGGGCACCGTAAACTCACAGTGCCGTGTCCGCCACCACAATTTTCATGGCGGAGTGTGTTATGTGTGCAAGTGGTGTAAAGGTGACCTTTTCCACCACATTCTGAACAAACGGGCTCTGATCTACAGGAACTCGTTTGGTATCCTGTCTTGTAGCAACGTAGGCACTAATAAGAGCAAATGTTATATTGTGTCTCCAGTTGTTGTGTATGTGTATGTGTGCCAAGGACGTTAATGCCTTGGTCTAATAGTGTTTTTGATTGTTCCTCCGTGTATAATGTGAGAAAGGCTCAGGACTTGTGTTTATTGCAATGGAGGTCCTGTCTGCACCATACTCTTCCTGGAGGGCGGAGAGTAGTTACTCTGTGCTGAAACCCAGCCACAGGGGGTTGGTTCGTCGTACTCGTATTTGGTGTTTTTGTTGGGTGTTAGGTAGTGATGTGTAGTGGTTTATGTTCTCTAAGGTGTTACGAGCATATGAGTAGAAGTGATGGGCGTCATTTTTTTTATCTGAAATTCAAGGTCAGCCCAGTGTGCGTGTTGGTAATATCAGATATGGGGGTGTCCAGTGTTCGTGAAAGATGGGGAATTTTGGCGTGGGTTATGGTGGGTGTGTTATCTGTTTGTGGCGTAGATATAGGGTTGTGAGTTCAGCCATGTTTAGGTGAGAGTGTACGTGTACAGAGAGCGATGGTATTGTGTTTTCCGTTAAGAGAAGGGATCCCCGCCCAAACGCAAGACGCGCTCCGCGGGGTGAGACTGAGATGAGTGATGAAAATGATGAGTATGGAGCTAGGTGGGCTCCTCAGAGGGTGCAAAAGCATGGCAGACTTGATGATAGGAAGGGACCGAATCAACGATTCCAACCTGAGGGTGCCGCCCCCTCGGACGGGTTTTGGTTATTTAGAGTTACCTCCGACATGCATAGAGACGGGTGTAATTCCCTCTATGGTCTTGGACGGAATTCCCGCAAGGAATGGTTAGTACCCCAAGCAGTTCGTAACTTTGGCCCATATCCAGGTAGCCTCTTGACCTCGAGTTCCGCAGTGGGCTAGACTTCAAATCTCCTTTCCCCGAGGCCTGCAATTATGTCTTGTCAAGTGAAAGGCATAGTTTCATCGAGGCTGTGTGAAGAGTCTCATCTACGGTACACGCCCATCTGCGAGGGGGGGGTATATAAGCCATCATATTGGTGATGGCTCAAATGGCATTAATCTCTCTGGTGGGAAGGAGGAGGCAGGTGATGATGAAGTGGAGGTGGACGACGGCGACTGGCCCGGCCGATGCACTTCAATGCGAGCAGGTTCGTATGGTTCTGGTGGCGTTTTATCCTGGCCTTCCGTTTTCGTTGCCTTCTGTTTCCAAAATGCAAGATGAGTACAGAGCAAGGCGTCCAAGTCCGATTCCGAGAAGGTCAGAACGACGGATGATGGTACGGAGAGTTCACACTCTAGTATATCCGATATGTGGCTGATAAAGTAGTAACTCCTAGATAGTCATCTCTTACAATGGATAAAGTAATGCCGCAGATGAAAAGAGAAAGGCAAGTATAAACAGAGTGGAGCTATTGTCTGGTAAAGAAAATTATGGAAATAGAATTTGAAACCGTTTAAGTAAAATGGAAAGGGCAGATGTCAATTCAATATTAACAGATAGGTGGGGAAAAACAAAAATAAATCGTGATTGGTAGAAACAAATAAGTTGAACTCTTAGCGCAGGGGGTCTTTGCAGGGACTGGCTCTAATGTGTCGGTTGAGGCAGCCGTCGCCAGACAACCATGCTTCTATGAACTCTCGGCTCTTCTTGAGCCACGAATCTTACCTCCTCCCACTTCATTTCGAGTTCGTGGGTGAGACAATGGGCGCGACCACCGGCAGGGAATCTCTTCTTCATACGGCCTTGTGATGCTCCTCAACACACGTGCGGAGCTTCTTTGAAGTCCAACGATCCCTAAGATCTACCTGCTAAAGATTGCAGAAAACGAAGAAGGAGTAGTGGAAAGGCGGCACGTGCACATGCTGCCTCATCACCCACACGCCATAGGTGCTACCCTTGAACCACACACCACGCTACACTATACACCAGCATGCAACCTTGCGCCACAGCTTCGGACCTCTTTGTGCGCTACGCATCTTTTCAGCCACCGCATCACCTGCCCAGATATTTTGACGTATTGGTGAACAAGGAAGAATTTCACCGGTACTTTCACCATTATATTACATGACTTACAAGTTACACAAGTATTTGCACACTTAAATTTTCAATATATCTGAAATAATGTAGTGTTAGAACCACATCGTAGGATGGAATATTACAGTCAAAGAAATATACCTCAAAAGTGAGCACTTTGAAGTGTTAGGAAATCTTATAATAGGTTCACACTTTGAACCGCAAGAATAAAACATTTGACGGAAAGGAATCTAAGTGCCCATACTGAGAAGAACACTGATCCCTTAATGTATTATTACCTCTCCTTTTTGAAAGTCCCAGAGGACGTTGGTCTGAAGAGCAGATTTATTTTGTGGTTCCTAAGTTGGTGATATTTGGGTAAACGTACAAACAAGCTAGTTAGTAATAATCTAAATAATTACAAATCTAAAAATAAACGCTTAAAGTCTAAAATATAAATCACTTAGACTCGAGGAGCCCATGCACAATTTTGGCAGGGTCTAAAATCTTCGCTTCCTAATTTTTTATATATTTTTTTAAGGGAAAGGAGTAGAAGGAGAGGTAGAGAAAGATTGCCAGTCCCCTCCCCTCTCACTCCAGCCATCCTGAGATGATTGGAGGGGGAGGGAAGGGAACCCGGCCCTGCAGGCCTCTTCCGCCCACCCAGAGTCCTGTCGGGACTACCGGAGGAGCGAGAAAAAGGCCAGGAATTAGAGAGGGAGGTGAGGATTGAAAGTTAGAAATAGCAAAGGTTGAAATAACGTAGTAGACTTGATAGTTGGCCTATTTAGTCGGCGGACCTACAGCTTTACGTGGGTGCCGAACCACGCTGTGTAATATATCCTTTTACTATTCATTCTTACTATAGTGCCCCTGTCTCACGTATACTGTGTTTAGCCCTTTAGGTGTGAAGGATAGAAGAAAAGTGCAGGAAGAAGAAGAAAGAAGTAGCAATGGTGTAAGTGAATGCTAAGTTGCATGGAGGTCATGTTAATCTCTTTCATTTTAGAATGTCTTAGTTTTTAAATTCGATAGTTTAAGTTCGTAGATTCCTGAGCCTCAGGCTTATCCTTATCTGTTGCTTTATGATTTGTTATATTGTTGTTCAGTTATTAGGTGTTCAAACCGTTATTATTCTTTACGTTTTACTACTGGTAAAAATTTCTCCTAGCTATTTTTCATTGTATTACTTTATAATTTTACTGAGTCTGATAAAAAGTAATCAATTTTGTACTTACTCACTTTTAACTTTCCAAGTTATTCCGTGAAAATTTCATCCTATTCTTGGTCGATCCTTGTTGAATATCTGGGGAAGAATCTATGTGCTCCCCCTCCTCTCTTTGGATTATCAAATTTGTGCTTTCCTCTCCTATTTCCAATTGCGTTTTCTCAATCAGTTTCTTGGCTATTTCCTCTATTATCTTGTTATGTGGTTTCGTCTTCACTTCTCTATGTAAGTATCTTTGTCTTCTACTCTCTCCTTCTCGTGATAGTGATTATTGATACTGCCTTATTTTGAATACTCTGCAGTTCAATAATTCTACCTTTTGAAATGGTGTACATAGGGATCACTGGATATAACATTGCTGACTGGATGATCGTTTGGTATATTTTCTTCTTGTTTCTCCGGTTAAGGGACTTGAACCTGTATAATAGACTCATTTCCCTTCTTCCCTTTTCAACTCTTTCTTTAACGTGCTTGTAATATCCTGTCCTGGTAGTCGTTAGCCGTATACTCTCGTTTCATTAGTGTAGTCGTATATCTCACCTTCAGAAGCTTGTTTTCATCCAGGTGCTCACTTAGCCGATGGTTTTCTATTTTCTCAAACACCTTCCCAATGAAGTCGAGTAGAGAGATTGGTCTGTAATTCTCTACTCGTGTTGGTAGTTTTCCCGCTTCGGGGATAAAGATGTTCTTTGATACTTTTAGTTCCCTTAGGAAATAGCTGGTGTTAAGGCAAGCGTTAAATACAGTTGTGATTCCCTGCAGTATTTTTTCAGGTGTTTCTTCGAAGTGCTTCTTAGTGAGTTCTGATCTTCCTGGAGCCTTCTGTTTGAATTGCGAAATTGTGGTTTTGATTTCTTGCACGGTGATTCTCGCGTCGGTACCGTCAAAGGTGTCTCTCCTTACGTCCATAGTTGGGTGTGGGACTGTTCTATCTGCTTCCTCGTTGAGTGTTCTAATGATGTTTCTTTCGAAATCGATGTCGAATTATTCGTTGTCCTCTTCATTTATGGTAAATATCTTCTTACAGTCGTCGCTGAATATCCGTTCTATCGTGTCCTCGTCCTCTAATATTGTTTCCGTGGTTGTCTTTTATTGTCATTTTTCTAGCTTCTAGATTGCCTTTCATTTGGTTTACCTTTTTCCCAAATTCTTTTACGGGTGCATCATTGTCAACATGAAATCTAAATATCTCCTAACGTTACAGTTTAAACAGCTAGTTTAAACTACTTCAAATAGCTCTCATTTTCCTTAATAAATTTTCATATGTACGAGTAAGTAAATAATTTTTTCTTTCCGGTATTTAAAGAAACTTTAAACAATCTTAAAAACGAAACGAAAGACTAGAATATGATAATTTAGATTTAGCAAATATAAAATATAAAATCTATAAGTAATAATTAAAATCTCATTTCTTCTATATATTTACTATAAATCGTATTTAATTTACCAAAAAAATGGGATACTTGTTTTAGAGCGCAAAATAAGAGAAATGATGACATTTGGCAAACATGAAAAGTATAACTTTAGCTTTATAAGAAACAATTAATATAAGGTATTTGTTTTCCTTCTGTAAGAACAAGATATATGTGATTAAAATAAAAACAATTTTACTATAAATTAATCTTCAAAACTTCTATTTTAATTATTTCAAACACCCTAATATTTAGCCCAGCTCTATCTAAGAAATATATATGTTAAAGGAATTCACTGAATTTTATTAAAATGCTTATATTTAATAATTCAACAATTGTAAGATTCGATAAATTTGTAAAACATTGTAAATGGATTAAATTAAGCGTGAGGAAATATATTATTATGTTAAATTCATATTAAATGTATTAAGCTGTCTAATATGAACTCATTATGTTATTTGATGTCTTAAAGAGTAACTCATTCTTTCATCGTAATATTAAAGAAAAATGTCTTATTAATTCCTTGTATACTATTGAATATAAATTGTAAGACCTTATAATAGGGTAAGAATTTGTAAAATAAATTACTGTATGTAAAGTGAATAAATTTAATATTATAGGAAATAATTAAATGTATAAATATGAAATCGATTTGTGCCTATTAGAATACCGCGTGTGTGCGTACCGTTTATGTAAAACGATAATTGGAAGGTCTCTATAGATGAATACGTGAATCAAGAAAAGACATCTGCAAACCTTCCAAGTTCCTGCGTAATAAAGATACTTAATCCAGCTCCACGTTTCTTTTACATTTAAGAAAATCTCTGATCACTTTTACCCAGCCTACGAACAAGCAAGAAGAGAGCTTTCTACCCTTTTGGAGTCAGTGCCTCGTAAATACCAGGAACTTACCAGCAGAAGCAAACGGGCAGTCGCCGAGCCGAATCAAGAAACCCATTTGGCTGCCTCAAGTGTGGTATCAAAACTCGGTGAAAAATCACACTTGGTAATCAGGCCACTCCCAAAGACCTTACTTAGCCTACCACCATAATATTTTGTCTGGTTATAAAACTAACAGGAAGCTAGGTAAACATATTCCTATTTAACAGAAGAAATACACATGACAGATTTTCTTTGTATATAACAAAAATTTCTAATAAACAAAATTTAGCAGGTGACATATTCAACCAGTCTAATAACATGCGAGAATATTGTTATTAAACTAAAGAATTCTTATAAATATGATGAAAAGTGTAGGAATGAATATTCGAGAAATTTCTATAAACAAACCTAAACAAACTGCCGAATATTAGCACCGTCATTCATTCATAAGAATCCATAGAAAGATGTTATCTTTGAACAATGCCGAACGTCAAAGAAGTTCCTCAAGTTATTTAACAAGAAATAATTAAACTTAATTCAGATAGATTATACTATATGACCATTTCTGAGTGAGTTGAAGTGCCCTATGCAAAGCTTGGTTCTATAATTCGAAAGCATCACGAGTATGAAATTACCTTCATCTTGCCAAGAGCCGGTGTTCATCGCAAGATTAACGATTGTTCTCAGCGTTTCATGCTTTGAAAGCTAAAAATTAATTCATTGATTACTATGACAGATCTACATAGCGATCTGGTATTGTCAGGAACTAAACTGAATAAAAGAACTATTAGTAGAGAGCTCCATCGTAATGATCTGTATTCTTTCACTCCCGCAAAAGTCCACTTCTTAATAAAGTTTGCGAAAGAACATCTTGGAAACGCAACGTGAATTTTGGAACAAATGTTATATAGTCTGGTAAGACTAAGATAGAACTTTTCAGCTAAAATGATGATCGCCACGCTCCCAGGGCAGGAGGAACGACGACCTATGATCTTAAGCATACCATCTCAAACGTGAAACACGGAGGAGGTAGTATCATGGTTTGGGGGCTACTTTACTACACATGACACAGGAGCGCTCCCCATCATTTAAGAGAAAATAGATGGTACCACGTATCGGAGGATACCTGAGGACAACGATTCTAAGCACATGGCCAAATTAACTGAAGGATGGTTTAAGAAGAGAAAAATTAATTTCCTTCCATGGACAAGTCAATCGCCAGACCTCAATCCTATAGAGCATTTGTGAAGGCTGCAATCCGAAAGAGAACTCCACAGAACTTTGCTCTTTGAGGGAGATTTGTGTAGAAGAGTAGAAAAAAATATCAAGAAATGATTGCGAAAAGATAACATCTACCTATGAGAATGCGTCGTTTACTATTGCAAACAAAGGTTATGCCACGAAATATTAAATGAGTAAAATTATTATTGGTTGAATACTTTTGCCACCAGTTAAATTCTTTTATCAACTGTTGTTATATACAAAGAAAATCAGTCTTATGTCTAGTTCTCCTGTTAAATATATGTGTACTGAGTTTCCTGTTAACCAAAAGCACGTAATATTTCAGAATTATTTTAAATGTGCAAATACTTGTCATCTTACTGTATATATATATATATATATATATATATATATATACAGTAGAATGTTCACGTTGAACACAAATCCTACCATGGTTACGGGTAGGATTTGTGTTCAACGTGAACATTCTTCTGTAGTCCACGTTTTCGACACCCCTTAAAATCTTGAAGGTCTCTATTAGCTGCCCTCGTAATCGGCGGGTCTCCAAAGAGAAAAGCCTCAATTCTTGAAGCCGACGCTGATAGCATTTGTACCTAAGTGAGGGAATTAGCTTGGTGGCCTTAGCCTGGACACGTTCCAGTCTATCTATGTCCTTACGCAGTGTAGGGGACCAGAATTGAACGGCGTATTACAGGTTTGGTCTGATTAGAGAGTTTTACAATTTGAGGACAATCTCCTTATTACGGAAGTGAAATTGCCTCTTTATGTAACCCAATAGTCTTTGTGCCTTTTTTTTCTACATCGGCACATTGTCTGGAAAACTTTAGGTCGCTCCTGATTTGCACACCCAATTCTTTTTCTAGGTCCGTCACCTCCAGAACTCTACCTTACAAGTGGTAGTCTTCTCGGGGATTTGCATAGCTAATGTGCATCACTTTACACCTGTCAAGGTTAAAGGGCATCTGCCATTTAACCTTGATGCGGTTGATGCTTGAGCAGAATGCTTGTACCAAATCTCATCTCTGTCTAAATTTTGAAGTGTAAACTAGAAAAATGCTGGAAGGAAATATCAGCTGAAACCTTGAGTGCCACCTTGCTCATGCCATGCCTTAACTTCCTCTTGTCATCGACGCAAAAGGTGGTCTCATTAAATATTAAGTACATCATCTTGAATTATATACGAGTATGTTTCTCTTTTGTTTTAGTCTAAGCATATCCAATATTGGATTGTCTTTTGAAACTTATGAAAATAAATATCAGTCTACACTTCGTTTTTCCACCCTGTATAATAAGTAAAGAAGTTAATACTAACCTATGTAACTCGTACATACAGTCTTCGCCTAAACTATGGGATAGGTATGAAAAAGTTGAAGTATATGATTGAAACTCATTTATTTCATACTTGACATAATACACATAAACATTTTTGCGTATATTCAAACAATAAGTAATATTTGATGTGTCCTCATTTTGCTTTTATAACCGCTTTTATGCATTTTTGAATACTTGAGAGTAAGTTGGCTCAATTTTTTGCCACTCTTCATGAATTTTGGCTATTAATTCACTTTTTGAGGAACATTTGTGCACCCTCACTCCTGTGGCCAAGTGTGACCACAAATGTTTAATGGAATTGAGGGGGCCATTCCATCAAAGTTACCCCTTTCTTTTCAAACCATCCCTTTGAGACTCTAGATATGTGGCATGGAGCATTGTCTTATTGGAAGATTACACCATTGAAAGTTTTACTTAAGGAAGGTTGATAAACCTGGTCTTACATGCTAGTGTAAGTGTTGGAATTCATTCTGCCCTCACAAATGAACAACAATTCTGGACCTGAAGATGACATACATCCCCTAACCTTTACACTGCCACCTCCAAATAAGACTATTGGGACAACACATCTCGGATCATAAGCTTCTCCAACTCTTCGACGAACATAAACAGCTCCAGGGGTTCCAAAGATCTGAGGAAAAATACAAATTTTGCTGATCATTTTTGTATACAATAACAATTTTGATATCCAATAAAAATGCGTAAAAGCGTAGTAAATTGATAGAAACTAATATGGAGAAACTACCTCAAATTTGCTTTCATCAAACCAAACAACTTTAGCCAATCTTTATCAATCCAATCTTCATGCTCTTTTGCCCAAGACAATCGTTTCTTTTTGTTTACCTGAGACAGCCACTGTTTCTTTCTACCCTTACATTCTTTTAGCCTAGCTTCTAATAACCTTCTCACTGTACGTTTTAATATCTCTTTGTTTGTTGCTGCCAGAAACTCAGCAGCTACATCAGAAGAGTTTTTTCTCCTATCGGCCAGAGATGTCCTTTTCAGCAACCTCTCTTCCCTCGGAGTTGTACACCTTTTGCGACCTTGACCATTACGCTTTTTGAAAGAATTGGTCTCATTGTACCTTTTAATGGTTGTTTGAACACCGTTTCTTGAGCATTTCAATTTTGACTTGGGATAATCCCTCTCTGGACAATGCAATGATTTGAGCTCTTTGAGCTTCGAAGAGTTTTTTAACCAAAAATACTACTTGTAAGTTAACAATAAGATAATCACTGAAAAAATAGAAATAAACGTTAGTATCACCCATTAAATGGCAGAATATTGCCCCAACCACTAATGTACAATATGCAAAAACGCATTAAAGGGGTTATAAAAGCAAAAGGAGGACACATCAAATATTAATTATTGATAGAATATACGCAAAAATGTTTATATGTATTATGGCAATTTTGGCCATGACTGGATATTAGGTCACACCTGGAATATTTTATTTAGACGTGGGCCCCCCATCGCAGGGAGGATATCAATATTCTAGAGAAGAGTAGAACAAATATACCTTTATTGAGGCATCTCGATTATGTCGATAGGTTGACGGCACTTAACGTTCTCATTTGAATAAGAGATGCTTAACGGGTGACATGATCCAGCTTTTAAAAATGTTTAGGTGGATTGATAAATTCGAAATAGGCAAATTTTGGAGCTGACTAATGATAAGTCAAGAAGCCACTGTTTGAAAAATCACAAAAAACGATGGAGGCTTGATTTGAGGAAAATTAATTTACTAAAAAAGTATTTTGTGGAATTTTTCGCCTAGGGACGTTGCAAATAGATCTAGTTTGCTATCATTCAAAGCAAAACTAGACAAATATATGGAGGAAGATCATATATAAAAAACCTGATTTTGCAGGTTTATATCAATCATAGCCAAGTTGTTATTAGCATTTGCATGTTTAGGATCTTGTTTTACAAACTCAATATGACGAGACTACTGGTCGCTGGCTGATAACGCAATCCAATGGATGCAGATTATATACCATGGTAATGACTTTATGGGTTTGTGAATACTTTGACTGGGATGACCTAGATAGGCCCTAGTGGCATTTTTAATACTTTATTTTGTGTTATGTTATTAACACAACTTGAGTAGTTGGCTATTGTCCATATTAAGTGACTTGGTAGTAACTAGCTACACCAGCTATTAGTATGTCACCCCCTCCCCTCCACAGCACATGTATGTGCAACTCTGTAATTACCTTTCCAGTGATTATATACCACAAAAGAACCTAGCAACTTTTTTGAATCCTAGTAGAAATACACACAATATAAAATACATAATTTGAAGCCAATCATCGGTGAAACATAAAGGCACAGTTATCTACTCTAAAGTTTGAAGATCAATATTAATTTCTCTTCCATTAGCCAAGTTATTGTTTTTTAACCTGTCGCAGACCACATTCAACGATACCGTTCTTTTTCACTTTAATTTCATAGTCTTTTTGATCTTTTGTTAATAATTGCTGGCCACTCTTCACTCGAGCCTTGTGTTGTTCATTGTTAAACCCAAACTATTAGTGCCATTCTTTATTTCTTACACCAAATGGAGTTTTATTAGCGGCAGTATGAACGTTTGTGCAAATTCTTTGCGTTAATTTATATGTCATTCGCTTCTGCATATTTTTAATTCAGTTGCAAATAAAATATCAAAACATTGAAGGGATGAATCACATTTACTTTTGTTGCTATCTTTATTTAATGGCGTCAGAACCAACCGAATTCTTCCCAAGTTGATTATTTGCGTCCTTGAAAAAGGCTTATTCATTCTCTTTGTAGAGGATGACTTATAATAGGGAGGTAAATCAAAATTCAAAATTACTTTGGGAGCTTTAATCCTGTAAACTTATTCCCTAGTGCTGACGAAATTCATCTACCATGCAAAGTAATGTACTTTAAACCCCTTTATATCTATTTCAATGAATTAAATGATATGATATATATATATATATATATATATATATATATATATTACTTGATTATTAGTCCAAAGTTAAGTTTAATGACAACATTAGAGAACAAAAGATAAAGAAAATCAGAATGAAAATATTAAATTCATGAAATTGTATCAAGAACTTTATAAACACAATGGAAACCGAAGAACAAATAAGTTCTCAAAAAATAATCAATATGATCCACTAGAAAAGCAGGACGAAATCTTTCAAACATTTACTAGCATGGAAAATGATACAGCACCGAAAGATGTTGTACTAATCATCACCTGTTAAGAGGCATCCAATGCCAAACTTCATAAAGCTCTTCCTCGTTTCATTGTCTGCCATCCCTTGACCTTTGTCTCTTGTTACTTAAACTCACGAGTCTCTGTCATGCATTGTGATGCAATTTCAGTATGATAATCATTTCTTATAACGACTCTTTGGTGTTCTTCTATTCGTATTTACAACTATTTTACAGTTCGTCCTCACCTTGGTCAATGTTGGGTGTTGATGGTTTTCTGGAACACCTCCAGTAGATGGGATCGGAGGAGACGTGCAGTAATCTTCAAGGTGGTTCTAACATATGGGAGCATGACCCTCTTGTTATTTGCATCCTATGTTGCTTGTGTTTTATGTTTTTTTATTATGTGTACAAATCTTAAAGGGTAATATAGGCTGAAAAAGCGTCTTTAAATACTCTGCTACCTCAACACGAAGTTCTTCAGTATGGCTGCAGTGTGTAGTTGCTTTTCCACATAGGGCCATACTGTGCTTTTCGTATGACTAAGTCGATTTAAATAATTTAAATCTAGGATGCGATCGTTGTCTTTGGTCTGTAAGCTGTAGTTTCAATTTTCAGTCGTTGCCTCTTACATAAATCCAGAACATCGAGGAATGGAATCTCATTGTTCTCTTACTTAAACTTATTTTTTTATGGTGTTAAGGTGTGCATGGAAGTCTTCTAAGTTACTCAGTTGGATTACCGTAAAAGCACTTAAATAGGATTTTATACTCCGTTCTTCAAGGTGTCGGATCTTAAAAGAGCGCCTGACCGTCGTAAGAACAGGGAAAGGCTAGACGGAAAACGTGCCTCTTCAAACACGCTTGAAGGTCAGAAGGGAAGAGTAGGGCGAAAGCAAGAGACGAACAAAGTAATATTGAGAGAGAAAGGAAGGAAAGGCGGGAGAGAACCTTAAATAACACTTGAGTTGTTTTTATGAACAACAATAAGTTGACGTGTGTTGGATTCCATACTAGATCAAAGAAGGGAGGAGTAGAAACGCGTGATCTGAGAGTAGTCAAGGGGTGCCGCAGTCATATCTGTACCCCAGAGCCCGAGCCGTTTTAGACGTCTCTATTACCTCACTCTCCGCAGTTCGTCAGTGAATCCAATAGCGCGATGATACTGGGAGAGGGGCCAACCGAAGGGGCATGAAGATCGATACAAGTATTGAGGGCATTGAGCAACTCTCTGGGGGATCGAATCAAGGGGAGAAGACAGATGATAGATTTACTGCCATATGTTCGTGGGTAATGGCGGGATACAAGCGTAAATGAGAAGGAAGAGTGGGAGGGGCAGAGTAGGGTATCGGGGAAAGAGAGAACATAGATGGCCGCGAAATGTCAAAAATGGTTAGGTCCCTTATTGGGAAGGAGAATATCATAGGTCAATGGTGTTGTCAAGTATATGGGTGGGAAAGGACAAAGTAATAGAGGGAGTAGATATATTTATGAGTCGGAAATGAGAGCAAGTGTTTGGGGGAATGTGAAGAACACCCGGAGTAAGTAGTTCTATAAATCGGACCCACATTGATGGGATCAGTCTTTCAAACGTTTGCATCACCAGCTCCACGATTACGACCAACACGGTGATGAATGCTTCCATCGTAAATAAAAAAAAAGTAGAGCTGAAGCCAAAATCCAGTAACTAGAGCTATTCTCTTTTCGTCAGTCGAGTGTTCTTCAGGAACTGTATTTTGTAATTGAAGGCACGCCTCGCTGTTCCCCGTAAAAGATTTATAAGAATGTATGTAAATAGGGACATTACATCGAAAGATAAAAGGATTTGTTTTTCTCTAAATCTCTTATCCTCGATTCTATCAATGAACTCCATAGTCTTGTTCATCCTTCTTATTGATGTTAAGATGACTGGCAATGAGATCCTTTTCCAGCCATCTAGAAAGAATGTAAGTAGTTAAACCAATGAAAGATACAATGCGCCTTAAAGCTATGTTCTCTTTGTGTATTTTTAAAGGGCGTATAATCAAGTAATTGTCGATCTCTGCGTCTTCAAATTTTGCAATTGGAGATTTGTGAGAATATTGCTACAGTGTAGTTTATTTAAATACAGAGTTATTTGTTCTTCACTTTGCACTGTCAGATCAGAATTCGTTTGTTTGTATGATTGGTAATCTTGGAACAATGTGAATACTATAGAATTATAGATTTCTCTATTCATGACTAGCGTTGTTCTGCCATAGTCATCCGAAATTATGACCACGGTGTCATCCTTTCTTTCAGATTGTTTTGGGCATCTGTTTCGTTTCGGGCATGTGTGCTACGTGATTTTTGTTACTACGAAACATTCCAGGTATCCATTATATATATATATATATATATATATATATATATATATATATATATATATATATATATATATATATATATATATATATCGAGAGATTTCCTTCTCTTATTTGAAAGTCACTCCAAAGCACTCCCACGCCTCCATCAGAGAGGCTTCACTTATCGATTGTAAGGCCTAAAAAATACGCTTCTCTCTAACCCACGCAGAACCACAAAAAACAGAGAGCTGTGTTCTGTTAGCCCCTGAATACTATCTGGGAGTAAATATGATCGTGACAAAGGCGAATCGTTCTGAATGTGAGTGTAGGGGATCCCTCCTCAGATTTTCCTATTTTCAATTAAACCCCTACAATAGGACATACACCAACCTCTTTATCATGAGCACACGTGCATAAGGCGCCTTCATTGGCGAATAGACAGTCTCCGCTAATTTTATTTATACATAAATACCAATCCCTCTCTTCTCGAGGCCCAATCAGAAAGAGCATCACATCGCATCAGGGAGGTCAAGTCTTCTTCCAATTTTCGTTCACATACACTCCATCCACTAAAGAATGACTTAAATTCACCTATGTATAGTCGGTTTACCTTACCAAATATTCCTTAGGGAAACTATCCAGACAATCACAGTCTTGATCAGCGTTCTGTCTTCTTCTTGACATTTGTGACCGCAATAATTTTCGTAAGTTCCATTCACAATGAAGGACTTCAACTCACCTATTCCCACTCATTCTCTTAATCAGTTAATGTACGTAGTTATAAGTATTTAGAGTTGATTATTATTTTAATAAGTCAATAGTGTTGGAAATTAATTCTAATTTAATCTGCGTTTCAAGAAAGAGAACTTGAGTCTAGTAGCTAAATTGGTGTAGAGAACTCTTGCCGAATAAGATACAACCCCAGCAATGGTCTTTATAAAAGTTAGGGAAGCAGCGTCAAGTGCAGAACATCACACAATCATTTCGCCATAAAGTGGAGTGACTCCAGGGCAATTTTCTAGCGGAATAAGGAATTCTTATTATTTCCCTTACCTAACCACATTGACTAGAACGTTATTGTTCGTTTATCAAATATATATATATATATATATATATATATATATATATATATATATAATATTGAGGATAAATCCCAGAGCCACGAGAAACGGATGTAGCATCCTTTAATTTTTCACTCCGTTTCGAAAACTACAAGTTTTCATCTTCAGGCTAGAATAAGTTTACAAAGTTAATATGTAGGAAGAAAACTTGAAAAGGCCAACAAGACATTATTTTAAAGGTGACCAATTACAAAATATCAGTAGAAACTACTACAAGTTAAATTAAATATGACTTGGCAACAGTTAAATTTGCTTTAAGACTGACTCAAAAATTAGTTCATAAATTTAAGGATTATTGCAGAAATTAATTACAAACTATAAGAGAAATTGACCTAGCATTATTTAAAGATAATAAATTTAAACTTTTTTTAATTTTGTAAAGACTGTAAGAGTTAAAAACATTTAATATAAAAACGGAAAATTTGGGTACTTACTAAAGCGGATCCATCCTAGAGAGTTGAACAAAATTTGAACCTATCAATGATTTACCTAAAACTATTCTTCTACGATTCGAAGATAAAGTTAATCGTTTCTTAACACAACTTAAACAGGCTTCAATTATTCCTAAAGAATGAATTATTTGTATCTCCCAGTTATTTTTGACACATCTCGAAGATCAAATGTTTTCCACTAATTTAGATTACAAACCCTCCTTCTACCGCCGTTTTGTTGTTGATTCCTTGGCAGTTTTTAATAATCCTGCACATAGCCAACTTTTCTTTAATTTTTTGAACACTTTACACCCTAACATCAAATTCACCATGGAAGTAGAGTCAAATGATAAGATGCCCTTTCTTGACCTTTTAATCAACCGAGATAATGACCAACGAAAAATTCAAACAACCATTTACAGAAAAAAAACATTCACAGGACTAGGTTTGAACTACTTTAGTTTTTGTAAATTCGGATATAAAATATCCACAGTAAAAACTTTAATACATAAAAGTTTCTCGCTATCATCCACTTACCAATCAATCCATAATGAATTTATTTTTCTTAGGAAGTATTTTATAAATAATTTATTTCCTTCTGACCTATATGATAGAGTTTTAAAAAAGCTACTTGATAATCTCATTGACCCCCCCTCAAGCCTGCATAAAAGTTCCTAAAATGCCAATATATTTACTAATTTCAGAGATGGATTTTTTAAACGATACTTTTAAAAGAAAAATCCTATTTATTTTTAAAAGATATTTTCCTCAAATCAACCCCAAAATAGTTTTTATAAACAAACTATCGATAGGAAGTTTCTTTAACAGTAAAGATCCTATCTCTTTGGAGTTCCGCAGTGATAATGTCTATTTATTTAAATGTCCCAGTTGTACTGGAGCCTCTTACATTGGTAGCACTGTTAGGTCTCTTGGAGCTAGGTTCTCTGCTCATATGGGGATTAGTTGGCGCACAAACAAAATATTAAATAAAAAGGAAAAGTCATCTATTAGGGAACACACCATAAGCTGTCAAACTAACATTTCTATTGAGAATTTTAAAGTATTAGCCTTTAACAACAACAAACATTGCCTAAGAACCCTCGAATCTCTATATATAAAACACTACAAACCTACACTCAATGAAGATATTAGTGCAATATCATTATTAATTAACTAATTTTAACTACAGTTTGTTAGTTGGTTTGACTTTTAATAAACCAAGCGTCAATGTAACCTATATATACTAGCCCCTTGTTAAACTTACCATTCACTCTCTAGGATGGATCAGCTTTAGTAAGTACCCAAATTTTCCGTTTTTATATTAAATGTTTTTAACTCTTACAGTCTTTACAAAATTATATAAAAAAAAAGTTTAAATTTATTATCTTTAAATAATGCTAGGTCAATTTCTCTTATAGTTTGTAATTAATTTCTGCAATAATCCTTAAATTTATGAACTAATTTTTGAGTCAGTCTTAAAGCAAATTTAACTGTTGCCAAGTCATATTTAAATTAACTTGTAGTAGTTTCTACTGATATTTTGTAATTGGTCACCTTTAAAATAATGTCTTGTTGGCCTTTTCAAGTTTTCTTCCTACATATTAACTTTGTAAACTTATTCTAGCCTGAAGATGAAAACTTGTAGTTTTCGAAACGTAGTGAAAAATTAAAAGATGCTACATCCGTTTCTCGTGGCTCTGGGATTTATCCTCAATATTAAATGCAGGCTTCACGGCCGAGCCCCATATGGATATATATATATATATATATATATATATATATATATATATATATATATATATATATATATATTGCAGAAAAGCCCACAGGAAAAATAAAAAGATGTTTCCAAGTACTTTCGAACTTTGTTCAGTTCATTCTCAAGGAATACATACAGAATTGCTTTACAAGAATGGTATATACTCGTATACATAGGAGAAGACTAAGCAACGCCCCGCCCACGTACAAGGAAAGGACACAAAACAGAGTAGGCGTGAAAAATAGGAAAATTTTTCAGAAAAGTGGGATTAAATACAAGGGCCAAAGTTAAAGACATATAGATAAGATCTCTTCCAAAATATCCACGTGTGAGAGTTTGCGTGAAATGTAGAAATATAAGTCACATAACATAAATGACACGCCTACTCTGTTTTGTATATATATATATATATATATATATATATATATATATATATATATATATATATATATATATATATATATATATATATATATGGTGGATAAAGAATATAATTAAACAAGGTCTGCTGACCAAAAGTCGCGGGTTCTCACTTATTCTGATTTATGATCTTAAGACCTAAAAAACTTTCAATAATTCCTGGACTAACCTTAATAGGACATTGTCAATTATAGCATTCTAAAGAGAATGTTAAACAACATAAGAATTTTAAACTTAGTTAGAATTGGCCGAAAAGTTGAAGTTATTGCCAAATAATTTCCAGGCTAACCTTGGGAGGATTTTAGCAATTATATCAGTCGAAGGAGAATGTAAAACAACATAAGCGTTTCAAATTTCGTTAGAATCGACCGAATAATTATGATGTTATTGCCCAAACAAAAGAATTCCAGGGCTAACCTTGGGAGGACCTTGCCAATTATATGAGTAGAAAGATAATGTGAAACAACATAAGGGTTTCAAATTTCATTAGAATAAAGCAAAACGGGGACCAACCGACATAGCGAGATGTGGAATCGCCCGCGACTAAAAATATAGTAAAACCAGGCAATGCCTTCTCCAATCCCCCATATGGGGGAGCTGGCGCTTCGCTACTAAGATTAAAATTTAAAATCTAAAAAAAAGCAGCCATGGTTAAATTTTTATAAATTTTCTGAACTTCGCCAATTATAATAGTTTTAAAGAGGAACTTTAAACTAAATTTCCCCCCTTTCAAAATATCCCGTTGCTAATATATAGAGTTATAGAAGATATATAAAAGTTAATTTTATGAATTTCACCCTTTGTAATTTGGGGTTTTAAAAAATTCACAAAATTTCGATATTTAAATTTATTTCTGAACTTCACCATTTTGTTTTTTGATACGAAGGGCGGTCAATAAGTTTTACGAATCAGTAGGGCAAAACAGAACAAGGGGGATGGCTGTTTGTGGGGGTGTTAGGACAAGTTATGACAAGTCAGGACCTGCAGCCGCACGCTCCTGTCTCGTCTATTTAAGAAGCAGTAGCTGATCGCAGATCGTTAGTCACAAATTTTTCAACAATGGAGAAGGTTGAGCACCGCGCAGTGATCAAATTTTTTACCAAGGAGGGCAAGAATGCAAAAGAGATCCATGAACGCATGGTTGCAGAGTACACCGACACCGCCGCTTCCTATGCAACCATTGCTCACTGAAATAGGAAGTTCCGTCATGGTCGTGAGTCCCTTGAAGATGACCTCCGTCCAGGACGCCCGTCAGACGTGACCAACGAGGACAATGTGGCCCGTGTGGAGAAGATGATCCTCGAAAATCGACGGGTGAAGGTCGAAGAAATCGAGCGACAACTTGTAATATCACATGGAAGTGTGTCGCAACATCATCCACGACAATTTTGCCATGACCAAGGTCTCTGCCCGTTGGGTCCCTAGAAACCTCACGAAACCTCACGCCCCATGATCGACTTCAACGTCGTCAAAGTCCACAAGGCCAGAGTTGCACAAGCTGCCCTGCCTGATTGCGGATTCACGGAGCTCAACCATCTCCCCTACATTCCAGATGTGGCCCCTAGCGACTACATTTTATTCCGCCAGCTCAAGGCTGCACTGCGTGGACGCCGGTTTGGGGACGATGAAGTTGTCCAGCTCGCCATCCAGGAGTGGATTGAACCGCAGTCGGATGATTTCCGGTTGTCGGGAATTCGAAGCCCCAGGAACAAGTGGCGTAAGTGCATTGATTTCGAGGGTAGTCATCTTGAAAAATAATAAAACACTTTTCCTCATATCTCGTTTCCTTATATCCGAATTGCAAAACTTATTGACCGCCCCTTGTATTATAAAAGAATTATTAGAAATAACTTTGATAAAAAAACATAATTCATAACCAACCTAAGACGAAATTATTATTCGAATACTCAAAAATATCGCCTTCTTAAAACATAGAGTTAGTGATTATGATGATGATGATGATGATAATACTTTAAGTAGTAAATACGATTCGTATGTCCAGCAACATTCATCTAGATCCCCTTGTAGGTGATGTGTTGGCACTCATCGCTTCTTCTTCAATATACATAAATCTTTTGTTCTCCAACCAACTTCTTTCTGTTCTCTGAGTATGAGGTCCATAATTGGTGTTTGCGTAATTTTCTTGATGGTTCAGTGTGTGATGATCAAATCCAAGTTGTGAAAGCTGATGATTACCAGGCCATTTATCTGAGTGTATCGTAGATCTAATGGCTATTTCCTTTGATAATTGATAAAAAACGTCACAAGAGAACAGAGTAAGGACACAGAAGACTATGGAGACTCTCACTAAGATGGTCCTAAGGACCATCCCCGGAAAAAAAGAACCCAGAAAAAAGGCACCTATGTGAAACCTCCTACCTCGAACTAAAAGTGGCACTGGTGAAACTTATTGAATTTTCATCTGGGTCCATCGCCTTATGTACCAAGACCAAGAACGTGGACCAGCTCACATCGGAAGAGGAAGCGAGGGTCCTACGGAACACTGGTCTGTAAGCGAAAACCCCTCCACAAGTGGCAGCAAACAGAAGCGTGATCTACCGCAAAGTGGAGAGCTGGGTATGTGAGCATACACCCGAGTAGCTCAAGTTCGCGAAATAATCAAATTTTGCGAACACACCCACGTATGTAAAATAACATTCGCTACCACTGAAATGGCCAAGAAATCGACACAAAATGGAAAAGTGGTATTCAATATGAGAATACCAGGCGAAAAAATACAACAGGAAAAAATTAATAGCATACAAATGTGCTTTGTATGCCACAAACTCGAGGAACATACTACAACGACATGCCTGGACAGAAACAAACTGTGGTGCAGTGAATGCGCCACAGAAGGGCATCGATTTGATAAATGAGAGAGCACCGCGAAGAGATGCCTAAACTGCAAAAGAGAACATAGGACCATGGCCCTGAGCTGCCCCAAGCGCCGCGAGATCATAAAAAGAAAGGAAGAAGAAGAGAGGAAAGCCAAAGGAACGACATACGCGAACGCTGCCAAGAAGAATGCGGAAATAAAGCCTCCACTTGCACTTGCACAGAGAACATGAGGGGAAATCTAAGTTCAAAAATACTAATCTGCAGTACCCACGCAAATGTGGCTAATGCAGTAAAGCCTGAATCTCTCCTGAAAGCGAATAATCTCCCTTCAGTAATTATGCTTGCAGACCCCAAATGCTCCAAGGTATTCAAGGACTCAGTCATAAAGAACAATACCGTACAGTCTGGACTGGATGAGATCGTCGAAGCTCCCTAATCGGAAGAATCCGAAGAGGACGGCGAATAGAAAAAGGCTGAAAGTGAGGGATGATCCCCCTCTTCTGACAACGAAGAGGGCCCCTGTACCCATACACGAACTACGAAGAGCAGGTCCAAAACTCCGAGTCCCCCTCTGGAAAAGGGAAACCCTGGGCCCATTAAAAACACCCAGCAAGCCCCAAAGAAGAAGAATAAAAAGAAGCATAGTTAAAAACAATTCACCATGTTACGGAACGCACTGAAGATATTGGAAATTAATACTAACGGCTGGATGACGAAAAAAATTCTTTACGGAAATGTATTCAGGGAAATTGATGCGGACATCATCTTAATTTCGGAACACGGGATCAACACGCGTAGTGCATAAATAAAATTTGGAACTACGATGTGTTTATCACAAATTATTCGCAGGAGTGGTTTAACGGAGCCGTTATTGCAATAAAGAAAAGGATTAAATACAAGCAAATAAGAAATCTAGAAGAATCCTACCTCGCGATTGAGGTCGAACTCGACTTAGGAAAGTTGATCATTGCTACCGGATATCAATCGCCAAGGAGATGTGTTACCAATTCACACTCTCACTGGCCTATTTGGCAGAAGAGCTATCCACTATATTAATGGGGGATCTGAACGCCAGATGCCGAGAATCCGGTTACAGGACCTTCAACAGTATAGCAAAAAGCCTGGACTTATTGCTGGACAGAAATATTGCCCAGCGAATAGGCCCCGACTTTCCCACTTTTGTCAGAGCAGGAAGTGCCACAAAACCAGACAACTGTCTGGCGAATCGTCCAATGCCGTTCAATTACTACATGGAACCAGCCCATGTACCATGTAGTGACCATATAGGGATCCTACTCACTATCAACAGGAACCCTATACAAGTTTCAGCTGTAGTCAGAAAGAACTACAAAAGAGAAGACTGGACACGGTACGCGCGCCTTCTCGAGGCCTACAATCCGCCCAACTTGGACGAGGCAATTCTCGAGGAGATTAACGAGGCACTCGACGACCTTAATGACTATCTCATTAGCGCGAATAGGGCTTGTATCCTTAAATCCGAGTATAGGACCATCTATACCTACATGTGGACTGAATACATGAAGGAATTCTACCGTGAGCTGAAGTTATTGTATGAAATCAACATCATGAATGCGTCAGTTCACTCAATACAGCGAAGTAAAGAAGTCAAAGAACTGAACCAGTTGATCCTCGAACAACAATGGAGAAGATGGGATGATGCGATCGATAGCCTCGATCACGAAGCAACTCCCAAAGATTTTTGGAAAAAGATCAGAAATCTCGACTGGGAAGAAGAAGCAAAAGATCGAGCTACAAAAGGAAGATGGAAACATCGAAATGGAAGAAAGAAGAATTGAAGAGCTATTCCGAAGTTATTGGGAAAAATCCTCAGTATAACTGAAGAGAAAAACGAAGACTATGACCTAGAGTTTGAAAGCAACATCCTCGACGAGCTTAACGAACAAATACACAAGACGCACCCTCACCAACAGGTGGATAGACAGCGCGATGGAGACGCCGAGATTACCAAAGAAGAACTACTCTGCGCGCTCCGCTCATTCCAACAAAAAGTCCCAGGACAATCGAGGCTTATAAAGCTTAACTTTAAAAAGGCACCAGTCAATGTCATCGAAGGGATGAGAAGAATATATAACGCCTGTCTGAGCACAGGATATTTTCCAGATGCTTATAAAACGGCTAAGATGATTTCCCTGCCTAAGCACGGAAAGGACTGAACGTTGAAGGAGAGCTATCGGCCACTTTCACTTCTAGAATTTGGCGGGAAGCTCTTCGAGAAGATCATCAACAGAAGACTGGTGTCTTAACAGGAGGAGAAATCCCTCTTCAACCCAGATCAATTCGGGTTTAGGAGGAAGTGAAGTACGGAGATGGCGATTAATGTCATCACGGAAAAGCTAGCCCGAGCAAAACGGAAAAGGAGTTACGTGGACATTGTTTGTCGGGATGTATCAAAGGCGTGTGATAAGGTGTAGGACTAAGTGAAAACTTAGAAAGAACTCTCTGTGACTATGTCATGGAGAGAGTGGCGTACATCAGTTTAGGGCACAAGGACGGACCAAAGTTTCCGCTCACTGCGAGCCTTCCGAAGGAGGGAGGCCTATTCCCCACTCTCTACTTGATTTGCACCGCGGATGTCCCGGCCCTTGTAAGCCCCACTTGCCTCAACATTCAATTTACCGATGATTTCACCCAGCTAATCAATTGTCCATGGAGGAATGCGCCTTGGCAAGCTCGTATGGCAGCAGCAGAAATTGAAAATCTTAACACCTACGAGGCCCGGTGGAAGATCCGCACAAACCAGGAAAAGTTCAAAGTAGTCCCCATAAACAGGAGACTACTTTATAACGTCAGGGTGGAGGATAGACGTTAGCCCTACACCACGGAGTGCAATGTACTCGGAATGGAGATTACTTCATCCAGGTACAAGAAGCACGTACAATAAATAATCACCAAGGCCACTGCTGCAGTCGAGAGTCTATGCAGGTTCAGAAATCTTCGTCAAAGCAATAAGAAAAAGATATACAATGCACTTGTAAGATCGACGCTGCTATACACCGCTTCCGCCCTCTCGTGTGTCTCAAAGACACAAAAGAGGAAACTAAAATTGGTGCAGAATAAATGTATGTACCTAATTACAGGTACATACAGACATTAGAGGAGATACCAGGAAGAGCAGCATTGGAAGGCGGGGTTAAGTTCCATTAACATTGCCATAGAAAAACGGACAAGAAATGTGCTGGAAATGGTTAATCGTGAATTGGACGATGATATCGTCCAAATGATTGAACAGAACAGAAGAGGAATAAGTCGCGCCAGATTTCTAAGCTCCGCCTTGGTTTTGGCTGGTGGAGCAGAAGTGCCGTTCTACACATGATAATAGAAATGTTTTTACCCTAAACCAATAAAAAATCCGACTAAGAAAAATCTTACGTAACTATAAAACCTCACCGGTTTCTACAAATTCACCGATGAAGACTCAAATCTACAGATGAAGACCAAAATTTACCGAAGAAGAGATCCACGTAAAAAACAAAAAACACAAATTACATACACTACGAGATATACGAAAAAACAAAGAGACTAAGAACAACACTAAAGTAATTAATAAAGTAATTATTACCACAACAGCAAATGTGCGTATCATATCCAAAGACATCGATTGATTTTGAAGACAAATAGCTTGAACGCCATATTATGTCTATATATATATATATATATATATATATATATATATATATATATAAACTAACTCAAAGACAACAAAGGAACTATAAGAGCAAAAATACTTAAAAGCGATAGGCCTGATCACCAGGCTCTAGCATCTCTTTGCACCCTTCCACAGTTCTTTCTCTTTTTACCACTGGTCTACGTTCCGCTATCTGTCCACCCCCCCTAACTCTATCCCCTACCTAAATCTACTCTTACAACAATACGAATACGAATACGATAAAAATGTTGCTGCATCTCCTTTTTGAAGGTAAAAATAGCATAAATCATTACCTTTTATTAGATCAAACACCCAAGGACCATCAATTGTATGACCATGGTTTCTGTTATTTTGGATAGTTTCCTTCCAAAGTATGCCGTCTGTTATATTTGCGATATCCAGCAAATTTAGCTTAATTAATATGAATTGGGTCCTCTTGTGTTCCAACCATCTGACCTCTATGTTGAACAGATACCATGTTAGAGCAAACTTCTCGACACTAATTAAACCAGTCAATCACAGGGTGGCTAGTCATTCCAGTAAGTTTTGTAACCTTCTCCACAAACAATTCAATACTTCACATAAATATAAGCTTAAGAATTGAGAAGAGACTCGATTTGCAGTTGCTTCCCATTTATATCATTATATTGCCTGTTCTTACTGAGCGAACAGCCTGGCATCCTTTTCTCTCGCATCGCCAAACTGGTAAATTGCTTCCTCGTAATTTCTTTGTCGTAAGCATAGTTGGTCCATTCCATTTATTGCATGCATCAGATGACCATTATTGAACAAAAACCTTGTAGCAGCTTCTTCACTTGAAATAACTTGATAGTTAAACTCACGGAGAAATTTCGTTGAAAGGCTATTATGAACCCTATTCTTTTATACTATTGCCAAACAGTAGATTCACCATTCAAAATTGATTTACTTTTTAAATTTTTAAATTTATTTTTAATTTCTTTATTAGTTTTAAAATGAATGAAATGTTATGGTATTTTCAATTAAATAATTATAGTAGGAATCAAGCCTATTAGTAGGAATCATGCTGCAGTAGCAGCCAAGTTTCATTTTTGAGGTATAAAACGGCGAGACAAGAATCGATTCTTCATTATCAAAGGCGAGACAGGTTTCGATTCTTCGCCAAAAAAATATGAATAAATACTTTCGATATGGGGGTTTAAAATGGCGAGACATGTTTTAATTGGGATTCTAAAACATATTTCGATTTTTCGGTCTAAAACGGCGAGACGAGATTCGATTATTGGATGAAAACACCCAGATAAATTTGGATTTTGTGTTCTTAAACGCAAAACAAGTTTCGATACCTGTGTATAAAACGGTGAGGCAAGTTTCGATTCCTGGGTCTAAAACGGCGAAACAAATATCGATTTTTTATTCTAAAACTGAGACAAGTTTCAATATGATCATCTAAAATGATGATGCAAGTTTCAGTGTTAGCTTTATAATCACGAGACGTTCAATGAATCTTAAATAGCGAGACTCTTCAATTTTCATGATTAAAACGGCGAGACAATTTTCAATTTTGCTATGTAAAACGAGACACCTAGTTTCGATTCTTGGACCTAAAACAGCAACACGTTTCGATTCTTGGGTCTAAAACGTCGAGACAGGTTTCTTGAGTCTCAAACGGAGCAACATCATTGTTCTTATTAAGAAATTATTTGCAGGACAATAATGAACTTTGAGTTTAGACAAATGATTCCTTATCGCAAAAAGAAAGGGCGAAGATGATATTTTGGTTCCAAAGGAGTTCCTGCTTTGAGGAGTCGAGGATAAAACGTTTTTCCCGAATATATCACAAGGAATATTGCCAAAATATAATGGGAAGAATATATTCGCTTCAAACTCTTTGTTAGGGACGAGAAATCCGAATTCTCACCAGTAGATTGAAGGATTACAAGGATTAGATGGCGATTGGTTTCAGGCAATGGAGGGGGTTCTATAAAAATAAAAAGGGTAACTCCGCTCAAATATTTTTGAGAAGTTTGGAAATTGGTCAGTTGCTAGTTAATTGCACCCCATCCCGTCCTTTTTCAATCGTGAAAGAAGTCCTCAGAAATGATAATGAGGTATACATAAAAATCAGGATGACAATCGGGGCAAGTGTGTAGGTAAGAAAAGTCAGTTATCATGTAGGGGAACGTGTAGATAGTACATAAATATTGTGTCATCTCCCTTCCCCCAGGGAGGGGATGCGTGAAGAGTTATTAATCAGAGTAAACTACCTGGGGCTGTTAGCGAATAAGAGGCGTGGGCAACTAGCTCTCCTGAAACTACACCCTTACATAAATTACACTATTGTAATATATATATATATATATATATATATATATATATATATATATATCAGAGGCGAGTCCATGTCATCAGCGTCATTCGGGCTCATCACAGATTTCGCATAAGACACATGTATAAAAGAAGGTAAGAGACGGAATACACACCGCAGAAGTATATATGCACTGATAATTTAATACTAAGACAGAAATATAGTTTTAATATAAAAATTACTCTCTTCATTTATAAATGAACTCCAGTCTTTTTAGTTTGATGGCGCTTTACGTTTTTCCGCAATATTTCTAGGCCCCCAATGGCTTATTTTTTATATCTAGCACTATGTCTTTCTCCATTTCTATGTTAAGGGTAAAAATAAAGCAACCCTGTAAAACACGACTGATCTTTACATACAAACGCACAGAGTAACAGCAATCAAATAACGACAGCAGTGTGCACAACAAACATTAGCCAGAGATCGATCTGACTGTCGTCTGTAGTGTACTCTGGACAAGAGATGCAAGTTAGTCTTTTACAACTACCAGGCTCGTTCTTATTAGCCCAAGTTGCTGGATAATTTTTCGTTCCTTTAAGAATACTGTAGAACGGAAACCTTCTATAGATTTGAATTTAAATCCTAATCTCTATAGAAATCTATTGTTTCAAGAAAACATCGAATTTTAATTATTTTAATTTTACCATTATAGATAACAACTAGGGCTGTAGCTTCGGAGGCCAAGTCAAGCGCATGTGAATGATGTTGAGAGAACGTCTGCTACGAATGATATCTTTTGACACAGGGCACCTCTAAGACGACCGCCAGACGCTGAATGAAAATCTATGAATCGCAACCAAGTTCAGTAAAGGGATCCAGAGAAATTAAATCAGCTTGCAAATACACGTTCATTTTACTAAATTTATACTCAGGCTAAGCCCGAACAGCCCGAGTGCCGGAGTCGCCATTGATATATTAATATATATATATATATATATATATATATATATATTACTTTTTCCGTCCTGGTTTACTCGCACACATTTGAAGTTAACTCTTTGTGTGCGGGTCTCGCTTGCTTAGTGGAGTCGGTGTAGGATTTCTGAAGTCAAGGTGTCGTACTCAAGGCCAAGCGAGAACAGACGCAAACGTTACCAAACGTGTAGAGGTTTGGCCATCGATTGGTGAACGAGCTGTGCTTACCCCCGATGGGGAGTAAGTAGATCTTACCCACGTAATCACACATTACCAAATAAATGACTGCTGTCTTTCCCTTCACGTCTTTACAGCACAACACACACTTTTATCCTATCTTCCAATCCATATCGTCGATGGATTGATATATGCGCATACTAAAGCACAAATACTCTCCAACCCCACTCCCGAAAAAAGAAGAGTGGCTAAAGGTGCCCTCGGAATCACCAGTGATTGTCATGTTAATCTTTATGTGGACTTCATTGTCCGGTAGCGGGGTTGTTCTCTACAAAACTTTGATGCAGCTCTGATGGATTATTAATTCTAATTACTAAATCCAAGTCTCGTCATTATAACGATTCTTAGAGTCAATGACTAAATCCGCTTAAATTCGACTCTCACTTGTCCAAGCAGCCGTTCGAAGTTCCGTGATGTGAAAATGTGCCTCATCTATCCCCTGGAGTTCGCATAAATAAGAAATAAAAATTAAAAATAAAGAACAATTACTACTTTTTAAACTCTAATCCTTCATTTTTGTATTATAATTTTATCAAGGGTAAATCCCATGTGTTTTATTTAAGGGATTTTTAAACCACAGAATCGTGTCTTAGTTTTAAAGATGACTCGTAAATCGCGGAGACTTGGCATTATGTCTCATTATTTACATCTAAAGTTCTATAGATGAGATAAAAAGAGCTTTTTGAACTATTATATGTGTGTGCTGTTAAAAATAATAGCACACCTTAGGCTATTGTACCTAGGGGTAAAGACTGTATATGACGTAAAAAGGTTTAGTAGTCTTTTATGACGAAATGAAATTCTATCTTCTATATAAAATACATGTATGCATAAATATGTGCGTTTAATTTGAGTATATTAATAGCAGGAGTAGTAAAGTGTGCGAATACGTACATATGCATCTCTTTTCGACTTTACACTCGCAGTGCCCGGCTATCAGTTTCAGTGCTTCTTCAGACCTCCTGGTGAGCAGTCGATTACACAGTGTCCGGTTTTTGCATCTTACGCTATCATTAAAAACTCTTTTAGTCAGTAAATACCTAGATATTCCTCTTTTAAAATTATTTCAAAACTTTTTAATCATTTTGTTTTGAGTTAGTTCCTAAATTAAGTTTTTAATTTTCTTAAGTCAATGCATTTTATTTCGAAAAGTGAAATCAGCGTAGGCATACCTTAGACTTTTAATTTAAAATCATGTTAGCTCTCTAGGCAATTGTTCTGTTCTTGGAAATTAGCCTTAAAAATATCCCGCACTGTTCTATCGGTTTAATAGAGAAAGTCAAGGTTTCATCTTGAGATGCCCCTTATATTTTAACATCGCACACAGACGCGGACAGACATTGAAAGGATATCGGAATAGGTGAAAAGGAGCTTCGTTAGTTTTGCATCTCCGTTTCCTCTACACGGAAAGACTTCGAAGAAGTTAATTATAACAATAAAAAAAGAGGATATTTTTTAATAACAGTGGTTATATGTTGATTAAACTCGTATCCAAGTGACCACTTAGATATTAAACTGTTCTTACGCACTTGCATGTGTGAATTTTTTTTTAATTATTTCAATTTGATTTTTACCAATTTGGAAAAGACTTTTTAGGAGTAATTATATTCTATAAATGTCTTGTATGAATCCAGCGTGCATTATCACTTCCAATCATCGATTGCAATAGTTCTCAAAAATAAAGGTACGTCGTGTTCATTACTTACTCAGTTAAGGTCAAACTTAATAATTGTCAAGCATGCCATGAACGTGAATATATATATATATATATATATATATATATATATATATATATATATATATATATATATATATATATATATATATATATATATAAACACATTATTCTTATATGTTTGAGTTTTAGAAATTTAATGATATTACCCCAAAGGTACATTAAAATACCTTTAATCCACCCATTACAACGTCTCTAGAACATGTCGTGATGGCACTAGGGCTTTGATTTCCTGCCATATTTTCATATCTAAGTCCCAAATCCTCTTACGAGCCATTGGAAAAAAGGAAGAATTTTAAAACCTTATCATGCTTATCTTCGTGCTATTGATTCTTTTGACTATGTCATTTTCTAAGCACCTATGTCCTGGGTGAATAAGCCAATAAACCACGACTCGGGGCACGAGTTCCGGTGACCTGGCGTCTACACATTCATAATCTAGACATGTATAATCTACCTCCGAGTGACCTCCCGCGAAGCTGCCCATAAACCATAGTCGGGGAATGTATGTCGACCCAGAAGTGTATCTACCAGAAAAATTATATATCTCGGTGGAAATTTAATTTTCGGTATATTAAGAGCACACTGCGGAATTTATATTCATCTATTATGAACATGGAGCACGAAGTAAACAGTTCAGGGCACAAACTAGGGATGCTATTAGGTCTTAAGCATCTCCCTGATTCTCTGATTATTGATAATGCCACCAAAGGGATGTCAGGTTTTAGCATGGGCAACCTTGCTGTGGCTAAAATCTGGAGGATTGTCTTCCAGGCTCAACGCGGTTTTTCATCCAGGCCCCCAATGCCTGCATGAGTATCTTCGGCTATATATTTTACACAAATGTTCACTTCCTTTAGCTTGCCCACTTTCTTTACAGATCTCTCCTATATTTTTGCGTGATGTGGCCTCGATGTTATTTTGCTATAAATTCGAGGAAAATAAAAATATTGCTATCTTCGGTATTAGTGATTCAACTAAAGTTTTGGATGTTACAGTTGGCTACTCACATTTGAACGGGAGGTAGGTGGTATTTTTTCTTCCATTTCACAGAATCTAAGCATTTTGCGAAAATGTTTTAAACTTTTGGTAATTCTACAAATTAACAACAACGCAATCAAAGGCGCTTTGTCATAAATATTTGTATTTTGAAAAAAAATCAAAGCAAAATGCGCTTTGACTAATTAAGCCGCGGAAATTTATACTTATGCTGCTTTAAGGAAAATAGATTGGCAGCCATCTTGTCATTGATAGCTTGTTTTGAACCAAAAATATAATGCTTGAATTAGGTGGGGGGGGGGGGTCGGGTTGGTGAGTTGTTTTTGTTTATTTTGAGGCTAGGGAAACTTTAGTGGGTTAATTTAGTTTGTTTTGAATAAATTGTGTTAGGTTGTGCGTGGTTTTCACGCCGAAAAGAAACCCAAACAAGAACCCTATTCTAGCAACGTTTTCATAGATTATATAGCCTTAGACTTCAGTTCAAAATGGCTAATCTTTGTGACAGTTGTTTTGTAAGGTTTTATCGTTCTCGCCGTCATATTAGTCGTTAAGCTGCAGAATTACCAGAACTAAACCTGTTAATATATCTAATACCCTTAACCTTCTACATGGTAATTAAATTAGCGTCCTACCTAAAGTGATGCTAATCATCATTGTAGAGAATGAGTATTTATTGAATAGGTGCACCCAATCACTCTATCTTTCCCTGCGGCGTATAATAGCCCGAAGGCTCGGAAAATACTACTTTCAATGCTAATACCTCGGAAAATGTTGCTTTACGCGCCGAATAAATAGCAACATGAAATTTAGATAGTCCTATAGAATAGATTGTAGGTAAATTTTCTGCAGAAATGGTGGAGTCGTTATGCTGTAGAAATACTTTTTTTTTTATTCCTTTGTGGTGAGGTTAATTAATTTTAAAATTAAACTACAGGGTGGTCCATAAATCCCAGGACACACCGCGTACAACTCTTGTATAATTAATAACATATTTAATAACATATCTATACAAAAGTTGTATGTGAAGTGTCCTTGGACTTATGAGCCACACTGTACAATAACGCAGTTATGAATTGCTGTTAAACTATCAATGATTTGCCTCCTCGACACTGCTATTATAGCAGTCACTCTTACCGGCGCAGGTTACTTACGGCCTTCGCCAATGGGCGCTTTTGAATTAAAAAAGAATTTAGCGTCACCGGACACAGGATCGTTTTTACCCAACAGTGGGGGCGCGCTGTATATTTTTAAAATTACAAATTTTATAACTGTGTCATTGCAATTTAATTTTAAAAAACTATATAGCATGTTTCCATTGGCTTTTGAGGGGGGGGGGAAGGATCTCGTGTTTTGTAGCGATAATAGTGACTGCTAAAATAGTCAATTGGCACAGTTCTTTTTACGGGTGTTTGATTATTTTATTTCTTCCATAACTTTAAAATTGCTCGCCTTTATGGGGTCACCTGAAGTTTATTGTCATCAGAAATGTCAAGACAAGAATATAACAACTAAGTCTTTGACCCCTAATTGAAAAAAATAAGGTTGGTTAATTTTACATTAGTTTTTGTGCATAGTCCATAAAATTTCTTTCCCCCACTTCATCCTTTACTGCCCGACTTTACTATTCAGTGCGTGGATGACAGTTGTTGATAAGAATTACACCATCTTACCGATTTGGAATCAATATGGATGGTTACTTAATTGTTTCATATGTTTCGCCCAAACTCAAGTAGATTTCACGCAGATATTGTTGAATGTGTGTGTTGATCTCCTATCATTTCAGTTAAGGAAGATCCTTATCGGTTCAAAGTTCAATTCTAGTTTTCTCTTCTTCCATATTATTATATTTTATCAATGCAATGTTTTTTTAACAGTTTGAATTTTAGTTTGTTAGTTACCAAAAGGTATATTTGAAGCTTTTATCCCTGTTATTTCTAAGGTTTCCAATATAGTTCGTAAAACAGGACTGTTTTTTCGTATATTTGATATTTTATGTTATTTCTAAGAAATCAGAAAATATAAGTATAATTATCGAATGTTTTGAATTTTTTTAAAAGAAAAATAATTACAAATCGTAAAGTTCAGAAGATGTATTAAAATTAATAAAACGTGTCTGTTTTTTCTTTTGTATATTTTTTCGTATATAAAAGCAAATTTAGAATGGAAAAAAAAGATCTGAGAATTGTTTTATCCGTATATTAAAAGAATTCCGATTAAAGTATTTTCTTTCTTTTAGGTCTAGAAAATAACCTTGGATCTTAAAGAAAAACCTAGACCAAGAATAAATCATTAGGAGATATGTATTGGACAACTTTCAAAAATTGTTTAGACCAAAAGCACTTTACCAGAGACGGAAAGGCTGTAGGCCACGATTTGAAAGTCTGCCTGCGAAGCACAAGCTCCTCGTCTAATGAGGGGTGGCAAAGAGGATCCTCTTTTTTCCTTATATTTTTTAGGCTTCTAGCGTAAACCTTATCCTTTAATCACTTTCCTTAATAAGTTGACATTTCCAACGAGATGGCAATTAAGTAGTAACTAATAATTATAAAAAAATAATAATATTAATTAATAATAATAATCATTATTATTATTTATAATGTTTGCCTTAGCGATATTTTTTCTTAATGATTCAGCTTCACATATCGCCTGGCTAATAATTAGGAGCACTTGTAAGCACCCATGTTTCTACCTGCATTCCTTTTATTGCATAACAGGTTCTTCAACGATAGAAAATCCAACAACTCGGCTAAAATACAGACTTCGAATAAGAGATCGTAGCCATGCTAAATAACGAAGTGGCAACACTGGGTTGCCTCCCCAAACAATCTGTCAGTTCGTCACGGGGCGTTCATTTTCCTGCATTGCGTCTCCCTCCTCATTGTCACTCTCCAAATCGCGCTCTTTCGGCCGTATCCATAGACCACAACCAGCAAACTTATAATGTAGATACACGATATGTTGGTAGTAGTTGTAGAAGTAGTGGTTCGCCAACCTGCCTTTATCCAGGGGGATACCTGAACGGATAATGAAATAGATATAGAGGTCAGTATGGCAATCGCAGGTGAGTGCGAGGGCACCAGGGGCCGTTTCTCTTCGGAGACGGGTGCCAGGAAGTATTGTTTTTGACGCCAAACAGCGTTCAGGGGGAACCTTCGTCACCCCGGGGCAGAGGGACCTGTTCCGCGTCAGGGATATGTGGATATAGATAACCATCGCAGGATTCCTTGGAACAGAAAGAGTGTGTGTGTTGTACTGCAAAGACGGGAGAGGAAAGAAAGCAATGTTGTTAAAGGCTATGTGTGTGATGTGAAGTATGAGATCTACCCACCCGAATACAGGGCTGAGTACAGCGCGTCCGCTCTTGTCGGGATCGAACTCGGTACCGCGACGTTGCCAGACCAACGCCATATCCACCCAATATGTTTGAACGATTAGCTCAACTAAATAACCTTTTGTCATTTATTCACCATTACAATAAGTCTTCAACTCAGAAGCGCTTCATACTTAAGAAAAAGGTGTATTACAAACTAGAGAAGTATTGTACAACGTACCATAAAAGAAAAATGCGAGGAAAAGTTACAAATAAAAAAAGCGAAAAAACCTACTTAGCGAATTCTCTGTAATGAAAGAGAAGCTTTTTTGCGTCCTCAAAATATTTGTAGCGATTTTTTTCATAAGTTGATTACTGTCTGGGGTTAGGGGGCGAAAGGAGGAGAGGGGGCGAAAGGGAAGAGGGGAGCATTTTTAAAGTTTCGAAAGTGTGTTGGCAAAAATCTTGCAAACGTAAGCCGAAAAAAGTACTGGAACTTGTTTTAAGCTGAATTTGACTTGTAAAAGAGTTCATTAGTTTTACTTTCAGTGGAAGACAAAATAATAGAGAGGATAATAGCCGTTTGAGGGAAGGGAGACTGGGAGATTTGGTTTTGATTTTTAAAGGTTTGAAGGAATATGGAGGTAGATTAGAACAGGTGATACCGCCGGATAAACACTGGAATAGAGAATGAGAAAGTTATGAAATGACTTACTTCTGACAGATTTAGCCGAATTTTTGCCCCAACGATGCGTCAAAGACAAGAACCTTTCCCACAAGCAACTTCTCTATAATCTAGGCTAGACGAGGAAGATGATATTAGACCCATTATGAAAATAACGCTAAACAAGGACGCTTAACTAAATCCGCAAATGACATTTCATAAATTATATTCTGTTAAATATAATTGGAAAATGATCAAAATAAATAATGTCAAAAGAAATAGAGAAAATTGTTTACACAAAAACATTAACTAACCGTATTTCTAATAATATAAAACCGGTGCAATTCCCCTGAGTTGAAGCTTTGAGGGCCTCTTGGTAGAGAACGAACTAAAGAACTAGTGTAGTTTACCAGGGGTGACGCTCTGAGGGCCTCTTGGAAAAGAAAGAAGCAGGGAAATTCACCAAAGGTGACGCTATGAGGCCTTCTTAGTACAAAAAAAAAATGAGTGTAATTCACCTAGGGGGATCATCTGAGGCCCTCTTAGTACAGACAGAACCAATGTAATTCAGATGGGATGATGACCAGAGGGCCTCTTGTTACAGAAAGAACCAATGTAATTCACCTGTGGTGACGCTCTCAGTGACTCTTGTTTAAGAAACCACCTTTGTAATTCACCTTAGGTGTCGCTTTGAGGGCCTCTTGGTACAGAAAGAACAAGTATAATTCACCTGTGGTGACGTTCTGAGGGCCTTTTGGTTCAGAAAAAACCAGGATACTTCACCTGGGGGTGACGCTCTGAGGGCCTCTTGGAAAAGAAAGAACCAGTTAAATTCACCAGAGGTGACGCTATGAGGCCCTCTTAGTAAAAAGAAAGAGTGTATTTCACCTGGGGTGAGGCTCTGAGGCCCACTCAGTACTGACAGAACCAATGTAATTCACCTAGGGTGACGCTCAGAGGGCCTCGTGGTACAGAAAGATCCAATGTAATTCACCTGGGGTGACGCTCTGAGGGCCTCTTGGTACAGAACGAAATGCACTTAATTTATATCTGAATGTAATTAATATTTTTTGTTAAATGTATTATAAGATAAATGATATCAAATATTGTCATTATTATCCTTACTATTATGAGTATAAATTATATTTTAGTTTTACTAAGAAGAAAAGACTAACGTGAGCATGCCTTGCGAAATTTTCTGAGGAACTTTGTAAGAAAGTGATAAAGTTAGGGAGGTGAAAATGAGTAAGGACAGGCTTGAGTAGTCTAAAGATGTGAGTGCATTGTGAGCTCAGCAGAAGAAATTTACACAACTCTCCTCAACCCAGGGAAACATTTATATATATATATATATATATATATATATATATATATATATATATATATATATATATATATATATAGAAAGAAAGGGAGAAAGAGAGAGATATTGATATATTAAGGTTGAAAAGATAACACACCTGTATTTCTAAGCCAACATCTTCTATAACTTTTGCGAATGAAAATCCAAAGTTTCCGAAATATGTGTCTGAAAATCTACAGGTATAAATTATTTATGGATTGCTGCGTAAGAGCCCTCGTTAATTAATAAAAGATGTAACCAAAGTTTGCATTTTCCCTTATTGGAAAAAGAATGAGGAGAAGGAAAGAAAATCGTTTTCCTTTTCAAAAAAATATATAATTATATAATATATAAAAATTCAAACACGAGCTAATTCTCAATAAACTATTAGTGTTTGTATGCAGACTTTTGATTCACCCTGTATTTCAATATTGAGTCGGATTTGAAGCCCTTTGTGGAAAGAACCTGTATGTGATATGTCCTTAATGCAATTTTTCCCTTTAAAGAGGCTCTAATTGATCTTAGTCTTTTGATTCCAAACATGTTTATCTTTTTTTTTGTTTATTTTCGAAGGTGGAATTCATAAAATAGAGGTTTGCTCTGTCTGCAAATTCTACTAATCTCTTTCTACCGCTCATTTCCTTCGACTCTGCAAATTTTAATATCCTTCGACCTTCAATCTCTGTATTAAAGCCCCCCCTCCCCCTTTATATCATCGTGAATTAATGGTTTCATTGTGTGTGTTTGTGTGTATTCTTGAATACTTCATCTAAGTCCATAATTTTCTGAGTTGTAGCTGTATAGTTTTCATTTATTCACAGCAATTTTCTATTAAGTACGATAATATTATGTTGGTATTGTATGGGTGTTATTTCTTCCTGTTTATAAGTTAGAAAGTGTCTGCGTTTTCATTCATGCTTCCTTCATTAAAGTATACACGATTAATTTTAATATAAGGCTTTTCTGTCACTTCCCGATACAAGGTTAGGTGAAAAACTGGTGAGAGATATTACTATATTTGCCTTGTTTGTTTTTTTGCGCCACTTGTGAGTGATATAAAATAGATCATTTTTTTTACTAAAATGACAAAGAAAAAAAATTACATGGAGTTAGATAATAAATCTGATTAGGAAGAAATTGTTATGATATTATAGATGGGTAAAGGAGGCAAAGATCTTGATTAAAGCTCTCACGCTATTTAGTGAATTGTGCATTCATTCATCGGTTGGTTCGTAGGAGAGTTTTGGAGAGTGGTTATAAATACACGCTTTCGTTTACTTATGTGTCATATTGTGGCAGTTGCACCAAACCCGAGGCGTTTGATGTCAACCTCCAGCAGAAGAATTGTGATGTTATTGTTGAGCGTTTTGTTGGTGAGTGATGTTTCATGTCTTTCAATATGACATTTGATCCGTTCGTGGAGAAATGAGTAAGCATAAATTTTCAGTTGAAACCAAACACAAAAGCAAATGCTTGAATTTTAATATAGATTCTCTCACACACACTCTCCCCCTCCTCCTCCCCATTCCCTTCCTCTACCCTAATCTCTCTCTAACTCTCTGTTTCTCTCAAAATCATTGCCCTTATCATATTTATTTCATAATTAGATGTTTTATTATCGAACCCTTTCTTGTTCTTTTTCTATGGAGAGAAATTACGTTTATTACATTGTACTAATGTTTATTTGTTTTTTTATTGATTAAATAAATATATATATGATAAAATGAGTCGGTCCTAATCTCTACATTCACGTACATTTCTATCCATCAAATCGTCTTTTGTTATATGTCTATACATATCACTCGATTAGTTTGTTTATTATTACTATTCGTCTACCCAACCACGAATAAAATATTGGAAATATTTAAGTAAAATTGTTATTGTTTGCTTGGTAATATTTAAAAGCATAGATTAATTGAATTTAAATAGTAATAGTAATTATTATAATTATTATTATTATTATTGAAAAGAAATCTTAAGACCAAATTACGTGAATTCCTATAAAATAAAAGGCAGTTGGAAATTTAAATAGCCTTTTAGTTTTGCATTTTGTTTGCGTCATTGCCTTGTGATCTATCTACACTCAAACCCCCCATCACATTTTGTGATTTTGGGGAGTGTCGGTGATGATGATGTAGTCAGATTTTTCGTAGAAGATGGGATAGTGGAAGATATAGTAGGTGAAAATTAAAGATGGGGAGTGGGTATTTTGCCCTAGTAGGGAGGTCATCGCTTTATTTTTATTTCCTTTTATTTTGCTTTTATTAGTGTTTTTAGTTTGTGCGTTTTTATCCTCTGTTTATGTTTCTTCATGTGTTTTTTAATGTTCTTCTTATTGTATCTTACTTGTGCTTTGTTGTTCTAATTTTCAGTGGGAAAAGGTGTATAGCATTCAAGCCTTTCATAGCTTTCTTGCCAACAATTTCCCTTATAAAGCTTTTTTAGTGTTATTTATATTGTTTGATACTCTCATTTTTGTGTGTTTTTCTGTAGTGATTTTTGATATGTTCTGTTGTGTTATCTTTATGTGTATATTGATGTAATTACTTCTTGTGTACAAAGTTTTGTGCTCGGGAATGCGTTTCGGCGTGAGGCTTCGCCCGTAGCCTTGCAGGTATATTAAGCCTGCCGCCTGTTCCCTGCAGTTCTGGAATGGCACCATTCATTAGAGTGGACCAGATCTTTTTGCCCAGTTTCTGGGTGACGACATTGATGGGCTCCAAACGTTTCCTCCTGTGCAAATCGCTTTGTCTAAGACTACCACGCCTTCTTGCCTTGTTAATTTGCAGAGAAGCAGTGTTCTGGATACGTTGGAGCCTTTTCATCGAGGTTTTGTTTGCCTCATGGGAGACCACTGCGGGGTAGATCAGCATAGCCCGGACATACATCATATATATTTTCCTGATGTTGGCCGAGCTAAGATCCCTAAACCTGTAAAGCTTGGTAATTTCTCTCCTTTCCAGGTTCCGCCTCTCCGTGTGGTGTCTCGAGTATCCATGGTCGGTGATTTTAAGGCCCAGGACGGTGCCTTCGGCGGAGTAGCCATATCTCCTCCCATCTATGATGATGGGCCATGTCAACTAGCAGTTCAACGGGACGATTTTGAATTTTTCCCTGTTGGTCCTGATTTTCCATCGTCTCTCGTATTGGCTGTTATTGATTTCCACCATCTTGCGAGCCGCCTGCGCCCCTGCTTTCCTCTCCGGGCATGGGACAATTTGAGTGACGTCATCTGCAAATTTCAGATACATCGTGTCCCTGTGCACCGGAGTTGGGAGGTCGATGGTAAAGACCAAGTAAATCAGAGGACTCAGGCAGCTTCCCTGAGGAACGCCGGCCTTTAATTCGAATTCGGGGCCTTTTTACACTTCAATCATGAGACACACCCTTCTGTCCATAATGAAGTCACAGAGGATCCTTTCCAGGATTGGGTCTAGCTGGAGGTTCAGGATCTTGTATTGAAGTCCTTCCAGCCAGACTTTATCGAAGGCCTTTTGCACGTCCCTCAACACAATGTCTACATAGAACCTGTTCTCTTGGGTGTATGCTGCTTTCTCAGTTAGAAGTGCCAGGGCGGTGTCTGTGCCCCTTTTTTTACGGAACCCATGTTGTTGTGGGTTATGTGCTCCTAACCTGCTCAAATGAGCTTGTAGCATGTTCGCTGAAACCTTTTCTAAGATTTTACCCTGTATCTCAAGAAGAGAGATCGGGCGATACTTTGCCACCTGGTCCGGGGGCTTGTTCCTCTTCGGAATAAAGATGATTTTTGCCATCTTGTATCCATCAGGGAAGTAGTCTGTATTCAGGGCAGCGTTCATTGTTTTCACCAATCCCTGAATAATTTGCCTTGGAGCATTTACGAGGTTGTTCTTCGTAATCCCATACCAGCCTGGAGCCCTCTGTTTGAAGGACTTTATGGTGTTCAAGATCTCTTTGACAGTTATTGGGCATCTATTGTCAACCATCACTCTTACCGAGATACTTGCAGGTGGGGGTGTGTTCTATGTATTGCTGTGCCGAGGTCGTCGAGCAGTTGGTCTTTGAAGTCCTGGTCGAAGTCGTCGTTCTCCTCAGGTGATATAGCAAAAATCTCTTGCCAGTGTGTTCTAAATCTCCTTTCGAGAGACTCTGGGTCCTCTATGATGTCGTCTTCTTCTTTGATTTGGGCTCTGGATCTGGGAGGCAATCCCCTGATTCTTCGGATGTTATTCTAAAATTTGACAGGATTGCTCTCCCTGTCCAGTCTCCCAATGATGTCATTCCATATTGTTCTTTGTTTTTCTATTATGATGTCTTTCAGTTTCACGCCTAGATGCCTCATTCTGGCTGTCCTTTTCCTATTAGTTCCTGTCCTGCCGATCTCCTCATAGATTTCTCTATGTTCTCTCATCTCGTCCGTACACTCAGGTTGTGGGAGCATTTTATAGGAGATTCTGGGAGCGCATCTCTCATCGGCTTGAATGAGGAGATCTGTGATCTTGTTAATCTCCTCATTAATCTCTTCAAGATTAGCGTCTCCCAGGTCAGTTGGTTGGTATGTACTGAGTATCTCTCTATATAGCTCCCAGTCAGCTTTCGGGTAACTTTTCCTAAGTGGAACGAGCTTGAGTATTGGGGTAAGCGAGAAAGTGGTGAGAATCGGTATATGATCGCTCGGTACCACAGGTCCGGGCTCATTGACGATGCTGAATGGGAAGTTTTTTTGATGTCAACACAATGTCCGGTTTTGTTGCCGAACGTTGCGTTAAGAAGGTCGGGAAATCTGGCATGGTCCTCGGAGTGTCCGTGCTTAAAAAATGTAGATCGCACTTATAGTTGGGTGTCGAAATATTCGAGATATTCCATGAATGACGTCATAGAGATAGTGGGAAAATAACGTCGAGAAGTGCATTTAGTCGAGCACCTCAATACAGCCAAACATCTTGACTGAAATCGGGGCATCCCATTAACCCTCTACATAACAAGATGTTTGATAAATCATAGAGGATAAATAAGAAGAAAGAATGAATAGAAGGGTAGCGTGGAAAAAAGCTGCGAGAATATTCACAATTCTCGTTTTTGTTAAAGTTAAAAAGACCAACTCCTATCAAAGGCTACTTAAAATTTCTCTTTACTAGAGAAATGTATTTTTGCCCAGTCTTAGGAGTGGCGCTCCTGAAGACGGTTAAGAAATTCAAGGAGTCCTTTCTAGAAGATAAAGTATTTCTTACTATTGCCCTTTCCTAACCATATATATATATATATATGAACTACTCAATTTAGGAACGTACATTAACACAATAAATATGATTCAATACAAAAAACACGAAAAAGAACTTGGGACGCATTAAATATAGCCAAAGAAGTATAAATCCAAAGAAAAGAACCGAATATGTTAATGATGCAAATAAAATTTCACCTCTCCTTCTGCTGATAGTCGTTCCTTCCAAGAATGAAATTTGAACGCAAATGGAGCAGGAAATTGACTTGGTAGGTTGTAGGATTATAGGAGACATTGGAGAAAGTAGGAATCAGTCTTGATGAGCGCTAGTTTGGTTTATTAATATAAAAAGCCTCTAATATACTGAAAAAATAGATTGAAGAAGCCCCAGAGAGAATGGAGAATTGTTCCAATGAAATAAGATAGTCAATATTTTCTCCGATGTTTCGTATCCTGGAGAATTCGGGTTTAGTTAAGGGTTAAATTCTATGAGATAACCCAAGATGTATTTTGACCATCTATTTAAGTTGTAGGCTAGTCTGGCTTACGTAGGCGGGCGTTAGAGACAAAAGGGGAGAAACTCACTTGAATTCCCCCCCTCCCTGCTACGCCTTGTTGTGTATATTACTAATGTCCAAAAAACGACTCAAATCATGGTCAACTGCCTTCTGGCTCCATTCTTTTATTGATTGTTCCGTGTAGGGGTCTGTGGTGTTTGGTGATGGTGCTTTCTCGATATTTAGTCCTAGAATGTGGGATGAGCTGCTCTTCCAAAGTCTCACGTTCATTAAAGCACCACTTCTTCTCTCAGGGTTTTCTTTTGCTGAAAGATAAGTACTCCACAAAGATCCGTGACCTTAAAAAAGCGAAGTTTGCCCTCCAGGCCCCAATACCAGGTGGAAAATCTGCGGCTATTATCTTCCACATACTTTCATTTCTATCTTCACCACTTTCTTTGAAAATTTTCATTATAAATTTTCTACGAGATACGTCCTCGTTGGTTTTCGCTAACCATTAATCAGGTAACCAAAATTGTTGGTTGATCTTTTGTTTATGAGGATTAAATTTATAACCCCTTCAAAAGCCATTAGTTTGTAAGCATTTGGGGAACGGAAACACATAATAATCGTACACATGAAATTCCCTATTAATTTCGCTATTAATTTCATTATCAATTAGATTAAGTTTTAGGTTTTGCATCAGTCTATAATTACTTTAAGAACATTAAATTAAAAACAAAACAAATAACAAACACACAAGAAATCGTGAAATATCTTTAAGAATAATGCGTTTACACCGGTAACAAATAGAGATAATTTGGCATCATCAAAGTTATTTTGACTTGTTCTTTCTTTCTCCCCCCCAAAATTAATTATTTTTGAATTTAGGACCTGTGACGATAAATGGACTTTGGATCTCAATGGAAAACGATCATAATTTGACTAATACCAAATAAAACTTGACCACAAGCATTCGGTGCTGGTTTTTATCACTAGAAAGTAATAGAAGTTTGGTGGAATAGTACTGGTATTGTGCAAAACGAACTGCTTCTACATGGAAGATCCATCACAGGGGAGTTATACGCTGCACAACCTTAGAGTCTAAAATACGTTGATCTCTTGTCTCTAGTTAATTATTTGCACAAAAAAAAGACCTCAAAATATAGAAGCACTTGATGAAGTATTTTTTTTCTATTTATAGCAAAGTAGTTCTCTACAAACGGTCTAACTAAATTTATATCTCTTTAGAGAAAATTTCGGAAACTGAAAGTAAAAATTTCCTTCATTTAATTTGTTTTCGACCTTAATTTTAATTCCATCTAAATTAATTTCAAAACATCTTACGGACTCATGATTTGATTAATATCTCACCTTCATGCAGAAAAGATTTAGTAGATATTTTAGATTAATTAGGCAGATTAGGTATAAATAGCTTTTTAAATTCATTTTTATTTATATATCGGACCTCTCTAGAAAATTAGCCATGAAATTTATTAGCATTGATTTTACAGTCAGTGAACCGCTTTTAGGAAACAAATAAAACATTATGTTTCCTCACTTCTGAATATTCCAATAATGTACGCATTATTAGCAAAATATAAGTCCATTTTTCTTAATACTGATTAAACTAGATCCGAAACACTTCCCTGACATGTGTGTCTGATAAATCTATATGTTTTTGTGTATCTACACTGTATAGGAGATTATTGATAAATATGAAAATCTTAGAGGATAGGATTACAAGTGTAAGAGCCTCGAGGCGTAAACAGGTTGCTATTATCATGTTGTTTAGTATTCCAGGTGTGTCCTGGAATGGGAATTGGAATTGAGAGCGTTTGCTAATGTGAGGTTCTTGTCGATAAGAAAAGAAGAGAAATGGTCTGAAATTGGCTGAAATTGTCTGAAATTGGGAGTGTAATGATTAGCTGACAATAGCGTCTGGTTTTATTGTTTATACTCAATTAAGCAACGATTTGAAATATCTTTGCTTTATGGTTAAAGAGAATGAATGGGTTGACTTGGTGTTGTGGCATTTCCAAAATGGAAAAAAATGCAGAATGGAACAATAATTTTGAAAATAGACCAATAATCTTCAAGACTAAGCAATAATTTTCAGAATAGTGCTATAATTTTCAAATGGAAGAATAATTTTCCAAAATGCAACAATAATTTTCAGAATAGAACTATAATTTTAAAATGGAAAATAATTTTCAAAAAGAATAATAATATAGTTTAAAATGGCACAGTAAATTTCGAAAAGAACAATAAATTTCAAAATGCAATAATGATTTTTAAAATTGAACAATAATTTTTAAAAAGAAACAATAATTTTTAAAATAGAACAATAACTTTGAAAATGGAACGATAATTTAAAAAATGAAACAATATAAATGGGTGGCAATACAAACGAAACTGAGATTTAGATTTAAATAAACTTTAAGTAGTAAATCTACGGTTGCTAAATTTTATTTCCTCTTTCAACAATGTAATGGCATCTTACTATACAACTTTCACGAATTTTCATTAAGAACTTTTTATTTGTTATGAATAACAAAGTATATGTATATTCGAATTGCACAAGGATTTTTGGATCACTTGGATTATTGGAATTGCCCACGAATTTCGGACCACCCAGTAGATGATTTTAAGATCTCATTAAGGTGAAATCCCTTAATGGGAAGGTTCTTCTCTCAGTATTGACTTCGTATGAATAATTGAGAGCCAATTTCTTCGAAAATATTGATTCGGGAGAGCATTTTTCTTTTAATTTTTATGATGCACAATTAAATATACAATCGATTTAGTTTACGGGGAAAAGTAGCGAATTTCATTCGAAAAGAGCAAACTCTCCCCTAACCCATTCCCTTTTTTTCAATCTTTTGCACCAAAAACATCTACTTTTTTGATCATTTATGTGCCCATGAATTCCTTCAGCTAATTAAAATCCCTTAGCAATCTCTTCGCATTCTTCTTTTTTTTCTCAACATTCTTCCCTTAATTTCGTCGCCTTCAATTTTTCAGATTCTGTACCACGTTACGTTACCAGATAGCTTCAGGTACTTACTGTACGTAAATTTCAACCAGATGTTTAAACTCACATTGTCTTCGAAATTCTCCTTAAATTAATGATTCACGTCAAAGTATTTTGATGGTATGTCACCAAGGAATATGTTTAGAATAAATAATGATCAAGAATCTATGTTTAACAGTTATTAATCGACAAATTATGTCCTTACGCTTAAAGTTGCCAAGGTATTAAAATAGATCCCTCCCCGCAATGTCAGAAGAATGTTAAAGTCAAGTTTTTTGACCGGTTCGAACTGAACCAAGATTAGAGTCAGTGTTGTGACATAGAGTAAATTTGAACGGTGAACATGCCATGTGTTTACTACATAAGCAAAAGGTATTAAAAGGGCAACACTGGCCCAATTGGCATAACTTGCTAGGAGGAATAGAATATAATATAAAAATTACTTTAAAATTCTCAAATGTTTGGAAATCAATTAATGTCTGGGCAAATGCATGATTACTGCTAAATAAATTGAGGTTAAATTAACATTAGAGTGAGCTTTGATAATCTGTATTATTATTTAGCAATATTTTGGTAATTTTAAATTAGGCTTACCATTTCATCTCATGAGAGGCTATCCGTACATATTACATTTAATCATTTATAAATTATTATTTTAATGCAATATTTATATCTTTTGCTGAATATGGCTTCAATTTTCACTCATATACAGTAAAAAAATGGAAAAATTAATCAGTTTAATCCCGTAAAGTGCAAAATTTTTATTTTCAGTTTACAATGTTAAGAGTGTTATAAATAAATTATTTTAATAAAGCTGTAGAATGACCTGACATTCAGGGGCAAATCGTCTTTACAACATTGTTTACCTAAACAAATCGGGCGAAGAGCAAACAATTCTTTTTGCAAAATAACAAAGACTCTGAGAGAATTGTTTGCCCAAACTCTTTCAAATCAGTTAGGAAACAATAAACATTAATCAGTGACTACCACTAAGAACTCAGCTATTAAAAAAAAATAATAGGTTTTAATTAAGGTTACTGTATGTTGGTTTCCAAAGAACATAAAGTCTTTTCTGTTAGATTTCATTAGAGTTAAATAGAAAATTTGGCCTCTTTCAATTATGGTGCTGGGTAGACCATCAACTGGGCGCAAACTATTTGGCTACAACAAAGATTTAACGCGTCCATTTTTTTTATTTACGCCCCCCCCACCCCATTCTGAATTAAAAACGATAAACAAGTCAGATGTATTAAAACTTTAGAAAATGCGTGCTTAGAAATGCACAACATGGATTCAGGGTTAACTGTATTTTAAATAGAACTTTATATTTAGTCTGGAAACGCCTTTATAATTGATAGGCATTTTATTTCTCTCACATTACAACTCATGATAAACAAAAGTTTTGAGAGAGAACCACTTCATTAGTTCACAATACAGGACTAGTTTCGGAGAACTACTCTCCATTCTTCAGCTGTACAAAGACTGACAAATCATTAACAGGTTCCTTGTATACAAAATGAAAGAGAGAAGAGAAAATAACTTCAAACGAGAGAGAACGCGACATTTTTGAAGTTATTTTCTCTTTCAATGTTTTGTCCGTCTTTGTACAGCTGAAGGATGAACCATGATGCTCCGAAACTACTTCTGTACTTGGGAACTAATAAACTTGTTTTCTCTTACAGCTTTTGTTTCTCTTTAATAATTAAGAGCGTGTACACTACGCTGATCCACATTACAACTCTTTAAATATCAACTTGTTGCTCGATTTCATTAGAAATTCTGAAATAAAAATCATCGCCTAATTCTCACTTTGTAGAGACGCGGTGGACTGAAAAGAGAACGACCGTTTTTAGAAAGATGGACACTTGAGGATCTTAATTAGCCCGGAATAATATTTTTATTTGCCATTTTCAATATTTTTCCTTTTAAGCTGATTCCTATTTCTCGCACTTCAAAGAGAATTAGAGTGGTTGACAGAGAATTGCCTCATCATAAATAGGTTTATGGGATTAATTTTATTTCAGGAAACATATTTTTTTTAAAGTGAATGGAATGGTTAAATATGGAGGATAAAGGATTGGTATCCTTGAATTTGATGCTTTAAAGTGAACTGAAATGTAGACTATGTCGCTCTAGCAGTACTGCGCTCGATGTTGCTTTGAAAACATGGCAAATTACATCTACTGGGTTCTTTTAATGTTATTATTGGATTATATAATGAAATGATTCAAACATATTAGTTAAATTGGATCTATTTTCCATACCGCCATGTTGAGTGTCACAGCGAAACTTTGACGATTCAAATTATTCTAAAATTTTGTGTTCAAATTTTGATTGTCAAAATAACTTACACGGGAAGGCTCGTTGATTTTTCTAGACATTCTGGGTGGAGGGGAATCTATTTCTTATATTAGAAATGCGTCACATTGTCATTTTATTAAATAAGCGCTAATTTTTCATGCTTTGCTTATTCATCTTCCATACGATGAAGTTGATACACCATAATATATTTTTTTTATTTTTTAGCTACATATTATTTTTAATGTAGAGCATTACTGTGTATAACAACTAGATTCTGCAAAGTGTTTGGGTTTTTTGGAGTGCTTACGAAGTTTTGACCCCGTCATCTTATCTGAACACTTCTACAAAATTGTCAGTCAGATCTCAAAATATTGGCTTCTCCTCAAAGGAAAATTTATTGTTTACATTGATTCTCTGCTGTTAATGAACTTAAAGAATTATTGTAGATTTTCCTTCCCAAATACTGGTAAAGCGTTGTTTGTGTTTTTTTAGCATGACTTTTAAATTTTGTATTTCTCACTAATAGTTGTTTGGCTTTAATTTATGGCACTTTTGTACAGCTTAATTTTTTTTTGATTAGCTACTTTGATTAGATATTGTCCAGTTTAGATGTAACATAAACATTCACTTTTCTTGGTCATGAATGTATTTTTCATTGCTTCTTTTAATTTATTTTAAAAATAATTATATACGGTCACAATGGTTTAGCAGTTGGTAAACAAATATAGTCTTTAAATGTTTTGATAGCACTTTCCTAAACAGCAAAAGACAGTCGTAATTCAGTAAGAAGCTAAAATGAGATTGAGGAATAAAAACACTATTACTTATATTCTAAAATGAAGTGGATAAAATAGAATCTAAAAAAATACTGGCCTGATTCAGTATTCATACTTTCTGCTCGAAAAAGCTCTCTTCAACTCATTTGAGTAATCGAGATCTTTCACATTGACAAATCGAGGTTACTTTAAAATTGGAAAATCCAAGACTTTAGCTATAATAGTATTCATGAAAATCACTATATGCTTAAGTGTTGCAAATAGCTCTTCATTGACTAGGTAAATTTGAGTTAGCGAGCTTTAAACAAAAGGTATATCGAATAATGTGTTATCAAAGTGTTCATTTATGGAAACAACTAAACTATTTCTACCACTTTCAACTTATATTTTAGTGGGGTTTATTTAGGACTCACTATTGAAGTTTCACTTGAAGATCTTTGGGCAGTTCATCCCAGAAACACCTTTTAATATCGAACTTCCCGATTTAAGGTGCGTATGTGTGTGTGGGGGGGAGGCTAGACTTTACTGGTTAATAAATAATTTTAGAGTAGGCAAAAAACTATGATTATTTTGGAAAAGTTAAATGCCTTCTCAGAGACGCTTTGAAATGAGTTGAGTCCCAAATTCTTTCGTTAGTTAGTAGTTAGTTGTAGAAATGAATGAAAGATGAATTCAATATTTGAAACGTGTTAAATTTGACAAGAAAAACAATTTGAAGAGAGGCTACACAATGTAATCTGAAAGGTATTTGATTGATTTAGCAGTACATGCAAAGGAAACATAGTTTCTTGCAACTTAAATCATTTGAAAGTACAAGGTTACACCATTACAAAATAAAGAAGCTAAGCACTTAGCTTATTCCCGTAAAGAGCATTAATTAACTTTTCATTTTGGGGTGTTTAAGCTCCCCAGATGTAAGGGGCCTAATCTTTACTGGATAATAAAGGGCTTGATGGTAGGCAATAAACTCTTATTGATTGTTTAGGAAAAGGTAAATGTCTTGCGTGAATGCTTTGAAATGAGTTGAGTCACAAATTCTTACGTTAGTTGAGGAAAGGGATGAAAGATAACTTGAATATCTGAAAGGTGTTAAAGTTTGCTAAGAAGAATAAATATAAAACGAGGCTAGACAATGCAGTCTAAAAGGGATTTGATTGATTTAACAGTAAGCGCAAGGAAAACAAAGTTTCATGCAACGTAAATCATTTGATAGTACAAGATTACACCACTACAAACTAATGAAGCTAAGAAGTTACCTTATTCCCATAAAGAGCACAAATTAGCATCGTTAATTCATAAATACTTCACAAATATTATATTAACAGGAGCAGAGTTAATTGGAAAAGGTGGGATGAGATAGCTAAAGAAAAAGACAACGGATCCTTTCCTCTCTGCTTTAAAAAGGGCGCGCAACATAAAACCTGTTCCCTTCCAATGGTGGTTCTTGACATTCTGCTTTTGAAAATGTGTAACTAAGAGGACTCCACCCAAACCCTACCAGTAGCGGGCAGATAATATCGAGGTAACTCCTCTACTGATCTCAGACTTATAAAATGGACATCCACCTTACCCCTAACCCCAAGTAGCTGACGGGAGTCACAAGCCGTTCAAGATAATGTAAAAGGTCAGAAAAAACAACAAAAGGCAGGTACGTTAACCACTTATGTATCTTATTTTAGCAACAAAATTCCAAACACTGACCGCAGGTCATTAAGCAGAAATAGGATACACAGTAATACGAAGAATAGACAACAAAGTGAGAGAGGAACGAAATAAGGGCAGATGGACAAAAGAGGAAAGCGGAAAATCAATTGGTCGAAAATATGTTTCTAACATTCAAAAGGACCTAGATATAAGCGGTAATAAAGTGAGTTGATACCAATGTTTCAGGTGGTTGTTTGTCGTCACTAATTATTAAACTTCAGATGCCCTAAGATTCAAGAAAGGAACCGGGCCAATCCTGTCCGGTCCTAGCCCCACTCACTAAATTCATTGTCTTTGCGCGTAAAATTTTTACTATTTCTTTGTTCGCATATAATGAAATAACCAGAGAATAAAATATACAGACTACAAGCAGAGAAATCAGAGACTAACTACCAAACAAAACAAGCAAAAATACTAGTGAGACCACTACCAGAGAATCAGGAGCCAAGCTCGGTGATGCCTCTAGCATAAGTAATATATTGCCCCACTCTCCTTGTTCAAAGTTCCAGGTTATTGAGTTGTCGGTAGAGTTTGATTATTGCTATATAGATGGACGCAAAAACCATGATTTTAGGTATATTAACTGGTTCTATCATAACTCAATGAGTACTCCGGTCAAATGTAGTGAAGTTATTCTGAAAGTGATTTATCGAGAAGTCAAAAATTGATTGATAATATAATATTATTACACTTCAAGAAATATTTTTCATCGTAGCACACCTTTCAGCCATATATTTTATTTTGTAGTTAAGTACCGAAAGCAGTAAGCAATGGTTATATGTACAGGGTGTTCGGGCTAAATTTGACGGTTTTTAATCTTTTTTTTTCAGTAACAATCTGATATATCAGTGGAGAGTCAACGGCGTTGGATAGCATTAGGAATAAAGTTTTAGTTCAGAAATAGACAACTGACATTAAGGACTGGGTATCAAAATGCCAACATTATGACTGTGCCCATGCTCTGTTAAAACGGTAAAATCTATAAGAGGTGATATGGATAGCTGCAATGGAGACTACGAAGCCGCAGGAGTCAGAAAGGAAAACAGCAGGCGTTCTCACTGCGTCCACGCTCCGGAATTCATCCCACAACTGCAGGGAAAAGTAATGGAAGACTCAATCAAAGGAATCCGAGCTTTGGTGAGAGAGGTGTGTTGGAGACACTACCGTCAAACTGGCCCTGAATGAGAATCTTCGCTACAGTCGTAGAAGAGGCAGAGGGGACAAAGTCCGACAGACAGGGCCCTGGAAAACAACTTGAAGAAGTCAAATAATCTCCTGAACAAGCTGAAGCATCCTGAGCTGGAGACGATCTAGTTTTTCTCAGATGAAAAAAAATCTGCCACAACCAAGTTGCACAACAACCAGAACAACAGTTGGCTTACCTATAATTTATGCGACGTTCTACGTATCATGTAGACCAAGTTCCGCCAAACTGTGATGATCTGTGAGTGTGTCTCCAGTGAGGGTGATGCCATGCCGCCCCGCAAGTTTGAGCAGGGTCTTAGGCTCAAATCAGACCGCTAGGAGGACCTCCTGGAAGGCCATACCTCCCCCAAACAGTGAGAAGTGGTTGTCGGAGAATTTCTGACTTCACCAGCCCCACTTTCTTCTAGTCCCCTAGATCCCTCGATTTTAATCCCATTGATTATTATGTGTTGGGTTCGGTTGAGAAAGACAGTAACCGCTCTACCTTCGAGATCAAGACCGAACTGGTGTCCAAAATCAAGGAGTTGTTCGAAGATCTTCACAGGAACATAGTGAGGAGCAAATGGACCAGCTTCCCAGGCCGCCTTGCGCCTGTGGTTGAAGCTGATGGCAGCTAATTTGAATAAACTGTTTATTTCCCAGACATAATTTATTTAATATTTAAAAAAATAACTAAATACATTTATTTAGGGCTAAGATATTGCGAGGGATGGAGGAGATTTTTTTGTGTGCAAACCGTCCAATTTAGCAGAGGCGCTCTTTATGTAAGCTTAGTGTGAGTATTAATGTCAGGATTTTGGGCTCAGGCGGAGGAGTATAGGCAACCGTGCTGCAGCTAACATTTGCAAAATCTTTTGCCCTCCATGCCCCAAGGTCCACATGAAGAATTCCATTTATATAACTTCCACACATTTTTGCTTTCTCTATCTTCACTTTTTTACAAACCTTCTGAAAGAGATGCCCTCATAGGTTTTCGCTTAAAATAAATCTTCTCCAAAATTAGCCCCCCAAAATCTAAAGTTTGGGAAATATAAAAAGTACCTACACAGTAATATTCTAGTGTTTCTCCAAGGTTCCTCATGCAGTTTACTTTAGGTTATTTAAAGTCTGGAAATGGTAACTCACGGGTATGTACAGTTGCCCAAATTAATCATGTCACATTTTTCTAAATGTTTCGTACAAAAATAAGTTAATTATAATATAAAAAATTATATATGTTTTCTAAATCCTCGAATAGTCTTGACTGACTGTCTCTATGCTTTGCGGTGCTTTGTTGCTAAATAATATTATTTGTCCTCACACATTAGTCCGGAAAATGAATTCTATCGATTTTTTTTTAAATAGCCAAGTTTTAATGCGAATATTTTGGGTGATATCTAATTTAAAAATTTAATAAAAATATAACTAAATATTTAAAGATAAATATGCTCAGTTAAAGGCTACATTTCGGAAATTTGGCAATGCTTTTTTGAAAAAAAAGTAAACTCTTTCGAAATTAATGTTTGAAATACTACAATGAGGTAAAATAATTTACTAGATTTAATTTATATTAGGGGTAGACGTCATACCCAGTATATTTATAATTAAATATACCCCCCAAATTCCATCTCACATCCAAAAATAATATATTAAATTGTCACTGTCTGAATGAAATTCAGCATAGTGACAACTGTACATTCAGTAACACCTCGAGTATATATAGGTCCAGGTGTTTTATGTAGTTCATTACCACCTGGATATCATATAAAGAGCAGATAGGTTCGGTGCTACCTAACACGTTCATATATACACTACCGGTCATAAATACTGGCCCCCCCTGATTTTTTTCTAATAAAACACAAAGTATCACCCAAAAAGAAAATTAAATAAAAAATAAAGTTATTATGAATTAACTTATGTAAAGATGAAGAAAATAACACAGGCCTGCGCTTGAAAAAAAAATTATGTTCTTCAGGATTTCTTTGTGGTTTCTTAATGAATCAAACTTCCTGAGCTCAGAAATGAATGTATTTTTGTTCAATCAAGTCAGATTTTCTCAGTACAGCATACATCATTTTCATTGAGATGACTTCATTTTTCCTGAAAAAAAAATTTCAAAAACCTTTCTCATTATTGTTATATCATAGAAACAGGAATAAACGTATGTAAACTATGATCCTTTTAATAAAAGAAAAAAAATAAAGAATGCAACATAATAAAGAAAATAATTCTAATTTCCAAGAAAAGCCGCCCTTGATGATTTCCGTTTGTGCCTCTCATCTCGTGCATCACGCTTCAAACACCAACACTAGTCAGCAAGCGTGTTTACGTCCCATTTACCCTGGTACCTGGATTCCATTGTTTTTATGTCCTGGTGGAATCTTTTTCCTTGTTGTTCACTGTAATTCCCGCAGTTGTCGGGAAAATAATCCAGATGGGACTGTAAAAAGTGTGTCTTTATAGATATTCGAGCTCAAAAATGTTTGAGACTTGTTAAGAGCTGATTGACCAGGGCAACATATTCTGGGCTTCTTTTGTTGCCTAGAAAATTGTTAACTAGCGCTTTGAAAGCTTTCCCGGCATATTTTTCTATGTCCGTCATTGATGCCTCAAACTGCTGATCTCTCATCACGTTCCTGATCTGAAGTGCATCAAAGATTCCCGCATGGAGCTTAGCGTCACTAAATTTGTGGAAATTTTTGAAGAAGAAATTTAAAAAATTGCCCTTCTTTATTAAGGGTTTTGAACATAATATTTCTTTATGCCAAGCTTTATATGCAGTGGAGGAAGCAGTATTTTGCGAGGAGGCATTAAAGGTTTAACTATCACATTGTTTGATCCAATTCTAAATGCTTCTCGTGGAAGCCAAACCTTCTTCTCATAGTGCATACTATCTGCACGACTGTCCCATAAACATAGGAAACAGGAATGCTTCGTGTAGCCTGTTTGCATCCCAAGTATAAGAGACACTACGTGAAAAGAAATTTAGCAGGGTATGTAGATTCAAAGTGTAATTTTTCTAAAAAAAATTCAAAGTAATATATTGTTAAAACAATTAGATTATGAATTGGATATATTTACATCTTATTTTGAGTCTATTGAGTTATGTTGTATACCTTCTCAATTAGGATAAGTTCCCCATTAACCCAAAAGGATGCATGAACCTATAGGAACACACTTCAACAAAAAATTATAACTCAAAAATGACTCATGATTTCTAGATTTGCATTCTTGTAAAATGTAAGTTGACCAAAAGGTGTATTAACAATTAAAAATGAAAATGTCAATAGCAAAGAGCTTAGAAATGCCAAGTGTAAAATAATCTTACCTTTGAGTCACCACATATCCTCCAATTGTGGATAGAGTAATTTATTGCATCCAGCAATATATTCATATTTTCATAACTTTCAGTAAGTTGGATTGAATGGCCTAAAGGAACGGAAGTTATCTTGTTACCAATATTCAGTAACACAGCTTTTAAACTTTTACTAGAGGAATCTATAAAAAGTTTCCATTCTAATGGGTTGTAGGGAATTCCAAGGGCCTCAACAAGTCCTTTAATATTGGCGCAGTATACTAAAGAGCTGAAAGAATGCTGTAAAAAATAGCTTTAAAACTCTTGTTCTCTATTTATGTACCAAAAAATGTTGTTTCTTAGCGAGAAGATTACTTTCACCAAGTCGAGAGCCAAGAAGTTGTGCATTCTCTTTTGAAAGCCCCAGATCCCTGGTCAGGTCATTTAACTGAACTTGAGTAAATGGTTTTGCGACCATATTATGTGTGGAAACCTGATAAGACTCAGATGTGTCATAATCTTGATCTACTTCTATATTAATCTCTTCATGGACCTCTATATGTTCAGGGGAAGAAGGTATAGGAATTCTTGGACCATGGGGCAGGGGTTTGATAGCAGAAGGAACATCCTAATATGCCATACTATGTTTATTCTTCTTATTTATACGTGTGGAAAATATAATTGCATATTACATAAAAGAATTGATTTGGAGTTGCAGATAGTACATAAATGTTTAGTAAAAGATATGTTCATGCTGAAGTGAACTATGTTAGTTTTTAATTGTATGCTAAGTCTATGCATAATAATGACATTTACAGGAGCCAGTATGATACAGAAAGCTTGAATAATTGATACAATGCTCACCATTAAGATTTGTCTTGCAAAAATAGCAGTCCGTAGTGTGGTCCTTGCCCTCTCTCCACACCATGGGAACACTAAAAGAGAGAGACTTCTGTTCACCCTGACTCCAGCGTCTTAAACTTATGTAGCATACCTTACAGCAGATATGTGGTGCAAATCTTTTATCTTAATCTCTTAGCCTTACTCCAAAATATTCATGATACAAAGATTTAATTACAGGAGAGATTGTACTTTGCTGCTCGGGAAAAGTCACTTTGCCGCAAACATAGCAAAATCTGTAGGAGCTATTCTTACATTTTCTGTTCATTTTTAACTCAACCACTATTATTATTATTCTTATAATGGCAAGAAATTTCTAAACTGCAAAATATACACTTAATAACATAATTACTTAAAATGTACACAAAATTTACTGCGAATACAGTAGTGCAAAAACTAGTAAAATTTTGATGTATAAACTATAAAATTATTATCAGCCCATGTATTGCAAAAACTAGACCTGATAGAAAAAAACAGATGCCAGATTCGGATTTAGGAGGTCAATTTTATTAAAAAACACTACAGAAAACCTAAGGTCCATTTTTGACGCAGACCAGTGTAATAAAGGATACAGATTTAGATGGCAGCATACAATGTTCTTGGCATCCTATTTACTAAAGAAACCAAATATATTTGGTGAAATTTTCATTTAACATTTCAACAAACAATCCCATAGCATCTGTGCAATGGTGATCCCCCACTCGTCTGTCCAGATAATCCCACCACGATTCGATAGGGTGGCAATCAGGAGAGCTGGGGAGCCAATCCATGATTTTAAACTGCCTTTATTCTTTTTTCTTTATACAACCACGACACAGTCTGGACCTGTACGTCTTTGAATCATTCATTGTCCTGCTGCAAAATAGAATTTTGACCCATAAGACAGGTTTAAGATGAGAGAGCAAGTTACTGTAAAATTGAATGATAACATGCTGGTCTAATTTATTTGATATTTTATGAAAAAATAATACCCCTAAATCGCCACAAAAGAACCCCAAACTATGACACTACCTCCACCATGCTTCATAGTGAGCACAATATACTGAAGAGCCATTCACTTATTACTTCTCCTTACGATAACTCTACGTTTGGTACCCCCAAAATTCAACTTTGGACTCATCAGTTTAAAAAAACTCCTTTAAACTCATCGATCGTCCAGTTTTGACTCATTTTGGCTTAAGTTAACTACTTTGCTCTATTACAATATCTCAACAAAGGTTTCTTTGCTTTCAGTCAACCAAAAAGCTCAGCTTGTCTAAGCTTCCTCTTTGCCGCTGTGGAGAAGTTTTCTCCGTCAGTGTTGTTTAATTGCTGATCCATTTCTAGAGCAGTAAGGATATGACTTCGGAGAAGATATCACTCAATAACTTGTCCTTCTCTTGTAACTTTGACGTCTCTCTGGGCTATTATGTAGTATAACTGTCTTTACAAACCTCTTGACAGCATTCTAAGGAGCAGTATTTTAGGTTTATCGGATATTTTTTAATATAACATTCCTCCCTTGCACAAAGGTATGAATAAAGCTGTCCCCTTCCTAAATGGCATTTGAGCATCGGGAGCCACAATTATCACAGTTTAAGATGATTTTGTAACTAGTTGTAGCATACAGGCAGGCCTTGACAAATTGTGTTGACAAATACTAAAAAATAAGAAAACAAATCTTAATGAAATTTTGTTAAATAAATTATTATGTCATCGTTTGTTTAGGATATTAGGATATAATTATTTGTGTGCATTTTATCCATTATTCTTTAGAAATTAAATAAAAGTTCGTGTAAGAAAATATTAAGATTTTAAAGCAAGTAAAAATTAAAAATAAGAATTTTGTGTTAATTCGAGATTATTGAAAAAATGAAGGGGTGCCAGGAGTGTATTTTCAGTGTCACTTGACGTTCATGTTTGTTCCGTACCACCTAAAGTTCACATACTTTAAGTACTACTCAACTGACGTCGATATAACTTCAGTGGCAACTGACGTTCATATGCATCTGGTACCACCTAACGTTCATCTATATTCAGTCCTATCTACATGACGGGCATATTCGTTCAATACCATTTGACGTTCCTATAGGTTCAGTGCTCCTTAGTGACCTGCACGTGCGTTCATTGCTACCAAAAAGTCTCATCATTTCAGTAACACGAAGTTTATAAATGTTCACTGCTACCTGATGTTCATATATTCAGTGAATTATAACTTAAGTTCCTTATTTAGGTTTATCATCTTGCCTTAGGACTTTTCCGAACAGTGTGGATGATATAATTTTCTCTTTCGCACGCACTGAAAATCCTGACAACTTCAGTACCATCATATATTATCTTATTGGAAGAAAATGAATTTCTCATTGGTAAGAATCAACCGCCTCTGTACGTTTTATCGGATGTTCTTCTAATTTGACGAGTACTCCACACGACTTAATACCGGTTAGAGATAGAGGTACAAAGATGTATTATTTTGTTTACATTAAAAAATTCCTTGTATTAGTAATTTCCTATCGAATAGAGGTATTGTCGCTTTTAAAAAAAAATTGGAATGCGTTTATTATGTTTTCCCGTAACCTACCTCTTTACAAGATTTTACGACGATTCATCTACGAATGTACTACATACCTTTGGTTGACTATTGGGTATGGGTGATTTGAGGAGTGTAAGGGAACGAACCCTAAGGTCCACCTTGAGCCACCCCGCCCTTCAAGCAGAGACCACGTGGGCCTAAGCTAGATCTCTATACGCAAGGAGAGAGAACTATTATCGCATAGGAAAACTTCAAAATGGCTGGTAACACCTGTGTTTGATCAGTCGGCCTATCCTCCGCTGAAACGCATTTTTCCGACCCTCCCATACTTGGAGGCCAGGGTCGACCCGAGAAGAAGCTTCCTCGGTCGTCTTATCTCGTTTGGTTGTAAAGAGACTGGCGCCAATGGTTACTCCCAAGAGACTGCCATGCCTGGAGGCTTTTTTGCGAGGAAGCCAGCAGGGTATTTAACCTAAGGTCAACCGTTACTCGCCAAAGAGTACCGCCCGCCCTTTCGCGAAGATACAGCCCCTCGTATCGAGTCAAACCTTGGAGTTTGGTCTCGTCGGCTAGACAGATTGTCGTGAGTTTGGCTACAGTCAATCGGCAAATTCGTTAAACGACTTTTTCTTTGGAGAATTGCGCGTACTACTCTTCTTATCCCGTCAAGGAAACCTCGCACCCCTCGTCTGAGATTACTCATGCCAATTCGAGCGTCTCACCCAGCCTGGAAATTACCTTACTCATGCCCCAAGTAATTCCGACTCCTCCGTCAAGAGTACAACGCCCCTCGAGAGTACAACAACTTCTTCGCCTCGTAAGAATCGCTCCTCTCACCAAGAGTCAAGCCGTCAAGGTAAAACCCTTTTACCCTCTTTCGAGGATAATCCCCATTTTTTCATCACCACCTAATCTCCTCCTGACCCTTTAATTGAACTTTACAGTATTCACTAACATTTTTCCAGTCTGATCAAGTCCCATATTTTGATCCCCGTTAAAGTGATTAGTATTTGATTTATTATTTCATTGGGAGCGACATTATTCTCCCATTCATTTGCCTTTGTAGACATTTCCATAATTAGCATTATTAGTGTAATTAAAGTTTATTTTGGTTTTTAATCTTTCAATAACCTTGAATGAAACCTGGTATTTAAATCTTCCCCTCGGCCAACCATTAATCTCCTCACGCACTCACCTCTTATTTGCCCTGTGCAGTTTGTTTATCTATCTGGCCCCCTGCAACGTAAGTAGACTGCATTCCAGGCTGCGAAGATATCCGCTCACGAATATATTTTAGTGACGTTAATGCAATTCTACCTCATCTCATGGAAAAAAGGGTTACAGTTGAAGGCCCAAATCCCACTCTTTCCCAAACTACCCCTATGAACACCAATCCTACAAAATTTGGTTATTTTATTTTACTTAAAGATGCGAAATTCGACCCACAGGCAGAACCGAGGTAACGTTATAATAATTATCCCTGAAGTGATTCCAAGAACTTATATTTATTCATAAAATAATATCGTGTCAATTAAATATAATATTAATTTTACAAGATTATGTTGTAGCGTGCCGAGAAGTTCAATTGAATGGTTTAAAAGCTTTGCTTGAATAAGTTTTTTTGCGAGACTCAGGATGGCGCAGTGGATTTGCCGCTGGTGAACAGTTGTCCAGGGGATGAAGAAAGCTGTTCGCAACTTACCTACGCTACTTTCGTTCTTTTTCTTTGCCTTTTTTCATACGCACCCGTTATCTACACTGTTAAAATCTTTAATTCGGTTAAAAAAAATAAAGAATAGATTCGGAATAAAATTAAATGAGTCATCAGGTAATTTGGAGGAGTTTAAACTATCAAGGTGTTTCATCATTTGACTCAATGAATAAATGTGTTTTTTAGTACAATTGATACAAATTGTGCAATATATGCTACACAAAAATGTTCGATTACTTTACTCTTATTGTTTTCGTGAGGTATTGAATCTATAGGATCAAATATTTCCCCCTAACATAGATATATATGGGATTAGGTTAGCTTGCCCGCTCGAAATCAGTCAATGATTATTTTTTTAAATAACTTGGGTTGGTCTGTAAACCAAAACCTACAATCATTGTGCTAAACATTTTTCAACCCAACCAGATGGGTAAAAATACATATAAAGTATCTCTTCCATGCAGTCGAGCAACTGGAACCCCTTTAGTAGAATGGCGTGTGTCGATCATTCACTTAAGAAAAATCATGTTCGAAGATCACACACACTTAAGTAGTACTGCTCTTTGTTACCCTTTTTACATTGCTTACTCATGGTGGTAATCGTAGCTAGTGGGGAAATATATATCAACATTCATTGGATCTTAGGCTAAGTTGCCTATGAGTATCTCTTATACGCCATTTACAGTGTGGAGTTTTAGTAGAAATGTATTAATGCCACATTGCTGTTTACATTGAGACAAGTCACCCCTTTGCTTATCTTGATTTTAGTCTCGGCCACAAGATTAATTGTAGTCAATAAAGACTGGGAGTGAGTTTCACTTCAGTCCATTAAGAATACGAGTAAATATCACTAGTTTAATTGCAGTCTATTACGACTGGGAGTGTATGTAATAGTTTAATTGCAGTCTATTACGACTGGGAGTGTATGTAATAGTTTAATTGCAGTTCATTAAAACTGGGGTGTATGTATACCACTAGTTTAATTGCAGTTCATTAAAATTGAAAGTGTATGCCAGTAGTATATTTGGATTCCATTGTGACTGGAGTCTATTGTGACTGTATGCACAAATTAGAAAATTTGGAACCTCATAATTGGAAGCCATAACATAAAAATGTGAACAAATTCCAGATACCGAGAGAGGATTTCAAGACGTAGCATCTTCGTTCTTTCCGCGATTTGGACTTAACTTAAGTATGTCCAGACTGATACAACAAATTCACCCTGTGAATTTGTTGTGAACTCCGAACCAAGACAAAAACTGATTTGTTCTTCATGCCACGGTTGTATGTGCAAGACAGTGTTTGAATTAATTGAACATCAGCTTGCGTCTGGAAACCAATTTACGCGTTCTGTCGTCTTAACTAGTATGTATTTTTAAAGGTTCTAATTAGATGTTACCCCTTAGGACAATAGTATTTTTTAGAAGAGGGGTCAAGTTTAGAAAAGTGCCCTCCTAGTTCCTCCTACCCCAAGCACTCATGAAATTTCACAAGAATTTTTTTCGCTTTGTTGATGTTAAAAAAAAGCATTATGTTACATTTCAAAATTTATGGTCTTCTCAGTCCAGATTTTCCCTGGCGTTCTTTTTTCTATTTGCCATTGTTGAACTTTTTAACAAGTCTGCTCCACCCAATTTTTGTGCATTTTGTGGAATTTTAAGTTTTAAAAGTTAAACATTTATGAAAATTTCGCTCATGAGATTGAGAGGGGCGGATATACATAGTATGTATGCATATTTTTTAAACCATTTTCTCGTAGGTTGACCTACCGCTAAACTTCCCCTAAACATTTTCACATTTTCTATCTTCACCACTTTCTTTACAAATGTTCTGGCGGTGATGCTCGTTAGTTTTCGCTTCATAGCTTTAAGTAAGTAAAAATAACTTAAAAATAATTTATGCTTTGCATTGTAAGAGTGTGTGGGAGAAAATATGGATATACAAATATATTAATACATAAAAGCACTATATTATATTAGTCTTATTACTATTATTATTGTTATTATTATTATTATGGATTATGCCAAAGAAATATAACACAGCAAATCACGAATTATGAATAAACCATTTGTTACACAAATAAGAGAAATGCTATAAATATTTTAAGATGTGTTAATTAAATTAAAATTAAGCTTGATAATCTCACACTATGATCTTTTGGGACCAATTCCAAGTAAACAACGCTTCTGCAATGGAAAATGCAATCAACACTACTTTCTCTCTCGATATTATGGCACACGGCTTTATTGCTGGGTTTGTAGTGGGCCTTCTCCATTGTCTTCTCGTTTGCAGAACATATTAAAGGGACAACATTTCAGCCTCAATGATTAGAGATGTGCAGAATGTTTTGTCGTTTTTATTTTTGGTAAGCTCAGCGCCAATAATAGTACGAACTTCTATATGCTCCTGTCTCTAAAGGAAAGTAACAAACGTTGCATTCCATTTCCTTTTGTCACGGTCTTCTCTAAAATTTCATGACAACATTTACATATAGTCAATTGTTCAGTTCTTCAGATAATATTCTGACAGTGAGTGACCTGGCGACTAGCTTGAAGATAAGTCCTTATTCGCTTATTGTTTTCAGCACTACGATTAGTAGCAAGATGAACTTATCTCTTGCCCTCTTCAGTTGTTTCCCCGTAAGGGGCGCGGTGATTTGCCATCCTGGTCGCCGTGCTGACGGGACTCAGCACCCCGTCGGACCCCAGCTTAGCCTCTTCTCCTTCCTTCAAAACACTTGTTTCCTTGCTTTTCATACAACCTCTCCCACAACTTTCTCTGGTCAGCCTCTAATTTTTACAGGGTAGATGCTGACCTTCTTCTCAGCCAACCGTCCCGGATCGGGGCTGAGGGGGGAGAGGACAATGTTCCCTAACCCCTGAGCTCCGGTCTGGGGAAGGGGGGGGGGGTTAAAAATCTGCTTCATCCCCACCCATACCTTCCTCACATCCCTTTTCCTCTCATCTTCACAATCTATCTTTTTTACCCCGTGTCCAAGGTGGAGCCGCCATGCCGATGGACTGCCAGGCCACCATGCGGGAGGGGTGGTCCCAAATGGTGGTGCCTGGCTCTGCCAGGCCTGTAAGCACCTCTTGCAGTGCGAGCTACTGCGAGAGGTGATGCGCGATTGCGTCCTTTGATGCAAATAGGGTCACCATGCCCAATAGTGAATAAAAAAAAAACCCAACCCCCAACTTTCCCTGTAACATCAACGGAGCCACCCTCGGGCAGCTCCACTGAAAAAATGGAGCCCCTCTTCCCTGTGCTTGCGCAGGGAACCCTCCATATCTCTCTAACCGGAGAGGAGGCTCACTCCTCTCCTTCGCCTACGGGTGTAGGGGACTCCCCTCACCCCCTCCTCTAGAGGTGCTTTCGGCGACCTCCCTCTTTCCAGCGGTGGTCCCCTCTGTTCTTTCCAAGGGGACTGCCAAGAAAGCCATCAGGCCGCCCTTAGCCAGCCGCTTCACATCGAAGCGGCTTGGTAGGGCAAACCTCCTTAGGGGGGGAGAGGGAAGCCAGGCCCCTTCGGTCGTTTCCCTCAAAATACCTGCTGGCAAGAATTTTAAAACTTGCCGGGGTCAAGGCCTGTGCCTCCCCAAACAAGACTGGTGACGCTGCCAAGGGGACTTGCGTTGTCCTGGGAGGGGATGGCCAACTGGAGGCTCTTCCTGTGATAGACATGGTCTTCGAAGAAACTTAGCCTCAGACGGTAGGGCCTTCCATGGGGGGAAATCCGGGCTCGGCGCCAAGCACCGAACCCGAATCCGCCCCTATGCAAGGTCCTCCGCAAACGGCTGGGGCCTCAAAGGCAGTACAAGGAGGGGAGGGATCTCCTCTGATCGGTGCTTCTGCGATCACCAGGACCTTCTCCATTTCGGATAAGGACCTGGCTGAGGCCGGTCCATCTGGCCTAAGGGCTCCTTCCAGCGGAGGTGAGAAGCGGGTTCATTCCCCGCCCTCCTCTCCAAAAAAGAAAAAGAAAAGACAAAAAGACAAAAAAGACTCGGGGCTCCTCTTCATCCGCGGGGGCTACGGGGACAGATGGGTCTGCTGCCACTTTGGCAAGCGACCAAGCTAAGATCAGCACATCCGGCCCCTTTCCCCCCCCCCCGGTTGCAGGGCCCCTGACTAAGACCAAAAGTGCACAGGGCGGAGCCTCGATGACATCGGGGCTCCTGATTCAGAGGTTACCTGGCGTTTTCGAGCCCGCTGGCTTTAAACGCTTTCTCGATATTCGATCCACTGATGGGACCATGTTGGCCAAGGGCAACATGATCCATCAGAGGAGAGAATTAGCTAGTGCAATTGGTAGAGAGCCGAAGGTGACCCGATTCTAAGACGGGAGCCTTCTGGCGAATGCGGCGAATTCCGCTGAGGCAGCCAAGATAAGTGCTCTTCGGACACTTGATGGCACCCCGGTGAGTGTGACGCCGCACTCTACCATGAATTTTGTGAAAAGAGTAGTTTATGCGAGGGAACTCGTTGACTACTCCATTGAGGAGACATCACCTTAGAGCTGGCCAACCATGGGGCGGTCAAGGTCAAACGTGTGATAAGAAAACAGGGAGGGGTCTCGAGACCCACCCCTACACTCTTTGCCACGTTCGACTGTGACAAGCTCCCTGAGTTTGTGTGTGCTGGTTGGTACCGCTACCGCGTGAAGGCATTCGTGCCAATGCCGCGGCGGTGCTATTACTGCACCGCTTCAGGCATACGAATCGATCTTGTAGACGTGAAAAGTAGGGTTCCCCCGAAGTCTGTGTAAATTGCTCCAAGGCCGCACACGATGAGTCTAAATCATGTGTGGCCAAGTGTGTCAATTGCAGAGAGCGGCACCCCGCTTCTCGAAGAAATGTGGTGCATATCTCCTCACAAAAGAAATCCTGACCGTTCAGGCCCAGGATTGAATCTCATTCCGCGAGGCTAAGGACTTGGTCCTGGCGCGCTCGGCTCTGCCCGGGACGTCATATTCCTGAATAGTTAGAAAGGCACCCTCTGCTCCTGGCCCATCCAGGCCAAGGAGCACGGTTGTTTCCGCGTTCATTCGGAGCCCTTCTGCGAGCTCTACTCAACTCGGGCGCTCCCCTGGTAAAGCTGGCGGCAAAAAGGGTTCCTACCCAGCCCCGGATAAAACCAGGGCTCCCCCCTCTTCCCCCAGCGTGACCGTTTCCCGTAAGGCAAAACCGCCACGCGCCTCCACCGAGTCATTAGACTCACAGGGGGAAACACCCCTGAAGTTGGTCGCTAGACCATCTTCCGGGGTTCCTAAAGCAAAAGCCTTTTCGCCCACGCCTAGAAGTGGAGCGAGTGGCTCGGAGACGGTGGTTTCTCGAAAAGAGAGCCCCCTGCCTCCAGAGCCCCAACGCCCGCCTAAGGTTTCGAGGCGGAGGGAGGAAAAGACTCGCATGGCGAGCCCAACCTCCCCCAATAATTCCTCGAAGGCGACAGCGCCTTCAGCGCTTTGTCCGGTCAACAGAGCTCGGAATTCTGCCTCCGGGAAGCGTATGGCCATTCCCGTGAGGTTCTTCTGTTCGAGGAGGGCCCACGCGTCTCCTCTGAGCTAGGCCTGGAGGGCATATTGCTTCAATGGAATTGCCGTGGACTCCGGGCCAACTGGGAGGAGCTGCGGAGGCTCGTCTCGTCCCGTTTCCCGTTAGCTATCTCTTCGCAGAAGACCATGCTAGGCGCGTGCCCCCTGCCCTCCCTCCCGGGGTATAAGGGTCTTGAGACCCCACCACCACGGGATGGCCGGGCTGGATGATGCGCGGTTTACACCCGGCATGATGTCTCCATTCTTCCTTTCTCTTTAGATACCTCCTTTCATGCAGTGGCTGTGGCACGGTTGCCGAGGCCCTTTTTCTTGCTTGAAGATCTGAACGGCAGGCATCCTCTCTGGGAAGATTACTCAATAAATCCCAGGGGACAAGTCCTTGCCGATCTTATCGAAGAGCTTGAGATAGGTGTCCTAAACGTGGATGAGTTTACGCATCACTGTCTGTGAACCGTTTTATTTTCTTGCCTTGATCTATCTTTGTGCCCTCTAGATGCACAGCTTGATTTTGATTGGGGGGTGGTCGATTACCTCCATGGTAGTGATCACTTTCCTATTCAAATATCATTTTCAAGGCAACTGCCGCCTGGCGCGGGCGTGGTGGCCTGCATTTCAGGAAATGACTGAATTCTCTATATCAGTCCAGGAGTTTAGGTCTGTAGATGAGGCCGTTGAGTTCTTCTCCGGCAACCTCATCGCCGCGGGCCTGACTACTATTCCCAGAAAGTCTGGCCATTTTGCACGCCGACCACTCCCATTGTGGTCGGCCGAGTGTTAGACGGTCCTCAAACAGAAGCGTTATGCCTACATGCGCTATAAGCGCCGCCCGAACGATTTCACTGTCGCTGAATTTCGTCGGGCTAGGTTCCGGTATATTTCGAAGCTCGTCTGCAGCTCTTTTTGGCGGACATACGTGTCTTCACTTAACGGGAAGACCCCTCTAGCCGAGGTGTAGAGGCGAGTCAAAAGGATTCGAAGCAAGTTCTCGCAAAACCCCTCTCCTGTTCTCCAGGAGAATGGGACCGCAATCTCAGACCCCGCGTCCGTGGCGGAATCCTTAGCGACCGCTTTTTCCGCATTCTTTAGCCGGGATGCGGCTCCGCCAGCATTCAATGCGCGTCGTGATGTCGCGGAAGGCCGCCGGCTGGACTTTACCTCCAGAGGCGGAGAACCCTTCAACGACAAGTTTACTATGAGTGAGTTACGCTCCGCTCTCGCTTCCGGCGCGGACACCACCCATTGTCCGGACGATGTCCCGTACAATATGCTTCGACACCTGGGTGAGCGACGCATGGCCTTTCTGTTCAATTTTTTCAACAGGATCTGAGTGGAAGGTCTTCTCCCAGACTCCTGGCGAATCGCTACTGTGCTCGCCTTTGGGAAACTGGGAAGAGATCACTCTACTCCGGCTGGTTTCCGCCCAATCTCTCTAACCTCCTGCGTGTGCAAGTTGATGGAGAAATTGGTAAATGTTAGATTAGCCTTTTTCCTGTACAGCGGAGGTCATCTGTCTTGTGCACAATGCGGCTTCCGCAAGTTCCACTCCACGTCGGATGCTCTGCTCCGACTGGAAAATGCCGTCTGCGAGGCTTTCCTTCGTAGACAGCACTACGCCACGGTGTTTTTTGATCTGGAGAAGGCCTATGATACCGCATGGCGATACGGTATCATGGAGACTCTCCAACGATAGGGGCAAGAGGACGCCTCCCAATCTTTATATCTGAATTTTTGCGAAATCGTCGATTCCGCGTACGGCTGGAAGGAGCCCTCTCCGGCCCAAAGGAGCAGGAAGAGGGTGTCCCGCAGGGTAGTGTCCTCAGTGTCACACTCTTAGCCCTGAGCATCAACGGCATTACCTCGGTGCTGCCGGAAGATGTTCTCCTACCCTCTACGTGGACGACCTTTCGATCTCTTTTGGAGCGGCCCAGATGCCAACTCTGGAGCGTTGACTCCAACAGGCATTGAACCGCGTCTCTCGCTATGCCGAAGCGCACAGGTTTCGGTTTTCTTTGGCCAAGACTAAGGTGATGCACTTCTGCCGCCATCCACGGCTTCACCTTGACCCATATTTGATCCTTAATAGGGTGCGCCTGGATGTGGTGGAATCGCACCATTTTGTTGGTCTTGTATTCGACCGACGCCTCCCCTGGGATGCTCTTATTCACAGCCTCAGGGTCTCTTGTACCCCCGCCATGGACATTCTCCGTTCCGTGACGTTCAGCGCTTGGGGCGCTGATAGGGCTACTGCCCTACTTGTTTATCGATCCTTTGTTCGTTCGAATCTCGACTACGGATGCGAGTTTTATGCATCCGCAGCCGAGCGTTTATTGCGGAAGGTGGATTCGATCCACCACACCGGCCTGGCCTTGCGACCAGTGCCTTCCGCACTTCCCCCATTGAGAGCCTGTTGGTCGATGCTGGGGAGATGCCACTCGCTCTGCGCCGCGTGCAGTGCATCACTCGCCTGTACGCGCAAGCCCGGCGCCTCCCTCAGTCGCCAACAGATCTCACTGCATCCGCAGCTGATCTCGACGGTGCCTATGACGCCGAAAGGCGCCAGTCATACCCTAAGCCCTTTGGGTTTAGGGCCAGGAAACTCATTCGAGAGCTAGATATAGCTCTCGGGCCAGTGGCGCCCCTGGTCCTGCCCAGGACGCCACCCTTCGGGGTACCACATTTGGCTATTTGTCGCCACGCCTCGGCTCCCAAAGCTTGTACGGCGCCGGGAGTATTGCGTTCGACCTTTTTGGAGCACACCTCGTATCACGCTGGAACCATGCCAGTGTATTCGGATGGCTGTAAGTCCTAAGAGGCGGTCGGCTTCCTCGCCGTATCCCCTCTGTTTGAAGTCAGCGGGGCTCTACCAGGCGCTGCGTCTGTCTTCACGGCGAGCTGGTGGCCATACACTACTTGGTACGGGAGATTACGCGACGTGCCTGGTTCGGAGACCGGATTGTGATATAAAGCGACTCACAAAGCACCCTGAGTGCTCTCGGGGCATTGAAATCTCCGCATCTCCTGGTTTGCAAAATCCGTGACGCCATGGTTTTGTCTAGCCGGGCAGATGTCGAGATTATCTTCTGCTGGGTTCCTGGACATGTAGGAATTGCGTGGAATGAGGGCGCCAAAGTGTCCGCGAGGACTCTGTGACCGGACCAGCGTTTTGTTCTTCCTCACACCGACTACATGGCAGGAATACGGGCAGCTCTTCAGACTGCTTGGCAAAGAAGATGGGAGACGGTCGAAGGGAACTCTTAAATTTGCGTGCTATTGCGCTGCGACTGTTCCCACGGACCTATCCCCCAATGCCGCGACGGCTTCATGTCGCTTTCTGTCGTCTCCGAATTGAAAACACTCGTGTGACGCAAGTGAGTTGTACAGGCACAGTACAATCTCCTGGTTCCGATAACCAAACTGGCGCTTAATATAGCCTAGCATCCTTTGGGCCTTTTTCTTTGCCTCAATGCACTGTTTCGAGAACTTGAGGTCACTAGTGATTGTTACACCCAAGTCCTTCTCAGTGTCACTCGATTCAAGAGCAGTGCCCTTAAGGATATACTGAGATTGGGGGTTTCTGTGGCCGATATGCATCACTTTGCATTTGCCCACGTTAAAAGGCATTTGCCACGTGTCCGACCACTCCCCAATCTTCCCAAGATCTTCCTGCAGGCGGGCAGTATTTCCATCTTTTGCAACGTTTATACCAAGCTTGGTATCATCGGCAAATTTGGAAATCTTGGCAACCATGTCACCGTCCATGTCGTTGACGTAGATGATGAATAGTAGTGGTCCCAGGACAGAACCTTGAGGCACCCTGCTAGTAACGGGCACCCACTCAGAAGACTGTCCATTTACCACCACCCGTTGCCGTCTGCCACTTAGCCAGTTCTTGATCCAGCCGGCTACCTTTCCGTCTATGCCAAGCGCTCGCACTTTCCGGAGAAGGCGGCGGTGTGATACCTTATCAAAGGCTTTCTGAAAGTCTAGGTAGACCACATCCACCGCCTTGTCCCGATCGTGCTCACTGAAAACGAAGTGGAAGAATTCTACAAGGTTCGTCAGGCATGACCGTTGCCTTCGGAAGCCGTGCTGGGAACTCCTCAGTAGCAGGTTTGACTCTAAATACGACGTCACTTTGTCCACCATCATGCTTTCCATGAGTTTACCGACTATCGAAGTCAGACTGATAGGTCGGTAGTTCGACGGTTGGTTACGGTCTCCTTTCTTGAAGATAGGAGTCACCTCCGCCTCACGCCAGTCTCGAGGAACGCTTTCGGTCCGGATTGACATGTTAAAGATAGCGCACAGATGTCGTGATACTTCATCGCACACTTCCTTCAACACTTTAGGTAGAAACCCGTCGGGTCCAGGGGACTTATTCGTCTTTAGGTCAGCAATCTTTTTCTTTATTTCTCTTTCGGTGAAGTCCATTGCCTCCAGCTTTTCCCCCGAGTAGGAATCCGTCGGCTGGGGAATGGGACCACACTCTTCAGTAAACACTGAAGAGAAGTAGTCGTTGAGGAGGTTAGCATTTTCTGCATCTGAATGCTTTAATGTCCCCTCCTCATTCCTCAAAGGGCCAATCGTTCGACGGATTGGTTTACGGCTGTTCACATATCCAAAAAACTCCTTGGGATTCTCTTTACAGAGTCTCGCCACTCGGAGTTCCTCAGACCGCTTAGCCGCCCTTATGCTGGACTTCACTCTCCTGGCTAGCCTCCGGTATTCGTCAAAGGCACCCGAGATCTTCGATTGCCGGTACACATTTCTTTTCTCCCTAAGCAGTTGCCCGATTTCTCGATTAAACCACTTTGGTTAAACAGAAGACCGACGGGGGCATTTCAGAGGGATAAAACGCGATTGAAGACTCATGAATGTGGTTTTGAAACTGTTCCAAGAGTCTTCAACAGCATCGCACTCTTCTAGCCTCGCGTCAGTCAGTCCAGCGCGTAGACCTGCAAAGTCTGCTCTTCTTAAATCCAGTTTCCTTGATTTACTAATTGCAGGCTCTGCCTTGGGGACTTTTACTACAAATCTAATTAGTCGGTGGTCACTGCCACCGAGCTCTTCGCCAACAGAGAGGTCCTCAACGATGTCATCCTCAGAGGTGAAAACCAAGTCGAGGATATTGTCTCCTCTCGTTGGCTCTCTCACCCATTGAGTGAGGAACTCGTTGTTCGTGAACTCCAGGAGTAGTGCGTTCTCGCCACAGGGTTTTCTGGTTTCCCAGTCAACTTGTGTGTTGAAATCACCCATGACGATACACACTCTGTCTTCGACAAGTTCTCCTAGTAGCTGGTACAGATCTCTGTCCTTTTCAACGAGTTGGGCAGGAGGTCTATAAAGCACCAGGGTCCTGTATTTGGCAGGACCTATCTCTAGGTCAACACCTAGTAGTTCATGGTTGGATACGATGTTGCAATCCGTCGAGTTGAGAGTATCCTTGACATACAACATCACACACCCACCCTCTCTGTCTGGCCTATCTTTCAAGAAGAGCTGGTAACCGGGAATCGTGAATTCGCCTTCAAAGTCTCGGTTTGAGGTTTTTATCCACGATTCTGTTATGGCTACCATTTCGGGTTCTTCCGTCGCTACGAGGCCACGGAGCTCAGGAAACTTGTTCCTGATTGACCTCGCATTGAACAGAAGAACTTTCAGGGAGTCCCCGACTGTAGGACTCCCTACGCTCTTCCGTTTCCCGGCTTGTTTGTTGGCGAGGCACCCCTTTTTGCGACCTCTGAGAAGGTCGTTCCTGGAGTGACACGGGCATACTGGCGTACGTCCGCCCTCACTCTGGGCCGGATACTCCTTTCGGTCCTCTCTACGACGCCCTGGATCATGTTCGACAGAAAGGCCTTTCCTTTAAAGGAAAGATGTACCCCATCCCTTTGGTAGAGATCATTTCTACCATAAAAGGTGCGGTACGGGTCCACAAAAAAGACCCCCTCTGCCGTACACAAATCTGCCAGGCGCCGGTTTAAAGACACATTCATCGAGTGAGCCGTCCGTGTTGGACCTCTCCTCGGGAGCATCCCGACTACCACGCGCTTGCGGGTTTTCAGCCCACAGTCGTCCACGGCACCCATGACCGTGTGGAGGATTTTATCTGTAGGGCCTACCCTACCTCCTCTCAGGTAGAGGTCGTTTCCACTGACCATCAGAGCAACGACTGAGCTCTCAGAAATCTGTGATTTCTCAGCCTCTACTCTGATGTGTTGGTTACCACATCCTGGCAGGCAGCTTACCTTAACGCTTGTGCGAAGGCGGGCCGCTAGCAGGGGCTGCAGGTCCCGTGCCTGGGAATCGCCCACAAGGATGACCCTGGCACATTTGCCTGCTGAGCTCGGATTCTTTATTTTCTGAGGCAAGCTCTCCGATTCCTCTCTCTTCCCCATCTTGGTCTTTTCAGGCTTTTCTTTTTTCTTCTTCCTCTTATTCTTCTTCTTCTTCTCTATCATCTTTTCCCCCTTGTCATCCTTTTCATTAACTTCTTCTACCTTTTCTTCTTCTATTTCTCTCTCTTCCTCTTTCTTCTTTCCCTTTTTCGTCCTTTTTTTCTTTTTCCCTTTTGGTGTCGCTGCCACATTCGGGCACGGGCTCTCTGCAGAGGTGGTGTTTGCCACAGGACTCGAGAGATCGTTAAATTTCTCTTCGAGCCTGCGGATCTGGTGGGAGTGCTCATCCTTGAGCCTCTCGATTTTCTGTTCGAGGTCTGTAGTTCTTTCCCTGTAGTAGGCAACTACTTCCTCCACTTCCTTCTTTAAAATGCAAGTGGTGCATACACTGTCTGGGTGGCATTTCGCATAGCAGCCTTCTGGGAAGTCAACGCACCACTTGTCCTTCTTACATGTGGCACACGTGAATTTTAGCGCTGCTGGACCTTTCTTTCCTGCCATTTTAAACACTCTATTTCTTAAGCTTGTGACCAATCAATATATAAAAAGGGGTTGGTGAGTTCTTCCCGCGTGAGTCGCTCCCGCCTATTGATCGGAGTCCTTTCGGAGTCTTCCAGAAGGCACGCTCCATGTGCTGCTGTTCGTCCGACCGAGTCGTCAAGCCTCGGCGTGCCGTGGCTCCCAACCAAGCAGCACAGTGGCCATTGAAGGATAAGGCGAGGTTTCTAGGAGAGAAAGAGCAGTATTTTGATTAGTGAGTTGAGATATGTCATAATTCCCTTTATCTTCAAAGAGATAACACAGGCGGCTGGATTTATTCTTCCTATATGCTTAATTCTATATATAATACGTACGTTGGGTGGGTGGGTGATGCTGTTTGATGCCATATTCAAGGACTAACGTAACTTTTTGGACCGCGTTCGAGTAACGCATAAGTCGCGAGGTTGACGATTCTAGTTTCATTTGCCCTTGAGTAGAAAAAGGAATTGTGGGCTTTGGGTAGGGAATACGAGTTGGGAAGGTGCCACTCAAAGTGGCAAAATTTTTTCATTTTTATTTTGTCTGTACTCTATTTTGCAATACTAGTTCATAGATAATTATAATCTAGTTGACGTCAATTTCCCTGATATGACGGCGCCTTGTAGACTCCCTATTTCATCTTCTAACTTTTTAAAGTATATGCCCTCATTAGTTTTCGATCCCCTTTTGAATATAAAAGGTAAGATCCATATATTTATACTGTAGTTAATCCATCAAACAAACTTTAACCTGAATATTTTGAAGTATATCAAAACTGTAGGGAGGAGTTCGACTCAATTGAACTCACCTCTCGTCATTAAAGAGAGGCGAAGCCATAAAATCAAATGGCGTTGCGCAGGGTCATAGGCCAACGCCATGTAATGATTCCACCCTGAAATTGAACCCAATTCAATTCTAGGCAATAAAGCTCGGTGAAGTCTAAAAGCTGAAGTACATTTGACACATACATAATTTAACACAATGTAGTTAATCTTGCGTGCGATTTTACAAATTTCTTGTTAATAAAACTGGTTGAAATCTTTAAATTCAAATACGGTGAGACAAACACATGGGCCTGCGTCACACAAAGTATCCACCTTACAATAAAACTGGGTATAGCTTCAAACCTCAAGTAGTTTTTGCTACACCTATAAGCTGACGTCAGATGTCGAATCCAGGCTGACTCCAAGAGCTTCTCTTCGCCTTTCATTATTCTTTTCCCTTGTTCAACAAGACAAAAGTAATCTATTAAAGATGCCGATCACAGCAAGATTAAAAAAAATAATGACTGCTTGACAAAGTCAACTTGCTTAACTCTAAAGTTAGAAGTCCATGTCTTTTCTTATTTATATACAGTTTCCTAAGCCACGACGCATATATCACCAAGTTAGACTCCTGGTTTAAAAGGTTGTGTATCATATTTTTGCAGGTAATCTCCAGAACTTAATGTTCTCAAGTTCTGAGCAATGAGTAAATTTTGACAGGTCAAAACCATATTATGCTCTGCTATAAAGCCAAGTACGTTCAGTATTAAAAATGATTGTGCTAAAAAAGCATCGATTTCGGTTACTGAGGCAATGCTTGCCTCCTTGAGACAGTATTGAGCACTTATGATCTACGTCACGCAAATGGAGAGGAGAGAGTTACCATTACTATGGAAACCGCATTCTGTAGCTGCATACATTACACCTTAATTTTTTTTTTAAAAGCATTTATTCGTTCATTTTCCTCAAAATATATGGTATTAAAGAGGTATTGACTTAACGGTTCATAACCAAGAAAACCATAGAGAAGTCATACGGGCATAAGCGAGAACAAGATCAACAGACCTAAGTTACCTGCTCTTAATTATTCTGACTTATGACTTTACTACCTTCAAAAGTTTAAGTAATTCCCTGACTAACCTTGGCCGGACTTTGTCAAATATATCATTTGAAAATGCATGTAAAACAATATATGGGTTTCAAATTTCGTTAGAATCGGCCGACGCGTTACGATGTTATTTCCCCAAAACTCATTGGAAAGTAAAGTAGTTCCCATCCGACTGACCGACCGACCTACGGACCGACATATCAACTTATAAAGTCGCGTCTAAAACCAACTGAAAACAAAAGTGGAGTGTAGAAATGAATTTAAAGATATAAAGGAGAAAAACAGATTACAGGAGACCGGATGGAGACTGGAAACTAGTTTTATTTGACAATTTTACTAAAAACTTACAACATATTTCCCTATACGTAAACATGTGTAAAATATACTAAAGTGTATATTATTATTTATATATTATTACCTTTATGTTATATTTAAATATTTTATATGATTTCATTTCATTATTGCGCTTACGTCTAATTTATTATTTTCAATATTAGGTTAATTTCATTATTATCAACTTTTAATTATTTTTAATAATATTAGAAGTTTTTTAATATCATTCGAGGAATTACGTAAAAATAATTTTATTCGTATTAAATAGTAAAATTTGATTTTCGAAATAATTAAATTTTTCACTTGTGAATCATTTCGTCTGATTTACATAAACACAAACACACGCACACACACACACACACATATATATATATATATATATATATATATATATATATATATATATATATATATATATATATATATATATATATACTAAGAAATAACAATATCAGTTTCAGGGTAGATATTGATTAACCCTCAGGAAATAAGGAAAATATGATTCTCCAGCAAGTTCGCCTTTTTATCGCAACGAACAAGGATCAAACATGATTAAAAAAGAAAGAGAGAGAGATAAAGTGAAAAAGGAATAAAATAATAAAAACTCTTTTACCAGTTAAAAAAAGTGAAATAAGAGGGGCGGTTTGAACCTATGATTAGCGCAGTAGACTGAGAAGCGAAGAACGCTCGATGGCCGATGGCATAGGCTCAAACGGCACCTCTCGAATACTCACTGTGTCACTATATATGAATGAAATGCCCCACAGGAAAAATGAAAAGTTGCTTCCAAGTAATTTCTTCGAACTTTATTCAGTTCATTGAGAATGAATTGAATAAAGTTCGAAAGTACTTGGAAGTACCTTTTCATTTTTCCTGCGGGACATTGCATTCATTGCGAACCTCACGTGCTACTTTGTGAGTTATTAATTTCATATATATATATATATATATATATATATATATATATATATATATATATATATATATATATATATATATATATATATAGATATATATATGTATATATATATATATATATATATATATATATATATATATATATATATGTATATATATATATATAAATATATATATGTATATATATATATATATATATATATATATATATATATATATTATCCAATATTATAACTATTACTTTAATTGTCACTATATTTTACATGTTTTTTATTTTATTTTCACGACCATTATTAATTTTTAGCATCACTAATTGTATCTACCTCTTTGTCTTATTATATCCATTTGTTCATTTTCAGTTATTTCCTCCTATTTTAGGATTCAATCGATTTAAGTCACTTGTTGCAATTTCGTCGTCCGCTTCGAAAAGTATCTAAATTTAGGACAAAACAGATGCGATCGAGAACGCGACTGCGGCCTCGCAGGAAAGGTCTTTATCCTCATCCTCAGCTTCGAATTGGGCCTCATAAGTCCATTCGAGTGCGTACCTCTTTATTCGAGCGTTTGTCTACAATGGGGCATTATTCACTGGATGTGTTAGATGGGTAGTGGCCTTGCTGCAACTAAAACCTAGGGCAGCACGCCCTCCCGAACCCCATGCCACAAGAGAACCGGTGCTTCTTGTGGTTCCTAGTTTGCCCCTCATTTAAATCTGTCGATCTATTTTTCGCGCTTTTATAGACCCAACAAATGGTTAAAGATGGTGTTAAACTTTCTTCAAAAAGATAATCCTATCATGGTCCCGTCGGTCGTTGGTAAATCCTTGATCTTGGATAGCTGGGTTAGGGTCTTTGATAGGGGGTCAGATGATCACTCCTAGTGATGCAGGTGCTTGACTCTCGTCTTTTCTCTTTTTTATCTTTCCCATTGCGATGAAGGGGGTTGGGGGAGGGTTCAACCTGCCACTATTAACATGTAAAAATCAACTTGAACTGATTTTAGGTTTATTATTTTTCTTCTAAATAAAGTAGGTTAAGTTAGGGTAGGACAGTAGCCACCTCGTTATAAACCAGTTCGCTATGCGAGAAGGCCGCGTGCAGATAAGCTTCGGCGAGTTCTTCTAGACCAGTGTCAAAGTACTATACACGGTGGCCGCACAACGTCCATTCGCAATAAACCATATTATATGTACCTACAAACATATAATAAGCTATATTGCCCAAGGACTTTGTGGCTACCCTCAATTTAGATGTGATGTGTAAAAGAACCATGGATTCGTTGATTTCAAAAGAAAGAAATATGTCCTAGGAAAGAGTCATTGGCTTGTTCATAATGTTTTATTTTATCTTTAAATAGAATCTTTTATGCTAATAAAGAGTGTCATTCCGAGATTAATAGCTACTTGTATGTGAAAAGGCAACTTACTATTTATATTAAACTAAGCTATTGTTTTTGTTTGAAAATCCACAACTTTCTTTTATTTTTTTCCTTTGAGGCATCTGCTTAGACGCCATATTATAAACACCAAAGGTAAATCAATTTAACTCAGGCAACCAAAAAACTGATTATGATTACCAAAATTTAAGGCAATTGTACTCTTATCTAGTTAACTTTGTTTGGAAGTAACGGATGAGAGCATTCTTGATAAAGTATGGGTTGTATATTTAGAATTAGTTTCTAATTTCTTTATCTTTTTTATATACTCAATAAAATGGTAATGTTGAGAGGAATATTGTTGGATTATCCATCAATGTAAATTACTTGGTAATTCTTATATCCTCCAATCAAATACTATATTTTTTTTATTATTTAATAAACATATACAGAGGGTCATTATTTTTTTGTAAAGATCTTTTATCTTGTTTCTTACGATCAATTCAGTTCGCGACTTCATTACTACTATCAGTGTAACCATTGCAACAAACATTGCAATTGTAGCAGCTTTTGCACTAAACAGTAACGATGTAACCATTGCAACAAATACTTCAATAACAGAGCCAAAGGAGGCGGAGATTTTCACGCAAATCTTGCTAGGCCATGCCCTTCTTCTCTTTCGGGCTACTCTGACAGAGCGGCCTCTTGTCACCATCACCTTGGGTCTGACAAGTCTTTTGTGCCAACATTTCGTCACAAATTCTGTAGGGACCAATGGCACTATTGGCACTAATCTCTATGCCATTATGGCATTTTTGCTTTTGCTTGTATTTGTCTCCGAAATCAAAGAGGGCATTGAGTGCTCTGAGTGATTTGGAAGACGTTTAGTGTATACTCTTTATTCTGGTGGTATCTAAGGAAAGTTTCAGATTCGGTTGTTTTTAACATACAAAGCAAATAATTAATTCAACGATATTAACAGCATATGCAAAAGAAAGTAGTAACACATATAGATGGAATTATTCTCTTTGACGAAATTATAATCAAAACTCATTTAATATTATTGCAACGAATATATCACTTCACTTTAGGCACTGTGAAAACGCTGTAATTAAATAGAAATTCGCACCTATAGTTTGAACCGTATGTTATAGTCAGTGATAACGCGCAGAGTAAATCAAATATTCTTTGAGTATGATAAAGCTAAAAGAAACGCCTGTGGAAAACGTTCAGGGCAAGTGAAGAAGTAGGCTTCGAGAGGGTGCTCGTCCAGGAAATATGATTTGTGTTTAGGGATAACCACTGCAATGGATTCCAGATGGAGAAGTCTCTTGCGGCAGGTGTTACGGGTCTCCTCGGCGTGTGTAGAAAGTGTCACTTTACTGACTTAAGAGAAATTTGTCTGTAAGAAAGGCTGGTTTTATTCTCCATGAATTGGGGGTCTCTGACGTGTTCCCTTCTTGAAGAAGAATTACGTTTCATGGCACTTTGCTTCAGGCGGAAACCAGAAACGAGATATAAAGGCTTTTATCTGACGAAACGAGCTAAGTTTTCCTTATCTCCTTATCTTGCTCACAGAGGCAGCCAGAAGCTAAAGCCGGAAGTCTCCCTTGTCACTTGAGCATGTTCTGTGCGTGTATGTAGGTCGTGTGGAAAGCCGGGGGCGACGTCCCTCACAAGCTCTCTGCAGCACCCTCTCTCTCGCTACCCCCTTTTCTGATTAGCTGTCTTGCGGAACAAATCGAGTGCCACTCTTACGTGACACTCTCATTGCTCCCACGATCCATGCTTTAAGACTATGGGTGCGCCACCACGCACCGCAGTATGTACATGGAATACATACAAGATTACATGAAAATGAAATGAGCTCATTAGAATCTAAAAATTTCCCCTATGAATATTTTTTTTTAGTGAATTAATAAATTCAAAACCAGATAAACGTCTAGTTATGAATTATTACTAACTTAAAACTAAGAACAACAACTAGCCTGGGCAATCTCTGTTTGGACTTTTTTCAAGATTTTTGTCATGCAATTGGTGAATTTGGGCAAGTGTACAGTTACAAAAGGTACCCAGCTCGAATAGCTTAAAGCGGAGATTAATTGGAGAGGTACGCAGCTCTCCTGGACCTGCTCAGGGTTTCTAGTGAGATTAATTTCCCCTTCGAGTGGAAAGAACACGTAAGTTAAAATGTACTAGAATTAAGTGAGTTTTAAGCGCTATTTTCTATACTTGAACTTAACTTGATCCTTAACCCTTCAGGACGAGATCACACTTAGGAACGTATTTCGATCGTCACCACAGAGTTGACGAGGATTACCACGAAACACTTGTAATTTCTTTTTTATTTTTATAACTTTTTTTACCCTTTTTAATTAAATCAATATCCTCACAATCCACACCCCTTAATCGAATAAAATTAATGTTACCGTTCTTTTGGCTTCCTGAGTGAATTATGTCGAATGTATTATTGTGTAGTTTTGCCATAATCGAATAGTTGTTGTAGTTTATGCACAGATAGGACTGAGATAATAGAAAATAGACTTCGTCTTCATAAAGCTAAATAGCAACTAGCTGAGTAAATTTAGTAAACTATAAATTATTTGTGTTACATATGTGGATCATATCTCATTCAGCGTGTTCACTTCGCAGGACAATTAAATATACCATATATGAATACTTACATTCGTAAATTTGTACATATATGTTTTGTGTACGAACTTGATGAACACTACAAAGACTAAAAATGGGGTTCCATTAAGGAAGTGGATTATTTTAAGGTAATTTAATTGTTACAATTTTGTATTTATAACCTCCCCATCTCTGACGCCTAAAAAGCCTATGAAAGCAATTCAGAAAGTGGTGTTTTGCAAGTTTTCCCTGACATGCAGAGTTAATTGAAGTAGTAGTAGTCATCTGTTTTTTATTTCCAGTAGATTTATTGTAAGAAAATATGTTATTTAACTTGTTTTCTAGTTTCGCTACAGAAACAATTGGATTTATCGATACAAAAGAATATTTTTGAGATTCACTATTGGATATGTTGATAGCAATGTTTTTGTCTAATAATTTAATTCGCGTTGAATTTTTATGGGATATTTTGTTATTTATGTCGCGCAACTCATTCAAGGAAGTTTCAGGTTTTGGTAGAGACATCCCTTTAATCATCAGAACATTCTTTCACGCTATTTTTATCCAGAGAAGAAGGACATTACGAGGGACGTAGTACCAAAAAAATTGATTCACTGCCCAGATTTTATAACTTTCAAATTTTCCTTCTGATAGAATTAGAAGCCTCTGTTTCTAGCCAGTATGCACCGGTGAGGTGTTCTTAGCCCTATGGTTTGCGGTTGTCTTAGACCCTCTGACCAAAAGACCTTGCGTTATGTCACCGGGGGTCAGAGCCTGTGAAAGATGCTCCATCCAAAGGTAGACATAACTCTATTCATTTTTACCTAACCTTTCACCTTAAATAGACGATAAGTCTCGAAAACTGATGTTTCTTATACCTCACGTAACCTTTTAAGTTTATATCTAGTTAGAAATTTCATTTGTACGAGGTTGTTTTAAGAAATTTGGAACGTCCCTTACCCGATTCAGTATTTGAGGTAGATAAGGCCTACTTACTTACCCACCTCTGTTTTTATTAGATAGGGTAGATCAGATAAGAGGAAATAAGTAGCGTAATTCAGATCAGATAAAAGGAAATAGGTAGCGTAATTCTGCCTAACTTGCCTCCATTCAGCATTGAGGCTAAATTTTCTTGACGATCCGGTATTTCACTTGTTTCATTCATAGTTCTGAACCCAATTCCTTGTCCCTACTCTTCATGCTAGCGTGGTTTGGACCAGTAGTTCAGATGTATAGACGTCGAATCGATCTCCTACCCGCCCTAGGTACCAAAAGCATGCCACTAGGGCGTTCATATCCATTAGTAACTGATTTTATGGAGCAAACGAGGTCCGCTCAAAGTCCACACCTCGTGGCGTTATTCTTCGTCAGCACTTTAACCAGAGTGTACATACAGTTATGTTAAAAAGTTTTGAGACTAATATAGAAAAGAAAATTCATTGGTTTTTCAAATTTACATGGAAGGAAAAAATATTCTAATAATTAAATTATTGCCAGGTTCATTAAAAACTTAGCATTTCAAAAGAGATACCTCCCCCCCCTCCCGAATTTCTTCGCTAAATCCAAAATCGCGTTCGAGTCATGTTCCTGTTAGAGGGACTTTTAAGTCCCTGGAGATTTGCTATTTTATCAGAAGGATAATATGATAATAAATATGGGTTAAATGAATGATGTGTGATTATAATCGATTTTATAATATATTTTTGTAAAAATAAATGTTTGAATCTCTTTTAATTTCAGAAATAACTCTTTCCCCCCAAAAGCGTGCAACCATTTTTATTTTTCTCCAAAGGGACTTGAGATTCAAACAGATACTTGGTAATGATATTGCATCAAGAAACATTAACTTTAGGATCATTAATGACTTAAAAAGGCTGGTTACACTCCTGTTAAGAAGTCTTCTGGAGGCCCAAAACATTCAAATGAAAGCCAAGACGGCCTCCTGTTAGGGCTACAGCTCAAGGACCGGTTTGACTCCAGTGCTAAGCTTTCTTACGATTGGAAAGAAGCAGAGGTGAACGCTTCAACGCGTACAGTGAGGCGGAGACATTTTGACAAAGGTCTCAACTCGAGAATGACTGCGAAGAAGCTTCATTTATCCGGGAAGAACCTTGATAGGCTCAACTTTCGTAGGAAATAGAAAAAATAGACTGTTGAAGACTGGGGATAAGTGATATTCTTTGAAGAAACTCCTTTATGCTTGATAGGAGTTTCAGGAAGATCCCTCGTTAGGATGAGAAAAGAGAAGCCCTCTCACGAGTCCTGTGTCTTGCCCATGGTGAAGCATTCGGACATTCTCCATGTATAGAGCTGCTTCTCATTTAAGGGAACTAGAGGAGTAACAATTTGGCACAAGAACACTGCCATTAACTCAAACTGATAACAAAACATGCTTCACCAGCACCTTTTCCCGACAGTTTAGGGCCAATTTGGAGATGATACTTATTTTTTTTTTAGCATGATGGCGCACCCTGTCACAAAGCAAAAGCAATAACAAAGTTCTGAGATGAAAAAAATAACATCGAACTTTTGGCACCTTGGCTGGGGAATTCGCCATATTCGAACCCAATAGAAAATTTGGGCGATAATCAAACTCTCGTTTGAAAAACAGAAACCATCCGATTATAAACAGTTACGGGTACTTATTGAACCAAAAGTGAGGGATATCAGTCAGATATCATCACAAATTTGTCCTCTATCATGCCAAAACGAATAGAAACAATCTTTAAGAAAAAGGACATCATTATAAATAATGACTGCGCGCATCAATTGACTGTATTTATTAATAAAATTGGTTTAGGCTCTAAATTTCTTTATATTTGACCTCCAAATTGTGATAAAAAAAAACTAAAACAGATTGCGACTTCTGATTATTTATATTAATTTTTTTATATAAAAAGATATAGTAATCTTAAAACTTTTGGCCATGAATGTAATTGAAGCCTTTAATTAAGCACTGGCGGGAAGGCGCATACATTTGCACTTTGCCGGTTACTATTCAAATGCAACCGCAAATGCAAACACAATTTAATTGCTGGATGACCAGAAATATTAGGCATAACAGCGGATTAATGAGAGGCACAGTTTTAAAAGTAGGCTCCAATTTCCTACACCTGGCAGATTACTTTTATAGCTAAAACCGACAAGGTATCTCTGAAGGATTTTAAAAAACATGATTTATTTATGGTACTGATTTTCACTTGGGTGAGGAACACCGAGGGGAAATCAAACCAAATTAAAGGGCAGAATGTCTATCATTGGCAAACCCAAAGGGAAATTCAAGGGTAAAACATTGAACGTTTGGAATTATGCGGCTGAATGGAGGGTCACCCCTTCAACCTAGCAGCAGTGGGGATAGCTAACTCCTTCAATCTGGCGAATTCCTGGGTTGACGCCTCAAATTTTCGATGGTATTTTTAGCCAAGAACTTTGTTATTGCTTTTGCTTTGTGACAAGGTGCGCCAACATGCTGAAAAATACAGTTATCATCCACAAATTGGTCCTTACCTGAATTGTTGGTAAAAGATGCTGATGAAATACCTTTTGGTACCATTTTTAGTTAATGACATTGTTCTTGGGCAAAATTGTTAATGCTCCAGTTTCCTTAGATGAGAAACAACCCCAGATATGGAGAAGAGCGTCCGGATGCTTCAACATGGACACGACACAGGGCTCGTGAAAGCGTTACCCTTTTTTCTTCCAAAAGAGAGAACTTCCAGAACTCCAAACAAGCGGAGAGGAAGTTCATTAGACAATATCACTTTGCTTTAGTCTTCAACAGTCCATTCTTTATGTTTCTTAGAAAAGTGGAACTTATCCGTAAGGTTCTTTTTGGTGAGATGAGGCATCTTCGCAGCCCTTCTCGAGTTGAAACATTTGTCGAAAAGCCTCAGCCTCACTGTTCGCGCTGAAGCTTTCGCACATTCTTCTTTCCAATCATGAGCAAGCTTGACACTGGAAGCGACCCTATCTTTGAGCTGGCCCCTTCTTACGAGGCGATCTTGACGTTCATTTGAAGCTCTTGGGTGTCCAGGAGACTTCTTCACAGGAGTGGAACCAGTCTTTTTAAAATCATTAATGATCCTACAGATTGTACTACTCAATACCCTTAATAACTATCTCTTTTCATTTCGGGCCTCTTTGGTGCAGAGTAACAATGGTTGCACACTTACTTTGGAAAGAACCATTTCTGGAAATGAAAAAGATTCAAACATAAATTTTTACCAAAAAGTATTACGAAATAGATTATATTTACACATCATTCATTTAACTTATATTTTTTTATAATTCTTTCCTTTTTGAACAAATAGCAAAGCTTCGGGGACTGAAATTCACTTCCTACAGGACGAGACCAGGCGTGATTTTGGATTCAGCGAAGGATTGCAGTTTTTTCGTATTATTTTTTTTTAAAATGCTGACTTTTTATTAAACCTGTAATAATTTAAATATTAGAATAATGATTCTTATCACGCAAATTTTAAAAACGAATGAAAAAGATAAAAATACAGATTAGTCTCAAAACTTTGTGACTTTTGTGACTCTTGAACGGCCTAATGTGTAGTAGTTTTGAAAGATTTTTAATTATTATTTATGTTTTTAGGAAGTCTTTATTTTAAGAATTATTTATTACTATAGTCAGCTTATTGCTCGTGATTTACAAGTCTGTTTTTATGCGTTGTTGATTTTTTTCAGCCTTTTTATCATTTTTTGGGATAATTTATCAGGATGAATTGCATCAAAATGATTAATATCTTTTTTGATATTTAAATCAGAAATAAGTGCTTGTGGATATTTTAAAATTATTTCAAGTAAAAATCAATAGGGTATGGCCATCATAATTACCATATTCAGCAGTTGATTCTTTTGTCCATTTTCAGTGTCAAATTGAGGCGTCGTGACCATAATTACGATTCAATTGGGTGTAGATCCAATTTTTCGCTGCGTCAATGAGTCGTGAAGAGGAATATTGTAAATGCTATTTTCTGGTCTAATTTCTATTAAATTTTCATCAAAATTAGACCAATTCGTCCGTTCAGAGTTGAGAAATTAAAGTGACAACCAATTAACGAGACCCCAAGTTGGGACTGAAAGAGCTTAGTTGGTAGGGGTTCTCGATAAAGCAGATAAGTCAATTAATCGAACTCATTTTTACACCTGTTGCTAAAACGAATTTTCTCCTTGATCAAGGTTTAGATGGAAGCAAAATTTAAAAGTGAGCAACAATCGGAGATATATGATCGCTAATGGAAGGCTGTACTCTTATCTGCGAAACATGGACGCAAAAGGAAGAAAGTTCATTGATCATGCACGTGGATAAAGAAAATCCTTTGATCTAGAATACGAGGAAACTAATAAGTAATTCTTTTAACCGGACTACATGAACGCGAATGGAACAATTCCTTTATTGTAGATGAAAAGAGGCGAGAAGCTTTTTTTACTAATGAGAGCATTCACTCTTTTTACCACTCCTGAAATTCGTTTTGACCATCGTTTTCGTCTTTCCAAACAGGTTACATTTGTAGCTTTTGCTCTTTCTTCCCAGGAAGAAATTGACTCAAAAGCTCAGGGAAATTAGGCCATTTTTCCCACGTATCTCCTCTAAACTTGTAACAATGCCCATTTTCCAAGAAATTTGTGCCCGTAAAGCAACCTCCCTTCATTCGGGAAAACAGCAAAATTGCGTACTATACAGATCCTTACTCCCCAGGTAGTTTCCTCCTGTGATACTCAGGCTATCTTTCACGTGTTTTTAAATTCCATATCTTTATTTTCTCTAGAAACCTCCTCTTTTTTTTTACTTTCTATGTCCTCTTTGGTTTTCGTCTATAATTTGATTTTAATAAGTGATCTAAGAATTTGCAGTAGTACTTGGTTCAGGCTCTTGGAGTTATGGGATGTGTAAATATCCCCTCCTCTTCATTAGCAGCCCTTTACACGTGTTTACCACTGTTTTACAGTGTGGCGGGGAGAAAGTTTGGGAACGCTTGAGTGACTTGTAATTTAGATTTATATAGTAAGTGGATTCGGTTGAAGTGTACAACGCAGTGCAACCACATCGGTAGGTCGAAGTGAACCAGTGTTGTTGGAAAACCTGATCCTGCAAGAGAAACCGAGCTGAGGCACAGTGACGCGTTTGTGGTAGGTGGCACTCTACTGGTTTCACTTGGAAGAGTGCCATTAAAACGCAATCTCTCGATACTTTTCACCATTTGAGGCGCACCGTGGCAATTGAGATGCGCTTAGAAGCGGTTTTCCCGCTTGATTGCAGCGACTTGTCGAAAAATCTAGAAATGAATCCACTTCTTCATATTGACTTTTTTTCAGCAGGAAAAAAAAAACATATATATATATATATATATATATATATATATATATATATATATATATATATAAAGCAATTGGAATTTAGGAGCAAATTTTTTAATAGGTACAAGAATACCTATTCCTCGGACAGCTGTTGTACTGATGGGAACAAAGTTAAAGAAGTAATATAAAAACAAAATTAAGTTAAGGAGGGGGCTCTAAAAGTTCAGCCACATCTTCACAAGCGTCATGCGTTTATGTTTAAAAGGTAAAGTATTTAATTAATGGGTTTTTTTTCCATTCTTAACTTATGGAAGTGATCTTTTGAATCCGCATGGACAAGACACGATGAAATTGAGGAACACTCAATTTCGGACACTTATATTACGAATAACCTACAGAGCCGGTCAAGCGCTCCTGACTTCTCACTCCCAATTCCCTAACTACTGCGCCACGACCCACATCGCCGAAATACGATACGATGTTTTGGGATAGCTTTTAAGCCCAAAGTGTTGGCTAGATCCAGTTGAATATTAAAGAGAAAGAAAATGGGGATAACAAAGGGGCTATTTGTGAATTCTTTGTATCATTAACCCGTTAAATATTAGACGCATGACGCTTGTGAAGATGTGGCTAAACTTTGAGCACCCCTCCTTAACTTAATTCTGTTTTTATATTACTTCTTTAACTTTGCTCCCATCAGGAAAACAGCTGTCCGAGGAATAGGTATTCTTGTACCTATTAAAAAATTTGCTCCTAAATTCCAATTGCTTTATATATATATATATATATATATATATATATATATATATATATATATATATATATATATATATATATATATATATATATATAATTATAAATTGAGAGAGAGAAATTGTGTGTGTTAGAAAGAGAAACAAACTTACAATAACCGCTTTGCTAAAGAAATGTGAGCGTGTTTTTTGTGTTGAAAGATAGCAGCTACATCACTTTTTGTTTTGTTTTTTTGTGTTGAATGAATGCGTGTTTGGTTGAAAAGACCGCACACTATCATTTGAACGCCTCTGTAAATCCATTACCCGTGTCACCTTCGACTCTAGTAATCTTTTTATTCGCTTTTATGTTCTCCGAACACATTTTGAACCGTTTCAACTGAGTTTATTGGCACGCGCTCATCCTCATGAGCTGTATGGCCATTTGGAAATAATTTATATATATATATATATATATATATATAAATATATATATATATATATATATATATATATATATATATATATATATATATATATAGATATATATATTAAGAGTAACTACGTTTCGAATTTGTGTGCTCATTTTCTGGGTCCTAGGAATATATGACAATTCATGAGCAAAAGTAACAAAAATAAGAAATTTATCTTTAAATTATAAAACTTTAAATCATAGCCAGCAATAAATGTCCGACCACACTGAAGATAGAAGAATTAATATATATTGACAAATTCTTGTATTTCGATAAGATAAATATCTTACTTTCCGATACCTCCACTTATTAGATCATTAGACGGAATCCTAATGACCAGGTAAAGAGACAACTTCACTCAACCGTTCGCACTGAACTTAAAGGATTGACTGACTTCGTTAACAAACTTAAATCATTAAATTCATCGCTTCATTACCTCTATGAGGTAATTTAAACTCATAAACCTAATAACCCAATGCGCCCCACAAGAATCTCTGTTAAGTGTACGCCCTATAAATTATAATCAAAATGGTTAGCCCCCCTTTTAAGCCCTTTGGTGGGGACCATCTCTGATTCGCAAATCATTAATAAATGCATCTCATTAATAAGCTTAATGAGCTTAATGTTAGTTTTGACCTCTGTTCCCTCTTTACTAAGGTTCCCGTACACGATCTCTTGAATTTTCTCGAAGAATTCCTAGTCATAATTGTACTCCCGTGTAGTCAATTCCGTCCAGATAAAACTCATCGCTCTTAGTATTTAATAATTTCAAATTTACATTAAATGGAAAATTATACCGTCAAACCTTTGGAATGGCAATGGGGAAATGTTTCTCTCCGGTGCACGCCAACCTATATATCGAATTTTTTTAATCTTGAATATTAGCCCAAACTAATGAAACCCTCATAGCTTGTATACGATATGTTGGTGCTCTTCTATGCCTTTGGCCTTATCATTTAACTATTAATACATTTCTAACTAAAGTTAACTACTTAATGCCCTCGATTAAATTTACAAAAGTTGAAAAAGATCGCACACTCCTATTCTTAGATATTTTAATTCATCGGACACACCACTGTTCCACTAGCCTAGCATACTATAGGCTAGCTTGGTATAGCCTATCCTAGCATAACCACACCTAACATAATATATCCAAGCGTATCATATTATAACCTAGTCTAGACTATCATAGACTAGTGTAGCATACCATAGACTAGAATAATCTGGCATAGCTTAGCCTATTTTAGCCTTGGTTAGCTAGCCTATCGTAGCTAACATAGTATTACCTAGCATAGCAGAGCATAGCCCTCCCTACCCTATTATACTTTAGCCTACCATAGCATAGATTAGTATACCCCTACCTAGCCTAGTATGCATAGATAGCCTAGTATAGTAAAACCTAGCCTAACATTAACTATCCTAGACAAGTATCCTATTATACCCTAGTCAAGTATAGCTCAGTATTGTCTAGTCTAGCATATTATATGCTATCCTAGCATAGCATTTTATAGCCTAAATTACCAGAATATATATTAGCCTTGTACATTATATCTTAGTATAGCCTAGCCTATAATAACCTATCCTATGCTTGCCTAGCAGAGTATAGCATATTATAGCATAGTCTAGTTAAGGAGAGTATCAGCCGAATAGTTATGATGTTATTGCCAAAACAAAATAATTCCCTAGCTAACTTTGGGAGGACTTTGGCTATTATATCATTCAAAAGAGAAATTAAAACAACATAAGGATTTCAAATTTCGTTAGAATCGGCCGAATAGTTATGATGTTATTACAAAAACAAAAGAAATGAGTTAAACGCGCAACGAATACATGCATGTTTAACTCAATTTCTCATTTGTTCTTTGAGTTCCCACTCCGCGTAGCCGAGTGGTCCAAGGGGCGGTTTAATTGAGATCAAAGCGGTTGCTCGCTTCCTCATTGTGCACGGTTTGAATCCCACCCCTGTACGGAATTTTTCGAAGTAGGAAATATCTATTTCCGAAGAAAAATTATTCCGTTTTCTCTTCCTTGCGGTGTGTGGATTTATTTCATCATTCTCTTGCGCTCATAAGAGATATACATAATATATATATATATATATATATATATATATATATATATATATATATATATATATATATATATATATATATATATATTAAGAGAGCAGAGGGGTTGCGCGTTGCCAGGCGTATACCTATCTTTAGGATAAATAAGCAGGCTGAATTTATGAAGTTCATTATTATATATTAACTTCTTGGTACCGAGGTTTCGGGTAGGAACCAATTCTTAAGGATGTGACATTATTAATATATACAAACGAGAACTACCTCCAAAAGATAAACTTATCATTACCCGCCCTGACAAAGGTAGAGGTATAGTTATAATAAACAGAGAAGAATATACAGAAAAATTTCCCATGATTTTAGATTACCTATCAAAATTTGCTCCCGTCCTAGAAGACCCGCTGAAACTCTCCCTCCGACTTGAAGACCAAGTCAATAGGCTTCTTCGTTCACTCAAAAAATCCCACGCTATTGACGAAGAAACCTACAAATAGCTCCACTCTACAGGCTTCATCTACGGCCAACTCTACGATCTTCCTAAAATCCATAAACCTAATGTACTCCTTCGACCTATTCTAGCACCCTATAACGTATCTAATTATAAAACCGCTAAATTCATTGCCCCATTAATTACCCCCCTTGCCACCAACTAATACACTGTCAAAAATTCTATATACATTTAAAAGAAGAAATTACAAAACAAATTTCAAACTTATATATGGCTAGTTTTGACGTATCCTCCCTATACACCAGTGTCCCACTTTTAGAAACAATTAATATTTTTTTAGTCACGTTTCCCTTCCCTCAATTCTATCTTTCACGGTTTTAATGAGAAACAAATAAAGAAAATACTACTTACAATTTCTCACGAAAACTATTTCTCATTTAATGGAAACTTTATTTTTGTAATACTTATGTTCACGTAGAAAGACTATATACAGTGGCGGCAACAAAAAAAGTGACATTGAATATTGGCAACAGAAATCGATACACAAAATCGCTTTCACTAATTTACTTGCCAACAATCCAATGAAAATGTGCGGAGCTTATGCCGCAAGTGGACGACTGTCCAAGGCTAAGACAACAAAACTGCGCTCTATTGGAACTCAGTGTCTCGTTTGAGCTCGTACAACGACGTTTTAGTATATGGCACTCCAGCGTGCTGATTATCTGCATTCGTGCCTCCATTTGACGTGCTATAACTTCTGTGCAAGTGGATACAATGGGGTGGAAAAAGCTTTCTATGACAGAGAAAAGCCGTGCCTTGACCCTATTAGAGCAGGAAAAGTCTTTTATTGATGTAGCAGCAGATTTAGTAACGTCAAAAATACGATTCATCGCCTAAAACGTGCAGCTGAGTTATTGCCACCAGGTACCATACCAAAGAGGAAGGAGGGCATTGGTGCAGCTAGGAAGACATCTCCAAGGACTGATAATATCCTAAGGCGTAAAGTGATGTCAGACCCTTCTGTAACCTTCGCTTCAATCAAGAAAAAACACCCAGACCTCCTCGAGAACGTTGCCCTCAGGACCATCAGTCATCGCTTACAGAAGGACTTAGGCCTACCGTCTCGCCGCGCTGCCAAGAAGCCACTTCTTACCAAGGCTATGAAGATGGAAAGGCTCAATTTTTGCAAGACCTATAAACATTGGACAGCTGCCCATTGGAAGAAGGTCATGTTCAGTGATGAGAGCACCTTTAGGCTGGTCAGAGGAGAGTCAAAGATCGTGCGTCGTCCCAGCACTGTGTCTCGGGATGACCCGAAATATACCGTGAAAACTGTGAAGCACCCTGATAGTGTGATGGTGTGGGGTGCCTTTAGTGGAAAAAAGGGCAGAGGAGGTCTGTACTTCCTTGCCAAGAATGTAGCCATGAGGGGGACTAACTATCTTGAAGTTTTGAGGCAGCACATGCTGCCATTTTGGGAAATTCATCAGTGTGAATTTTTCATGTATGATGGTGCCCCTGCTCACAGGTCCCAGTTAGTAAAAAGGTTCTTCAATGATAATAATATTAGTGTTTTGGAGTGGCCTGGTAATTTCCTGGACCTAAATCCTATTGAGAATGCTTGGAATCTGATGAAATCCAAAGTTCAAGAGACAGCACCCGGCAGCATCAAGGACCTGATAGAATCACTGAAGCAGATCTGGGTTACGATCGACCCCACCTACTTCGCAAACCTCACTGAATCAATGCCCAATCGACTCAGGATGGTCATCAAGTGCAAGGGCAACATGACCAAGTAATAACTTTCATGAAATATTCATAATAAAATATGTAAGTTACATTTTTCTGTTTTATTTTCCCCGAATTGTCACATGTCACTTTTTTTGTTGCCGCCACTAGAGTGTAGCAATTTTGAATTATTCCATTTCTGTTAATTCCACGAAGTGACCTAACAAGGTCGAAAGACATCGAGGAATAAAGAATGTCATTCGCAGATGTTTATTTCTCGCTTCGAAGACTTCGCTAAAAAACTTGTAAGAAATATTAAGAAAATACAAATTAAAATTAATAACGCTGCCACAGCTGTGGACTTCGATAGTACCTGCATACAACATGGCCTTATACCTTATATATATATATATATATATATATATATATATATATATATATATATATATATATATATGTACACAAGTATGTATGCATGTATGTATATATATATATATATATATATATATATATATATATATATATATATTACTAAAAGGCGTTTAAACCATTGAATTCGTGTACTAATTTAGCATTTAATGTTAACTTGCCGCGTAGTTTAGTTGTTTAAGTTCTTTTATCTGTTTTTTTGTTTCTACATCGTTTCCTACTTGAGTCTTATTTGATTTCTAAAAATGTTTTTGTTATTTTAATCGTTGGTTATTTGTATTCGTGTTTGTGTTTTGCGTTTATACGTACTTATTTTCTTTATTTTTATTCTTCCTTGTCCTCACTAGGTAGTTTTGGTCTTCTTTGATTTTGAGGTAAAATCGAATTGGTTCTTCGTTATCGGTTGCTTTTCATCGTCGGATGTGTTCGATCGTTTTTCCTATGCAAAAAAATGGGACAATTACATTTCCAAGCTTGCTGACGCTGCTTGGGAATCTTGCGTGACTTGGACCTGGTTGTTCTTCTGCGATGAGTGCTCTAATTTCCTCGGTGCTTTTCGTTGTAATTTTCTTTTTCATATCTGACGCTCTTTCCTTTAAAACTATGTTGAGCGGTTTGATGTCCCCTGCTATGTGCAGATCCACTTGCTTCCTTCTTCATGTATTGGTGATGATATACATACACTTGTTTTTTATCCTCTGCATCTGTTCTTTTGCTGCTTTTGAGACGCTTAATAGAGATGCTGAGGGATATATGAGGGTGGATCTGACTAGCGCCAGATACAGTTTCCTTTTATTCCTTTGGCTGAGGTTTCTGAAGCTATAGAGGGTTCTGACTGCCAATTTTGATTTATGGATCCGTTCTGTGACGTGCTTCCTGTACCCGTTAGACCTGACCTTCATCCCGAGTACATTGCACTCGTTCGTGTAGGGATAACGCGTATCCCCCACTCTCACATCTGGTGTTTTTCTTCTTCCCAATGGAACGATCTTGAATTTATCGTCATTAGTTCGGATTTTTCATTTGGCTTCATATTCGTTGACTTTTCTTATTTACTCGGCAGTCATTCGAGCTTGCAAAGGCGCGTTTCTATATCTACTTACTATGAGTTGACTTATGTCATCGGCGAACTGGATGTTTAGGCTAGTGGGGTAGCATGGTTCTGGGATGTCAGATATATATATCGAGTATAAGGTTGGACTGAGGCACCCACTTTGAGATAATCCTGCCTGTGGGGCCGACCTATCCATGGCATAATCACAGAGGATTTTTTCAAGCTTTGCGCTCAAACCCAGCTGGAGCATCTTGTATTGCAACCCTCTTAGCCATACTTTATCGAATGCCTTTGACACGTCCCTGCATACTATGTCGATAGAGCTCCTGTTTTTCTTCGCTTGAGTAATCTTTTCCGTGATGACATTTATTGCCATCTCGGTGCTTCTCTTCTTTTTGAAGCCGCATTGCTGTTCTTTGTAGAGCAAATTTTCCTCCACATGCTCGACGAGTCTTCTGTTCAGGATTTTCTCGAAGAGTTTCCCCCCCCCAATTTCCAGAAAGGATATTGGGCGGCGATAACTCTCCTTCCTCGTCGGGGGCTTTCCAAGTTTGGCAATATAGATAATTTTTGCCGTTTTGTATGCGTCAGGAAAGTAGCCTACATTTAGGTAGGCATTAAAGATGTTGAATAAACCTCCCCGCACGCACCTCGGTGCTTTGACGAAGTTTAACTTTATCAAACCTGACCTTCCTGGAGCATTTGGCTTAAATAAGTAGAGCGCGCTTTCTAGTTATTCTAGTGTCACTCTTTCTTCTTCTCCTGCTTGCCTGTTAACTTGTTGGTTAGGATGCGTGTTTTCAAGATTTCGTTTAGCTCGTCTATAATCTGATTTTCAAAATCAATGTCCAAGTCTTCATTTTCTTCTTCACTGATTCTGAAAATCTGTTCCCAGTGTTGCCTGAGAATTTCTTCCATTTCATTCTCCTCTGTTTAAATTTCATCGTGGTCGTCTTCTAATTTCATATTTTTTTTCTCTGGGGCATTACTCTCATCCTCTTGATTTTCGCCCAGAATTCTTTCGGTGATGCTTCACTATCTAGTTCTTCGATAGCTTCATTCCATTTCTCTTCTTGTTGTTCGTAAATTAGAATTTTTAGTTCTTCCTTTATTTCTCTCATACGGTATATTGTCCCACGGGATATACCCGTGGTGATGCTCATTTGATACAATTCTTTCAGCTCATGATGTAAATCTTTCATACGATTGATCAACTTGTATGCAAGATCGTTCTGTATGCAGTTTTGGGAATTGACTCTCTGCCAGCCTCGATCATCTGGGCCTCTAGCCGCTCCATTTATTCGTCTATTTCCTCGAGCGTTGCTTTGTCGAGGTTCGCTGGGCTGTAATTTCTTAACAATCGCTCGTAATTATCCCATTGGCCCTGCTGTAATTCTCCTATGATACTAAACGGAGAATGTCGACTATTATGCAAAATTTTATGATAAATATATATTTATTTCCACTCTACCCATGATATTTCAATTAAAAGAAATTCAGTTTTCTCATCAATGTACCATCGTGCAGCGAGAGTCACTAGCTCAGAGGAATTTCAAGGAGAAATAGATACAATAGATACAATAAAGTACTCGTATACGGATAAAATCCTAGAATATAGTAACAAATCGGCGAACAGTTTTATAGTACTAATAAAACAAACACTACTTGACCATTAATATTCTTTCCCTCCCTTAGAATATAAATTTCCTCCCTTTAAAAAATATTTCCAGCCAATTTGACATCAATCACGTTTTCAACTATCACACATTTCTCGCTGCAGCGAGAAATGGACGATAGGGGTGCGGCAAGCACCGTCACAGGTGCTTGCCGTAGATCAGCTGCCCGCCTTCTCTCTCTCTCTCTCATCGTCCATTTCTCGCTGCGGCAAGTATAGTATCTTAGCCAAAATATTATATTGGACAAACAAATAAAATTTTAAACAAATAATTAACTTAATCAACAGAAATATAGTATTGGAACTAAACAAACGCTTTATTTCTTCATTTTCCATCTGAATTGCATAGAATCAACTGAGAAATACATGACTACATGGCGCGAAGGAAGGGAGAAAAACAAGAGAGGTTGATTTGGGGCGAGACGAATGCGGTGGCAAGAGACTGACTGATCTGGGAAGCTACGAGGGTCGCCAATGGGGCGAGAGAAAGAAGAACCACGACTGGCCACACTTTACCACAAAACAGCTACTTCAACCCCCTCCATATGACACTAACACGAGGCGATCAGCTCGGCCTTTCGGGGAAATAGCCGTCGAGGTGCCAAAATACTTTCTGAAAGGAAAACACACACACACACACACTCTCTCTCTCTCTTTCTCTCTCATGTCTTTCTATCTTTGTCACTCTCTCTCTCTTTTACTCTCTCACTCTCTCCTTTCTTTCTCTCTTTCTCCTTTTCTAGCTCTCTTTCTCACTCTCTCTCCTCATTTCTTTCTATCTTTCATTTCTTTCTCTCTTTCTCTGTTTCTCACTCTATCTTTTTTTTCCCTTTTCTCTTGTTTCTATTTCTTTTTCTTTTTTCGCTTTTTCTCATATTCCCTCTTTTTATTCCTTTCTCTTTTTTCTCTCTCTTTTTTTCTCTCTTTTACTCTCTTTTTCTTTCTATCTCTCTTTTTTCTCTCTTTAACTCTTTGTTTCTCTCATTTTCTCTCTTCCTCTGTTTTTTTTCTGGATTTCCCTCTTTTGTTTCACTCTGTTTGTCTTTCGCTCTCTTTTCTCTTTCTCTCTTTTTTATTTCATTCAATTTTTCTCTTTCTCTCTTTTCTCCATTTCTCTATTCCTCTATTTTCTCTCTTTTATCTATTACTCTTTTCTCTCTCACTTTTTATCTCCTAATAATGGTAATGGTAATAATGATAGTAAACCTTTTACGCATTTATGTTTATTGTTTTTATTTATTAGTAGAACAAACTCTTTCACACCCCTACCTTTTTTAGGTAGTTCTTATAGCATGATTCCTTTGCATTTTTCATTCTTTTGCAAAATTAAAGGAAACTGAAGCTTTTGAGGATACTTTAATTTCATTACCTATAAATGAATCGTGTCATTTTCTGCAAAGCGCCCACCTAATAGGGCTAGAGCATTAACGCCATAGGTATAAATGCTACCTTAATTAATATGCCCTTTGCCTATTTGATATCTTAATTACTATTGATGGTGATTATGGATAATTATTAATAACATATTGCTTTTTTTTAAAGATATAGATACTATTAATAATGGAGTTGTTTATAGATAAATATAAATTAACATAGTTTGACGAAATCGTTGGTTTCCCCAAAGATTTCCTCAAAATATGTTAATTTATATTTCAGTTTGCGATCGAGAATGTAAGTTTAATTATAAATCTCAACATGAAGACCAATTTTGTCAGAATTTATCTTGAAATCCATAAGATTCTCCGAAATATTAGAAGGAATTTGTGATAGCGACAGATATGCCAAGGAGTGGAGATGGATCAACTCACCATAACAAACTTGAACCAAATTTTGCAACTTTAAATTGTTCGTCCTCATGATATTAAGTTAGGTTAATAACCATCGCACTGTTGCTAGAAACCTGTCACAAAGTCACAAAGGTAGTGATTGCAATTTGTCAAGTTTTCTTGCCTTAAATGACGACGACACTTCGTATTTTACCTGTTGAAGTTGGGGTAAAAGAAAATGGGGGGATATAAATAGCAACCAATTACTCGATACACTACTATCCCGAAGGACACACAAATCTCCTGAACAATTCTTCCTTACGAAGGCATCCAGCTAAAATAAAATATAGATGAAAAAGTGAATTATTTTTTTTAATGTGCAAAAGAAGAGATGTGAGAGAAATAAGTGTTCACAGAATATGTATTTATATTTGTGTATACAAGGTAGAAAGAGTTGTATAGGAAGAAAAGAATAATGGAAGAGTTTGGGAAATCGCTTATGTTTACTTTCGATAATTTTGTGCTGACTGTGTGTTTGAGAGAGATGAAAGAAGACTTACAAGGTAAGTATAGAGCTGAAAAGATCGGTTGGTAGTCATTTGGTGTAGCAATAGCATAATTAGATAAAGTGTGAGTGAGAGGGAAGAGAGAGAGAGTTAGATAGATGCGGATAGAGAGGACAGAGAGATAAACAGAGAGAGAAAGAGAGACGCAGAGAGAGAGAGAGAGAGAGACAAAGACACACACAAAGGGAGGGGAGAAAGAGAGAGACAGACAGAGTGTGTGTGTGAGAGAGAGATACAGAGAAAAACATGGAGGGAGGGACACAGAGAGCGCACGCACAAAGAGAGCGAGAGGCAGAGTGAGAGAGAGAGAGAAAGAGAGAGAGGTTGAGGGAAGGGGATAAAGGGAGAGGGGACGGGGAGAGCTAGAGTGTGTGTGAAAGAGAGTCGGGGAGGGGACATTTAACTTACTACTGATTGCCGATATCACCCTTAGAAATTTGTTTTCTCTCAAGTCGAATGTGTCCTTTGAAATTCGCTGCCATCGATCAGGTTTCGGGTGCTCATCAACAGAGTCAAAACAGAAACTCAAAAGAAAAACTTTATCACAAAAACTTTACATAAGTTTCCTACAACAGTTTATTCCCGTGATGTTTATTCTCGTTGAATATAAAGTGTGTTAAAAAAATGTTTTATGTATGCTAATGTTGAACAGTAAGTTTGGTTTCTAAAATGAGAGCTGATAATAATAATAATGCAAAAAAACGGTTTTTGAAAAATGTTAAAAAATATTTAAACTAACAATGATTAGAAAATGTATTAATGTTCAGTTAAGTTCTAGAACTTTGGTGGGCCTACGACCGGTTAATGAATCCAATATAAAGAACAGTATAAAAATCAATGGCGAGCAACGGTGTACTCGGCGTCGGTTATCGTTGGGGCAAGAACAGTTAGTATTATGCGCTAGCCATCAACTGCCGAGTGGATGAATCTTTCGTGGCTCATGTGGGAGCCACCCATTCTACTATAAGGTGTGTTGATTGAGAAAATTCGTCGTCTTTCGTTGACGAAAAAGTGATGCGTTGTGTGCGTGAACGAACTCAATAAAAGAGACAAGTGTTGTTGCCTACGAGCAACACAATATTTTAATTAAGAAGTTTAGCAGGTGTTACTTAATTTTGCCTTAATCCTGAGCCATTCCGCCTTTTCTTCAACACGGCTCAACAAATAAAATTGTGCCTCTATCTATCCACACCAAAAGTATCCTGCAAGAGATGGACGATGATGCTTCGAGATATTAAGCCAATTCCTTTGGCGGAGATATGCGCTCTTTGAGTGCTTTCTAGTTCTCTGGTGATAGAAGAGCATTAGATGACGTAATCTTGGTTGCAGTGATGTCTTGTTACAACATTAAAATGAAAACATGAATCATTTTACTGTTATATATAAAAGAAAAGAACAATGTTTCATATAAAGAAATAAAATGCTAGTTTCATTTCATGGATGATTGTATTAAACAATTAGTGTTGAATACTATAAGAATAAACACTGAGTACTATAGGAATAAATTAAGCTGGTGTAATCCTTGGTTTAATAGACCAAGTGGCCAAAAAGGTGCCATTTCAGAAATGCCATTTGTGCGCATGACGACCCAAATAGACAATGGAACTGAATTTGCTAAATATTTTGTTTGCTACAGAAATGAGAAAGTAGTTTTATATTGTAGTTTTTTTGCGTTGATTACGAAAATGACCTTTATTTTTCATGAAATGATTTCAGTTTTTGGTAATCTGCACATTTAATTTTTTCTTAATATTAGATTATTCAGTATATAGAGGTATTAAATATTTGTTATTATTTTTATTTTTTTTTACAAAAAGTACAAAGATAAGTGGAAACAAAATTGCTGAAATCTATACAATAGTCATATATTTTTAGAATATTTATGCTTCTTTTTATGTACAACATCTTGTCTGTCTCTGTTAATGGTCCAGCAGAAGTCATCGAGCATTACAGGACTCCATTTTCCTTTATAGCCATTTTCTATAGTAGCAATATATTGGTGGAATCTTTCACCATGCTCTTCGCTGATGTTTGCTGGATGCTCTGGAAAGAAAGACAGATGGGAAAGCAAAAAATGCACATTTAGTGACATACTACATCCCAACTCATTATAAGACCTAATCAAATTCTGAACAAGAATGTGATAATTTTCTGATTTGTGCCTTCCGAGGAGAACATTACATACACCTTTGAAACTATGCCAGGCCTCAAATTCTGGCTCGCTCAATTTTGCCTCAAACTCACTATCTACCATAAGTTGTCGAATCTGAGGCCCAACAAAGATTCCTTCTTTAATTTTAGCATCACTAATCTTAGTAAATTTTGTTTTTAAATATAAGAAGGATGACTCGTCATGCTATAAGGCTTTCGCAAATTGCTTCATTAAACCTAATTTTATGTGAAGTGGTTGCAAAATTATGTTTTCCTTAGGAACCAATGGTTCACGTATGACATTATGACAACCTACTTTTGTCTCTTCTCTTAAAGGCCATTCTGAGCGTATCTAATGTTCTCCCCGAGCTTTACTGTCCTACTGGCACAAAAAAACACACATAAATTATGTGTATAGCCTAACTACAAGCCATTTAAAATGGCTCTTACCTTAAGGTCAGCACAAATCAACCATTTATGTTCACTGTATTTAATTTTTTTTTAAATGAAATTTAAATTCTCATAAGTTTCTATCAACACAACAGAGTGAGCTACTAGTATTGACGGTAGTTTATTTCCATTATGCAGGAGCACGTCTTTACTACTATATAAGGAAGCGTCAATGAAAAGCCTCAATTGACTGGGTTCATAATGTATATCTAATTCTTCAAAGAGACTTGGAATATTATTACAGTAGCATAAATTGTTGTCAAATGAAAATTTGTTTTGTTAATTGTTTGATCGAATGTGAAACTTAGTAATTCATACATCTTCTGCTACTAAATTTCTTTCTTTCAGTCTCGAAGCCAGTAATTCACTCTGTTGCTTTGCTAAGTTTAGATCTCTTACAAGATCATCTAGATCAAGTTGTGATAAAGGTTTTGGAGTAGTATCAACAGATTCAGGAACATGAATTTCAGTTTCTGGTTCACATGATTCCATATCTGATTAATCAGAGTTAGACAAAAACAATTTCTGCAGGTTGTTCAGGTACTGGAATGTCTTTTGAATGAGGTATAGGACGAAGAGCAGATCTAAGGTTGGGATATACCACAGCTGAAGCGCACTTCGTTGTTTTACCTAAAAGTATGGAAATTATATTTATAAAATTTAAAGCTATGTACATATGTGTGATTACAATAAAGTGGTTCTAAACTTAATTAATTTTATATTTAAAAAAAAAAATATCACAGTATACTACTTCAAAATATAGGTACAGTGGACAATAAACAATTACTTACTTTGTATGTCTACCAAACAGAAATAGCAGTCAGTGGCAGGATCTTGAGTCTCTCGCCATACCATTGGAACACCAAATTGAAGGCTTTTTATTTTTCCTTTAGATCATTTTGATAAAGAATTAAAGCATGTCGTGCAACATATATGTGGTGCCCATGGTTTATCTTGGTAGCCAATTTTACATCCAAAATACAAATTATATAGTTTTTTCACCAGAGAAGAAATTTTCTTTGATTCTTTTTAAAGGTTACTGAACCACATGTGTAGCAGAATTTATCTAGGCTATTTTTACACTGTCCTCTTGGCATTTTAATTAGTATTGTTGCTTTTATTTAAAACTTGATTTAGTTAAATAACCTGAAAATAAGAAATAAAAGAATGAAATTCATTAAAATCTTACAAATTTGACAAAAATAGTAATTGGCAACTTACAAAAAACTTGAGTCATTTCGATAAAAATGACTTGCATTTTTTAAATTTATACATAAAACTACATTAAAAAATGTTATTCTAATCTTTGTAGTCGACAAAAAGTTAAATTTTGTTAGAGAGTGTTATTTTTATTCATAAAAATGAATAATTGGTCATGATTGGAGAAACTTAAAGAATAATTGTTAACGTAGAGGACAAAGTGAGATATGTATTTGTTGTTATTGACGCAAATTCCGAAGCGAAAAGCAAAAAGGGCATCAGCGTCAGAGTGTGGGCCAAAGTATTTGTAGTTATTGACGCATTTCAAAGTTTATTTGTTCTTATTGACATATATTAAGAGGCAAAAACCAACGAGTGAATCACTCCTACGGAAAAATGTTTTGAGGTATATTGTCCGAGTAGTACACAGAGAGGACTACTTGGAGCATTCGGAACGTGAGATGTACATCTGTTCAAAAACTGCCAATTATCCACAATTAAGGCAGATTTATTTTTTGACTCGGGTAAAGGGGAGGGAACGCAATTCTTTAGATGTCATGCTAAACTTTACCTAACAATCCTTCCAATTATGTGAATGTGTGTGTGTGTGTGTCGACTGGGAAGAGGAAGATGGGAAAAGAGAGGGGAGTACAGGAAGATAGGAGGAAGAGAGAAGGAGAGGAGAAAAGAAAGTGAGAGATATCACCTATGCGAACTCCCTCCCCTTCCCAAATGCATAGTTGAATCTATTGATTTTAACCGAAGAATTAAACAACCTAAACGGGATCTTCAATTGGGTCACTTTAATAGCATATTAGAGAATCATCGAAAAATGGCAGATCATCCGTTTGATTTAAAAAAAAATCCACACCTATTATCAATATTAGGGATGTTGAAATTAGACAAATCGCGGAAGTATTTTACATTTTGAACGAGGATTCCTTTGAGGACAATAGAACCTCTAATAACCTAGGTCATTTACTCTTTAATATTATTAACAAGTTACAAGTATTCAAGTAGTTCCTATCCGGCGGATGATTATTTCATATTTGTAAACCTCATTGTTGTAATAGAGTCGTTTTCTTGTGCGTATGTTTAATATCATTTAAGCATCTGGAGAGGAAAAGTTGTTGCTCATCGAAATTCCAATTCGTTAATACTGATAATTTAATATATATATATATATATATATATATATATATATATATATATATATATATATATATATATATATATATATATATATATATATATAAAAAATTATTTATGTCAATACCTGAAAATGAGCGAGTAAGCTCGAAACGTTGTAAAATAAAGGAAAATGATCCCTATCTTCCTTATCCTCGCCTTCCTCGTGCGTGGAACTATACACACACACACACACACATATATATATATATATATATATATATATATATATATATATATATATATATATATATATATATATTTAAAGTCGCGGAGAAACTAAAACTGATAACACAACCCGGAAAAACGTGGACCATTAAATCTTAAGAAAGAAAATGGGACATATAGAAACGGACAATCAGGCAAACTATTTTAACCGTTATATGAAAATGAATAAAGGAGTTGGATTTGAACCTGGGTCATCAAACGCTCTTTGCTAAAATGACCATTACATTCATCGCCAGAGCAACCATCCTTAACCATGCTCTGGCGATGAGCGTCGTGTTCATTTTAGCGAAGAGCGCTTGATTACACAGGCTTAAAACCAACTCCTTTATTAATTTTCATATAACGGTTAAAATAGTTTGCCTTATTGTCTGTTTCTATATCTCCCATTTTCTTTCTTAAGCTTTAATGGTCAACGTAATTATTTTCCTTAGCGTTTTTGCGGGCTGTGTTACCAGTTTTCATTTCTTTGGGCCTTTAAATACATTTATTATATATCACGGTGTCATGTGATTTTCGATTATATATATATATATATATATATATATATATATATATATGAAAGTGAAACCACTGTATAGGAGCATAAAACTTATTTCGAAACTAGTTTCGGTATGAAGTTTACAGCAATACCCTTTTCTTCTGTCATATAATGAGAATAGAATGAACAACACAAGTTACTAAATATCTTAAAATCCCAGCAAAATAAAACAACCCAGGAGAAAAGGGGTCATTAATCTTAGGTGTGGTTCTAAGATCATTAACTAAACTCTTTACAATCAGTTAATAATCTTAGATAGGACCACGCCACCTAATTAATCACTCTTTTTCTCCGTTTTGTTTCGTTTTTTTTTGCTGGGTTTTGAGATATTTAGTAACTTGTGTTCTTATTCCATTCTCATTATACGACTGAAGATGTTATTGTAAACTTCATACCTAAACTAGTTTCGTAAATAAATTCTATGCTCTTATACAGTGGTTTCACTATCATATACTATAACTCATTATTGAATTCTTTCACACAATATATATGAATGCAATGTCCCGCAGGAAAATGAAAAGGTGCTTTCAAGTACTTTCGAACGTTATTCGGTTCATTCTTAAGGATAACTACAAGTGAAAAAAATATAATGAAGGTATATACATATAAGCTAGTAAAAGATAAAGGACTGCCTCTAAGACAAGAAATCACCAATAAGTAAGTAGGAGAGGGACGGGTAAATTCACATTAAGATCTAGCTATAATAGGTAGCAAGGTCAAAGCGAGAGGCAAGAGTCAAATTGACAAATCGGGTTCCCATAAAAATGAAAATTGCAAAATAATTATGAACATAAGTCAAAGCTAATTTCCTTAAGAGTGAGTTTTTTTCTTAAAGAAATTAGCTTTGACTTATGTTCCTATTTTTTTTGCAATTTTTATTTTTATGGGAACCAGGTTTGTCAATTTAATTATTGCAATGATTTTGTATTAACATTATTTTATTTATCTTCCTCTCTCCTTGTCCCTCTCCCCTTCGTAGCAATTTAATTCTCATTTCTCTCCTAATCTCCCTCTTTAGACTATCGCTTTATCCGTTAATCGTTTCAACCTTTTTGGCTCTGATCTTGACTCATTCTTGCATCTCGGTTTGACCTTGCTACCTGTTATAACTAAATCTTAATGTGAATTTACCCGTCCCTCTCCTACTTCCTCATTTGGGATTTCTTGTCTCAGAGGCGGTCCTTTATCTCTTACTAGCTTATATATACCCTTATTATATTATTTTCTCTTGTAGTTATCCTTGAGAATGAACTGAATAAAGTTCAAAAGTACTTGGAAGCACCTTTTCATTTTTCCTGCGGGACATTGCATTCATTGTGAACCTCACGTGCTACTTTGTGAGTTATTCATTTCATAATATATATATATATATATATATATATATATATATATATATATATATATATATATATATATATATATATATAGTAGTAAATTGCACAGTAGATATTCCGTCATAATTTTTCTCTTCTATCTGTCAATAATTTCCCTCAAAACTTACCATAAAACATTAAATTAGATTAATTCATTTTAATTCACTTTATACTCTAATCCCAATTTTATAGGGTCAAATATACATTCCAAACTCATATGGCGAGTAATTTCGAAAGGAAAATTCCATATTACTGCATCAGGAAATTTGATCCCAATTCCACTCATGGGTCTCTAAATTTTAGGAATAAGCAAAGCTCCTAGCACTAATTTACAAAAATGCACTAGCTCTTCTTTAAGAAGTTGAATCATAATAGCTATTTCAATATTTAGTTACTTTAGACATAGTTTTTAATACTATTACATCAACTATAAAATCCCTTTAATTAATAACAATACGAAATATAAACTAAAAAAATATATATAAACATCATATTGGCTTATAGTGACTAGAAATTTATATACCGTGTTTACAATACTAGTATTTTCCGTTATATTTGTACATAATTCTTCAAATCAAGCGGAATAATAACAATACCAAAAATATTAAATAAACTCAACCTATTTTATCTTGTTTTATTATAATGCCGTATAAAATATTTATTTAATTATAGGTAAAACATGTTCTTCCAAATTCCACTCGAAAAACGAACCTTCTTCGCTATTATATTCCCTCCTGCCTCACCTGCACCTCTCCCAAGCCCTCCCAAATCTGCACTTGACAGAATGTAGGTCTTTTATTGGTAAAATAGCTCGGAATTAAATTGTGAACTCCATTTCTTCTACATGAGTTCATTAGATGTACTTTTTTGCAGGAATATGGCGGCAAAAAGCCAACTTGCTCTGTCTGTAATGGCATTTTCTTAGTTTTCCCCTTCGTCGGAGATAGAAGAAGCTGCCAAGCTGCGAAATGAAAAAAGAGATCTGGAAGTTAAAATTATGTCGCTCGAACAGGAAATGAAGGTGTTGCGATTTGATGTGCAGTCCTTGACGAGGCAGCTCAACACTCAGGTATGGGAGGGTCCATCTGGAGATGACCAGGTGGACGACCAGTGACCCTCAGCCTTGGTTGATTCTGATACTCAGGTAACAGAAGGTGCTAACTAGATGAACAACGACCTTTCTACCACGGATAATCCAGCTCCTCGAGATAGCCTGCCTGGCCGGTTTTCTGGAACCAGGGATGATGGCTTCGTTAGGGCTCGAGAAGGAGCCCCCAAATTCGGCCTCGGCAGAGACTGCCGATAATCGTGACTAACAAATTTTCCGTTTTGGGTACCAAGCGAGACGATGAATCCGAAGTTCGACTTGTAGGGGATTCTATTATTTGACGCCTACTTGAGGAATTCTGCGGCAGAAAACCAACCAAATGGAGGATGTACTCTTATCCTGGAGGAATAGTTGAGGATCTTGTTTGTCGTCGTATAGCTCTATATATCATACGTACATATATTATATTTGATTTTAGAGTGCGCGGGGTTTCCTTTTAAATGGTTTGGGTAGGCCGAGGTCCGTTTACAAGGTCAGATCCTCGTAAGGGAGTGCTAGTCCAATAGATGGTACTTTAAACTTGGTATTGGCTGAGAGTTCCAAATCTTACTTAGTTATAGGCTTTCGTTATTAGGCTATTATGAGCTCGAGGGTGGGAAAGTAAAAGGAGTCGGCAAAAATAGACTTTAATAAATATTACTAATTAAAGTAAATATGATACAATAATACACAGTTAATTAAGACACATAGTTACACAAATGATAATGGGGAACGGTAGACGGCAATTATAAATTTGGGGAAGCTAAAGTATTCGTTACGATACCTTGTACACAAATGGAGGGGTTGGGGAAGATGATGGTCGTTTCCGGTGAAGCGGTGAGATGATGGTTGGGTCACTTCGACGGGGTCCAAGGTCAACTTACTTGCAGTGAAATGTTCTTTTGAGATGACGGGGGGTGGGTAGGGGGCACAGTCTTCGAGAAAGAAGGTTGGGAATTCTTCCGGTGTAAATTCCTTTGAAGAAAGCGTAAGGTGTGTTTCTCCGAGACGTCAACTGTTTGTTTGGTCGGATATGCGTAATCAAGGGGATATTACGCTAAGATGAATCTTCACTGAAGCCTTTTGGGTTAAGGCTTGGTTCTTGTTTGGAGATGGCGTCGATGAGCGGAGTCGGACGGGTATTCTTACGGGGAGAAGAGTTCTTAACTAACTCTAGGGTGTGGATATTTGTTTTATCCAAGAAGGGATGCTTGGTTTTGTCCGACAACGTTTCCTTGCCTTCGGCGTATGACAACCCGAATCGAGGAGGAGTAAGAGGGTCTGCACTCGTGAGCGTCTTTCGCACCAATCTGCTTATTCCTCGTTACGCGGGTAGATATGGACACCAGGAGTGAGGGAGCTTACCCCATAGAAGAGGGGGTGGACTATCACACATCGTTTGAGTCATGGCGAACGCAGCCCGGGTGGCGATTGTCTCAACCGTTCCCAGCGTGGCTGAAAGGGGGAAAGGGCAGACTTATGGTCTTGTTCAAATACTTGCCTTGATAAGGGCTACATTCCACGAACCCGCTCCTATACTTTCTCACGCTTTTGAGCTTCGAAAATTGTTTGTAAGCTATACGAGGCCCATCACGTGGAGGCAATGCTTAAAAGCGACGTTATTTCTTCCCTCACATTGTTGATTCAATGGAAGATCTTACAAGTGGAAATACGCAAGACAAGGCTTATATAATACATATCGGTACTAATACTGTTGTTTTACAAGGTCGGAGGAACTTCTTGCAAGGTACCATCTACTGATGAGGAAGCTCAAAGAAATGAGTGGGAGCGTGGTGTTTGCAGGTATCCATCCGAAAATAGGTGCGACAAGTGTTTTCTATGGCAGAACATCCTATACTAACAACTCCCTTAAAGTTCTTTGCCAGGAAGAAGGAGTATACTTCATCGAATTGTGGGATAATTTCTACGAACAAATGGAGCTATTCTGGCGAGACGGCCTTCATCTAAACGGGGTGGGCGCGGCAAGGCTGGGCGGAGACATTTAGAAGAGACTATATCGGCAAATTGCAACTACCACGGTATAAGCTAATCAATAAAGACCATACGCATAAACGAGTTAGGTGAGTACAACTGCACACCAAATATCATATAAGAAAAACTGAAATTAAAACTGAACCTCCCAAAGAAATTGAGATAATAGTCGCCGAAATAAAATCGAATAGTTTTCCAATAAAATTTAACTTTGTAGTGTATAGACCCTTACCACAACAGATTAAACTTGACACTGAATTATATAATATTATTGGAACTAACATTAAAAAATAATTGCACTTTATTAATTGGGGAGTGAAATTGTAAAAAATATTAACTATGAAACGTTTGATGCGGACGGGAAGGGGCAGAGATTATTCGAGTTTATGGAAGAAAACTATTTAACACAATTAGTCAATGAACAAACCCGAGTGGAAAATATCCTTGACGTAATTCTGACTAACAACATAAATATTATCTCGGGTATTAGTATTGGGGAAGGTATAGGTTCCAGCGATCACAAATCAATAGAATTCGATATTAATATAAATCTTAACAAGGAAAATAATGATATTGAAGTGCCAAATTTTAAACATGCAGACTTTAATGGCTTCAACCGCAAGTTTAAAGAGATCAAGTGGGATCCATCGTTAAGAAATGCTAATCAGTGCTGATTCTTTTTCGCCGAACATTTTAGAGAATTAGATGAGCAATTCATTCCGCGAACAAACAAACGAAACACCTTAAGTAAACCAAAATGGTGGATTCATGATATCGAAGTCAAATTGAAAAATAGGATCTGTGCACACAAGCGTCAAAAGCGGTAACACATCCGAAGAAAATAATCAAATTTACTTAACCCGCCGAAGGGAATACCAGAGAGGAATACGAAGCGCTAAAAGAAAACAGGCAATTCAACTTCCCAAAGAAAGTAAACATAACCGTAAGAAGTTTTTCGATTATATATCCAATAAAAACCCGATAAAGGAAACAATCGGACCTATCAAAAATGACAATAACGAATTAGTTTCGGATACAACAAAGGTGCCAATATAGTAAATAACTTTTTTGCATCGGTATTTATAAACGTAGACGAACATAATATACTACGGACGAACAACGTGATAAACTTTAATGAACAAAACCTTTTACCGATATCGAATTCTTCGAAGCAGAAATAGATTTTTATATCAGTAAGGTAAATTTAGTAAATCTCCAGGTCCTGATTTAATCTATCCGTCACATTTAAAAGAAATTAGAAACGTGTTAGTGGGACCGCTAACTAATTGTTTTAACAAATGTTTAGAAGAAGGTGTCGTGTAATTAGATTTTAAGCTAGCAAATATAACTCCTATTTTTAAGAAGGGAAAAAGAGAACTTCCGTCCAATTATCGACCCATAAGTTTAACATTCATCGTAGGTAAATTAATGGAATCCCTCATTCGGGATACAGTGATCGATCATTTGGAAGCGCATAGTCTCATAAATGGTAGTCAACACGGTTTTAGACAGAAACGTTCATGTTTAACTAATCTTTTAGAATTTTACGACAGCATGATTAAAAGCTATGACGAAAGTAGATCTTTGTAAATAGTTTACTCAGACTTCGCTAAGACATTCGACACCGTTTCTCATGGGCGATTACTAATTAACTTTTTGCTCATGAAATTAGGGGAAACTTCCTACAATGGATAGAGTCGTGGCTAAGTAATCGTAAGCAGAGAGTAGTTTTAAACGGTAAATTTTCGGAGTGGATAAATGTAACTAGTGGCGTGCACCAGGAGTCTGTGTTGGGACTATTGTTGTTCTTTATTTATATAAATGACATGGACACCGGGTAAGGTAGATCGTTGTTCCATCACCATCTCTGGTCGTGGTAAAAGCGAATTTAATTAAGAAGACTTGAAAACACACCAGACAGACAATCTTCTTTTTCCCCATGTGTCCGGAAGTCCTCTACACACGGGCAGACGGAGGCTCCCCACAGGAAGAGGGGCTCACTACCCGGAGGGGCCACATGAGGTCGGCCCTCCAGGACTGCAAAAGAGTTCCCCTTTGCACTATATGGGGGAGGAGGGTGGGGGACTTAACCTTCTCGAACGGCCGTGATCCAAACCATATACCACAGCAGCAACGTAGTCCTCATCCGGTTTATCGACACGCCTACAGGATTTGCAACCATCTGCCACACCATGGGAGATTTGGATCGTCTCGTCTCTGGCGAGTCGAAGGTCCACCTGCAGAAGATCGGGCTCGAGGCTAGTATTCCGCAAAAAATACTAGTTCAGAGAACGGTTATCCTACGTCGTCTTGACCCTCTCTTCACGGAGAACACATGCAAAGAAATCAATGAGGAACTGACCAAAAAAACACCCATGGGCCAAAATAACCAAAGTGGAAAATTTCAGAAAAACGAATAGTATCGTGAAGATCATTTTCACCAACATTGAGATGGCGAAGAAGGCAAAACAGGATGGACTGCTTGGGTTTTACCTAAGGGTATCACCCGAACAAATCGAAACCGAAGACTTTATATCTGTCGACTGTTGCTACAGGTGCTACGTAGTCGAAAAACACCAAACTAGAGGCTGCTCGGCAACCGAAGTGGCCTGTTCTAGCTGTGCCAAATTTGGGCACGGCTTGAAGGAATGCAGAGAACCCAAACAAAAATCTGTTAACTGTGGAGGGGACCACAGAGCCTTAGCCATGAAGTGTTCCATTCGCAAGGAACCCATTCGAGCCAAGCGGGAAAATCAAACAAGAAAAAGAAGCTAAAACCGGAATTAGCTACGCGGAAGCAGCGGCCCCGAAAAATGGAAGAATCAGTACCTCGAAGCTGGTGATGCCAAGTGAGGGAAAAGAAATAATGGCTATAGTCATGTTCGCTTTTTTGGCAAACTTGGCCAATATTAGCTCTTTCTCCGAACAACTAAACCTTCTCTTGGAGAAGAACGGGACAAATAAAATGGTTTGGTTCCCCGAAAACCCGCGCTCGGCAGAATTACTAAGCATTCCGTTTGTCGACATGTTTCAGGAGGAACAACAACAATCAAATGTCGAAGAAAAGCAAAGCCCAGCGGAAGACCCCTCCCCCCCCCCAAAAAAAAAAATCATAAAGAAACTTTGGAAGGAGCGAAGAAAAAGACAACGAGCAAGTGACCACGGATGAAGAGGAAGAACAGGAAACCAACTACGTGGAGGTCCTCTTCACCAACAAGAAAGAGGTACTCGAAAGAGGGTACTGCTTCGACAGTGAGGACGTGGACCTCAAGTTATTTGCTTCACCCCTGTGCCCGCCCACAAAGGACGATTTGGAACTACTTCTTCATGAGACCGCTGAAGGGGGCTACAAATGGACCTATGAGGGACCCTTTTCACCCGAGGAAGTGTCAGCGCTGCTTTTAAAAGGTACGATGTACGTACCAGAATCATGTGTATACACAGCGAACATGTCTACCTACGAAAGTATAAAAAGTGGTCAGAAGACATCCAAAATCAAATATTAAAGCGTAAAAGTGATAAAAATCGATATGAATTTAAGTAAATAAAAGTTCCAAGTGAATAAAATAAAAATAACGAACACAAAAATGATATAATATATGTGACGAATTAAAAAATCTAATCATCAATGTGAGTATAACAAATAACCAAAATTGAATGTGAAATATTTAACGACTAGAGAATATAAGAAACATAATTTAAATAAATTTATAGAATGTATTGAAAAAACTAGTGTATGTTAACAATTTGAGAAATATAATGTGATTCAGATTGGCAATGATAGCTGGACTAACTAGCGTAAAAAATGTTACAGCCACAGAACAAGACCTTAATGTTTTAAATACCAAATAACCGTTAAAAGAATTGTATAAATATTAAAATTACTAATAGTAAAGTAATTAAAATTTTATAATTAAGGAACAACGATATATCATAATATTTTGTCGAATAATTGTATGTAAATATAGACCTTAAAAGAATAAATTTTCTTTTTCTTTCTTTATGTGTAAAAATGTAAGCATAATGTTAGATTGCACAATGTTAACTAATTGATTTCCACGTCTCGGGAACCTTTATGTTCATACTTGTACTAACAACTTTCTCTTCTCTACTAAATTCTACTTTCCCCACTATTCACTATTTATTTTACACGTATGTAATATCTCTAAAGCAATTCATCTCTTAATAAACCGTTGAGTGTTCGTTGACTTGGTAAATTATCCAAATCTCCGGACGACACAAAAATTGGGTGGAAAATTTTAATGAGAACGATAGCAAATTACTTAAGTCGGATCTAGATAAAATCTTCGAATGGTCTAATAAATGGAACAATTTAGAAAAGTGCAGAGTTTTACCCATAGGTCGAAATAACCAATTTTTAACTATGAAATGGGTAGTAAAAATCTTATCTCCGTGCACGAATAAAAAGATTCAGGGGTGTTGGTTTCAAAGGATCTTAAGTGTGACGAAGCGTGTAAGAAGACGAACCAAATGTGTGGATTTATTGCGAGAAATTTGAAACCCCCTATGTTGCTTTACATTCTCTTTCGAATTATATAATTGCCAAGGTCGTCCCAAGGTAAGTCCGGGAATTATTGAAACTTTTGAAGATCGTAAGGTCATAAATCAGAATAAGTTAGAGCACGCGACTTTTGGTCAGCAGACCTTGTTTAAGTATGACCAAGGTATCACACGCGTAACAACGGTTTTAACCTGAAAGGACGACGGAGGTGCCAAACGAACATAGCTAAAAAACAATCACCTTTAAAATCATCGATAAATGGAATGCACTCCCCGCGGAGGTAGTAAATGCTAGTAGTGTAAATAGTTTTAAAAACAAAATTGATAGTTATTTTACGAATAATGATATTGTTTAAATACGGAGCCCTGTTATGGAGTAAATGTCGCGTGAGTGAGCATCGTGGCGACAATGTCCAAAGGACGACTTCTAGCATACCACTATAGAATGGGACTGGCCTTTGATTGGACTAAGTAGTCCTTGCTGGCTCCGGGGAGCTATGTAACCTTGTACATTTTTAGTACAAAATAATCTTATAACCAAATAACCTTTTATTCCAATATGGCTTTAAAACTAGCTATTTAGTACGATATGATTTTACAACCCTGTATCCTTGAGCCTCATATGAGGATACACCCCATAGCTTTTGATTCTAATATGATGCCATATATCCATATATTTTGAGGTCAGTATGGCGACTTAACAAGAGGATTCCCGCGTAGATATTTTGTTAATCCTTTATCCTATTCCTTTTTGAATAATGAAATTATAACTCACAATTCATCGCCTGTTTAATGCCAATTCGGTAACAGCTAAATAGAGAGGAATTAAATAAGTTTCACTAACATGCGTCTCTTCACCATTTTTAAAACGTTCAAACACGTGTTAAATTTTCATTACAATTAATTCTCTTAAATAATAGTTTGCGACAAATGTCAGGATTGCTCTAGGAAACAAGCTGAATACTAAAGTCAGTATTAATTCAGAAAACGAAATGAAAAACTACAGTTACTATTAATTTAAAAAACACTAAAAGTTAAAGACAACATAAATTTTAATAATATTAAACACTGAAGATAGCATTAAATTAAACATAAGATTAAAACTAAAATGCGTTAATTTAAAACCAAAGCTTAAAAACTAATGGCAGCATTAATGTAAAAGCCGAAATTAAAAACCAACGTCAATATTAATATAAAAAAACAAAAACTGAAGCAAACATCAATTTAAAACACGATATTACAAACTGAAGTCAACATTAATTTAAAACACGAGGTTAAAATAACAAAGAGTTTAGTAGTAGTTCCATTCAGATAAGATTGATCAAATCATGTCCGAAGTCAATGACTGCTGTCCACATTTCAAAATAGAACAAACAGGGGGGCAAAGATCTGTTTTTCCATTGGGTTCATTCGTGAGTACCGAAAGTATCGTGGTAGAAACCTTGCGCCTCACATCGTGCAAGTCAGTATGAATACAACCCATATAACTCCACCATACCTCAAGAAATTCGGTTCCAAACTCCATTTGGCCCTTCTGTACAAACTCTTTTCGACATCTTAACAATATACCCTGTCAACACAAGGATTTTAATTCTTGCCTCAGGTTCCTCTCTGTAGAATTGAGTAAGTTCGGGAGATTTCCGCGATATTTCAAATTATATTCCCACAAGCAGTCTACTCATTTTATGAACCTTCCATACATTTTCAATTCTGCTAACTACACCCTATTCCATAATAACCTTGCCCCTTTAAAATCTCGCAGAGACCCCGTTGGTTTGTTCTCTTATTTTTATTCAGACGAATCATGGGGAGAAACCATACATTCAATTAGAACTGAATCCACTTGACAAGGTTTTCTGTCGATTTCATAATTGGGTTCATCAATCATTCATGGCTAATTACCACTTGATCCTCCAAATACGCTGTCGTATATGACAAATGTAAAATCTGGTCTAACGACAGATCATGAAATTGGTTTCGGATTTGTGGATCGAAATTTGCAATCAAATTTGACCAAATAGATTAGAATACTTCATTCTATGTTCCCATTTAAAGTAATTTAAAATTTTCCCTTTTCTCTCGGAAAATTAGCGGAAGAATGTTAAATTTGATCGAATTCTAAGTTTTTCTATTTAGTGTTTGAGGAAAATCTCCAGAACTCTTTAAATATTTATGGAGCCTCCAATCAGGGATTTCTCTGTTATTATTATTGAGAATGAGCTGGAGAGAACCACTGATTCTTATCAGACCCCGGTTCCTCTAAGTTTTAAAACAATGACCCCTTCTTTTCTTGGAATTTCTGCTTTCATTGTTTGTTCAACAATGCCTCTGCCTCTATTGCAGACGACGGAAATCCTCTTCTCTCAAATTTGTTCCTAAGTCAAAGCACGATCTGCCTACGAATTCCTTTCCGTCGACACCTTTTATAAACAATTTAATTGCAGAAATCGCCCGTGGTCCAATTTAATACTCCACCGTTCCTTGGATATCAAATCCTGCAGTTATCGTACAGTGAAAAATATTTTATCGTTACATTCACTTATTAAAAAATGAAAATGGAAGTTGATGAAAACCCAAGACGTGCTCGGTGGAATACGAAGGAAGTGTATTCAGTGGCCGGAAAAAAAAGAATTAAAGAGTAATAATAGTAGAATTGGATTAAAACTACCATCCACTATTACACCTTAGATCCATATAACGCACCGATAAAAGGTGAATTTCGAGTTATTTAGACCGAAGACGGAGATACAAGCACTAAGGAACAGAATCTCCTTTATGTGACCAAGTAAAAGAAAATAAACGGAAGGAAATTTTAATGGTTCTAATGGATGGCGAAAATGTTTTTACCATGTGTCGTCCATTATCGCTTTCCTCTACAAATTTTTCATCTAAGAAGCTCGTAAATTTGTCCGAGATTAGCAGCAGCTCCGTCCAAAAAATCAATGTCTGGGTACCATAGCAACGCTTATTGCTCTATGAAATCGGTGATTAAAGGCCACTCTCAAAGTTTTCACGGCTGTGCGGAACCTAAGAATAGTCCACAGTAAATTATATCCTTAAATCATCATCGATATATGTTGACATACGCAAATAAAATAGGATTGATTTTTATTAGTTTATTTTTAGGTAAAAACAAGTATATATCCCAGCAGGGACATCACCGCTAGAAATAGTGTGAAAGCAAAATTATAAACAAGCTGGGGAAGTAAAGAGAATAGAAAATGTGTGTAAGATCCATAGATAGAGTAGCCTAAAGTGTGGGCTATTTGGCGTTGTGATAGTAGGAGGGGACCTGCATAATCCTTGCACAGAATCAAGGAAACCACATACATGTCTGCTACTGAAATGAGTCTTTTATTAAGTTCAATATGACGTTACAACCATTGTTTTAATTCAATATATCATTATGGCCGCTAGCTTTGAGTCCAATCATTTTAGTTCTATAACCTCAATCCCAGTTTTTTTCCTCCTTTATTCGATATTGTTCATAAAAGCTTTGAACAATGTTCCTTAACAGTCACTCTCCATCGGGTTAAGAAATTTCGGTATAGTCGACTCTCGTTCCGTCACTTTATTTCGAAGAAGGGTTTTTCTACATCTGAGTCTCAGCTGAGATATTCTTTTTTATCATTCAGCCTTTTTTTTTAGTTCTTCTTTTACCCCTGACTGCCTTATCCCGTAACGGATCATCTGTGCTACCTGATTAGGCGCCGTTTATTTTTATCCGTCGATGAATTAATTTGTCTCATTCGGATCACGGCGATTAAGCGATCGCTTCACACCTTCGTTTCGTCCGTCGTCATGACAGATGGATGGATAAACGCCGAGGAGATGAGATGCGAACAGATGGTGGGATGAACGAATAAGGGTGGAAGGGATATGGAATGAACAGGAAAGAGGTAAAACATTGAGAAATGAACAGATTACGCGTTAAGGAGTAAGAGATGAATAGATAAGCAGTGAACAGATGAGAGGGTTGGACAAGTAAAGGATGAAGAGATGAGTCGAATGGCGGAGAGGTAAACAAATGTGAGATGATAAGCTTATAATAAAAGAGAGAAAAACTGATAATTGGTGAATGAATATGCGGTAAACAGATATCTGATGAACAAATTAAGGATGGTCAGGTAGAAGATGAGCAAATATGATGGTGGTGAACAGATGATGGATGGACAAATTAACAGTGTAAACAGATTATAGAGGATCTAGCGTGACAGGAACATCTGTGCGGTGATGAACCTAGGAGTGGATAGTCAATCGATGAAAAAATGAAAAACTCTCAATCTGTGAACAGATGAAAGATGAATAGTCAATCGGTGAACAGATAATAGGTGAACAAATTAACGATAAACAGATTGAAGATGACCTAGAGTGAGAAGAACAGATAGGGGATGAAAAGAATAGGAGTGAACAGTCAAGGGATGAATATATAAAAAAACTAAATATGAGAACCGATGAGAGAAGAACAGTCAATAGGCGAACAGAGTGAAGATGACATGAGAGGACATGACACAAAAAAAGTTATGGGGGAACAACCTAGGAGTGAACAATGAATCCGGGAACATATTAGAGAAGAACAGTTAACCAGTGAACATATGATAGATGAAAAAAATACTGGTAAACAGATTAAAGATGACCAAGTGTGAGATAAGCAGAGAAGAAGTAAACAGACGAAGGGCGATGAGTCAAGCAGAGATATAGAAAAACTCCCAATCATGGAACAGATCAGAGATGAACAGTCACTCGGTGAACACATGATAAATGGATAAGTTAGGGGTGAACAAATTAAAAATAACCTTTCATGGGATGAACAGTTAGGGAGTTAACATGCTAGGGGTGAACATTCACTCGATGAACAAGTGAGCAGTCAATATGTGAACATGTTAGATGAGCATAATGGTGAGGCGATCTAGGGTAACTTAGGATCAGATGAACAGATAAGCGGTGATCAGTCAATCTGTGAACACATGTTAAATGAAAATATTCGTGGTGAACAGATTAAGTGTGAAATTGGTGAGATGAACAGATAGGCGGTGAACAGTCAGTAGTAAACATTCACGCTGGGAATAAATTAATAACCTCTCAATCGAGGAACAGATGAGTGGTGAATAGTCCTTTAGTGAACATATGAAATATTAAAAAAATAGCGGTAAACAGATTAAAAGAGACCTACATGCGAGATGAACAGATATTCGTTTATGAACAATGAATGGACAATCAAGTGGGGAACAGTTAAAAAAAACCTAATGCGGGTAACAATTAAGTGATGAAAAGTTAATTGGTGAAGAGAATATAGAGAACAAATTAGAGCTGAACACATTAAAGATGAGATAAGCAGTGTACAGGCTAAATGTTAACAACAATACAGAAAATAATAAAAAATCTCAAGCATAGAAGAGATGGCAGATGAACAGTCAATCTAACAATTTGAACATTCACTACCTCTTTTAAGTTTCGGGTAACATTCGAAAGTTGACGTCATGTCAGTTCAAATTTTAAATGGGGCTCCAAATTCATCAACACCTTGTAAATTAGTGTCGTAAACATAAATTAACAAAAACTTAAAAATCATCATTTTTATAATGGGATATGAAGTTTATTGTGTAGGGAAAGTCTTTTCACTGATACTCAAATGTGTCAAGCTGTCGTGTGTCTTGCCTAACCTTATCTATTTTTTGCTAGTCAATAAACGCGCTATCTTCATTAGTTGTGACACCTGACTCCATTTTTGGTAGTAAAATCGAGCTGAAATCACCACTTTAACTTGGCTAATTAGTCTCTTGTCATATTTCACCGGTCTTACTATAAAATTACTTCCTGCCACGTCATCCCTTTTAGTCATTATCTCATTTTACTACAAACTGTCTCTAATATTACAATTACTTCAGAACAATCGAGTTATTTCCTCAATAATGATGAGCATAAAAATTTCATTAGCATCACATCTATCCTACATAATGTGGGATGGTGCCCGTCAATGCTACATAAAATATTCTTTCATATTCTATGTTCGCTCAGAAACACCTTCCACGCACAATTGCCTCCACAATATAATCCATTCTTCTTTTTGTTAATTCCCTTTCTCCTAAACACTTTCTCACATACATGGTGATCCGTAAGTCTTGTTACCCCCTGTAAATATTTTTGTTTAATTTTCTATTTCAGATGGCTGACACGAGCTCCTACAGCTTGGAGTAGAGGCAGATTGCAAGTCTATGGGCACATCATCATGTGCATTCTGGTGGCAAGAGCATGGATCATGTGCAACATGACTTTACTGCAATATTCGGCAGCCTTGTCTCTCCGAAGAGGACGATACTGCGTTGGAAACATAAACTGTTTCTAACTCGGTGATACACTTGCAATCTGCCTCTACTCCAAACTGTAGCAGCTTGTGTCAGCCACCTGAAATAGAAAATTCAAACAATATTTACAGGGAGTAACAAGACTTTTGGACCACCCTGTACATAACTATTGTAGCTACCATTCAACAAAAATATACTCATTAAGATGAAGTCAAGACAAGAATAACAATTAACCAAAGTGGGCATCTTACAAACCATAGATGGAATTTAGGGAAAGACATGATTAAAACAGCGTTCACAGGAGTTTTATACTCGAACCTCCTGGAACAAGTTCGTACAAAAGGGGACTGATACTCAAAAGAACGGACTTGAATCACGTGCCGAGGGAAGATAAGAGTTTGTATATTAAGTGGCAAGTTTAGGCGCTGGTCTATATGCTTTTTGTGCATAGGTTTGTATTGTCTAACGTGAACCAATGCCAATGTGTTTTTTGGCAATGAAGTTGGGTTTATTTAGGGAGCGATTAATTAAAACAAATGATAATTATCATTAAGCGATTATTGCTTCGAAGTCATTTGGGGATATTTATAGTACTGAATAAACGCAGTCTTCTGAGTTTTTTTTATGGCGATGAAAATTCATTTGTTTAATTTATTTAAGGCTATGTTTAGGCTAGGCACCACACATATGGACCTTCTACCGCTAAAGCTTATTTTTGTTTTTTCTTGAAAAAATGTTATTTTTCAGACAAACTTTGCATACAATCATTCATTAATATAGCAGCAACAACCAACGAGCACATTGACACTAAAACTTTTGAAAAGCGTTTCATGAAGTGAGTTGTTAGAGGAAGGTTTAGGTCAGGGGTGCGGAACATTCCCTGCATTGAAGGCCGCATTAGCTGAAAGGTGGATTCATTAAATTTAAATTGGATAAACTGCAAGTTGGACATTATTTTGTATATAACGAACTACTATAACTATGTATAAGCTTAAAAATAAAAAAAAGATCAATTCCAAACTTAACTAGCCTTTTATTGGCTTTGTTACAAGTATTTTTTGTAGGAAGACAATGAAATAATTAGATCTGTAAAATTTAAATTCGCTCAGAATGCCTCAACTCTCCTGGCGGGGGCAGGGGATCTGAGTATGAAGAAGACGAGGATATCTTACGCTGAAATAAGAGAAAAAAAATAAGCACTCTATCAGGTGGGGATGACCCTTCTTCTCCATAGAGGAACGGTGGCGATCCTTAAATGTAAACGTGTGGTTTGTTTTTTCATGGTAATATCAGTTTTAGTTACTGAATTTCACTGAATAACCCTTCGAATAGAAGAATCAGGGAAAAGAATATATAAAAAGAGTGTAAATACATTGTTGATAGGAGAGATATTCCCCACTTTGTTTCGGTTATTGTACCTACCTATATAAGCAGACACTCAGCCATATAAGTTCAACATAACAAACTCATAACAAATTCAACATGCAAAGAAGATTGAGAGTCTGCGATCACATATTTACAAACTAAAGAAAAATTCGAGATGTTTTCTGCTCATTCGGAGGGAAAGGGAAATAGGAACTCATTATTTGCGTTAAACCTGTTGCTTTGGAATTTAGATTTTATGTTTTTCCCTCCATGTGTTCCCGTTTCTGCCAAAAGTCGAGATAAAGGATGCATCCTGTGGCTGTTAATTGCATGGAACCTCAGTCGCCAAACTAAACGGCCAGAGATGGCGCTTCCTTCGCGCGGGATCACAGCTGAGAAAATTCAAATTCGGCAGAGAGGCGCGTAAAGGCGAGCTCGGAAATGAAGTGCATCACTTTTTAAACAGAAATTTAATGGTATGATTTTAGTATCGATCTGCACTTTTTTACGATGTTTTTATTTCTCATTAGGGACCTACTGATTAACGTGGAATACGAAACACGGATATCTACATAAAGCGTACGGCAGCCGCCGAGGAAGTCGACCCGAATCTAGGACTCCATATGTATATTTGGGGTCGGGGGGGGGAGGTGGAGTAGGGGGTACTTAGACCTACAGGCTGTGAATCTGTTCTGGGTGCAGTTCATTGAAGTGAAGAGTAAATGACTCGTGCCTCCTGCCTGAGGAGAAAGATGGCGGGCTTGTATAGCGTTCACACAGTTTTAAAGGTGCAAGAGCGATAAAAGCAGTTTTATTTAACGCCATTTTAAAGTCTTTTCGTTCAGTTTTAAAGCTGTTTGGAGGGAATTGGTTCAAAAATAGTAAATACACGAGCTGCCGAACGCTGCTTTGAGGCTTTTAACGAAATCCCTCCTTTGATAAAACAATGAAACGTTGGATGTGTGAGGCTTGTCCAAATTACGCCTCCCATTACTCTTTCTTTTCTCACACATTTACACACAAGTGTATGATATATATATATATATATATATATATATATATATATATATATATATATATATATATATATATATATATATATATATATATATATACACTCTTGTTAGAAAAATTCGATTGTTTCGTACAAGAAAAACCCTATATTTATTTTACCAAAAACCTTGATTTCTACGTGTTATTACGACCAAAGGCCCTTAAAACTATTTCCATAAATGAGCTAACATTGAAGAGTTATAAAAATAGTAAAAGACAAGTAGTCATTTACATCCGCTCATGAAAAAATGCACTATATTAATTTATTTAAGAATTATTGTGGCCCGAACAAAATTCATATTGACAGCACTTTTGACAAGATTTTTTATCCTTTCTTGTTTATATGTATATCTATAATTTACCCATTGTTCTTGAGCACAAATGTTTAATTAATTATAATGACACACATTTAACGGGAGGCACATATAAGCTTTGTTTTTAGAAGTTATTAATAATTTTAGTACCATTATGAAAAACTAGATGGAAGAGAAAAGTGTGTTGAGCCTTAAAAAATAGTTTAAGGAGAACCCGTTTAATTATGTTTTGATTGACCATTGTTAAATGCATTTTATAAACTTGGGAATGAGGTAACATATATTTACACTAAGACTAAGCATTAAAAAAAGTGCTAAAATATAAAATGAGACATTAACTTTATAATTTAACCAATGACAATCCGAATCTAGGCATCATATATCTCCTAGGCATTTATCACCATTATTTATCACATCAATATGAACTCGTTTAGATAGATCCCAATAATCTTCCATATAAATTTCAGTTCTCATAAAAAAAAAAAAATATAAAAATTGAAATAATTCCACGGCACCTTTTGTGAGTTGCCAAACAAGGCTTGGATTGCGCTCTTCCGTTGATTTCGAATGGCTTGATGCAGCAGCACGGCGTCCCTTTGTCTTTTCTCTTCTGTATCGGAGCGGGAAGAAGACAGGGATAAATTACGTTTAAAAAGTAGGAAAAATAACCCGTCTACGGACATTCCTGACTTTGCAAGCTCACTAGGTTGGGAATGTTGCTCGCTCCTAGTACCTTCGAAACAACCTTTTCCCATGGACACCCTGTCTTGTAAACACGTGAAACTGAAATATATAACAACAATCAAACACAAATTATTAGGAGGAATGGCGTTTCGTTTTGTTTTGCTTTTACTTGGAAATTTAATGCGCAATAGTAACGAGGAGTTACGCAGAAAGTTAGTAGGTATAGATCAATAGAGTAGTGATGGCAGACGAACATAAAAACAGTGGAAGATATAGCCGCAAACCCTTCTTTGTGTATTAGGTCGGAAGGACGCACAAATGAGGTATAGGATTCAGACAACGGCGTAATGAAAGAAATTCAAAGGCTCGTCTTGTGCTCAGCCTAGATCATTTCTCGGCACCGATGACTCAGTGAAATTTTATGCCGCTTTGTATCGTATTCCGTATTCTAGTTCTTCTTAATGGGTGGATATTTTTTAAGGAGTTTAAATCTCTTTGATCTAATTCGGCTCTATAAAGCTATGGATCAGAATGGGAAGGGGGAAGGGTGAAACAAGAGATAAATAGGAAATTAACAGCAGTAGAAATTAGTAGAAATTCAAGAGAAAGGTTGTAATACTTTATTGCTCAATATTATTTTGCTTTCTTTATGATCCATTTGGCATACAATTCCTCGTACGGAATCATAAAGTTAATTGCGAATAATTACAATGATAAAAATAAATGATATTGCTCATATTGATCCGGAATTTGCGAATCTACCTTTTTATTAATTATACCCATTCATTTCATCCTAAATTAACATTCTATCACCTTTTTTACTCTTGTTAAAGGGATTTAATGCCATCTTTCGCCCTCTTAAGTTCTACTTAGCACTTAGAAAGAGGCGAGAACAATTAAGAAAAGGAATAGATAAAAACAAAAGACTTGTGTTATTGTGGCTTATACTTACTTTCCTCTTGCTATGGTTAGGTTAAGTTGTTATTGTGAGTCAATACTAACTAACCTAACCACGAAAGTTGTTGTTGAAGGGGTTTGGAATATGCATTGAATTCATTGAGAGCAAATTCTTACACGTACTCAAAGCTGTTCTAAGCGAAGATCCGACCCCTCTTACAGTCGAAGGTACAAATAATTTAGACAAGAAAGGACGTAATAAATTTTGTCGAACATACTATTCTTTCTAATATTGGCATAACCAAAATTAAAATAGGCTTTGAATTAATGAATTTTTAATTTCCATTTTTTTGAGGCATGTAAAACTTATTAAATTTGTCCAACAATTAAAGAAAAAATTGTCCAAATTAACGCAAAATGACAAAGGTGAGTCAGTTTCTTAGAGCTTAGAACATTTTATTTTAAAATGTGATTGAAAGGGTAAAAAACACTCAATGACTTTGTTTAGAATCTTTAAACAAAAATATTGTAATAATATACCAAGCATGAGTTTCTTTTGGTTAATTTGGGAATTATGTCCACCCTCGAATTTTCTGATTTCTTTGTTATAAAATATCTTTTTGGAAAAAATACACAAATGCTATATAGTGTAAATCTATATAGAATTTTTGTATTGTATATATACTCCATATAGCTTCTTCACTACTTATTGTGGCCAAATTTCTAATTATGATGTTATGACGAAAAATAGATTGGCCGCCATCTTGGGAGACATATTGTGAATTGCAATCACATTATCGCAATTGCGATAAGAACAGATGCGAGATTTATAAAACTAATTTAATTGGATGAAACATATCTGGCAATTAGCGTAATGACCACCACGAGGAACCTAACAATAATGCGGGGTACCAACCTCCAAGGAAAAATTTTTTGCCCTTAGATAATTTCATGTAAGTCTTTGGAAGAGTGGATCAAGCAATTTTTATGGGAGATCTAAACACACGCAGCGGGGCATCGGGCTACACTAACAACTTGAACAGGGCAGACGAAAATCTGGATCTACTCTTGGAAAGGAACATAGTCGCAAGGATTGGGCCCGAATTTCCAACTAATTATGGAACAAACAGAACATAACATAGTGTTTGCGTCACCGGACCTACAATATAATTATCTAGTAGAAAAGGGACTCCCATCGACCAGAGATTATGAGATAATCGTCCTAATATTATCGCTGGACCCAATCCAAGTAGGCTGTCCTCCCAGAAAAAAATTACAAGAAGGTTCACTGGGCCGCTTATGCGGAGGCGCTGGATGGACACTAACATGTAGACAGACCTCCCTGAAGCAAGATTGAAAAAAATCAACCAAGAATTCGATAATCTAATCGAAGCCCTTGTAAGGGCGGACGAGAAATACGTCCCTAGAACAACATCAAGAATCCTTCCGCATCTGCTAAGGACAGCCCGGATTGCAGCCCTTGAAAAACAATACGTCGAGTTAAGAGAGGTTATTGAGCTAACTGGCCCACACAGAGGAGAAAGGGCCCGACTTCGAAGGATCAATGAAGAACTAATGACCGCAACGTCAATTGAAAGAAATGCCAGATGGGATCAATTTGTGGAGGCAGTCAACTCTGAGCTCAACTCGACAATATTCTGGATCAAGATAAAAATGGCAAGAGGAAAAACAAGTCCAAGAACCAAGGTTGAAATCAAATATAATTTTGTTACTAAAGAACCCAAGGAGATCGAATCTGCCTTCCGGGAACACTAGAAGGGGGTGTTTTACATCTCACCAGACGAAAATGAAGATTTTGACAAGGATCACGAACTAAGGATTGTCGAAGAAATAGAACAGCATCGTCTAGAGATCGTTCGCAACAAGTGCGCATCCCCTACAACGTTAGAGAAACAGGGAATTGTACCCGTGACCCTGGAAGAGTTCAAGAACACTCTCTTTAAAACAAAAGAGAAGGCGTCCGTTGAGTCCGCGATTACCAGGGAAAATCTAGTCCGTCCACCAGACTCCTTCCATGAAAGAACAAATAGTTCAGTTATTTAACGCCATAATCAGCGCAGGATATTTCCCTGACGCACTAAAGAAGGGAAAAATCATATTCCTACCGAAGCCTGGGGTGCTTCCCGATAGACCGGGCACTTTTAGACCCATAACCCTTTTGGAGACGCTGGCAAAACTGCTGGAAAGGGCTATGAGCAGTAGACTTACGAAACATCTAGAAGAAAGGTCATTGATTCCGCAACATCAACATGGATTCCGTACAAACAGGAGCACAGAAACAGCTTTGACAATACTGGTGGAGACAATCGCAAAGGCAAAGTACGATAAGCAATATATCGACATATTATTAGGGGACGTCCAAAAGGCCTTTGATAAGGTCTGGAGGATTGACCTCAAACTCAAAATTAGGAGGTTGGGACTACCCCAAGCTCTCACAAAATGCCTTTGCTATTACGTCACAGACAGAGAAGGTTACATCTCAGTAAAAAGTTACGATAGACCGACCTTAGAGATTCCACAGGGTGTCCCACAAGGGGGCTGCATCAGTCCCACTTTGTCTAGCATATATAATATGGACAAACCGCAACTAGTCTACGAAACCACACGTTACTTCCAATTTGCGGATGAAATTAAAATTGTGGCAAACAGCGTCTATAGACACGCTCGGACCATGGCGAGAACTACGACAGCGGAGATTGAAAACATAAATAATTAGGAACGTAAATGGAAAATCCGCACAAACGCGGATAATTTTCAATAATTCCGATAGGCAAGCGAAAGACTTCCAATGTTGAAGTGGAGGGTAACAGATATCATTATGAATATGAAGGAAGGGTGCTTGGACTCAAAATCACCCAGCGCAGGTACGCTTAGCACGTAGAAGAGCGAATAAACATGGCGAAGGCAATTCTTCCTAAACTCTTCCAACTCAGAGGCCTAAATAAGAAAAACAAAATTAAGAATTATAACGCTCTCTGTAAAGCAACTCTGATTTGCCCGGCAATTCCACTCAATAGAGTTCTTAAGACTAATGCAATAAAACTCCAGAGAGTTCAGAACTCTGCCGTATACATAATTACGGAGACGAGGAGGAGAGAACAAAGGAGATTACAAGACATACATTAGGAACTCGAACTCCAAGCTACTAATATATCCCTACACAAAAAGGGCATGTAATATGGGATAATCTGAATGACATCTTAGATGAAGAAGACTTAAGATCTATGGAAATCTCGCAAATACATAGGATTTACAACAGAGGCCACTTTAGGAGTGGCAACCCCGACCCGAGAAGGGTACCGGCACCTGTCTACACATATAACTGAGGTTGCTTTGAAATGCTAAGAAGATGAAAAGTTACATCTGCACTGAAAAGTAAAAGCAAACGAAGTACAAACGAAGAACAAAGGCGGCGTGATAGCCTCTAAACAATAGCGAAAGAAGATTGAAAAATAAGTCGAAGAAAGAAGAAACCAAGAGATAGCTGCTCACCCAGTAACTACAATCAACTCACCCTTTTTTTCCTTTCTTACTTTACTCTACAATCTCTATTCGCTCAACTTCCACTATACACTTAACTTTTCTTACTTTTTCAAGACTCGAGACATTATAGTGTATTGTAGATGTCATTTTGAAGTGGAATCTTGGTCTGAATGAAAATATGATACGGAAATTTCATATTAATCAATTTTAAAGAAAATATGATTGATTTAAATATCATTCTGAGGGAGAGGCTTATATGTCTGAAGTCAAGCAACACGGTATAAAAACTAGAGGCCTAACGACATTTCGAATTAGGAATATTACGAGTTTATTTAAAAATTGTGGGGGTATGAGGGCGAAGCCCCACATTTCGAATTTACCTTAAAAATAATATATAATACAATATGATGCGATTGCAATAGCCTACCAAACCTCCCTCCCACTTTTTCGAAATTTGCTGAAGAAAAGAAACATTGTCTACATTAAAAAAAAACCTTAGCCTACAGAAAACCCTACACTGATAGACATATTTGCTATCACATATTTTACCAAACAACAATGAACAGGCTACAAGGAAGACGAGAAAATGATCAAAACCATTATCCCCCTTAACGTTTCCCCAGTCAACCCCAGCCACAAAATAAACTTGGTCATATGTTACAAGAACAGAAAAACACGAGGTCTCATCCTGAAGAACAGTTGTCTCTCCGCGACGGACCACCTCCGAGAGGTGGAGGTGGTCCGTTGCAATGTCGGTGACTGCGTTCACCGCAACTCTAAGTACATACTGATGACTTCCACAACCTTTTCGCGCAGGGTAACAATACACCTTCAGGATGGGGCTATTAAACTCCACGTTACAACGCATAATACATCAATCACAAGAGAAATGCTAGTTCAGAACACCTCCATATCTTCCGTGATTTTGACCACCGAAGATTCCGAATGGTCGAGATGGTATAATCTCTCAACGTAGACCTTTAATTAACATACAACTTCAGCCTGAAAATATCCTCCCAACGAGTCGCCGCCAGAATCTGCAACGCCTGCGAATGAAACCAGAACTCATCTAAAAGTTTTAAAAATTTGTATCCTTTTGTATATTCTAAAAAAAAATACAAAACTCTTAACGTTTTGTTTTCGAAAATAAGAATCGAGTCTTAAATTCTACGTTAAATTCTACATAAGAAATTAGCCTTACACTTTTGAGTTAGCTGATTGGTCGGTTATCTCACGATTATGTTCAAAATATTTCCTATATTTACCGTTACCGCTGTGCCAAGGTGAAGGATGTAGGACATAAGCTATTCTCCATGATAATATCCCCAGAGAAGATTCTTCTTCACTGCTAACTTGCTTCTCTTGCTACATGGTCGAAAAACACCCTACTAGTGCCTGCTAAGACAAGGAGAACGCTATGATCTGCTCAGAGTACGTACAAACCGGCCATGACTGGATGCACTGAGTTAACGACACGAAAATGTGCATTAACTGTGCGTGTCCTCACTGCACCTTGAGCATGTAGTGCCCAGTCAGGAAGGAACAAATAAGAACAAAGAAAGTAGTGACTGACAGGCTGAACATCTCGTTGTAGTCATCCCTATGACCACAGCGAAACTCTTGAGGCGTCTTTCAATGTCCTTTGGACAACTCTTATAGGAGTTAGCTACTAACCATCCCACTGAATTCTCTGGCGAATTATTTTCATGATGGTACATTGCACAACACGACCCTGATTTAACGGAGTACAGTGTACCCCTGATCAAGACAACAGGCAGGATTAAACATCTAAAATGTAGATGTTTTATATCTGCCCATTTCCAGCTTAAATAAAATTAGTGTTTCAGATTCCAGGAAAGATGATTATAGTGAACAGAAGTGAAAAAATGTAATTTTTGTCTCGATAGGAATGTTCTTTGGTTGGATGAGGTCAATGGATCTCTTGGTGATTAATAAGTATTTAAAGGCAGCACATCGTCACTATAACCACTAACTGGTTCACGTTTTTGTTCTTCAACTCTTTTAGTGCACTGATAATAAAAATAGAGGAATACCCGTGAGACAAAATCATTAAAACGGTCTATAGGATTAAATTCTCAAAATGGCTACAAAGGAGACTACAGGATTTAAGTAAAATCACATACACACATATTCAGCTATAGCAATGTAATTTTAAAACGCTGGAGACCGAAGTATATCTTTGAATACGACTCCTAATTTTAAAGGATCAACATTGAAAAGCACAAAAAAATGATGGAGAGGCCATCATCAAATTCGGGAAACGGACCGTTGAAAAGCGCCATCAAGTTAAGCGAATATTCGCTTATGGCCTTCCGATATTTTTGGAAGCATTCCAATAAAACATCATAACATATGTAGAATTTCAAATCGTGAAACCTTTTGACCAAAACCGCTTACCATATACAATCAGGTCTATTCATCTATAGAGGAAGAAAAAAAGGATCTTAGAGATGAAAATAAATAAAGGAAATAAGTAGTAATGAGAAAGATCAAAGAGGAAGAGTATTTTTTACTATCCTGAGATATTCCATTGTTTTGGCGGAAGTATCGATTTACAATGTAGACACCCAGGATGACTGTTTAAAGATAATGAAATCCAATATATAAATAAAACATTATTTCCCACTGGCAGTGCAATCTTAAGGAGAAATATTACACCAAACTACAGTACTGCAATGCTGAAAAAAAAATCTAAAAGAGAAATATAGTGAAGTAAAGCGGCTCGGTTGGTCCGTAGAATCGCCATATCTCGATATTACAACAGATTACCAGATATCACGGTCCACTTGAAGCATAATGCAAGGAAAAAAATGAGAGGAGATGACAAAAGAAGTCAGAGAGGTTTAGTTAAAAAATGACTCAAACTTCATCTGTCCAAGACCTCTAGAAATCCATATTTTGACTACGACCATTAGTAAACAATTAGGTGCTCATTTCTATTGAAATATTGATTCTAATTCCTCTCACACCTCTTTCAAAGTGAGTACTGGACTCTACTTAAAAGATATAGTAGCTAGTGCCCTAAATAAGCCACCATAAGTTGACTTTATTATTTTAATCAATAGGAGTGTTTTACTTAAGAAAGATTAATGCCATCTTTCATCTTTTGTTGGGACTTTGCAATCGTGGAAAAGATTAAAAATAGGTGCAACAATATGAAAAAGAGCACCAGTTTCTCATAGGGCACTGTGCTAGAGAGTTAGATACCCACTTCCAAGCTTAAGTTGTAACAAAGACATCACCTCTTTTACTCCCCTCAATGCGTAGTAAATATGGATGTATTTACCAATGTTGTAAAAATTCGAGAACTCTCATGATTGTTGCACGTTTCGTGCCAATTTTCTCTCTTTTAAATTAATCACTTCCGATTAATAAAATATAAAAGATATCCACAATTTTCATTGCTCCGTTTTTCTTAATGTATTTGAAAGTTAGGTTTCTAAAAATTATTTCTACAATAAAAATATCAGTTGATTAAAAACATATTTTTTGTTCCGTTCTTTTATTTTAGAATTGATGATTTGAAATTAATTTCGTTTAAACCTTTTGAAAAAATCTTTTTAGTCTTTTGCAATTCAATTAATGATGTGTTTTTTTAAAAATAATCTGCCATGACCCATTTAGATTGGTCTAATGGATAGAGCCCATTTTGTTGTGAAGGAAGATAAATACTCCAAGCGCGCCCGGTGCAGAATGAATGGGGCGAGATGATTTTTATATATATTTATTAAATCTGAAGATAGATTTCAATATTACTTTTAAACTTTTGAAAAGATTCATTAATCTATTAAACTGTATACACTAAATTATATTACACAATACAAAATAATATTAATTTAAAATTTTGAAAGAATTTTTTTCTCTATAACTTCCACTAAAATCTAATTCCATTATTTTTCTCTACATAAAGCGATTATCTCATTAGCATTTTCTCTAGTCTATTATTTTTTCTACAGAGAATGCATAACCCCTAAATACTCTTTAATTCACCTCTTTAAAATTACCGGTAATTCCATTTATTTTTATGCTTTTAAACGATGAAGTACAATAAAATACCACTAACTCATTCTGGTACAATATTTTGATAAAAATTATAAAGAATAGTTGATTAAAAAGAGAACTATTGGATCCATCCTAACCCCTAAAAATAGCTTAAAGGATGAAGGATGTCTTTCCAACTTTGAAAAATATATCTCTTGCTCTTTAGCGCTCATGAATCCGTCGCCTACGCTGACAGGCGAATCCCGGTGGATCGTTTTTCCAAATAAAATATTGAGAAAAACGAAACGGGTTTTCTGAAAAGAATATAAAATAAACTCAAAACATAAGAGAGGGAGAGGGAAGTGAGGTTGAGAGGGAGGGAGAGGAAAGGCAAGTGAGAAGAGATAGATAAGAGAAAGAAGAGAGGGAGTGGGAGAAAGAAGAGAGAAGATAAACGGAAAGAGAGAGGAAAGGGTATTGAGGAAAGAGAGATAAGGTAGAGGGGAGAGGGACATAACAGAGAGAGAGGAAATAGAGAAGAGAGAGAACAGAGAGAAAAGAGAGAGAAAAAAAGAGAGCTTGTTTCAAGATGACTGCGAATTTTGTCGCATGCGTTCCTTACTGCGCCCCCGGGAAGTCTTCGAACACCTTTGATCTTGGCCACCAGCTCGTTTTGATATTCCAGGCATAAGGGTTGTCGTTTTTTCAACCGAGCCCCACACTATTTAACCCATGAAATTAAAATACGACGATATAGGTAGCAAGAAAGTTGCGCTATGAAGTCGTATAAATTCTTCGACAACCACTTCTTTTGTAAGTATGGCCTTCCAGCAGCAACTCTCTCCAGCTAGGGTTTAACCATAGTTTTCAACACCTCCACATATCTATCTAAATTGGGCCTAAGATCCTGGTTAAAGCTGAGGTGCAACATGACGTCACCTTAACTAGAGCCACACCCAAAGACCATCATATTTGGGAGCAACTTGGTTTTCATGATACATGAAACTCGCATTGTTGAAGGCAAACCACCATTTGCTCTGGATGTTGTGCAACGTCCTGAGAGAGGTTCTTTTCGTCTTATAAGAATCAGATTATTTCGATCGTTCCCTGCATAAAAGGATGCTTCAGCCTATTCAGGAGCTAATTTGCCTTGGTCAAGCTGTTTTTCTTGCCCTTGGTTGTCATAATTTCTACCCTTGCACCTGAAGTACGAGTGGTTGCGAAGGTCTTCATTTAAGGCCAGCTTCACAGTGACGACTTCAACGACCATCTCTCTCGCTAAAGCCTGAATTCCCTTACACGGGGCTCGGTTGAGAAATGGGACAATCGTTGTGCATGAAACATCAAGAAAATTATGAAATTTATGATCAAGGAGATGACCCTGAGATGATCCCTAGAAAAGCCAGAGCTCTAAGGTTGGAGTCATTGGCGCGGCGATGTGTTTTTTTTCGTGGCTTATCTCTGAGTCATCTCCTATAAGATCTCTGCTCTTCTGTTTATGTATAAATTTGAACACATTACCTAGATCAGGCAGCGTAAGTCTGAACGTCCTAGATGCTTGCTAGTTTGTACATCAACCACAACTGGCCGATAGTTTTCGCTTGTACAAAGAAGAGATGTGTTCACTTTGCAGATTAAACATATACCATCCTGCAAACATATTTTAATTGGACGGTGGTCTTTGAGGATGCGAACAGAATATCTATTTGAGGAAAAATCTGTTGTCACTGCTGTTGCTAACGCTAGCTCAGCCGCTAGACCCTGGTCTAGATAACTAGAGGTCTGAGGTTCAAGTCCTTGTCGGGGCAATGTTTTTTTCTGTGTAAAATTTCACACGCATATAAATATATATATATATATATATATATATATATATATATATATATATATATATATATATATATATATATATATATATATATATATATATATATAAATACAGGGAGTGGACAAAAAAATTGAAACACGTGTTAAATTGAATAAATATTTATTTAATGCGGAGTTGGTCCTCCTTTAGCTTTCTGAACAGCGTCGATGCGTCTTAGAAAGCTCTGCATTGCCTAACCCACCACTTGTTTCTGTTGTGACTGTTGATTACCTCTTAGTCCTAAATATCTTCGCTCTAATGATAATCTTCAAAATGTTTGGGTTTGGGGTTTTGGGGCGGGGGAGGGTGTCACCAACCATATTCCATTCATATACATGGCGTTGTTTTGTGTATATCGTTTTAGGGATGCATATGTCTGTTATTAGTTGCCTATCGTTCTTTTTCTTGTTTTTTTTCTGTCTTGTTTTTGTGTTTTTCCATTGGTGGGTACTATGTGATGGGGGTTCTCTTCGTATCTTTGTACCCTATATAAGGTTGTCTTCTCCATTTTCATACTATTCCTTGAAAATGAACTTGCAAATATAGTTCGAAAGTGCTTGAATTCATCTTTTCATATGTGAAAGATAAAGGTAGACTACAATATTTGAATCAAAATTTTATTTATAACTATCAAACTAGTTTCGGCAAGATGCCATTTTTAATTAATAATGAAGAAACTAAGCAAGGAGCACAGTATATATAAGGTAAGACACATCCTAAACAAAATAAAACAGCAGCAAACAATCTGAAAAAATGAATCTGGCGTGAATAACAAGCTAAACAAAATGAAATGGAATCGGGAACAATCTGGAGAATTGCTAATCCCCGAGACGCATTGCGTTTGGGGGCTTATAGATACGATTGACGACTCTATTCGTTATATATTTGTTAAATTTGTATTGCACTTCATATAAATTAAAATTATCAACTTTGTTGATGATAATAGATTCCGCAATTTCCCTCTCAATATAATTGTTTGATTTATAAATGATTTTTGCATGGTTAACTATGAAATGACCCTCCTTTCTAGGATACATTCTCAACCTCTTATCTGGTGCCGATATGTAGACGACATCCTGTCGGCATGGCCCATAGACGCCAGATTCCCTCGAGTTTTTTTTTGTTTTTTCCAGATTGTTTGCTGCTGTTTCATTTTGTTTAGGATGTACCTTATCTTATATATACTGTGCTACTTGCCTAGCGTCTTCATTATTAATTAAAAATGGCATCTTGCCAAAACTAGTTCGATAGTTAAAAAAAAAATCTTGATTCAAATATGGTGGTTTACCATTATTTTTCACTGATATACATTACGGTAATGTGATATCTTCCATTCCATTATATATATATTGTTTGCGTGCCGGTATTGACCTCTGGTGCGCACATTACTTTCTCTTTGGCTACCTATGGTATAACAAGGATTTTCCAAAACCACCACCACAAAATTAATTTTAATTAGGCCTCCATCCCTTGACTGACCACCTTTGATGTTTGCTAACTTTACCCACTTAGAAATCGTTGCAGCCATTCAATTAGGCCGTTTTCGAGGAAGGAACTCAACATTTCCCTGACCAACGAAGGCATTCTCGCTCGGCATTATAGATTTTCCCATTTTTCCAAATAAGTTGTTCGACCTGATGGAGGGCATTTAACCTTTCTCCCAAATATAATAATGTAAATTGGAGAAATGTTATACTTGAAATTGGCTCAATAGACTCCATAAATAGGTTTAAAGCCACTTAGAATATTATTAGAATATAATAGAGTGGACCTTTTAGCCTCGAACTCTCCTAATATAAATATGTTTATCTATGATTTAACCGGTTTAATGTAAATGTGGTTTGAAACGCCGTAGATATTTAAGCCATAACCCCCCACTCCCTACCCATTCATTTTCATCATTTCCATTCCCTGCATGTCTCCTATGTCCTTATTCTCTCTTTCCACCGTTGAAAATTTAATTGTTCGTTCAAATAACTTCCAAGTTCTGTAGGATTTGTTAATTTTCTACTTGAGAATTGCTAATTTCATTTATTTTTTGGGGTGCTTACGGATATAAAATTCTTTATGATATCAACTCTCTTCCCGGTGATAATTTTGCCTTCGAAGAACAGTTCTTGATAATTTTCGTTAAATTTCTTCCATATGATGCTGGAAGGAGGCAAGAATATTAGGACGAAGGAAAGCACTGTCTACTGAGTGATATTATCACGTTTTCTATATCAAGATCAAAATAGAAGTGGATTTTATGATTTAATTGAGGTGAAATTTAAGATAAAATGGGCACTATAGAAGAAGCATTTAATGAACCATATTGATGTTTATTATTTTTTAAATTGTTCTGAATATTAGTGGCACTGAAAAGTAATGTATTTTTAAACAAAGAGTTTGAAGTTATAAATAGGTTGTAAGTCTAGGTTCAGATAACAGTCTGAGTGATGCTTTCTTTAGCTGAAAACTTTACAATATGCTGTCAATGAATTGGATAGTCGTCATTTCATGATTTACGAGTTTCGTAAAGGCAACAATGCAACGCGTGTAATGTATCTTGATGGAGGGAGTGTTCGCAAATGACAAACGCGGTTTATTTAGTTTACAAACGTTGGTTTTGTTCACCACTTGGCCTTGATTAGAACAACCAATTGTTCTCGATAACGACGCAAAGAAAGCAACGGTTGAAGAGGATCCCCGTCAAAGTAATCGAGACTTATGCCAAAATTCTACTAAACTATGGACTACCCTAAAGGGTCATCTTTAAAAAAAGTTGCAAAGTGTACTGAGAGAGGAAGTGCATGTCCAATGAACCCTCCACCAAGATTAAAGCTGTGCGTTCAACATCCTGCTAACCGAGAATTAAAATCAACTTTTATTAAACTCCTTCACCGGTGATGAGAAATAAAAGTCTCTGTAAACAATCAATGTAAGAAGCATCGGCTATCCCCGAATGAAACTCCATTTACAACTCTCAAACCATAGTTACGCCCAAATCAGGTTTTGCTATACATTGGGTGGAAATTCACATATATTGTTTGTTCACTTTGAGTTATTTGAACAAGGGAAAACCATCATTGCCCAACTTTAATGTCAACAGCTTAGAGCGTTTGAATCAAGTTTTGTTTAAAACGACATCCAGCTCTAATAAAAAAAGGGTAATCCTGCAACATGATAATGTAAAGCTACATTTAGCGAGGATAATCCAAGAAAAATCGATAAGTTTTACCTCGGGCAACCTACTCAAACAAATTAGCACCATCAGATATTCATTTATTCAGGTCACTTTAACACTTAATTATAGAGAACACATACAGAAGCAAGGGAGATGTCGAGACAGCGCTCAAATGTTTTTACTTTATTAAAGAACTTGATTTTCTTTGCCAATACCATCAGTAAACTCGTTTCACGATGGGTAAATATCATTTCAAATGATAGAAATTATCTCTAATTAAAAGTTAGATTTCAGATAGTTTTGTTTTGATTAAAAATCCTTACGTAAATGCCACATTACTTTTCGGTACGCTAATATTATCTATAATTCTTCATTTGGAAGAATGAGAACTGTAGAGTAAGTTTAGTTTTACATCGATCTTTTATTAAATTTTATTGTTTAGTAATTTTCCAGTAAATCTTGATCAATTACAATTATTTCACTGTTAGTGTGGTTTTAAAGAGCAATGTGAATGATCTTTTGTCCTTTGTGTTAACCACCAAATCGATCACCGAACGAGTTGGGGAGGATTTAATTCAACAAAAGCTCTATTTCAACAGCATTGATGCCTCCCCAAGGTTGGAGAATCTTTGATTATATTATTTCCTTGTACAAACCTGTTCTCTTCTTTTGTCTAGACATCTTGACTCTACTTGTTGCTACTCCCTCTTTAAGCAGCTCAAAGACCCACAGGGTATATCACGTGTAAGACGGGCAACTATACTATGGCTGATAGTACCCTCCCATCCCCTTGCTGTTTGACCTCCATGCCCCACTGCCTGAAGGTGGGTCTTAAGTTGTATGTCTTCCACACAGTTTCACTCACTTCGTTTACGTTATTTTCTTTCCAGATCTATATTTACCAACTTTCTGCGTGATAGGCCCTTGTTTGTTTTATGTTTTAAATTTAAGAAGAAAATAAGATCTAAAGTTAGAGTGATTTGCTGAGCCTTCATAATTAAAACAAATTATTATAAGCAACTGTTGCCATTCAAAAAATTAAAGGTACTTTCAAAAACTAATTTAAAGAACATTAAAGGACTCTCCCAAACAGTATCGGACATTTGATATTAAGACTTTAATTCTGAAACTTAAAAAGAGCAGGAAATTTTTCTCTAGCGTTGATTGTACTGGAAAATGAAATCTGGAATGGCCTCTCTGAAATCCACTATTTTTATAACGATTAATTTTCCCCGTTTTTTCTTCAAATAGAGTTTCCACTAGAACAGAAATGGCCAAACCTACATTGTGAGGCCTTTTTTAAAATAGTGGATCATGTACATATGCCCATCGACACGCACACACACACAAATATGCGATTTATGCAACACGCTTTTAAAACGATTTAGGAAAAAATTGGTAAAGTTTACGAAAAAAATAAATATGGTCATTTTGTGGCCCTACATAAGCAATTGCACACCACATAATTTGGCGTCATGCATTATATAATAACTCGACACAATAAAAGAAAACCTAAACTAAATTGAATCAATAACAAATAAAAAACAAGCAAATTCAACTAAATTGGAATAAATATTTGATGAATCCAATTAATACAAATTGCGCATCGTTGGTCTTGATTGAGAAACAGCGATTAAATGGAAACCTAACTATGGCCTCTGAGAGCAGAATTATTAATTTATTATGTCCGAATTGAAACGTGTCTCCATTTCAAGTGTTTTATGGGATCGACGACGGAATTTACACAGTTAATTCTTTTGTTTTCTTGGAAGGAAATCGTATTGATTCACGCCCATTCTTAACATATTCAACATTCCGATTTGTTGCAGATTATTGATCTTTATGATCTAATGTAGTTACTTTTATTCCAATCGCTTTATGATGCGAGAATTATAATATTAATGATAATAAGGATTTTTGTAACGAATAAGGGAAAGTTAGAGAGAAGAGGAGGGTCTTGAAGTCACCAAGGAAGGGCGAGGAAAATATAAGAGAGAATGGTTATTTCACATTCTCGGCGATGGGTTTAAAAGAGCGGAAATGCAGATGTTTTCACTCTACAAAAAAAAAACATGAAATGGATAGTGTGGGGTGGAAAGATTCGGGGTAAAATGTGTATGGCAATGATTTTGAGAGAAGAATGACTATGATGATAAGTTCATGGATTAGGTATGAATGTGTGAGCTTGGGGATTATGTGGGTAAAGTTGAGATTTGTAAGGGTGAAAATGTATGTGGTTGTGGAGTATGGAACGTGTAATGATAGAAGTAAGGATAGCAAAGAGAAGTTATGGAATGAATTGGGACACGTAATGAATGGAATAGTAGTATGTGTTCGTTATTGTTGTACAATTTATGAGAGGATGTATAAATGATAGATGAGAAAGTGGATAGCTGGAGTTTTAGGACACTTGAAAAAAATAAAAAAGGAAAGAGTGTGGTAGGTTTCCAGTGTGAAAACCGTGTGTGGCAAGCACATTCTTTCAGCATAAAGAAGTGCATAAATACGCATGATTTGAGGGAAAACGGAGAAAATTGTAAGATCACACTTGATTGCCTTCTGGTCATTAATAATAAACTGCGGGATGTATTTGATGTAAAAAGTGTGAAAGATGATTATGATGCTAACCTAGCCAATCGCATGATTGTGGTTTGTAAGGTTAATGGTATTTTTATTTGGATGAGAAAGACGTAAGATTGCAATGAAGTGAAAATCAAAAGTAAAAGCCTATTAAATGATGAAAAGAGTATGTGAGAATGATTGATAGTAAGAAATAAGTATGTGTAAACATTGGGATAGAACATGCGCAAATAAAGTTAAACAACTGATAGTAAGTAATGTACTTGAACTGGAAAGAGAATGGCGATGTGCAACGTGTAATGAAGAGCATAAGGGAGGTGACAATGTCAGTGAGATGAAGATGAATTTGTAAAGGGAGGCAAAAAGAAAAGTGTGATTGACCCGAGTAATTAAGCAACAAATGAAGCATTTGGATGGAAGGTGAATAATGATCCGGGTGGGAACAAGAAGTTAGTTGTTGTGGATGGAAGTGAGAAAGATGAGAAATCAAAAGATGGATAATTTGTGATCATGGATAGAAATGGCAGGGTACTTAGGAGCAATAATGAGTTCAAAGGTCATCAAATGTGGGTATGGAATATGATGCCTATTTGTAAACTAGGTATTGTTTCAAAGTATAAAAGCAATGAGTATGAAAAAGATTCTTAGGGCTGTGAGAGATTGAAAAATGGGAAAACAGCTAGATTACATAGATCAATCATATAGTGGCCGAGATGGAATAGGTATGGTGATTATGTTGTAATGTATTTGAAAGTGGAAGAATGCCTGTGTATTGGAATGAAGCTGTGGTAATCCGTTGTATAGGGGTAAATAAATAAAGGCGAATGCCAGAACTATTACGAAATAAATTTGCTAGATGTTGTAGGCTGGGTGAACGAAAAGGTTAACATAGGGTGTGTAAAAGAGATAACTAAGGGAATGTTTGCAGGGCTAGATTTAGATTTCATGAGGCCCTAAGCCATTTGAGATAATATGGCTCTTTATATGTCCAGAAGCCTAAGTCGGTGACAAATTGTCGCTGTCTTTTGTTTTTAATATGTTATACGGTAGTTTTTGGACCTAATAGATATCTAAAGCTATTTGCACTTGACAAAATATGTATTTTATCAAGGTAATAGTTGAACTGGAATACAATTAATAAGTATATTAATAGTGAAATAATAATTAACCTCTAACTTAAAATTATTTTTTATTCATAACAAACTCAATAATGCAAACACTTTAATAAAAAAAAAGTATTTTAGAAACACAATTTACAGAGGCTTATAATCTAGTCCCTAGAAACTTGCTATAAGGACTAATTATACAGGATGACCCCCCAAAAAATTGGCCCCAAATTTCGATAAGCCTCATTTCTTAATTTTCTGCAAGGATTGAATGAAACTTTCGTCATATCTAGTTTATTATGTTTAAAAACATCATATCAAAACATGAGAGTCTTGACTTTTCTTATTTATTCTAGAGCATGTGTTCGAAATTACCTCCATTTAGCTATGCGCATTTCTTAAGGCGCAGCACAAAGTTGTCCATGACGTCCTTACAAACCGACCGACTAATGGCTCTGATCTCCTCCCTGATGGCTTCCTTGAGTTTCGTAATCGTCTTGGGTCTCCCTGTGTACACTCTTTATTTAAGGTAGCCCCAGTAAAAGAAATCTGGAGAGCTAAGGTCTGAGCTGTGAGGTGCCCACTCAAAATCTGCCATGAGACTGATCACACGGCCACCAAAGTTCTCTTTCAGCCAACCTCGGAACAGGTTTGAGGTGTGAAAGCTTGCTACATCTTACTGTAACCAGAACTTTCGACAAGGCGATGGGAACATAGTCTACAACTCCCTGTTGAAGGTTTTAAGGACCTCAACATACCGCTCGTTGGTGACTGTCACTGTCGCGCCAGATTCCTCTAAGAAGAATGGTCCGATGATCCCTCTGGCTGAGATTGCAGTCCATACCGTGCACTTAGGGGAGTGTAGGGGCTTGGTGGCTATCTCATTTAGTCTGGAGGTCCCCCAGAAGACATTTGTCTTCGAGTTTACCTTTCCTTAAAGATGGAAGTGAGCTTCATCTGAGGTCCAAAGGAGGTTAAGGAAAGTTGAGGTCTCCTGAATCTTCTTTAGTATCTTGACTGCCATAGCCTTTCTCTGCTCCTTGTCTAAGGCTGTAAGGATCTGTCTCGTCTGTATTCTGTATGGACAGGCCTTTACATCCATTACTAGCTCTCTCCTCCAAGTCTCACGGAAAATACCGAGGGACTGCCTTCGCTTGCGCACAGAGCATTTTGGACTCTGCTGAACTGACTCTCTCATGCTCTCGACCAGCTCAGCTGTACGCTTCCTGGAGCATCTTGAATGGCTTGGGCGGTTATCACTGGCTGCATTTAGGTTCTTCACTGTCACATACTTCTCGAAGTGGTCCATCAAGCCCTGGATCCTGCTCTTAGAGGGAGCTTTTTCACATTGGAACTGATGCACGAAAGTGTCCTGCACTTTCTTGACACAGTATATTCTTTGCTGGAGCTTCCATTGAGATCTCTTTGTGATCACAGGCGTTGCTTCTGCCATGTCCGGCAAAGTAAGGGTGATTAGTGATTGAATGAAAGATATATCACAAAAGGTGTGTGCAGGCCCATTTTGGGGGCATTACCCCGCTCCCTCCTCAGTAAGATTCGTGAACCTTCCTATTGATGGCAATTTTCCTAGGGTATTCATGCTCTTCATTATGAAATTCGGTCGAAGTAATTAATTTCAAATATTCACTGGTGTATTAATGCATCTACCCAATACCCATTAAATTATATAATTTTATCAAGCTTTATTTTATACTGTCTATACAAACAGATCACAAACATGATCTAAACTAAAATACTTTCTTTCTTGCCTTTGCCAGAGCAAAGTCACGGATGTTATCATCAAATGATAAACTGCGTAGTTTGTCACTTTCCATGCACATGAGAATAAGGGAACGAAATTTATCGTTAGTCATTGTTATTCTAAATTCATTTTTTATCCTCTTCAGCTGAGAAAAGGATCTCTCTTCAGAGCAATTTTCAATCATCTTACTAAGGAACATTCTCAAAATTGCTTCTACATTAGGAAATGTACACCCCGTTGTTTTTCTTGAATTTTGGGGGGGCCCCCAAAAATTTAGAAGCAAAATACTTCATTGGCAAAACTGTTGCACTATGTAGGTTTTTTTATCGTAAATTTTGGAGATGTACGCCCCTTTTTTTCTTTAAATTTTTTTGGGGGGCCCCAAGAAAGTGGAGGCCCTAAGCTATAGCTTGTTTAGCTTGTACGTAAATCCGGCACTGATTGATTGGGAATGAGCAAGGGAAGATTTATTGCAGGAAGGCAATGTGTGGATCAAGTATTTACATTGTAACAACGAGCTAAAAAGACAGTGGATAAGAGGTGCAAGGTTATGTTAGATTAATAGACCTAAAGAAAGTGTATAATCATGTAGATATGGCAGTATAAACGAACGTTTTATTCATGGTATACTGTAAGTTGGTGCGAAAATGGTTTCTGTTGTATTTAAGTTCTGCTTTCGGGAGAAAGATGGCTGGAGTGAGTGTTTTGGTGGTGAAGCGGGTGGGAAAGGTAAGTGTCTAATGTCGCAATAGCTCCTTACTATGTAAATGGATGGAATACTAAAAGAACAACAAATGAGAATGGAGGTAAGATGGATGAGATCTATGTGGAATAGTAAGAGTGGGTTTTATGTTAGCAGATGAAACTGACTTGGTATGAGGGGCGGAGAGGAAGAGGTATTTGTAAATATTGAGCGTCGAAATTGACAGTACGCGTGAGAAGGGCAGAGACAAATGGAGAATCATGAATGGAAGAGAGGCTACGGCACATAGTACTCCATCGCAAGAAAGGGGCAATTTGGCGTCAAATAATAATGGGTAGCATTGTTTTGGCAAAGCATAAAGGGGTGGGTAAGTTTGTATTAGTCGCGTGCACGCAACTCTATAAGTTATTAGGTCGGTCCGTAGGTCAGTCGGTTGAATGGTAACCATTTTACTTTTTAATAAGTTTTTTAAAAATAATATCGTAACTATTCGGCCGATTCTAACGAAATTTGAAACCCTTATAATTGCTAAGATGCTTCCAAGTTTAGACCGGGATTTATTTAGCAATAACATCGTAACTATTTGGCTAATTCTAATGAAATTTGAAACCTTTATGTTGTTTTACATTCTCTTTCGATTGATAAAAATTATCAAAGTCCTACAAAGGTTAGTCCGGGAATTATTAAAAAAAAACTATCTATGGGGTCGGATTTCCCCACTCGTTGAAAGTTTTGAAGGCCAAAAATCATAAATCAGAATAATTGAGAGCACGCGCTTAAGTCTGTTGAGCTTGTTTGCGTTGTTACCACACAAAACACTTTGTGGGAAAGTTAATGATAAAGATAAATGTTTAGAAAATTTATAATCAGGTTTATTATATTGAACATAGTCTTCCTCTTTTGCGAATGTGTGTTTAATATTTGGGTCATAAACACCTTTATAGATATTTAGGTTGTAAAATCTGTTGTAGTGGTTGTAAAAGAGATTGCATGTTAAGGTGCAACCATTCTTTTAACGCGGAACATATATACTTTCCATATATGCTATTTTCTCGTATAAAAATAAAAGCAAATGAATAAAAATTAATGTGTTTGTTATTTATGAATGCATTTTTATAGTCTCTTTTAATCATGCCTCTAAAAATATCGTAAGAAACTTTTAAAAATGGGTTCTTCCATTTATGTCTATGACTCGAAGTGGGGCTGTCGTCGGCTAAATAAAAAAACAAGGTCTGCTGACCAAAAAGTCACGTGCTCTCACTTATTCTAATTTATGACTTTACGACCTTCAAAATTTTCAATAATTCAAAGACTAACGTTAGGAGGACCTTGGAAGTTATATAATTCTAAATAAAATGTAAAACAATATAAGGGTTTCAAATTTCGTTTTTTAGTTTGATTTGAACGAGTGATGAAGGTTTCGAAACTTAACTGAAAATTTAGTAAGTTTTTTCTTTTTAGTTTGATTTGAACGAGTGATGAAAGTTTCGAAACTTAAATGAAAATTTAGTCCTTGCTATTTGTCAAGCAATGGAGAAATATGCAAGAATTCGGAAGGAAAATTAAAATTAAAATAAAAAACTTTTATTTTACTTCGATGTTTTATGTCTTTTTAAATTACTTCCATGAAGCTTTAAACATTCCCGACAATGAACTTGATACGACATTAGAAAAGACGTCCGTCTGATCAATTTTTGAGTGTTTCTCGCAAATCATTGAGGTTAAGTTTCGCATACTCCTATTTTTTGATTTGCTAAACATAAACAATATAAAATTTTAAATCCTCTTCTTTCTGACATTATAAATTAGTATAAAAAACATTTAAATTTTACAACTTAGAACATAGCTTATGTGTATTTCATTAATTTTCACTCGCTCTAACTCATCCTTTTCTTTACAAATTTCCTTCAAAAACATTTTAAAATAACCTTCTGGTTTGGGTCTATTTTTTATAAATAAAAAGAGTAATAATATCTTAATATCTGCTAGAAAATGACTTAAATACTGTATATTTTTATTTAACTTTTCTTTCAAGAGATAAAACTGCAGCATTCGGCAGTCTTTTATTGTCTACTCGAAACCAAGCGTTTGAAAATCGAAACTTTCAAAGGAGGATAGTGTCTCTTCTCGTGTTCTAAAAATATATCCCTAAGAAACATACTTCAAATCTACTGAAAAACAACTACAATCAACCCTAATCAATATTGGATGATTTTGCAGTCTTTTATTTTCCACTCGAAACCGTCAAAAACCCGGTGGTACCCTTTACAATTATCTTCTTCCCCTGCATTCTAAAAATACACCCATAAATTACCATTGCTTATGTTACAGACAAATTATCTCTTATTTATCCTTAATATTTGCTGTCAATTCTCGCATTTTGAAATCCGAGAAAGGCAAATGCAATTAACAACTCCGTTTTGTCCTCCCAGAAGATAGACCTCAATATTGACCCGTATCTAGACATACGTAGCTCAAACGCCGTTGCTAATTATAAACCAATGGGCCACTTACGAAGAGCTCCATCCAGGAAAGGAGAAAAAAAACAAAATCACTATCGATTTTGAGATATCCGGTGATTTTAAATTTACACAAGCATGAAGAGAAGGGGAGGGGGTGAGTGGAGTTGGTAGCTATTTCCAATCTCAGATCGGACTTCGATCAGCCGCACCGAAGACAATAGATGGAGAAAATCGTTAACCTTAAGTGTCAGAGAGAGGTCCGTGGCTCCCGGAGTTTTTTTTATAACCCGAAGGCCCACTATCGAATGTCGATCCAACACCCGTGCAAAAAAAAACCAACATAACCTATATTTAATTACAGTCCTAAACACACCGATGCGTCACATACGCCAATCATAGACTATAAACACACAGTTACTTATTTTCTGATTTCAGCGAATACTAAAATGTAGGAATTGAGGATCCTTGGGAAAGTAGATAACTGTTGACCTTGGTTTGTTTTTGTTTTTTTGAAGAACACAAAGAGAAACTCTTAATTCTCCAAAGTTTCGGGCTTCGTTTTACTCAAGAGATGAGTGAATGAAACCTTTAATAATTTGCGGTACTTTTAGTCTTAGATTTCATATTAAAATCTAAATTTATTCTAGTATTTTGGCAGGTTTTGTAAATAATATGAAGCACTGAATGAAAAATATAAAGTTATATAAGATAAAATAGACTTTTAAAAAGTTATCAATTTTTCAAGATTCAAACTTTTATGCAATCTAATATTGCAAACCTCTAGTATTATAATAATAAAAATCATTATTATTTAAGTTAAATTAAATATAAATAATCAAAATTTAGTTAATATATTTAGATTTTCGTTAACATGATATAATAGTGACTCTGGTTAGGTCTACCAAATCTTGCCATACCTCTTCGTATCATTGTAATTGTGTCCTAAGAGAAATATTTTAATGGTAGATACTCTTAGTATGTATCATCCCGTTATAAAGTCAGGAAAAGTCAATATTTCAACCCAACTCTGCAACGCAAGGATGCATCGACATGGCGAAGTTCCGATTGTTTACGGTTCGGTTTTGTTGGTATTATTTGCATAATTGGGTTATTTAATGTGTTAGGGCGGTTAAGTTAGGTTATTTGGTTTTGTTAGTTTTATATAATGATTATAACTTGCTTTCATTTCCTTAAGTACGCGGAAGGTTGCGAAAAATAATCTTAAACTTAAAGTTGAGGGGGTTGCGAGGCCATCTTTAAATGTCATGAGACGACCTAGGTTAAGCTTGTTCTTTTGAAGATGGGTGTCCAAGGGATCTTGTTTTAAAGATTAATAATGGGTATTTTTTATGTAATTATGAAAATGTAAATAACTAATCCCTTCCGCCACTCTCAAACTGTCACATTTCCTTCAAAAATAAACGGGATCCCAGAAATTGCCAAAATGGGTGGCGTTGGTATTCTCACAAATTACCGGATTTTCTTATCTAAATACATACCCAAATCATCTCCTCTGTATCTATCATAAAAGTCAACTAAGCATGGATATGGGCGCCTAGCCTTCGAAGCGTCACACCCCAAAATATTTGTTCCTGGGAACGCAATACCTAATGATATTGGGCGAAGCTGTCTTCGACCCTGTTCAATCATTCCGATACTGGCATCGATGCGCGCCAACTACACATGGCGAGAAAGTGTTTTATAATGGAAGTTTTGTTCTTTATACTTTATGTCTTGGAAATAAATGTAAAAAGTATTAAATAAAAAAGAATCGATTTAGTGAAAGGTGGTGCATTTTGATCCCGGACTATCACATGCTTGTTCTACGAGATAACGCCTTAGACCACTCGGGGACCTTCTATATAGCCCTTACCTTTCCCTACCAAAGATATCTAAATAACCTTTTAGGGGTGCAGATGGTAGCCAAGTGGTCTGAGGTGTTGACTCGAACAACGACGAGCTGTTGGCAGACGGGTTCGAATCTCCAATGCTATAATAATTTTTATTCAATGTTTTAATGAAATGGGTAATTTACTAAACAAAATTTTGAGCGTTTGGGGTTGGAATGTTAAGTAGTGTAAGTTAATTACAAAATTAATGTCGGATTTGTTTATTTCTATTAGATTGAAGCCCAAATTTGAAGTCTTTCTTTGGTTCCTCTTAAAAGCATTTGTAGTGGTTTAATTCATGTGTAGAAGGATAAGAAGAATTAAAGCCAATAATTGGACTCAAACTGGCGCAATTGAAAGAGGGAATATTTATTCTGCGTGAATGAGAGGCAATAACTGAAAGAGGGGGAGGGAATACAGATTAAGACAACAAGAGTGAGGTAGATATTTTTTAGAAATCTTGATTGCAAGGGCTCTCCCCAAGATAGTGTCAGGTGTAGCATAGACAACCATGCTGCAGTTTACATATGAGGATTACATGCTATACAGACCCTAACACTGTCACTCTAGTGGGGACAAAACTTAACAGTGTGTTGTTTCTCTGTCCAGGACCCCATATCCGAGTTTATTCATCTCTTACTTTGAGGGGCGTAATGGGCAATAATAGATGGATGTTATGTGGAAGAAGGATATGGTTTGAGGAAATGTGTGAATGTTGTTATGAGTGATAAATTTTGAACATGTATTTAGGATACGAAACATACTAAAAGAAATAAAATGGGAAACCAGATTTCAGACACGTTCGTCTTTATTTACAAACACTTTTTCAAAAAGTGAAGAAAGAGCAGACAAATATAGAGGATTGAATACTAAATGGGAGCGATTTTTCTCCAAATCCTAAAAGTAGGACGGAGAAAATCTTATATAATCTTAATTTGAGACCAACCGATGTAAAAAGTGATGATTGGATCTAATGAAAATAATCTGGTGCTCATGTTGAAACCGAACAAACGGTCAACATAGACTTTCCATTCATGTTAAAATCTGTAAGAGAGTCAAAACATACACATTTCTTTAGATTTGGGAAAGGAGCAAAACACACACATGTTCAATTCTGTGAAAGCGTCAGTAGAAACACGGTTATATAACACTTTGAAATTTGAGAAAGAATCATAACATACACATTTTATTCATATTAAAATTGGCGAAATGTTCAAAATATGCGCATTCTATCAATGTTGAAATTGGGAAAAGGGTCAAAGATACATATTCTATTCATGTTAAAATTTGAAAGATGGTCAAAATAGGCACGTTTAATTCATGTTAATTTGAAGAAAGGGTAAACAACATATACATTCTGTTCATGGTAATCTTGTAGAATTTCTCATGACATGCACATTCTATTCGGTAAAAATGGAGAAAGCTTTAAAATCTACACATTTAATTCATGTTGAATTTGACAAATTCAAAACAGACCAGAGACATACAATTCATGTTAAAATATGGGAAAGTATCAAATCATACACATTCTATTAGTTTTTAAATTGTAGCAAGTATCAAATCATACATTTCTATTAATGTTAAAATAGGAGAAAGGCGAAAATAACACACATTATATTCACGGTAAAATTGGGTCACGGGTCAAAATATACACATTCTATTTATGTTGAAATTTGGAAAGAATCAACGCATACACGTTCTATTTATGTTTAAATATAAAAAAGTGTGAAAGCATGCACATCAAAATCATTTTTCAAATTGGGGAAATCGTGAAAACATGCACATTATATTAATGTCGAAATTGGGGAAACTATCAAAACATATTCTATAATTGGGAGACGGGTCAAATCTATACACAGGTCCTAAAGAGTTTCTAAAAATGTGTTACATATAATGAAGTAATTGGTACTATTCCAATTCATTGTCTGATTACAGTTAGAAATCTGCATAACTAATCGGATGCTTACTTAAGGTGTCGTACATTTCTTTGCAGTTGCTCCAACCGTACTTGGAGTCCTTTCCTTGTTTATACTAAAGAACATTTGTGGAACGATTATAAACTCTATCGTATATAATATACAGTCCCTGATCGATTGGTGGACTTCTTGACAAGATTTCGGTAAAGAGTTGACTCGTGTTTAAAGGTAACATTTATTTTTAGTGGTTGGCAGGTCTCATATTATCGTGGACACTTTTAAAATTATTTATTTACCATGGATTTGCAAAGGTATAGGAAATATAAGGGCTGTCACAATTTTGGCCATACGTTATAAATTTTACCTATATCTTTAAATAATCAGGTAAAACTATTCTTTGCACCCGGATGGAGGGTGCTTCTAAAGATGATGTCTGAGATATTCTGGTTAGAGATGAACCATGACTGTACCAGATGCTAGAGCTAAAAGCGCTCCTTGGTCTTTATGAGTGGCTTGGCGTTTAATGGAGCATAGACGAGTGAAAGGAAATTGATAATATTATTGTTAGGTTGATGCACGCTGATCCAGTTTCAGATGAACGAGGATTACTAATCAAAGATTGGAGGAAATTTGAGCTCGTACGAGGCTTTTTTCCGCTCCTTTTGGTATGTTCAAGTCTTTTAAAATGTCAATTCTTGCAATCCATTTGAACTTTCCCGATCAATTCTTAATAGACATTTTTTTTTAATATTTCCTCATGGGCAATAGATTTTCTTGATAACCTTTAACATAATCTCATTTTTCAAACGATTCTTATATGAACAACGTAATAATCAGGCACATAATCAAAGTTGTGGAAATCTATCACGAAATTAAATTTGTGATTTTACACAAACTCGCACAGTTTAAGGAGCAAGATCGTTGAAGTAAAGGTCTTATTTACGTGGAAGAATTTGATATTAACTCAATTACAGAGACATGAATCCAACGTTCTACAAGGAAGTCTTTGGGAGAATTTAACTCACTGACTATAAAATGTTTAATTGTGATAAGATTAGATGAAAAATTGGAAGTATTTTTTAGACATAAAAGACCAACTAGTCACGAGAATACAAAATATATAGATATTGCGTCTGAGAATTTATCTGTCTAGTTCGTGAAAAATTATAATGAAATTAATTTTCGTCCACTATAGGCCTACAAGGCAAATGGAAGAGCACGATGTTATTCGTTATGATCAGTTATCGGCCTTAATTAGCAATAAGTAACGGTAATATGCGATGGCGTAACTTTGAGACGCTAAATTTTCTAAATGAAACGGTAGACAATGCAAAAAGCGAATCATAGAATTTTTAAACGATAACTTACTACATAAAAAAGTAGAACCTACAAGAAAGCAGAATATTATGGAATTAATGTCGATAAATTAAGATAAATTAGTAGAAAGTATAATCTTGGCAAAACACTTGAGAAGAGCGATCACAACATAATTAGATTCAATCTAAATATTCCTAAAAATAAATAACTAGATCTCTTAACTCTTTCCAGTCTTTAAATCTTGTAAATTTTATCTCTTTCGCGCTCACTTAAAATATTTAAACTGACGATTTTAAAGGTTGAAAGCGACCAAGGAAATTAATAATTTTAACATTCATTTTCGACTTTATATAATGAAATATAAACATAAATTCTAAATTGTGGATATATAGTGAAATTAAAAAGTGTAGACTGATTGAGCAACGCTACATGCGATGGATTTGAAAGCCAAATAAAAATATACCCAAATGTAATGTAAATGTAATGTATGAAATTTCAAAATCCAACAATAGTGACGAGATTCGAAAGAAATAACTTTATCATCGTCTTCTTGCCAAACCCAAAATGAGAAAAAATAGAAGTATGAAAAGGAGTTAGCACCGAAAACTAATGTCGTATTTTTCGTGTGGTATTTTGGTTCGATAAACAACAGCAAAAATAAATTTATTAAACATACCCTCATTTAGTACTATTATCAATGACATTTGCTCATTGTGAAACAATGTCTGAATTTACGGTTTTAAAAAAAATAACCTGATTTAGTTATGTAAAATAGAAAAATGTGTGTCAACATATTCATTGGCTCTCAATATTTTACAATGGTAAAATGTTCAAGCAACTTGAAGGAAAGGAGATTTTTTCCTAAATGATTAACAGCAAACTTGAGCGAATTATTAATGAACACAAAGCTTTATCTTCTGGAGACAAATCATGAGTATTCCAAATTCCTTCTTTATACACGCTTCCATTTTTTATATGCTCTTGAATGGCAGACCGATGAGGACTTATTTCTGTGATAAGTCTTGGCGCGGATCCTCTCCAACTCCAGGTTTTCATGTGTCATTTTAAGGACATTAAGTCTTCCTGATTAGTCTCATTGGAAAGATCAAACTCACCTTTTGTATCTTAGTAAACTACGCCTGATATTTGTGATTACCTACATTATCAGCATGCATAGAGTATGTTCTTTAATGCACATGTTGCATTGTTTTTTGTACGAAATTTGTAGAACAGCAACGTCAAGTATGACACTCTTTTAAATTTGTTGTCATTTATGAGCTATGTAAAACAGCAAAATAAAAATACGACTTAAACCAACCAGAACAAGAGTCAAATAACTACCTGCACATGGAAATGCGTGACGAAATATAGACAACATCTATATAATTCCTATCTAAAAATATTTTCGCGTTTAGACTTCACTTGCATAATGTATAGTTATCGCGTAAGCTTCCTTCTCCATTGCGCTTACATATCAATAAAAAAAGGTAAAATCAAAACAGGTTTAATGATAATAAAGATTTATTTATCGAAAAAACAGGAAAAACAAAAATAATGCTAAACATGAATTTAATATCTGGTATGAACCCTTTTAGCTCTACAGCTATAAGGCGTTTCTTATAAGAATGTACAAGATTTGTGCTCCTTTCCTGTGGGGGGGAAGATTTTATTCCACTCCGTTTCCGAACGCTTCGACCTTAAATCTAATAACTTCTCTGAATAATGGCTCTAAACTCTTGAATGAAAAATGGGACATTGCATTCTTGTACCTCTAATATATATATATATGTAAATAATCATTAACCAATTAAAGAGTGAATCAAATCACTTGAAGCTGCAGAAGGTGTCCTTAGTGATGATTAGCCTCACCGTTATAAAGACATCAGATAAACATTTTGCGAATATTTTACCGCCGAAGATATAACTTACCTACAATGTAAGAAGTAATATATTTTAAAAGAGACACTATTTTTTTAAATTCGAACATACCTGAATAGAAAATTAGTTTATATATTTAGAAAACTAAAATTTCGAAAGTAGTTTGAAGAGGCGAATACATACATATAACACCAATTAACGAAATTGACATAAAAAATGATCCAGAAAATTTTCACCTCAATTGCTGGTAGACTCTTGTTAGAGATAGAATAATAGAGCATCTGGCGATAGATAACTTGATAAATGACACACAACCCGGCTTTCGAAGTGGACGTTCATAATTAATTTACTCGATATTTGCATTAACTGATCACAACGTTTGATTAAGATCAATCTTTAGATGTAGTTTATCTGGATTTCAAAAAGGTTTTTTTTTTATACAGTTTCATATAAGACTCTTAATAAAGCTAAAAGTGCACGGAATAGGAGGCAGCGTAATAAAATGGATTGAAAGCTGGCTCGAAACCCTTAGGCAAAGAGTTGTCAATGGAAATAATTAATCACGGGTATCAGTTACTAGCGACATTCCTAAAAAATCTGTTCCAGCGCGAATTAATTCACAGTAATATTAAAAAATTTTATGATGACACGTAACTATTTACTAAGGAAAAAATATCCTATTGCCAGCGAAAACTTGAGAAATAACTTAGAGTAGTTATATTGTTGGAAAGATAGCAAATGCAAATCATTGTAGCGAATATTATAAGGTAATGCACATATTATGATAGTTTAAGAAGACTAGAGTCAAATTTCAGAAACCGCCAACATCGAAACGAATTTAGGTTTCTTAATCTCAAATGATCTATACTTTTTGACACAATGCATTATAGCAGGACAGAAGAGTAATAGGTTCCTAGGATACATACCTAGTCATTATGCTTTTAAATCGAAAGATATTAATCGTTTCCTATACAATTCTGATCTCCACATATGCGAAAGAACATTGTAATATTGAAATGCATCCATCGTCTAGCGACGAAATTAATTCCTGAAAATAGAAATAGATCATAGGAAGAAATATTGATGCAGCTCAATTTACTTTCGCTAAGGATTGGCATCTTTGAGGCCAACTTATTTTAGTATTTAAATTAGTAAACGTGTTTAATGATATAAATTTTCAATCCCTATTTGAGCTATATAACCGAATGGAAACTAGAAATAACGTTTTATAACCAGCAAACAAGAGATTCAATAGAATGACATTTCTTTTCTTATAATATAACACAGACATGAAATGCCTTGACTAGGAATATCGCCCAAGTCACTGCAGTAAATATATTTAAAATATTATTTGTAAGTTGTAAAATTTATCGTGCGTATAAAATATGTTCTAACAGGAATTATTTTTGCGAAGAGATGTCATATAGTAATTTTCTTTTGTGTAAATTTAACTTATTGCCTGCCTCATTGCTTTATAAATTGATTAATCGTTTTAAAACTAAAAAAAAACGTGCTATTCCTCTTCTAAAATTTGATGGTCAAAAGAAAAAAAATGTAAGTTAAAGTCCTTCACATAGATTGAATTCCCAATAATTAACCTCTGACTTAAAACAGGTGTTATCAAAAGTTAATCCACAAACGAACTTTATATTAATACAGTATCTCTTAAAACACAGCTGTCTCGTAAAGGAGACCCCATGTTACTCAGATCCTCGGTTGTCCACCAATTTCTGTGTGTGGGAGGCCAAACTCACAACATAGGTATGACTACACTAAAATTAAAACTGGTGATTTGTAAACCTAGGATTATTTCTCATTACGCGGATAGAACCATTACTAAACCAGAATTTTCTTCAGTGAGAAACCATTTAAATTCTTGCAATGCCTCAATTTTCTTCTCATATTTCTAATTTTGGTATTTAGCAAATAAATCTTTAGATCTAAATATTTTGGAATAATTATTCCTCCACGAGTTAAATCCTGAGTTAGATTCTAGCCCGTCCTTGAACCCACTCCATATATCTTAATATAAATTTCGAATAAATTTAATTTTAGTCTGACTTCTGATTCATTTTACATTCACCTTTATACAACACTAAACTAAATGACCCGTCACTTAAATTAGTCGATTTGTTGGTTTTCCATTATTCCAGTTATTCTAAAACACTCCAAGTTTACCTCTGTTCAAATTTCATTTTCTGTATCATTCGGTTCATGTCCTTCACTCATGTTGGTAAGTCATATTTGTATTTATCCACCCATTTATTTTTATTATTTGCATTTTACTTTTTATACATTTATTGTCTTAATTATAATTCATTTATATACAGTAGGCCGCAAAATATACAACACACTTAGAAATGCAAATTTCCATTATTTTACTTAACGCAGGTTAATTAAATTTACAACGCACGTGAAAGTTTATCTAATAAATACAATCTAATGATCAGAAGAGCAAAATTGTGAACATGAAAATCTTTATAATGAGAATACACAATTTTGACAACGCAAAAATTTACAACACATTCATTTAAATACATATAAATAGGTTACATCTGCAAAATGTCTCATTAAAAACTAATCGTCATTTGTTCCCGAATATCTAGAATATTATAAACTAAATGTGAGGTTTCGTTTCTTTCGTTATCGTTTATGGTTACTATGTCATTGTTTACTGGATGTAACGTCAACATCTTCATCATGAGGAATACCAAACAAATCAGTCAAGATCTTGGTGAACGTATTGTAGCCCTTCATAACAGTGACCATGGGCAGAGAAAGATCTCTTAACAGCATAAAATACATCTAAATACAGTTAGTACCATAATGCGCACCTGGAAGTCTCGTAATTTAATTGACCCTTTGGATCGTTCAGGTCGCCCTGGGATGTTAACGGAACGTGCAGCGCAAAACCATGCGAGAATAGTATGTGATAAACCATAGACTACTCTTAGAAACCTTCAGGAAGAGCTGGAAACAAGTGGAATTGGAATTAGCAAGGATACAATAATTAGAACGCTGCGTGGTTATAGTCTCTTTACTCGTACTAAAAGAAATACCCCAGTTCTTAAGAAACGTCCAAATATACATACATGTTCTAAATGCATATGTTCTGACTACTGTTTCCTGGCTTTGATTTTCAAACACATATTTAGGTTTCCGAAAGATGTCCCATATATATATATATATATATATATATATATATATATATATATATATATATATATTTATTTATTTATTTATATATCCTCTCGTGACTGTAGGAAGAGCTTTTTCCGAGAATTTGCCATTTTAACCGCATAATTATAATTGCGTTAAAGCGATTAATTCTCGTTTTTCATGGCCGAGCTAAAGTGGATTATATTATTTTCCATGTTCTTCGATACCAGGAATAACAATTAAAATAGTTAATGGATGCGTAAACTTTGTTTGCGTTAGAACAGCTAGATTATGATATATCCTCTCGTGACAGTAAGAAAAACCTCTTCCGAAGGCTTGATGAAGAGATTAGTTAACTACAACATTGTCATTTTAACTGCATATATATATATATATATATATATATATATATATATATATATATATATATATATATATATATATATATATATATATACGAGTATATCGGAATTTTGTTAGACCTGAATAAAAATTATTGTATATTCTGGAGGAAAGTATCCTTACTTTCAAGGACAATAATCATATGTGAGATTAATGCAAATTGAGTGTAGGAAATCTTCGAATAAAAAGCGATAACAGCAGAAATAACCTTCTTCGTCCCGGCGTTTATTTTACGTTGCTTTGGCCCTAATGCGGCTGTTGATAGCGAAAGCGAAGGGCGGCTCCGATTTTTCATTGGCTTTTCTACCAGGCGTGACCGAACATCACTTCGGTGTCTTTGGTTTCCGATTTCGAGTTTTCACTATGGATAGTTATAAAAGAGGAGGCAGATTAGATGAGAGGTTTATTATGATACCAGGCAATGGCTTCGCCACTTCCCCTTAAGGGGGCGCTTGCGCTTCGCTACTAAGATTAAAATTTAAAATCTAAAAAAAAGCAACTATAGTTAAATTTTATAAATTTTCTGAACTTCGCCAATTATAATAATTTTAAAATGGATGTCTAAACTAAATTTCCCCTTTTTTCAAAATATCACGTTGCTAAAATATAGTTATAGAAGAAGATATATAAAAATAAATTTTCTGAACTTCACCATTTGTAATTCTTTAAGGTTTTAAAAATTCACGAAATTTCGATACTTATATTTATTTCTAAACTTCACCGTTTTCTTTTTTGAAATTATAAAAGAATTATTAGAAATAACTTTGATAAAAAAACATAAGTCATAACCAAACTAAGATGAAATTATCATTTAAATACTAAAAAAAATCCCCTTCTTAAATTATAGAGTTAGTGATGATGATGATGATGATAATGTAATGAAGACGAAATTCGAGAGAATAAAAGAATTGCCTCAAAATGGAAGGAATCGCAGGAAATTTAAGGTTTCTTTACACTCGGTGATCATGCGGAAGAGGGGCTTTATGGTAGTGATGAGGATTTACTGTACTTGGTTGTAGTAGATTTAGTGGGTGGTGATACGTTTTGAAATTAATGGAATTTCAAAGATATCAAGAAAGAAAGGAAGACTTGTTCCCTTGTTTATTCTGACCGGCGAAAACTTAAATGAACTCAAGCTGAAGTAATTTCCCTTAATTATAACTTGCCAATATTTAAGGCATAGGGATTGTTTCTAAGTCCAAATATAATTGCATAGGCAGAAATTATTATAATGCGAGCGTGCGTGCGTGCATACACGCATACACATCAAGTCTCGGACCTTCCTTTCTTAAAGAAATGTAAGAGAAAGTTGACATTAAAGAAAAAAGTTCTCATGACCCGGATAATGCCGATACCCAGAGGCCGGCCCCTTCGGGACGATAAGCTCGGGGGAACAGCATCCGCATCCGCGAAGTTCTCTCTCGTCAGAGGCTTGGCGACCCGATCTTTCGCAAGTAGTAGTATAATTTTAATGAATAAATTAAAATCTCATATTGTCTTCGATCATTAACCCAAGCTAACTCTTATGATGCACCCACGCATCATAAATGGTGACCTCGGAGTGACAGTGAACTCCTAGGAACGATCTAAATAACAAACCCTCAATGTTACTCTGTTCTAGTGTATGCCTAGTAACTATTATATATGTTACCAACGAATATGTGTAATAATGAACACTCGAGAATATCAAAATGTTTACTTACTTTTTTCAGCTGCATAATACTCTTCCGGTGACTCTGCAAATATCACCTGTAGTAAGATGAGCTCGAACACTCCTCTCTTCCATCCATGAACTCTGAGCAGCACTCAGTAAGTGAGCACAGTACTCCTGCTATGTTACGAGTATATGCCTCCAGCAACACACCCTGGGATCCCATTATGGGAAAGCGGCTGTACTCGCATTAGCACTACCATTAAGAAGGCTACTAGACTTAATTTAGCATCACATATATGCTTGCCCGAACTTGGTAATCCTCCACTTGCCGTTTTGTCGCTCGCCATCCGCAGCACTATGTTATGGTCAGACTGTAGTCTCATTTTAATGCATCACTTTGTGGGTCTTGCCATCCCCCATTGCAGCCCACTTCATTAAGCACAATGTAAGTCACTTGGAAATGCATTCTAACTTCTAGTTCTCCTAAAAAACGACCTTTCTGTCAACGTACTCCATTCAGATGTCTATCTTCTTCGTAACGTGACAACCTTGCTCTGTCGCATTTGTTAAGTCTCTATCATTCTCACAAAAGCGAGTCTTCAGCAAATATTATCCCACTATAAAACCAAAGGAGTCCACAAAGAAGACATGGGAGCAAGTACTCGGCACTTTTCCCTTGTGAAACGAGCTAACTAAATAGACTGACATCAACATAGAGCTCGTCTCAGCCTCAGACGTAAGTCTAAGAGGTATTCCAACTAAGATTCTTTGGTCAACTCCTCTTCTCAACCTTGGAAGTGTGACATTATATATACTCCTCTAAAATTCAACTCAAACCCAACCGTCATTTTATGCGATCGATTATAAATGGCTGTATAGAAACAGTCGTGTAGCTCATTTTTGTGTCTACATAAGTTTTTTATCTCTCGTTTAACTTTAAATGATCTTGTTCTTACAGACACATACAACTCTAGTAAGAAACTTCCTCTTATGTGCATGCAAATACCATTCTATCTGTCTTGTGGATGTCTTTAACTGGACAAAGACTACGGGAGTCAATCTCTAATGCACAATCTGCTGTGACGACCCGCTCTAGGTGAGCGTTATTAGAACGACGACTCGGCAGTCTCCTGCAACACTCCACAATAGCTGGTCATCTTGAACCATCTTTCCACCAGCCCAACTATGGAGTGCCAAGATAGTGGGCTGAGGAATGCACCCCCCGTTCCCACTCTAGGCATCTTTTGTGCAAGTTTCTCTCTATACCCAACTTATTCTTTTTAAGGGCATGAAGTGACGTCATCGCCGAAATCGACGGACAACTAACTACTAATACTATACCTCTCATGTATACAATATGTAGCGCGTGTTTCCCAACACTCAATACGGCAGATGTGTATCAATTAAAGATACTCCATAATCTTGTTTCTCAATCAACGCTTAACTCTTCACACAATCAAACTTTAATGATTGATGCCTTCTCTCCTGAAATGGGTATATGAAAGGCACAATCCTTCCCCGCCTCTGGATATGACAACATATGAAGCATTCACCTAAACCACCTTAGTCCAAGAGGCATCGATGCCCTCACACAAATCCTCAACTACTATCTCCCATTACTATTTTCCAAATGTCTGGGAATCTGCTTACGCATGCTGATCCTAGAGCTAAACAAACCATCCACTGACCCTGCATCATACCACCAAGTTTCACCATTCTACTATATATCTAAATCATTGAAGTAATAAACAAAATAAACCCACACATCAAACTAGACCCCTCCAAACATGAATTCCGCCCATTGATTCAACAACTACTGTACTTACCAACAGCACCCAATTGACACAAGAAGGCTTCAAACAACCCACATCTCCACTCAGGAAAGCATGGAAATAATATAAGTAAACTCTTCGACATGCTAATCAGACACATCCTCATCCACAAAATACTAAACACACCACATAGATAAACAAATCCCGCAGGGATGCGTCCATTTCATCATCTTCTTCAACCTTTTCTTCCATAACATCCACCTCCACAATTTCAACATCAATCACACACTATCCCAGGAAAGATGACAGAGTCATTCTCGCACAACACCCAAACCAGATCCGAACAGATCGCAATCTACAACTCTACATCACAGGACTCGAGCGCTGGTTGCAACAGAGCCAAATATCCGTCTCGCCTTCCAAAACATTCGGCTACTCTCTTCACAGCCTACCAACGGGAGTACAGCAAACATCCCCGCTACACTTTAGCAAACACAACACTTCCCTTAAATAAAAAGGCTATAGTGCTACTTGTCACATTAGATACATGACTAAATTTAGAACAACACAACAAACAAAGTTAAAACAAAAATCAACACAGTCCGATCACTTACAGTAACCACATTCGAGCAATACAAGGAAGCCATTTCCAACACATACAAGCATTATCTTCCTCCCTCACTTGCCTATGGGTCCATAGCCAGGTCCCTTTAACCTCGCACTCACTGACCTCACCATATTAGAGAATACACAAAACAAAGCACTCCACCCGCTAAAAGGTTTCACCAGCAGCCATGAAACGAAGGTTGTGGCGTTAAAACACCACCTCGGCCTTCAACGAACACAATTTACTCATAGTACAAGAAACCCAAACCACACATGCTACAACATACAAGATCTATACACCATTCCGCATGACATACACACAGCTCCAAGGACATCCAACACCGAAATCCAGCCGAAACCTTGTCCCCAAACACCCAAAACCTATCACACACACAAACACACATATAACGCAGCAAAGCATACAACCTCTTAACCCAACCCATCTCCTAAATGCCATGTCACCATATATCAACCAACGGGAAAGATCCCTCTAACGCCACAAATGGGTCACCCTGGCAAGGCTCCGATGCAGTCATCGACCTGATAGCATATACATCTGTTCACATTTCCACCAAGAACTAAACACAAATCTAGCACACATTCAAAACATGCCCAACACAAACACAACTGAGAAAAAACTTCCAGATTCTTAGAGCGTGGGATTATTTGGGAGAAGCCCAATCTGCCGGAGGCAATATAAATTACTCCTGGAATATGCAAACAAGCTTTTCTCCATCTAACAATGACTCAGATTCCATTTCCCCATTTCACACACTCTCCCTTGTCACCATCTATCCACTCATAGCTTAAATGTCCTCGTATCCATTTGAGTTAACAATTTCATTTCAAAACCATGTTTAATTTTAACGTAATGCGTCTGGTGTATATCTGTTTTCATTTATGTACGTTCGTCAATGTTATGGTAATTCATAACGCTTCGCTATCTAAAAGCTGGCTGCTGCGAGCCTCGCATGTTTCTCAACGTTAAATTTGCATAGTTGCATTCACTCTCGCGTTTATTTAAGGAAGGGGTTGTGCTAGTACGTATGTACACACACGTACACTTCAAACGTAAAAATGAGGGAGAAAGACCCCGAAACCAACCCTAGGTGGTGACGAACTACTTCGAGATGAGCTCCACCTAACAACAGTGGAATGCGTTACACTCTCGTTAGATAAATTGCTGTCAGTAGTCTTTCAACGCTGATTTCAAATCTAAAATCGGTTTTTGTCTGTATGACTTAGTTTTCATGCTATTTAAAATTTATAATTTTCCTGAAAATTAACCTTATTAATATTTTGTTTCAGATCTAATTATACCTTATTCAAGTAGACATAAATGCACTAATGAGACTAATGGATTCTGTTACATTGTGCCTGCGACACACTTGTTCATCAAAGGCTTAATATAACAAGGTTTTCTACGCAGTGCCTCTAAGGCCTAATTTGACGTTCCCTTTGTTGACCCAGCCAAGAAGTGGGCTCTACAAACTGTCATAATTGCGAAGAAATCCTTCGTGACTAAACAAAAGGAAAACGAGTAGGTCTACCTTTTGGAGTCCCCATAACACTGCTATTTTGGGGGCTGGTAAATACTAAAGGTAATGGCGAGAAAAACCGTTATAATATCTCATATCACATTATTCCATCTGAAATTCGATCTACTCCGCATTATGTGGAAGTTGAAGTGCAAGTTTATGGTTATGTCTCCTCTGAAGATGAAACAGTAAATCTTATCAGGAGTTTTAAGAACTGGTCTCAGGTTCCGAAGACTACTCATCTAATGCGAAACAGTCATCAGCCCCTCATCGTTTTACTCAGCCGTAACTGAATGACTTAGCGGGTGGTTTGACACTCTCCAAGAAAGCAGCTGAGTTATTAGACTCCCGGCTAAATTAAAAAATCTTAACAGTTCTGCAAAAGTCTCATATTTCAGAACCCCGGACCAAATTTTTGCGATTTTCCTCAGAAGACAATTTATTTTCTGCCAAGATATCCTATGTCTTCTAGCACAGTTCTGTGTTTCCTCGTATAACCAACCCTACAGAATGGACATTGTTTATGGATAGCTCTTAGCGCAGCCTCGAGTGTGTTCTCTTGCATAATGGCAATGGTATTTGTGCAGTCTCAGTTTCTCACTCGGTGCTTTTGCGAGAAATCCATTGGAACATAAAAATGGCCATTGACTTATTCAAATATCAAAAGGGCACAACTGGATCATTTGTGTAAACCTAAAAATGAATTATGTAAGCAAAGTTTAGTCGGACCACACAAACCTTTTCTCGCATAATAATATCACTAATCAGAGTCAACGGACCTAAGTCACGTGCTCTCAATTCTTTTATTAATTTTAAAAAGAAAGATTTAATTAACAAACGTACTATCAATTGACAAACATTCTGATCTTATGACCTTCAAAACTTTAAAAAACTCATTGGAAAGTAAAATGGATACCGACCGATATAGTAACTTATAGAATGGCGTGCACTTGACTGAAAATGGAATAATCCCCCTTCAGGGTCGAAAGTATAAGGGTAAATATGCTAAAAAAATATGATAGATACATATTTACACTGTAGATTAAACAATCCATTTAAGTGACAATTTTAAGTTTTAGAGCAAGAAATGAGATTTAAATGAGAGGAGAGAAAATTCTGCTCTCGATTTGTTTCTAACTTTTCCTCTAATTTTCTCTAGCCTTAAAAAAAACTTACTAACTCGTTAGTAAATGTAAATTTTTATACGTCGTTTCTGCAAGTTCGCAAAATACAAATATTAAAAAGAACGAAAAGTTAAGAGTTAATATTAAGGTTGCTTTTTTAACGACCATATCTTTAAAATGAGGCTCATTCCAGTTTGAACAGGGCCGTACTATCGTTAGCTGTGCATGACACGAGAAAGGTTTGAGCCCATTAATCATTTAATGTAGCTGATATTTCTATTATGTTTCGCATGTTTATGTCGTAGCAGAAATAAATATCACATAGATTTTAAAATGTTCTCCATTTTTAATGTACCTTAATAAAGAGATACAAGTTCATTAGTGAAAATTCCAAGTAAAAAAAAGAATGATTTTACACACAAGGATTTAACGAGGCTAAATCATTCGTCGTTTTAATTAGATTGGTTTTCCATTGCACGTTTAGAAGCTTCAACTCGGCTTCAATTGTCAATGAAGAGTCGCATGTTTCGAGTGTTCTGTTCAGGATATAAAGACTTCGTAGTTTCCTGATCCATAAATAACTCGCTATTCACTAATGCATCTGTACATTCTTTCCTCCTGCTTCCCTGAACTGGCCTTGAGTCGATCCTAGTAACTTTATTGGTCTTAGATTTCTAGATTCATAGTTACAGGGAGCCAGCAAGGACTACTTAGACCACTCAAAGGTCAGTCCCATTCTATACTAGTATACTAGTATAAATGCCCACTCACGCGACATTTAATCCACAAAAGGGGATCCGCATTTAAACGATGTTATTATTCGTAAAATAACTATCAATTTTGTTTTTCAAGCTATTCAGACTACTACCATTTACTACCTCGGCGGGGAGTGCGTTTCATTTATCGATGATTGTCAAGGTGAATTTTTTTCAGCTATGTCCGTTTGAAACCTCCGTCGTCCTTTCAGTTTAAAACCGTTGTTACGTGTGATACCAGGGTCGTACTTAATTTTTTTTTCATAATTTACATTTTTAAAATTTTGAATACTCCGATAAGCTCACCTGGCATTCGCCTAGTTTCAAGAGTCGGTAGTTTTAATATATTCAATGTTTCGATATACGACTTATTTCTAATCGAGGGAATTAGTTTAGTTGCCCGTCGTTGAAATCTTTCCATTTTATTCATGTTTACGTGTGTATACGGTGACCAGAATTGCATCGCGTATTCCAGGTGTGTCCTTACTAAACTTTTTATAGAAGTATGATTATATCCTGATATTTGTAGTGAAAACTTCTCGCAATAAATCCAAACATTCAGTTCGCCTTCTTACACGCTTCGTCACATTGTCACAATTTTTGTGTCGTCCGCAACTTTGGATAATCTACCAAGTAAGCCAGTGTCCCTATCACTTACATAAATAAGGAACAAAAATGGTCTCAACATAGACCCCTAGGTCACGTTACTAGTTACATTTTTCCACTCCGAAAATTTACCGTTTAACAAAAAACTCTCTGCCTACAATTATTTAGCCACGACTCTATCCATTGTAGGAGGTAGGAGGTTTCCCTTAATTACATGAGAAAAATGTTTAGTTACTAATCGCCTATGAGAAACGGTATCAAATGCCTTAGCAAAGCCTAAGTAAACTACAGTATGTCTAAAGATTTACTTTCATCATAGCCTTTAATCACGCCGTTATAAAATACTAAAAGATTAATTAAACATGAAAGTTTCTTTCTAAAGCCGTGTTAACTATCATTTATGAGATTATGTGCTTCCAAATGATCGATCACTGTATTGCAAATGATGGATTCCATTAATTGACCTACGCTAAATGTTAAACTTAGGTGTCGATAATTGGACGGAAGTTCTCTTTTACCCTTTGTAAAAATAGGATTAAATTCGCTAGCTTAAAATCTAATGGCATGACAGCTTTTCTAAACATCTGGTAAAAAATTTCGTTAGAGGTCCCACTAACACGTTTCGAATTTCTTTTAAATGCGTCGGATAGATTAAATCAGCACCTGGAGATTTACTGGATTTTAACTTACTGATTGAAAAATCTATTTCTACTTCGAAGAATTTGATATCAGTTAAACGGTTATGCTCCATAAAGTGTATCAGGTTGTTCGTTCGTGGTAGATTATGTTCGTCTGCGTTTAGAAATAACGATGTAAAAAGTTATTTAATATATTGGCCACCTTTTCTGTATCCAAAACTAATTCTTATTGTCATTTTTTATTTATCATATTGTTTCCTTTATCGGGTTTTTATTGGATATATAATCGAAAAACTTCTTAGGGTTATGTTTACTTTCTTTGGCAAGTTAAAATTCTTTTCTTTGAGGGCTTCGTATTTTCTTCTGACATTCCCTTCGTCGGTCATTTACTAGAGTTCATCCTTAATTACCAGCTTTTATCTCCCGAGTATTGAAAAATTCCAGTAACGCTCGTTACGACGCTCTCAAAAAAGGACATAATGATAGTTTTGATGCAGTTAGGTATGTTTTTATTGTTTTAATATATAAATAAGTGTTTATTTTGTAATATTAATCAATGAGGACGCCCTTACCGGTGAGCACGCGCTTAAGGCGAGACCCGAAGGCTGCGCACACGTTTCGGCCAAAGTCTTTCCTTATGTTGGCCCACACGCAGTTGACAGATGACTTCAGCTCGCCGACGTTGATGTGGCGGACATTGCAGGTCTTGCCCTTGGGTTGACTGCGGCGGCCAAATGTCCTTCAACCTCAGCCACACTTACACGCACGGACTTGGCCCTCTGGGCCAGGGCACCGTCCTTCTTAAACAATTAGTCTGCCTTCTTCGTGATCTTTCCCATCCAGTGAAGGACACTTTCGGCAAAAATATCTCTGCACTCGACCGTGGTGAGCTTGTAACCAGTCGCGAACCACACTAGCTGCATCTTTTTGTCATTTGATGCCACGACGCCGAGCATCATCACGGATGCGGGTGCTTTGTCGTGGGCACGTAGCGGACTTCGTAGAGTAGAGGTCCTGACTGAATCTTTCCACGCTGTCGTTCTGCTTCTTGATGACCGGATCGAACGTAAAGTTTTTTCAACTTAAAAAAATGAGAATTCGATTGTCCTGACGCTTCAAGTCCGTTGGAAGGCGACTGCAGCGATCCCAACGTTGTTCTCGCATACGGTATGTAAGCAGAGGCGTTTCCATGCACCTCAAGCCTTCTGCAGCCCTTCTCCTTGATGGCCCTAGACACTATGGCCACCGAGATGTTCTTTTTCTTCAGGGGTACATTCATTTTGAGCTTCAGAGCACTTTCGAAGGCTTTCGATTGACAACTTGCTTGAGGTCTGCTTAATTGAGGTCGATTTTTGAGCGCTTTCTTATTTTATTGAGCCTCTCCGCGACTCTGTGGGCGGTCATTCGGCGATGTTGGACTTGTCGTGTCCCGCGTGCCGGGGAACACAGATCTCGATTCTTTTGACTTCCACCTCGACACACCTGCACACACACACACAATGGAAAAGACGTTTTAATGACACGTGCTGTAAAAGTAGAACTTTATTTTTGTTTGAGTAAACCTTTTCCCTCACACCCGTAAATCTCTCCAAAGATTGAAAATACCCAGAGTGTAACATAACCTTTGAAAAAACAGGTAGATAGGGATGAAGGAAAATACTTAAAATATCTTCTAATTCGTATAAGATTCTCAAGCACGCATACTTATACACATTAAAAAGAGCTGCCTATGCCGTACACTTCAATGCTTAAAAGCGCATTGCTTCATAAATTTTAACCAAACAAACAAAGTGAGGGTAGAAATAACAGCCATGAATGCAGCTTTAAGGTCTACAATTCAAGTTCTTTTTACTCTTTATGGCCATGTAACTAAATTAAATCACTCGGATGAAGTCTCATATACACACACACACACAAAGTGAAGTTCTCCAATGTTGAATTAGATGAGAGAGAGCACTTAAAAGTTAGCATTAAATTTTGAAGGTGTGGCTGTCAAAACACACTGAAACTTGGACCGTAAATGGAGCCAGAAGCGAAGCAGGACCGGAAAATTTAATTAGGAGGCGGGACAAGAGAAAACGTCCTAGAAAACGACAAGCCGCTACATACAATTAGTTACGACTCACGATCAAAAGCAGATAAGTTCGTGGAAGGAAATGGTCTCATCATTGGAACACCCCCCCAAAAAACCGACTTGTTCGAGAGAGTCAGATCGAGTCCATAATTCTCTATAAGTTCAAAAAAATTCTGAGAAAAGCTAATGATTAGATAAATTTCTGAAATTCGTACGAAGTAAATTTAAAAACAATTTTTCGTAAGTTTTTGTTCAGTTGAAAAGAAACTTTAGGAACATCAAGTAATTATATAATTATATATATATATATATATATATATATATATATATATACATATATTGTAATATTAACGACTACGTTATATTTTATTGTTGAAAAGAAAATATTACGGTAGAAATCAGTTTTTTAGACATTCATGAAAGATATTTTTAAATTATGTTATTTACGGAATTTATTTTGAGGAGTCTATCGTCTATAATATACCTAGAATGACCCAATATTTCTAACCATAGTTTAATTGGGTGTTTTTTTGCATAACCTCATATACTATCTGACCTTCCTATTGCAACATTATGCCATCAGATTTAAAGGTAAAAAAAGTTCTTAACATATTTCAAATGCAAGATAATTATGAACTACATAAAATTAAAAGCTATATAATTATTTCTACAGTACTTCTTGTCCCTTTCAACACTGTTGGTTAGATTGCTAAAAATGGAGAGCTTCCAAGATCACTGCATACCTTCCTCGCAGTGGAGCTGGGAGAAAAATATCTCAACAAGCTGGTCAAGGGGAACTGAAATCGGTATCGAAGAACCATGTGATAACTGGAGAAGAACTACAAGATGATATGCGTAAAGTTGGTGCATCAAATACGAAAAGAACATTTAGTAATGAGCTCAATTGACAAGCTCTCAGATCTTTATAACCACCAAAGACTCCTTTTTCTAAAAAAAAGGCTTACTTATTATCACTACGAAGCTTAGTGAGTCTAACATAGAAAAGCCAGATCAGTTTGGCGTGAATGTACTTTCGTCTGATGAAGCTAAAATTGATCTCTTTGGCATCAATGCGGCTTGCCATGTTTGGCTCCGTGATGAAATCGCTTATAAACATAAAGAGACCATTGCCAAGGCCAATTATGGTGTGGGGCTTTTTTATGAGAGTAATTATATTTATAGAATAGATAGGACTATGAATGAATCCAAATACCTGCAAATATTGACCACTAACTCAAAGTCAACTGTGGAGAAGTGGAGGATACAGGATGATTAGATGTTCCAGCAAGACACTAATACTAAGTACAAGGCAAAAGTGACAGACGAATGGTTATTGCAGAACAATATTAATGTTCTAACGTGGCCTAGTCAATTCCCTGACTAGAGCCGATCAAATATTTTTGGCGGAAATTGACGAAACAAGTTTCTAGGAGAAAACCTGAAAACTTCGCCCAAATGAAGGCTATAGGTACGTAAGGAATGTGCCGATATTCCATAACACTGCTTCCAAGAGTTGGTCTCTTATAAGAAACTCTTGACAGCAGTTATAGCAAACAATGGTGGTGCATAACGAATATTAGGTTCTAAAGCCCAAATAATTATTTCCACCGATATATTTGTTTTGTTTCTATAATATCATATACATTTAACGAATGTCTTTATTGACGCTCTCAAATTTAATAAATAACTGTCAATTAATTATATAGATGTATAATACACAAAAACTATAGTTATAAATAATTTAAAACTTTTTTGAATCAATATACGTTTCACCTCACTATATATATATATATATATATATATATATATATATATATATATATATATATATATATATATATATATGAATATATATATATATATATATATCATTTATTTTGATAATTGAACTATAACGTTCTAGTAAATGCGGTTAGGTAAGGGTAATAAGATGAATTCCTTAATCTGCTAGAGAAGTCTCCTGGAGTTCCTTAACCATCTTCAGGAGCGTTGCATATACGACAAGGCAACCATCCAGTTCTCTAAAAAGAGAAATTTCGCGAAGCCTTTTGTATAAGCTAACGTTTAACTTCAACAGGAAACGGAGGAATGTTGCAACTACAAAAGACCAAGCTTTTTTTCCTCAAGAAGTGCTTTGCCGAAAACCTATTCCCCACTTCTTCCATTGGCAGCGCATAATGGAAATCGATGACTTTTTCTTTGGAGAAATTGACAGCATTCTTCTCTTCAAACGTATTTCATTCTTGAATTAGGAAACTTTGATCGCGTTCAAAGAAGTCAATGCACTGCGTCATCTGGTACTCTGTGAATCAAGACTCCCATCTTCGGCACTCTTCGAAGAAGTTGTGTAAATTTCGAACGCAACTTAGATCTTAAACTACAATGACTCATTTAAAATAGTTTTTGAACTTGACGTAACCGCCATTGCTTCACTCGGATTTGGTTTAAACTTCTCTATTCCTTTTAGAGCATCTGTATTTAAGAAAAAAGAATGTGATGTGCCAAGTGATATTATTTCTATTGCCTAAAGTTGTGTTTACCAGTGTTTATTCATGCATACCCACTATAATTACCGTTTTCGTTTTGCTGTGCTTTATCCAATATTTGAAAAAATCCCTCCAAACACATTACTCTATATAAGTTAACAGTGACTCTTATAAAAAATATTCGATCCTTCCTCAAACATTTTCCTGATTTATTTGCCATATTTAAGTCTAGTAACTCTTCTCTATTTGATATGTATGTTCTCATAAAAATCCATAAGACAAATAATCCTATGTGTCCTATTGTAAGTTATGTAGGCTATGTTTCTTACCCCTTGTCGCAATAGCTTCCCAAATATCTAACCCTTCTTGTTAATACTATTTTCCGATCGCATATAAAAAAAATTGTCATGATTTTATTGACAATCTTAAGGCCATTCATTAATCGAATAATTTTACTTATGTTAGTTTCGATGTTTGCTCTCTGTTCGCAAAAGTTCCGATGGACGATCTTCTTTCAGTCCTCTTCAATAAATTACAGCATTCAGATCTCCTCGTACTTGTTAATACTTTTACCGACCTTAATTCTCATTGCTCTAATAATTGTAAGTTCTCGTTCGAAGACGAATTTTACCTTAAAAATTCGGTCTGCCAACAAAAAGCCGTTTATCGCTCACCATTTCTAATATTTATATTGAACTTTTTTGCGACTAAATTTCTGCACCAGATTCTTAATTGTCCTTTTTTTTTATTTAGATACCGGGCAATGGCCTCGCCACTCCCCCCCCCCTACGGGGGGAGCTTGCGCTTCGCTACTAAGATTAAAATTGAAAATCTGAAAAAAAAGGAGCCATGGTTAAATTTTTATAAATTCTCTAAACTTCGCCAATTATAATAATTTTAAAGACGAACTCTAACCTAAATTGCCCCCCTTTCAAAATATCACGTTGCTAAAATATAAAGTTATAGAAGAAGATATATAAAAATAAATTTTCTGCTGAACTTCACCATTTTTAATTCTTTGTGTTTTAAAAATTCACAAAATTTCGATACTTATATTTATTTCTGAACTAAACCATTTTGTTTTTTGATATTATAAAAGAATTATTAGAAATAACTTTGATAAAAAACATAAGTCATAACCAAACTAAGATGAAATTATTATTCAAATACTCAAAAAAATCCCCTTCTTAAATTATAGAGTTAGTGATGATGATGATGATGATAATACTCGTATTATTTGTATATGGCCTAAGTTTAAAGATGTCAAATATTTTCTTAATAATCTTAATTCTCTCGTCCCTTAAAATTTACCCTCCAACTTGAGCAAAACAATACCATACCTTTCTTTGGTTTTATGATACATAAGTTGCCGTCAGACTTTAAATACTCTGCTTACCGCAAGCCTACAAATTTTAGTTCATATATTCATTTTTATTAAGGCCCGGTGTTTTTCCGTGTATTACGTGTTGTTGTTGTTACTCCGGGATTTTTGAGATAGGTCACAAGCTTTTCCAACCTCACGAATTCAGTCTCACTTCGTTAAATTCTGCTAAAAAAATTCTACAGAACTGACCCCCCCTCCCCTCTTCCTTTGAATTCTAAATATTTCTTGTTTTCCGTTATTTTGACGTTTTTTCCTATCTTCTACGTATCTTTAAATGACTTAATTTTCCTATTGTTTTTAAATATGAATCTGCTTTATACAAACTGTTAGTTCATAATCATAGTAAATAAGTAGTTTATTCAGTCGAATGATTAATATGCAATTCACGGTACTTTGGTCAAGTGGGAAGACCTTTATCTATCTGATTATCATAAATTAACACATATAATATTAGAAGAAGAGAACTTAATTGTTATCTTTTTACATATTTTAGATAATAATCATAGCATTAATAGGAATTCTGCCAAATTCATTTATCATTCCGAAGATTTTATAAAAAAAAATATCGTAGAACCTTTCCTAATTACTAACTTTCCCAACATGAATATTTCCCTTGATCTTTTTAAATTCGAACCTTTAATTAAAAAAAATCATAGCAAAATGAAATTACTTCCGATCATAATCCTGTTATTATGGTCTATTATTATGTTTGCTTCATTTTTCATACATACTTACTTCTTTCATCCCCCTGCCCCCCACTCCCTTCCCTTTCTCTCTCCTACCTTTTCCAGGCCTTGCTATTCTATAATCTCTTTGATATGATTCCTTCTTTTTTGCTTTATTTTTTCTTTCCCCGGCATCTCTGAATCTTGACAGTCGTTTGATCATTTCCCTATGGACATCATATTGTCGTATTTTTCTGTAAATAAGTATATTTTTGTCGTTTGGAGTTTGCATATGTCGATTCTCAACATGCCGTATATTTCTTTTTATTTATTTGTTTTTTTTTTTTTAATATTGGTCCATATTTTGTAAATGGTGTCCCCTATTTTTCTATGTACTCTTATTTAGCTGCGTCAGGTTATTATATCTATTACTTAATAATAAACATGAAAATATAGTTCGAAAATGATTGGATTCTTCTTTTCATTTTCATGTGAATGATTTTTGCAATTTTTGCTTCCCTTCATCCTCTACTTTATTCTGGGTGATTTCATTGTTTCTATTTTTATTCTGAGTTGCCCTGCATATATATATATATATATATATATATATATATATATATATATATATATATATATATATATATATATATATATATATATATATATATAAATATATATATATATATATATATAAACGTAAAGAACAAGAACGCCATAGAGATTAACATCTTCATTTGGACGTTTCGAGATCTAGCCCCATCGTCTGACTAGAATATAAATTTTTCTTAATCCTATTAAATGGCTAGAGAGAAAAATAAGTCCAATAAGAATGAGTTAATTTATGCATGTTGAAAATTAAAGTGGAAAGCTCCGCCCCTATGATGCCATTATTGTTTAGAATTTAAGTTTGTTTGTTTTTTTTGTTTTTCAATGAGCAGAGTTTATAAAATATTTAGATCATTGGCCTTTGGGGCATCGCTAAGTATTTTGAAGTTGTCGATGGAAATATTGGACTTACATATTTGCGCATGATCCCTAATAGGCGATGCGGTCGGTTTGCTTAAGACCAGTCCCCTGAAGAGGCCGACCGCCCCTGACAGTGGATCGATCTTATTTTAGTCGATCCAATATACGATGTATCCTCTGACTCACAAGGCTCTTTATAAATATTAAAAGAGGGAAATTCGAATGGGATTTGATCCTTATGATTGAAGTAAGATACAATGGAAAGCGAATTTTTAGGCATAAATGTTTGCTCAAGTTATGGGGTAAAAGCTTTTTATCGCTTTTTTAAGGTAATTTAGCAAGTCTTTTGTTTTATTGCTAAATTATGGTAGACTGATATAGTGAATGCATTTCTGAGCTGACTAATGTTAACTTTTTTCCTGTAAATTTGGTTAAGGATCCTAATAATGTGTTTGTCCAGCACTGAGTCCATGTAGCCATTACTTCTAAAGTATTTCTTCAGGAAGTTAAATTTCTAGTCGACTGCTAGTGCCTTCACCCCCTGAGGCCCTGTTTGACCATCACTGCAATCGCCTCCCTCCCACTCCCCACTCGGTCACTACTGACAGCCATTTCGCGCACATCGAAACACGGATGCGTTCATCTGCCAAGTCAAACCACTTGGTGGAGACCCATTCGAAGGAGGTGATGACCATACATTGGGATATTCAAAGTCTATCACCGCATTATGGTGGAAGCACCAGGATACTTCACCTCCCTCGCGTTGCCCATGGCTCGGTTGGGTCAGGCCAGTCAGTATTCGGGAACATCCTGAAGACGAAGGCAACGCTTTCTCCGTCTAAACTCAGCTCATCCAAGACTCCGTGTAGGAAAAAAGGAGTCATATCTTGCTATTCGATTCTTCTTTTTCCAAAGATTCCTTAAAAGCAACATCGTCTTTTGGGGTCCTTTCGGCGTTTCCTTTAGAGGTCATGGTCTCATCTGTGGGATATGTTCCTTCACTATTACCTGCAGGGAATCCGGGTAATTGTCAGGCCTAGTGAACTTGGTCTCCTGACACTCCTATCTAGCTGTCTACTTTCATTGGATATGAGCTGTACTGTCTTTTCAGTTTGCATTTTACCGGCTTCGAGTTGATCGATTTCGGCAGATTCGTAAGTCGATGCAATTTTTTGTGGTTGATTTGAGAGGTAGGCACTACCGTTTGTGGTCAAAATATAGTCATTACCAGACACCGCATCCCTGCAGATAGAAACGAAGAGCTGGTCTTTAGTGTTTTAACGTAGAAAAGTTCACACAACCACTTCATTTCGTTCCTTTCTTTCCCCGATGCAGAAACGGCCGAGAATGTGAGGTGAATCCCCATCTTGACGGAAGCGATCGATTTCCCGTTCAACTTTTCCTCTCGAGCCGCCGTTAATCAAGACGCCAACTCAGAGGTCCCCAAGTTGGGCGTGGTTGTCTGCCCTCTATGAGTTTAAGGAAATGTCCATTTCAATCGAGAAATTGAGGCCGATGCCTTTCAAGTCAATGGATACGCTAATCTCAGCAGACTTGGCTTCTTTCCCTCAAACGTCTGCCCGTTTCGCACCATGGTGGTAGTGGGTGGAGTGTATTTAAAGATCACTCATCTGGAGACTTCCACTAAGAACATAATTGCCAAATTCTGGTGATGGGGCGAATATGAGAAGACCCCGGGATAAAAGCGATGTTCTCTTAACGCCAAGCGATTTTTCTCTTTTGTGAATTTTGTTCCATTTCGTCGCTCTTCGTGCTGGACATAGGTAGGGGTCATATTGCCACCCGTGTTCGTGTCGGAATCCTTTGAAACAACTTCTCAAGCAAGATGCTGCTCTCTCACAATTCACACTTGTCACATAATCGTTTAGAATACCATCTGGACTATACTGAGAAGAGTTGAAAATCTTTCAACAACCTGTTTTCGCTGATCTGGTTGCTGCTTTATGCTCTCGTTTTTGCGATGGCACCACCCCTGATCCAGAAGACATACTGTACGCTAAATACCGACCCTTGAGTGAACCTAGCATAACCCTTCTCAAAGCCCTTTTAAAAGTATAAGTAATTGCAGTAATTGGGGCAGGGAGGACACGCAATTCTATAGATGTCAGCTGCAGCATGGTTTCCATACTATGCCTGACACCCGCTTGCGGGGTAGTCAGGGAAAAGAAAGATTAGGACAGTAGATGGTAAAAAGGGGGGGAGGGAGAAGGGAGGCATGTTAAATACTGCCTAGCAGGGGTTTAGGGTGGGGTTGAACCCGCTGTCTCCTCCAAGCTCCCGCCTGAGATGAGTGAACGAAAGCTGGTCGGCGACTAGCTTGCGAAATTAGCGTCGGAACAAGAGAGATAGCTGAGAACAAATACATAGAATTGAATTTATTTATTCGTTTGCCGCTAAAATAACTCATTTCCCACTTACCCAAGTTTCCCAAAGTTTGACGACTCCGTTTAGGCTTTTAAAACTTTATCCCCAAGTAACATTCGCGCCTGCTCTTTGTACTCGTTCTATCATTCTATTTTGCTTCCACATTCACTTATTCGCAACCCTCTTTCCTTCCTTGTAACCTATAACCTTTATATAGCTTTAACTTTCACAATTTCATAACATTTTGTCTTCCGTTTTGGGGAAAATATTTTAAGTAAAAAACTTTGTTTTAATAATTATATCATTTATCTTTTTTTTGTAAATGTTTATTCATCTTCCGAAACTTTATATTTTTCTTAATGTGTTTTGGTTGTCATGCCCACCACTCTATCACTCTATGGCACTCGGGCCAAAAGTGGCACGCGAAGGTCAGGGCAGCCGTAAAATATTAAAGTTTCAATTTCATTATAAAGCTTAAGATTTCGCCTGAATGGAATACATTTGTTTTTATCACTGGGGCTACATTAATGAAATTATGATTTAAAAAACACATGCTACTTATTCACAACCTTCCCAAGAAGTTTCCAATGATCCCGATCCAGCGTTCGATCTTCCACGTGAGACCTGCCATTGCGCAGATATAAATGCGCGTAAGAAGAGAAAGAGATACAAAACTTGCAACGGTCATCCAAATTAATAAAAGAATCTCACCTGAAACGCTTTTCCAGGCCGATAAAGGATAATTTTTTTTTCTATTTAATTTTTCCTCACGGGATCAGCTGTAATCCTTTCTCGAATGAGGGCAGAGGGTCGCGATTGCGCAGGCGTGAATTGGAAGAATAAAACGATCATCTATTTCTTAAAATCCTTGATTCATACCAGTAGGGGAATGAGACTGCAGAGTAGGTGACTAAATATATTGGGTTGCGTGATCAAAGTTCGTGGCACTCTTGAACTGTTTTGCGATTCCTGCCTTTTAGACCCCTCTCCAAATGTCTTCCAAACATTTTCAGTGGGCTTCTGGTCTGGAGTCTATGTATGCCAGTTCATAACAGTGATGTGCTAGCCGTCTAGAACTTGGTCGTGTTATCGAGAGTATGATCCTGCATGGAAATCGCGGTTGAGCTTCGGAGGCTCGCAGATAGGACAAAACATGCCCTCGCATATTCCGTGTACACTTTTATATTCACTCTGCCACGTAAGAGCACAGGTGACCCAGTGCCTTCTACCGATAATACGTACCAATCGATGACAGTTCCTCCGCCAAACTCTGCGACGAAAAAACTCCTGCCATTGGATCCCCCAAAATTGAACTTAGATTCGTCACTGAGGTAGACTTGGCTCCAATGGTCATAGTTTCATTAAACATGCCCCATAGCGGATAAAAGGCAAGCCTTCTTGTTCTTCAAGCTGATCAATACCTTGCCGTAAAGTTTGCGAGCGTGAAGATTGTCCTCCTCCAGCCGACGTGAGACAGTCTGCCGTAACCTTCTGAAAAGGCCCTTCTTCCGAATGGCCTTTCTTCCCCTGCATCGCCCTGTTGACTTTTCATATGATTATATAAATTTTACCCACTATTTCACGATTGGTATTTAAAATACTTTGCATTTTACCCTTTTCCTCTAGAGTATTAGACACCAAAAGTGTCTTAAAAGCAGTAAGATCAATTGTAGTATGGCCACTTCTACCCTTTGAACACTTTAGTCCGAAACTGCCTAAATGGACTTTTTAATGAACGCTGACATTTACGAATATTAAGTTTTCTAAAAACAACATTAATTTCTTGACATCCTAATATTTCCTGTCTCGTTCTTAAAGCTTTACTATAAGAGAATATTTTCTTTCACAACGATACTTATATGCTGACATTTTTTATTGCAATTTCTACATATAGGGATAAAGCGGGAAATCCACCGTTACGTAGGTTATGAAACTTTACCAATTTGTCCATTCCCGTCTATTTTAACTTAGGATTTTTCGGGATTTTTCCTCAGATTTATTTTCGTTTTAAAAAAGTTTTTGTATCAACATAGACCAAGAGCAAATTATTAAAGTTTCTCTAACTCGAAAAAGACAGCCCTGCAGACGGTCTTTTCCGTATTTCACAAAAAAGTCCCCCAAAAGAAGATTTTATTTTCCCTTTAGCCCGAGAAGATAGGTCCTGGTCCCTGTTAAAATTTAGAGGAGTGCTTTCTTCATTTTGGGAAATTAGAGGAGTGTATTCTAACCTAAAATAATCTACCAGAAGGGAGGAGGGGGATGGGGACTTACGTGGATCTCCAATCCCAAGGCTGTCTTTTTTCAGGATTTTAGAAAGAATATGTTGACGAGATCCATACTGGAAACCATTAAAAAAACTTAGATCAAAACCCCGTTGCCAGAGCCGTAAAGGCGGTAAGCCACAGACCGAAGAACTTTTGCGAAGCTTCCGCTTCCCCTGTAAGAAGTAATACCTTAGGTTCGGCTTGTTTTCACATAAATTAGAGACGTGTATATATATATATATGTATATATATATATATATATATATATATATATATATATATATATATATGTAAATATATATATATATATATATATATATATATATATATATATATATATATATATATATATATATATATGTATATATATATATACATATATATATATATATATATATATATATATATATATATATATATATATATATATATATATCGGAGGTGACTCCAGGTCATCAGCGTCACTTGGGCTCATCACAGATTTCGCATAAGACACATATGTACAAGAAGGTAAGAGAGGTAATGCACATCGCAGACTTATATATGCACTGATAATTTAACAATAAGACAAATATAGTTTTAATATAAAAAATTACTCACTTCATTTATACATGAACTCCAGTCGTCTTGGTTTGATGGCGAACTCGTATAATATCCTGTCGTGCAGCTCCTTCTTCTTGTCCAAGTCGTTCAAAATGTCTTTCTCTATTTGTACGTTAATGGTAAAAATAAAGCAACCTTGCAAAACACAACTGATCTTTACAGAGAGACGCACAGAATAACAGCAATCAAATAACAACCTCGGCTTGCACAACAAACATTAGCCAGAAACCGATCTGACTGTCGCCTGTACTGTACTATTGACAAGAAATGTCAGTTAGTCTTTTCCACCAACCATGCTCGTTCGTATAAGCCCGAGTTCTAGATATTTTTTTTTCCTTTAAGAATATTGTAGAACGGAAAGCTTTCATAAATTTGAATTTAAATCCTAATCTCTATAGAAATCTATTGTTCCAAGAAAACATTGAATTTTAATTACTCTTAATATTTACGATTACAAAAAACAACTCGGGCTGTAACTTCTGAGCCCGAGTCAAGCGCGTGTAAATGATGTCGAGAGAACGTCTGCTACGAATTATATCTTTTGCCACAGGGCACCTCTAAGACGACCGCTATATGCTGAACGAAAATATATGAACTGCAGCCAGGCTCAATTAAAGGAGCCCGAGTTATTGCCTGCAATTTCTTATTTGAAGTCAGTTTTGGCAGAAATTAAATCAGTTGGCAAAGGCACGTTCACTTTACTAATTTATACTCGGGCTAGGCTAGAATAGCCCGAGTGCCGAAGTCCCCACTGACACGCACACACACACACACACACACATATATATATATATATATATATATATATATATATATATATATATATGAATGCAAGCGAAAATGCAGGATACCACATTGACGTGATGTATACCAGTGGAAGATAATGGTAAATCACAATATTTTAATCAAGATCTTATTTATAACTATCGGATTAGTTTCGACAACATGCCATTTTCAACCAATAATGAAGACGCTAGGCAAGGAGCACAGTATATATGAGGTAAGAGACATCCTAAACAAAATGAAACAGCAGGAAATAATCTGGAAAAAATATACTCAGGTAAAACTGGCGTGAATTTCAAGCTAAACAAAATAAAATGGAACCGGAAACAATCTGGAGAGTTGCTAATTCCTAAACGGCATTGCGTCCGGGGGCTTATATATACGATTGGCAACTCTATTCGTTATATATTTGGTAAATTTGTATTGTCCTTCAGATAAATTGAAATTATCAATTTTGTTGATGATGAAGGATTCCGCAATTCTCCTCTCAATATAATTGTTTGATTTATAAATGATTTTTGCATGGTTAAAATCAATTTTATGGTCATGCGTTTGCATGTGCGTAAAGAGACTTGGCGAATTCGTACACCTTCTGATATCAGCTAAATGTTCCTTCATCCTCTTATTAAAGTGGCCTGACTCTCCGATGTATGTTAATTTGCAATTATAGCATGGTATACTGTAAACTCCAGCATCGAGATTGATTGGGCGCACTCTAATCAGGGATTTTCGAATGGTATCGGAATATTTAAAAGTAATATTTATGTTATTTCCGTTCGCATATGATTTTAGAGGAGCTAAAGCTGGAGCATATGGGAAACTAATACATTTTTTTAAAATCATCCCTTCGTGGTGTGTAGGTGGCATAGAAGTTTTTTCGTGTTTTGGAATGGCATCTATTTATCTGCAATTTCATTGAACTAAAATATCCAATTCACCTCATAAATAGATGCCATTCCGAAGCACGAAAATCAAATACTCAAAACATCCACTTCTTAAATTATAGAGTTAGTAATGATGATGATATATATATATATATATATATATATATATATATATATATATATATATATATATATATATGATGAAAATTAATGCAATATCGCAAGAAAAGATGAGGAATTAAAACACAGAGAGATTGGCTTTGGTAATTGGGAGAATAAAAGTAGAAGAGAGACAAGTAAAATTTAAATAGTTCGTGTACATTGTTTTTTTTATCAGTGTCGATTGGGTGTGTATGAATTACACAGACAAATATCAAAAGAGCCCAGTAAGAGTGAATAGCATGTGTACATGAGCGAATGTGAATTTCATTTTAAGGAATAAAATTCTAAAATTCAGATTTTTATTCGTATAACCATGAAGATAATTATTGTTAGTTAAATAATTTGAAGGTGTTGGTGTACTAGTAAACAATAATAAATCTGACATTCCTTCTCGGAAGATAAATAAAAAAAAATGAAGCTTAATTGTGTAAATCAGTCGCTATTCTTTTCTGTATCCCACCTCCTTACGGCCAGTTCTTGAACCTCGACACAAGGGCCACTTTGTTGACAGTTCTCTAATTCCGAACATCGAAGTCTCTTTTCTGGCAGTTCATGCAGTTCTACACATTGGTATCAGAGATACTTTTCAGGAAGTTCTAGAATCTTGGATTTTAATGTACACATCTAAGAACATACCTAGAGTATCTTCCGAAGCTAGAGAAATGCACCCATAACCAGAAACCAACATAATTATCTCAGACAATTGACCAAAGTTTTAATAAAATGTATGCAAACCATTGTTCTGAAACACTTGAGCACATCTTCGGCCTCGGGACTTGATCAATTTTTATCGCATTGTTCGGGCGTCATTATATTCCATTCTTCTTTCAATCTTTGCCAGAGATCTTCAACCTTCGGATTTTTTGTATCGGTTTTTAAATTATGACTCTGTGTAGGCCAGTTCATCGCACATATATTTGTAGCATCTAAGAGCAACTTCAAAATCTTGGTCGTGTCCGGTTTTGAATTATGGCCCTTCGCTTGTATATTTTTAGCATCCATAAACTATTTCAAAATTTTTGTCGCGTGACATGAATGGAAAATTGACCTGCATGAAAACAAGTTCACGTACTCCCGATGCTCGGAGAGAGGGGATCACATTTTCCTGCGGCAGATTCTTGTATACCAAAGCGTTACTTTGCCGCCTAAACGGAGGACTGAAAAGGCGCCAACGCTTGAAAATATGTCCCATACCATAATGCTGTCATCTCTAAATTTAACCCTCTTTTTTCCTGAATTTGGAATTCAATCTACACCTGTACTCCAATTTGACGAGAAATACCGACTGCTGTTTCAAATCGGTCCTTCATCGACATCGGTCGTAACATGGAATCTTCCCTGGGGATTTTAGAGGGCAACACCGTTTTCCTCGTCGATTCGTAAACACCAGGTATTCTCGTGCAGTTATATTATGCGTAGTCACATTTTTTCACCCTTTACAATGCCTCAAAATGTCGCACAATGCCATTCCTTCACACTTCGACTGGGCAACCTGGTTTCAGGATGGCGAGACTAGTTTAAACTCGTCTCGCCATCCTCATAAATGGTTAACATCATTAGTAGCCATCTACAATGTACATGGGAGACTCCTGTCATATATGCGTCATGTATTTTTACGTGTAAACGGAAATTTATGCTATCGTTCTCTAGTTTTGAACGCATCCATAATTCAAATACTCATTACTTTCTCTCTCTCTTTTTTTAGGCGGTATTCTATGAAATGAAATTTAGGTACCAACAGAGGCAAATTTCTAAGAATATTGTCTGCAATTTTCAAGGAAATTAAAGGGGTATTTTCGAGAAAAAGTAGATTTGGGTATTTGTTGCCTAGGTTTGGATGGTACTGTAATTCAGAAAGTATTAGTCCTGAACGAGAGCTTTGGTCAATTTGAGACTGAACTTTGCTAGCCACAAGTAATTCGAGAAATTCACCCACTGGTTCGTCCTCCTTTCAACAAATATATATTCCTATTCAGAATGTAGTACATATTTAGTTGCCTCCTACGACCCACATTTTACATCATGGTTATGGTATTGTTACCCCTTTAAACTATCCTAATATCGCCTAACCTAGCCTAACCTAGTGTAGCCTACCCTACTAAACCTAACCTAGCCTAAATTTACATGATTTAGCTTAAACTAACTTAATTTAACCTAACCTAACGTAACCAAGGCTAACTTAACCCAAACGTACCGCAGCCTAACCCTATCTAACCTAAACCTTACCTATAACCCCAAACCACAACTCAAATATGTTACTTAACATAACCATAACTTAGCATAACCTTAAAACTTTTATTCAATTTCAATACACTCGTATATCCAAAGCTTGCATATACGATTACTACTGTGCTTTAACACTAATGTATTCGTCGATCACTTGACCTCGACTTCTTCATTAACTCAAACCAAGGGGGGGCAAAATAATCGGGGACATCCTTTTAACCGGTGACTCCATCCAGTCCTCACATTTAAGACTTGTCTCGTTTTCTTACCTACCATCTCTATCCCTTTAGGAATTTTTCACCCATAACACTACACGCGAATCGTCATTGCTGAGCTGCAGTGTAGCCAAAAGGAAAATACCACTTTCCATTATTTCCAAATGAAGTCACTTTGGCCGTAGTAAGTTAGCGGATGGAGTTAGGGTCACCTTCACAGCACCTGTATACAGTCTAGAAGGCCGTGGTTCGGAGCCTACATCAAACTGTAAATCACTGAGATAGAAAGGGCAATCAAAACGAGCCACAAAAATCTTATTTCTGCCATTCTAGTCATTCCTGTCCGTGACCGGAATGCCATTTCGCCGCAATGAAATTTCACTATTTTTTTAAACTTTTCTAAAAAAAAATAACATGGGAAAATAATTTACTTAAAAACCTATTTGAATTTTTTTCTTAACTCATATTTTCGAAGGTGCCAGAATAAATAAGGAAATAAAAGGTTAGCTTAACAGTTCTGCTCAACATGGACAAAATTAACAAAATGTAAAATGGACAAAATAAGATGAATCTGGGGTAAATTGTGGGTTAGACTTTCATTAATAGGGATGCCGCGATTGCATTCGATGACCTGTTGCATGTAGAGATTTATTCTGACTTCAATCTGATTTTATTGCTAACCTTAGGGCGTATGTGTGTTTGAAGGTTGGATAAAAGGAATGGGATCCGTAGTGAATGTAGGCCTGCCTGGATTTCGGGGATGATAGGAAGAAAGTGGAATACAGAACTTAAGCAAATGAGATATGAAAGGTTTTGTAATGAACTGTTTTATTTTCTGAATGAGACTAGAGGAGGAGACGAAGGCTATGAAAGTGTTGTTTTTATTACATTAATGAACAAAAGCATGCTTCTAATACATATCACCTACAGAGACCTACTGAATACAGCTTCTAATTTCAGCTCGGTAGGACAGACTACGCAACTGTTACAAATGTAATAGAACCTAGTACAATGTAAGCTTACATATTCCTTGTAAGGGAATACCATTTTGTATCCAAAGTATCAGTACTTTTAGTACAAATTTGTTTCCGGAATTTAGGGCCTATCTAAAGAGGATGAGTCTCGCCGCAACATTCCTCCTATTTTATCAATGCCCCTCTTGTTTACAGTTTATTACATTATTTTTATTGTTTTAGTTGTCCTCCCTTCATTCCTTTACACTCAAGGATTGTTCCAACCAAGGGCAATGGATGGCTTTAAGAGCTTTAAACAAAATCCATGCCTTTCCCATCAGAATTCCCTCCTCCCCACGCAAGCTTACATGCATCCTTCAGAGTGAGTCTTCTTCGACAGCTCCTTGACCCTTAGCTCAGAGGGTCGATAAGACGCTACAAGGTCTCATCATCCTAAATTCCCTCCTCCTGTCATTTTCATTGTTTCTTCTCCGCTCCTCCCCCGTTCTATCAACAAGAGCGTATATTGAATTACCCAGGTTTCCAAACCCCTCCTTCCCGCGAATAAATGAATTACGCTGAAATGGCGTCGCTCAGTTGAAGAGCCTGCTGATAGGCAGGTCGCAGCGCGTAGGACGGGCGAGGGGGAAAACACGACAGAAGCTTCAAAGGAAATTTAGCAATGATCACTACGAGGTAGGTTTGGTGCAAAGCAGCAAGAAAGTATCCGCACATTTAGGAAAAAAAGGCACGAGAGAGTTCACTCATGTAATATATATATATATATATATATATATATATATATATATATATATATATATATATATATATATATATATATATATACAGTGCCCTGCAAAAGTTTACAAAACACCATGAAAAACAGACTGACAGGATATGTATTCAAACAATAAATTAAATCATCAGGACCTTACAAAAACATCAATATAGTTTTTTGTTGAAGAAATACAATTAATTAGTAACGCAAAAGTTTACAACACATATATCAAATCGTTTCTTAATATTTAGTAGCATAACCACTGTTGCTAATAGCAGCTTGTAGCCGCTTAGAGTAGACTCCTAAGTACTTCGTACATGTGTTTGTGTTAATATTACTTCATTCCTTAATTCATATTTTCTTCAGTTCAAACATGTTTGTTGCTCCTCTTTTTTGGATTCTGAGCTTTCGTTCCTTCCATAGATTTTCGATAGGGCTCAGATCTTGGAATTGACTAGGCCATTTTAGAACATTTACACTATTTGATCTAAACCAATTTTGTGTCAGTTTTGCTGTATGCTTTGGATCATTGTCTTGTTGAAAGATCCAATCCTGTTTCAATTTAAGAGAATGCACACTTGGACGTAAATGTTTCTTCAAGATTCTTCTATAATGTTCTCCGTTCGTCTTCCTTCTATGGTTTCGATATTTCCAACACCTGTAGACTAAAACAACCCCAGATCATGATTGAGCCACCTCCATATTTTACTGTTGGGGTAGTGTTCTTCGGTGCGTATTCGGTACCTTTCTTTCGCCATACCCTTGGAGCTCCATTACGGCCGAACAGTTCTATCTTTGTCTCATCCGATCAAAGTACGTTGTCTCAAAACTCTGCAGGTTTACCACCAAACTCTTTTGCAAAATTCAAATGATCACGAACCTGTTTTCTTGTAAGAAGTTGGGTTTTCCTTGAAGACTGTGAGTAGATGCCCATGCTATGAAGCGATCAACTAATTGTCTTTACTCACTGTAACTCCACTCACTTCTAAGTCACGCCGAAGTTCTCTTAGAGTAACCTTGGGTGTTTTACTGACCTTCCTTACTAATAATCTCCCTGCACGTTCGGTTATTTTGCGAGGACGGTGAGAACTGATCAGAGGAAGAGTAGAATTTTGAGGCTTCCAGTGACGTATTATCGTTCCAACTGAACTCAATGGAACTACTAACTGACGAGATATTTATCTATAACCAATGCCACTTTTATGAAGGTCTACAATATGTTTTCGAAGATCTTGATCAATTCGTTTCTGTTTCCACATCGTGCGAATGTTTACAGGACGCTGTCTGATAAAAAATGACGCGATAGCTTATACCAGTCCCTAAGTTATGTGCGTAGATTAATGTAGAACGTTCTAGAAATTGTAAGAAGTTTCTCCTTCTCGAACATTTACGAGTAAGTGATAAAAATCGATATGTGTTGTAAACTTTTGCGTTACTAATTATTTCTTCAACAAAAAACTATATTGGTGTTTTTGTATGGTCCAGATGATTTAATTTATTGTTTGAATACATATCCTGTCACTAATAAAAGTTTGATTTACCTATCGTGCTTACAAATACATAAACGTCTGTTTTTCATGGTGTGTTGTCAACTTTTGCGGGGCACTGTATATATATATATATATATATATATATATATATATATATATATGGGTTGGACAAAATAATGGAAACATTAATTAAATTACTGACTTTGAGTGCCCTCCTCCTTAGTTAAATACGCTGACCAATCGATTCATACAGTTTTGTGCTGTATCTATACGAATTTAACTGGTTTTGGGTGAAACCTGCTCTAGCTCCTTCCTAGACGCTTTTTAGAGGGAATATATCCCCTAGTTTTTGTTCCAATAAACACAAAAAAACTTGATTATGGCAAGATCTGTGAATTATGGAGACTAATATGTGTTCAACGTCATTATCAAGCATTTTAAACAAGTTTTATAATCTTTTTTGGCGTGAATGGGTGCATTAGTTAATGTTTCCATTATTTTGTCCAACCCCGATATATATATATATATATATATATATATATATATATATATATATATATATATATATATATATATTGTAAGGTATCAAAAGTTTTTTTCCGGTTTGTCCATAATAACATTTAGTACAGTTATTACACCCTATAGAATAAACCGTATCTTGGCAACATTATATATTATCGTCGACAGGATCAGAGGATCTTTTAGCGGCATCTTTACAAATGTTTATCAAATATAACGGATTGCATAATTTTGAGTCTATGGTATATATATTTTTTATTTTTTTATCTAAGTATTCAGGGGACATATTTGTAGGGCACGGAGAATCATGGATGTAAAAAAAACCCCAACGTTTTAACTACGGTGGTGGTTGGAATATAATTCTATGTAAGAGATTGTATGTAGAGAAGTGTGTTCTGTATTTTTCGTATTTGAAGCCTTGAGGAGTTCTATGGTTTAAGATGTCTAAGGATGTGATAGTGCAGTCCTTTTCAATCTCTAGGGGGAATTTGATCGAAGGTACTAAGTTATTAGATCATAGTCATATGTCATTAGCATGCCATAGCCATGGCAATGGTGCTGAACGGTTGTAATCTGTGGTAATAATTCGCTCTCAAAAAACTCCATGTATAGATCAGTGAAAACGGGTGACAAAAAACTACCTATGCAATTCCCAACTTTCGGCGTTAAAAATTTTCCTTAAACGTGAATTTCCAGTTGTTAATACGAAGAGGGATTGAGTTTAATAACAATAGTGTGGGGAATAGGGAAAGGGAATGTAGCAAAGATATTGTTCGAGAAAATTAATGAGATCATTGCCCGGAACTTTAGTGAACAGGGATCAGACGTCAAAGAAGACCAAGATATAATTTTCAGAATGGGAAGAGTTTATTAAGTTTGCTAATGAGGTCCGTATTGGTAACGACAGGGGAATTTGAGATCTTGCCGAAAAAGGGAATTAAAAGGAAAGCCGGCCATTATTATCAATTATAGGGTGCGCACCTAACAGAACATGTGATATTTAAATATGAGTCATGGCAATAGCGCATCCTTGTCAGGAACCCGCCCCCCTCCTCATCCAGGTACAGTTTATTCTATAAGGTCTAATAATTGTACCAAATGTTACTATAGACAAACCGGGAAAGAACTTCTGGTACCTTTAAAACAACACCACGTCAATGTTGGCAAACATAATGAGAAATCTGCCTTATTTTTTACATGTGTACAATTGTAATCACGCCATCAAGTAGAATAGCGCTAAATCCCTCATCAAATGCAATAATTACGTTTCTAGACATATTTTAGAAGATACAGATTTGTATTGAGACGTTCCCTAATTTTAATTTGAACCCAGGGTTATTTTCCTTAGACCCAATTATCACTTCGTACATCAAGTCTTAATTTAAGATTCTGCTCGATTTTGTCTCCCTTACTTAGGGTTTGGTGAAGGAGGGATATCCTTCTCTTTTATATAAACTAATGTATTTTGCCTCCTTGTTCATTCCTTAAAAAGGTCTTCTCTGCAAATAAAGATGGAAGCGCTCGGAATCTCCTTTCCTTCCTTTTTCCTTTTATTTAGTAATTGTGACTCAAGTGCTAATTTGTGAGCTCTTAATTTTATATATATATATATATATATATATATATATATATATATATATATATATATAAAGGCAAAATAACTTAATTGGGAGTTATGGTATAATGATAGTGAAACCACTGCATAGGAGCCAAAAGTTTAATTTACGAGACTAGTTTCAATATGTAGTTTATCATACCCTCTTTAGTCGTATACTGAAACTAGTCTCGTAAATTAAACTTTTAGCTCCTATACAGGGGTTTCACTATTATATATATATAAATATACACTACACATATAGAATGGAGGATATCACATTGACGTGATGTATATCAATGGAAGATAATGGTAAACCACAATCTTTTGAATCAGGATTTTATTTGTAACTATCGGACTAGTTTCGACAACATGCCATTTTCAACTAATAATGAAGACGCTAGGCAAGGAGCACAGTATATATAAGGTAAGACACATCCTAAACAAAATGAAACAGCAGGAAACAATCTGGAAAAAATATATATATTCGAGGAAATCTGGCGTGAATGACAAGCTAAACAAAATAAAATGGAACCGGAAACAATCTTGAGAATTTCTAATTCCCAAAACGCACGGGGGCTTATAGATACGATTGGCAACTCTATTCGTTATATATTTGGTAGATTTGTATTGTCCTTCAGATAAATTGAAATTATCAACTTTATTGATGATGATGATGGATTCCGCAATTCTCCTCTCGATATAATTGTTTGATTTATAAATGATTTTTTCATGGTTAAAATCAATTCTATGGTCGTGCGTTCGCATGTGCTTAAAGAGACTTTACGAATTCGTACACCTTCTGATATAAGCTAAATGTTCCTTCATTCTCTTATTAAAGTGGCCTGACTCCGATGTATGTTAATTTGCAATTATAGCATGGTATACTGTAAACTGCAACATCGAGATTGATTGGGCGCAGTCTAGTCAAGGATTTTCGAATGGTATTGGAGTATTTAAGTTTATTTTTTCCAATCCTCACATATAAGAATATTGAAGGATAAATGAGGGAAACCCGGCGGATACTGCTGGAGACCCTCTCCCATGGCCCCAATCCTGATCGGGGGAGGGTTTTCGCTGAGATTTATGGGGATCTAGGAATTGTGCTCGTTAGGCTAATCGATACTCATAATGGATACGCTGCTATTTGCTCACAGGAGAGCAATTGCGAAGCACTCACCCTTTCTAACGCAGCATAATGCCTAAAGAACCTTAACCTAATACCTCACAAACCACCGCAAATTAAGACACCCAGAAGCATTATCCTTCGCCGCCTCGATCCATGGGTTGGGGGCACACCATTGAAAAGATTCATGCGGAGGTGGAAAAAAACACAATCGGCCGAAGGTAGCTGAAATCATAAAATTTAAAGAGTACACACACGTATTCAAAAGAGTATTTTGTGATGCGACAATGGCCGTGAGAAGTTTATCGACCTCCAGATGTGTATCAAGTGCTATAAGTACGAGGAGTACAACAGGGCCACCTGCCCCAGGGGGAACGTTCATTTGTGCTCTATTTTCTCGTCAGATGCGCATTCTTGGAGAAGCTGTAATAACACCTCTATGAAGTGTCTGAATTGTGCAAGAGAAGATAAGACGCTCCCCATGGCTTGCCCGTTCAAAAAAGAACTTTTGAAGAAAAAAGCTAGTCAAAAGAAACAGGAAGAGGAATACAAGGCGAACAGTACCTACGCCAAGTTTGCTAAAGCTGCTGTTGCGACGTCTAAGGGAAATCCAGCATACCTCCACGTCGAGAACGAAAACTCGACAAAAATTATGTGTTGAATCTATTATGCTCACATTGCAAATCTCTCCTCCCTAGGGTGCTTTGCGGATGAACTTAATAGAATGCTGACGCATAATGGAATGGAGAAGATGTGGCTTTCCCCAAACCTACGGTCGTAGGAGATTTTTATGGTTAGTCTCAAACCCCAGTACGAGACTAGTTGTCAGAAGCTCCCCACCCCCAGAAGCGCCCCAGTTCTCTTCAGGGATCCTAAGATTCAGACTCAGGCCTCAAAGCAAGCAAAAACACGCACTGAGAAGCAGAACGTCACACACACACACAGATGGATAATGAGGTTACGGTGATTGAGATAGCGAGACCTAAGGGGGAGGAACGCTTGCCCTGCTCACGAAAAACCTCATAACCTCAGAGAAGTCCGAGATTGTCCTCTTCTTGTAAGAGGGAATCTAGGCACATGTACAATTCGAGAAAAATTAACTTGAAGGTATTCGCTGCCGAAAGGTCTCCTTTCCCTAAGGAGATGGATGTCCTTGATATATCACAAGGATTAATATCCGGAAAATACAAATGGGAATTCACCTGGGACGACTACAGCGAGAAACAAGTCTAGGAGGCTCTACTCCAAGGCTTGATCAAACTGGCATCCGAAACCTCTATTACTCTAACGGACGACGAATATAGGAAAAAACGAACAGGAAAAACCATCACCCCCCTACCAAACACTCCACAAGGACCTAAGCTCATAAGAGAATAAGTCCAAAAAACAATACGACTACACACAAAAATCTTTAGTGAACAAGAAAATGGAGACATTAAAAATACTAAATTTTAACTCTGACGGTTGGACGAACAAAAAAACACTATACGCTAACGTAATACGACAGTGCGACCCAGACGTTATATTTATCTCAGAACATGGGATGAATGACACAGACAGGATAAAAACTTTCCCCTACGAAGTCTTAACCAAAAATCACAGCGGAGAACGTTTCGACGGATGCGCGATAGTTGTGAAAAGAGGTCTTGACTTGAGATCAAGAAGTGGACTCGATGAGTCATACCTTGACGTCGAGGTCCGTATGGCAGTGGGCCTCCTGGTTCTGGCAACAGGGTACTAGACTTCCAAGGAGAGGGTACTTGCCTCTTCACAACTTCTTGCAACTTTGTAGTCACGGTAGAACCGTTCTTTTTTCCGGCGACTTCAATGCGAGGAGTGCAGCCTCAGATTACACGTCGACCAACCCAGCAAGCAGGAATCTTGGACCAAACTTCCCGACATACATTACACACAGGGCAGTCACAAAACCAGACATAGTGCTCAATAGCACTGTGTTCCCCTACAACTACTTCATTGAACCAGGCCCTCCTATCCCCAGCGACCACCAGACTATCCTTATTAAAATTTCAACCTCCCCTATTAAAGTCCCTATTTCAGAACGCAAAAGCTACGCTCGAGCAAACTGGAATACTTATAAACGACTTCTCTAAAATTTCAACCCTGACCCATTAATTAATGCCACTCTAGAAGAGAATGACGAGTTGGATAAAATTAAGGATAATTTAATAAAGCCGATAAGGAAGCCATTCCCTGAGTTAAATATAAAACTCTTCCTGCCCCTTCTTGGACCACTAGAATGAAATCCCTTGAGAAGGAATACGGGGAACAGATCAATGAAGTAAACCTCACTGGCCCCAACATCACTACGCACAGACGAACACGACGGATACGCGACGAATTAATGACTCTTATTAGGGACTACCAGGATGTACTTTGGAACAATTTGCAGACAGTAAAAAGACTAAGAGGCGGACAGACACAAAAGACCATAAAACCTTTACTTAACAATACCGAAATTACGGACGCGAGAGAAATCGAAGAGGAATCCAGACTATTCTGGGCATCTATATTTAAGATATCCCCGAGAGAGAATGATAACCTTGATTTAGACTTCGAAGACGGAATAATAAATGATTTTAACGACCAGATACACAGAACGAATCCTCACCATTGTATATCGCAGGAAAGGGACATGGAGGGACTTGGTGGTAAAATTACTACCGATCAACTCTCTAAAACCTTAAATCCTTTCATCAACGAACATCAGGGCGTACAGGACTGACAAGGGAGAATTTTATTAGAGCCCCGCCTAACATCTTATTGGGGCTCATGAATATCATGAATGCATACCCTAAAGTGGGTTACTTCCCTGACCACTGGAAGGTAGAAAAAATTATATTCATTCCCAAAGCCGGTAAGCCACCGGACACTTCAGCTAACTTCAGGCCTATATCTCTCTTAGAATTTGCAGGGAAAGTCTCGGAGAAAATATTGGCCAACAGAGTGAATACGTTCCTCGAGGAAAATAGTTCTCACAACAACCAACAATATTGCTTCCGAAGGAAGCGAGGAACGGACACAGCGCTAGCTGTGATCACCAAAAAGTTGGCAAAGGTAAAAGCTGAAAGACGCCATGCAAATCTGGTACTCTGCGACGTCAAAAAGGCCTTTGACAAAGTATGGAGGAGAGGCCTGCAATACAAAATCTTACAACTGGGCCTCAATCCCATACGTAATGGAGAGGAGGACGTTTCTAAACATTAAAGATTTCAATGGCCCCGAGTTCGAGCTTGATACAGGGGTGCCACAAGGCGGGGTGCAACAAGGCGGGTGTATATGCCCCTTGCTATACAACATATACAACATCGACCTTCCCCAGCCTCTGAGTGAAGGCTCGTTATACGTCCAATTTGCGGACGATGTAACGATGATCTGTACGACACCTTATCGGAATGTGAATTACATGGAAGATCTCTACCAATGCCTAAAGTTTCTGTGTAATTCCATTAATTCGACGGTCCCTTGCAGATATCCGTGTGGGACGATGCACGCATCTCATACCACATAAAGGGCACGATTCTTGGACTCCGTATTACGAGTCGTGGATATGAGAGTCATGAAGCTAAAACTACATCGAATGCACGGAGGGACTTGGGGAGAACTTTTCAAGTTCCTAAAACTGAGTACCTCCAACAAACTAAAGATCTATAATGCATGCATTCGATCCAAACTCCTGTATCCGCCGGTTTCTATAAACGCGATTCCCAAGACCCAAGTCCTTAAACTGCAAAAGCTCCAAAATAAGGCTGTCTATATTATACCGAAAACCCGAAGGAGAGAGCGGAGAAGTCAGAGTGGGCTCCATGGTGAACTGGAGATAACCCCTATAAACGTGGAGCTTCACTTGAGAGCAAGCAAGATCTTGGATAAAGTACACTGGCACCTCCCTCCCGAGTTTGTACTCGAGTACAAGGACTTTGATGACATAGGACACGCAAGGTTCACTTAGATTTTCACAATACCCAACCAACACAAAGCCAACCAAAATCCCTTTTCACTAAATTAGTCAAGTGCTAATTTTCTAAATTTTTCCCAAGGTATTAACGAGATTAACTCGCCAAATATATCAAAAACAACAAAAAGTAAAAAATAAACAAAATAATAACAAATAATTCAAAATCAGGGTGTAAACAACCCAGATAAGAACATAAAAAGTCTTCTCCAAAAGCAGTAGGGATCAATTAACCCTCTGCTACAAAGGCTTGTATGACTTATATATATATATATATATATATATATATATATATATATATATATATATATATATATATATATATATATATATATATATATATATATATATATATATATATATATTCCAAAACGCAAAGAAAGCCAGAGATGCCCTATCCCCAAGGACCTGTCTTTCATTCTACTTTTCATTTTCGCTTTTCTATCAGTTTCCCCATTTTTCCCCACTATTTCTCCTACAAAAAGCCTCCACTATTATATTCCCCACTTTATATGTCCAATGTCTAATGTCAATGAATAATTCCATTTCTGTCCATTCTCTGAAGATGACCTAACACGATCGAAAGACGTCTAGGAATAAAGAATGTCATTCGCGGATGTTTTTTCTCGCCTCGAAGACCCCCCTTAAAAAACTTGTAAAAAATATTAAGAAAATACAAGTTAAAATTAATAACGCTGCCACGGCTGTGGACTTCAATAGTACCTATATTAATATATATATATATATATATATATATATATATATATATATATATATATATATATATATATATATATATATATTAATATATATGGACATTATTAGTCAGTCGCCTAATTCATAGCGTGTGACTCAATTAAATGTTAACAAACGAATCTTGATTCGCGAGATTCGCATCACCTGATATTTCTTTTATTCTTTATGCCGTGGCACGACATTGCCGTTCGTGAGTGAATATGATGTTTTCTAAATTGAATAGAATTTGATTGGACATTTATTGAATGTTTGGACGGAACTCAAATCTTTCGTCACCATCATATTATGAGTTAGTGGAAACGTCGATGTGTATAGGGCTTAAACTTTAGTTTAAATATAAAAAATTTTCTTGTGCTCCACTTTTTCTATCTCTCTCAGCAACCCTAGTTTACTGATCACTGATCGACACTCTCACCAAGTCGATGTTTGACTTAGTAGGTTTGTTTCTCTTCTATCACGAGTTGCCTTTGCACGTGTTTTTAATTTGGGGGAGTTGCGATTTTCTTTGACTCTTTCCGATTGTTGTTACGCTCAATTTTAGCGCATATGAAAATGTTTCGTTGAAATCCTAAAATTTCTACGTTAGCTGTTGTTGCTACTTAGAACTAAGAAACGAAATGCAACTAGACTATCAGGAAGCAGGTAAGGAGAGGTTTGTAAAGAAAGTTGTGAAAATATGGGGGATATGTGTAGCGTTAGGCCCAGGAGGGCACGCATTCACCCAGATATGAGCTGTAACTGACACGTTTGAGGGAGGAAAGCGATCAAGCTCCTCCTGACAAAATATCTATTAATATAAATTCTTGGGAATAAGATAAGAATAAATATATGTATATTCACAGAATATTTTCCCGTCATTTGTTAATACATATTTTCTGCTGGTCGTTCCAAAGTGACGCACTAACAGAGTGATATTCGGTCAAATCATTCTAACACATACACACAAAAAGAAGACACAAGTGAAATAAATGTAAGGAAGGAAATAACAAAATACTGTCTACACGTTTCGTGGCCTTAATTATACATATATATATATATATATATATATATATATATATATATATATATATATATATATGAATCATGGCTGGGAACTGAAATGAATATCGATTCGAGTATCGATTTGAGTTTCACATTTTTTAAAATATCAATTCGGATTTCGATTCGAGTTCTCTATATTTTTTTCGATTCAAAGTTTTCGGCTTTTCGATTTTTTAATATGGATTTGGATTCGAATTCGAATCGAGTTCGAGTTCAGCCTGCATTTCAAATGCTTAAGTCTATTATTTCAGAATTCTATATGCTTTTTTTTCGTAAAATATAATTTATAACAAAGTAACTTTTTCCCCTCTTATTACACATTTTCCTTGAGTTAAGGTAAATTCGTTATTTACTGTGTCATTTCTTGTTTACAATAGCTATCCATATGTACCAGATGCCCAAATTCACTGTGTACTTTTCTATTGAAATTAATGGTTAAAATATTCGCAAAGTCCCAATGCACGGGAACCGTATGTAACGACGAAAAAACACAATCAAATAGAAATTTTAATTGGATGTTACATACTACATTTTTTTCTCTATCGTAATATTATGCAATAAAAATACAGAGCTCACGAAGCATTTTTATACCTTGTGCAAAAATACTGGTAAATCATATATTCCAAATTTTCATTATTACATTGAAATATTATGCAATAAACATACAGAATACAAATATTATCTTATAAGAACAATTTAAGCTCTTTTAAAAACAAACTTGACACCCATATGGTGAATATATTTGACATGAATTTAAATTCAAAATCTCTTAAAGATATAAAAAATCGGAACAGAAGAAAGATTTAGCTTTGGGTCATCCTTTGATTAGCAAAATAAGATTAGGAGGAGGATTAGGACGAAAGATTAAAATATACATTTACCTACTATTCACAAGTTAAACCACTGTTATTTCTTGGAATTCTTTAATTATTTTATTAATGATACTCGACGTTTTCGCTTCAAACTTATATTTATAATCAATTCAAGTACGAAATCGAGTTTTTTAATTCTTTTTGGTTCGAGTTTAAATTTCGATTCGAGGTTGCAAAATTTTTCTGTTCGAATTTTGTTTTTCGATTCGAGTTTGAAAATATATAGATTTTAAAGGTTTATTGATTCGAATTCGATTCGATTTCCCAGCATTGATACACACACACACACACACATATATATATATATATATATATATATATATATATATATATATATATATATATATATATATATATATATATATATATATATATATATATATATGTGGGATCAACACTGCTAACATGAATCATTTCTTCACTTATTTTCATAGCGAAAGTATGAATAATATTAATCCATTTATTAATTCATTGGGAATCATTTTTTTAGATTTTAAATAGTTCTTTTCGCCATTTGCGTCGAGACGCCATTCGACGTAGTGGGGAACCAATGGGGGTGAGGAGTGGTTTTTATTTGCGTTAATATGGACCATCCCCACTTTGAGGGTAAGTAGTAGATGTTGATGGTACCCAGAAAAGTTCGGTCTCGAGTTTCCTTGTTCTCTTTTTTATAAACTTAATGAAGCTTTTAAATGTGGTCGTAAGCATAAAGCATCCTAAGCATTCACTATCAATTACACCAACAAAAGTGTGTTTTCAGCATTAAGAAGTAGCAAAGGCAAAGTTATTTGCGGTTTTTTTTAGTCGCGTGTACACACGATTCTATAAATAGTTACTATGTCAGTCGGTCAGGTGGTAACCATTTTACTGTTCAATGAGTTTTTAAAAGTTTTGAACTTTGTTTGGTTATATGGTCATAAGTCAAAAGAATTGAGAGCACGCGACTTAGATCTGTTGACCTTTTTTTTGCTATTTGCTCTCAACCAAAAGAAGGAACGAGTTTTAATTTATTAGTACTAACGTGTGACGATATATTGGTATTGTACGACAATAGAAAGAAATTGCCTAACTGGTCATCGTTAGGTACAACTCAACCACGAACTGTTTTCATTCACAGGTGTTGATGCTGCGCGTTTGGTGGCACAGTTCTGCTACTGTGGATTACGAAATGCTACAATGTAAATTAGGAATCATTTTTCCCCCTTTTTTAGCGCCCATAGCACGACTTACTACACAGGAATAAGTGGCCATGATTATCTAATACCTTAATGCTAAGCTAGATTAACAACGAAACAAAAAAACAACCCTCAAAACAAACACAAAACCAAATGCAAAAAAACACAAAAAAAACAAAGCAAGAAGCAAAAAAGGGCAAGAAGAAGAAGGAAGTACGCGCTGGCGTTTGAGGAAAGCTGGCCTTCTTCCCGCGCGGGATCATGCGACCAGCACCAGAGAGAGTCAAATAAAATAGAGGCGACAGCCTCCTCCATAGTGTCAAAGAGTCTACAGGTCTGAGCGCACGAATCCGTACAGGAGACAAGCGGCAGCGACTCCGCTCGTCCCGGTACCGAGACAGTTAGCGTGGGCGAAGCTCATCCAGAGTGAAGCCTTCAACAAGACTGAGCCGAACAGTCTGGGGGGAGACGCAGTCGTCGCAGTAAGAGGTGCGGTGGAGCGCTCCATAAAATGGCGGAGCGTCCCGAGTGTGTTCCCAATTCGAAGTCGACAGAAAGCGACTTGAAGCCTCCACGACATTGAGGATTAGGTTCACGGCACTGCCGGATTTACGTATGTATAAGCCAAACAAGCTATAGCTTAGGGCCCCCACTTTCTTGGGGCCCCCCAAAAAAATTAAAGAAACAAAAATGGTTCACATTTACAAATTATAAGATAAAAAAAGAGACAAAATAAAACCTACAAACTGCAACAGTTTTGCAGACGATGTATTTTGCTTCTACACTACGTCGGTGGTTTCAACAATATTATCAGCATCCGTCAGAGATGGACATTGTTTACACATTCAATTATTGTTGCAATACTTTATTGTTCACTGTGTAATGTATGATCTTTATTCTTTCAGATAATAATAGTATTATCAATGAACGTTTGAACAAGCTTTAACCACCATTCATTCACTGTTTACCACTGGAGATAATTGGTGACTGGTGAGTAATTTTAGTTCTTTTGTAATTTCAATTTTAGGCCTACTGATTCATTTCATATAATACATAATTTATTTATTTTGATCCCATTAAAATTAGTTTAGAAAAAAATATTCAACTGTATTACTTAGTAGGCCTGTATTCAGTATTATTATTTACTAGTACAGTTCCCGGGAGGAGTAAAGAGTGGGGGGAAACATTTTTTCCTGCATTATAATTATTGTAGTTGATCAATGATCATCATCCATATTTCTCATACATTATACTATTAATAATGCTCACTACTTGGCCATGGAATATGACAAATGCTATAAGCAGGTAACGGAAAACTATATATATATATATATATATATATATATATATATATATATATATATATATATATATATATATATATATATGTATATATATATATATATATATATATATATATATATATATATATATATATATATATATATATATATATATATATATATATATATATATATATATATATATGTATATATATATATATATATATATATATATATGTATATATATATATATATATATATATATATATATATATATATATATATATATATATATATATATATATATATATATATATATATATATATAAATTTATAAATAACAATTGCTTTATTTCACAATCAGGAAATCAATGTAAAGAAATTTTACAAATATTATAAACAACATAATCTCACCATTAAAAATTATGAATTCTTAAAAAAATGTCACGCATTACATTTTAAATATATGTTTATAGGTATATTAAATACTTTACCCACAGTTTCTAAAATGTCAACAAGAAGTTATAAAAGTGGAGCTCAAAAGAGGAAGACGAAGCAGAAAGCTGAAGAAGAGCTTCGCAAGTTACCAAAATTAGAAAGCTTCCTAACAAAGAGATAAGGGGCGTGATGAACTAAAAGCCTCTACCAGAGTGAGTCAGTCATGGGATATTCATCCCATTCCAGATAGAGAACCTGGTACATCTAGTTCTATAGAATCAGCTTGAACGAATGAGGCAAGAAATATTCAGATTTACAAACCAGAGCGTAGTACAAGCACAGAAGATTCAATATAAAAAAAAACAAACCGAATGATGTTGGGCTATGAGGTGATTTAAGCAAAGATGACAAGTACACTGAGTAGAAAAAGGTCCTTCAGAAGGTCAGCACTCAAATTGTTCATTTAAAAAGTCAAAGAAGTTTTTTGAAAACTAAGACAGACAATGCTCAAATCTGAAGAAGAGCTTAGCAAGTTACCAAAATTAGAAAGGTTCTTAACAAAGACAGATAAGGGGCCTGATAAACTCAACGGGCTCATGGTGAAAAGTACTGCAGAGAATGGTTAGTATATACTGTTTTGTGTGCAAACTCTTTTTAAATTCTTCTACACCATTATCATCAGATGGATTTTGTGATTGGCGCAACACCTATTTAGTTCAGAACAGATAAATAATAAACGGCAGTACTGGAAACATGTTTTTGAACGAGTTGTGGCAGTCATAATTACTCTGGCAGAGCGTGGTTTACCTTTTAGAGGAGATGAGGAAATATTTGGTTCTCCTCACAATGACAATTACCTTGGATTACTTGAGCTTATCACGAAATTTGATCCTTCTCTAGCAAACCATATAAAAGAATTTTGTAATAAAGGATCAGGTGTCACATCTTATCTTTCTAAAACAATATGTGATGAATTTATCCAAATGATGGCATATGAAATAGAATCAATTTTGGATGATTTAACAACTGCAGGGTACTTCAGTTTATCTGTAGATTCCACTCCAGACCGGTCCCATATTAATCAGCTCACTGTTATTGTAAGGTATGTTTCACCAGATGATGGGCTTCTTATTGAACATTTTCTAACCTTCCTAATGATGGGTAGCCACACAGGGGAAAGTATGGCTAGGATAGTGCATGACTACCTTACAAATGAATGCAAAATAGATTTTAGAAGTGTCGAGGCCAGTCATATAATAATGTTGCCATTATGTCTGGCAAATACAAGGGTATGCAAGAAATAATATTGAAGATTAATAAGTATGCTATGTATATTCCATATGCCGGTCATTCCTTGAATCTTGTTGGTAGAGCAGCAGTTGACTGTTGCTTAGATGCAGTAAACTTTTTTGGAATTGTTCAAGAAATATATAATTTATTTTCATCATCTACACCTAGATGGACAGTACAGTTGTCATTCTTCAAAGATAATTCAGAAGTTCAAAAGTCTTTGTCAAAGACTAGATGGGAAGCACATTCAATGGTCACAAGTGCAATACTTGATAGTTAAGATGGAATAATTTATGCATTGCATCAGCTGCATATTGATATTGCAGAGAAGGGCGAAACAAGAAATCAAGACATAAACATTTTGAATAAAATGGAAGAGCTTGAATTTATGGTAATGTTATATATGTGGAGTTATTTGCTGGATGAACTTCACAAGACTAGTCAATCACTGCAAGATCCCCAAATTAGCCGAGATGTATGTAGGAAATTGTATGGTTCACTTTCGGAATTTGTTAAATGTTCCAGAGATCTTTTTGATCATTTTGAAGAATAGGCAAAGTGTTTGCATTATTAAGTTTGATATGACTAAAAATAATTTTAAGTTGGAGCTTAATAATTATTTCACTATTAATATACTTTATCTTAATGGTAGATCAGTTAAACAATTACTTTGATAAAATACATATTTTATCAAGTGCAACTGACTTTAGATATCTATTAGGTCCAAAAATTACCGTATAACATATTAAATACAAAAAGCAGCGACAATTTGTCGCCGACATAGGACATTTGGACATATAAATGGCCCTATTATCTCAAATAGCTTAGGCCCTTATCAAATCTAAATCTGGCCCTGGTTCACGGGAACAGTCGCGGCGAAATCATGAGAGACAAACGTAACATAACTTCATTGGGTTGAGAGATGTGTTTATCTAATAAGATCCGATGTTAGTAATGGCAAATAAATTCCCCATCTTCATGATAAAGGGCGATTTCATTCGTGTAGATCAAGATCTGCTAAAAATCCACATTTGGTCTGGTTAGTTACCGAAAGAAGTACAGATTCAGGTCACTTTTGCTTATCCAGGTGATTTTTTCCTAGCGATAAGTGGTTCAGATCCACGTAAAATTAGAGATCTTGCCTCAATTCCATTTGTGGTCATAAGGCATCAAACGGATAAAGCCTTCAGTCAGGTCTTCTGACATCAAGTGTGAAATGATTTGGTAGCATTTGTTTTTTCTGCAAAATTTCATTCCATTCATGTTAATTTTAAAACTGACACAATTTCTTTTCGATAAGCGTATGTTAATGGTTGCATTGAATTCATTTACATGTTTCATATGCTAACGGATCTAATCGACATACCTCTTGATAACAAGTCAGTCCAGAGGTTGACCAGCTTGGAATTGAAAAGTTCCCATCGATTTTAGTTCCAAATTTTCCACACATTAATTGTAGATCAAAACCCCTCGTTATTTTCGCCATTGTTTAATTAATAAAAAACGTTTATATTCGATCAGTTTATAAAACCTTACCTTTTATAAATCTTAATAAATTATATATGGATTTTCAGATGCAGCGGACCCATTTCTTTTACCCACTCCTTCATCCCATTCCATAAACAGTCCTTACAGTATCCTAAGGTTTCCTTAAAGACAACTACGTGATGAAAATCGTGCTATCCTTAATATACAGACCTCCAGCACAGCCAGTGAAAACAGACCGCGATATCTATTAACCAATCAGCGAAATAAGAAACACGGAGGATATCGTAATTTTTGGTTGTTTTAATCTACCAGTGTCAAAGTGGGGCGAACCACTATCGGCTCATTATGAACACGATTTCTATACCAACTTACAAGAAAGTTCTCTAACTCAGTTTATACTATGCCCGACTAGCGGAAATAACATAGTCTAACTAATATTCGCAACAAAAGAAAATTTAGTAGAGAATATTTATGTCGTAGATTAATTTAGTAATAGTGACAACCGCGCAATCACATTTAGTATAAATTTCACGACGAAGTTATATAATAAGTAGCAAGGAAAAATCACCGACTAAAGAAAAGCAAATTTTAGTAAGCTCTGAGCAATAATATAAGGCAAAATGACTGGAAAAGTTTGCGTGACATAAACGATATTAACGCGAAACTGACATTTTTGCTAGTTTGTACTCGAAAGTGGTGAAATAATGTATACCTTTAAAAAAAGACGTTTGTTACATTAAAATAAACATAAGTAGTGCAGTAGTGAGATAGCTGACTGTTTACACGACAAGAGGAACGACCATATTAGATTAAAAATCTCTAGTGCTGAAGAAGAACGTGCCAAGTATAGGGACTTACGTAAAGCCAAAAGGTTAATCAAACAAACTAAAAAGGCCTTGGAATTATACCTAGTTAATAAAAATAAACCCCCTCCGAAATAGTTCTATAGTTACCTACATAAGACGAAAGAAAGTAACAACTTCAACTATCGAACCACTAACTGACGAGAACGGTGATTTTACCACGAACGAAGAGTGAAGGATTTGTATCTTAAACACATTCCTTGCATCAGTTTTTACTGCAGAATATCTTAGCGATATCCCAACACCGATCGCTATCTAAACCGTTAACAATGAGCCGTTAAGTAATATCAGCGTTACAGAAAGAGCCGTAATAAAATGTATCAAAAAACCTAAAGTAAAAAGATCGCCCGGACCCGATTCGATCTCCACTCGAGTATTAAAGGAAGCCAAAAGTGAACTGGCCAAACCGCTGTCGTTACTCTTTAATTATTCGTTACATACCGGAACAATACCCGTTGATTGGAAGCTCGTTAACGCAACACTAATATTTAAAAGGCATTAAATCTCTACCAAGTAATTATCGCCCAACTAGCCTAACCTGGGTCGTGTAAAAAAAATGATAGACAGACTCATATGCGATATACTCGTTAGCCATTTGCAGGGAAATGCTCTACTTAGAGACACCCAACACGGCTTTTCATACTAATCGCTCTTGCCTAACCACTCTATTAAACTTCTTTAACGACATTTTTTATGAACACGATGAGAGTAAAGCAGTGGATTTAATTTATATAGACTTCCAAAAGGCTTTCGATAAAGTTCCCCACAAACATTTAATCACTAAATTAAAAGCGCACGGAGTTTAGGCGATATAGCGAGGTGGGTAGAAAAGGGACTGAGCAATCGTAAACAGCGCGTCGTTATAAATAATAATCATTAACTGGACTGACGTCACTAGCGGAGAACGTCAGGAATTATTTCTGGAAACAGTCTATTTCTTGTATTCATTAACGAACTAGACGAAGGCCTTTCTTGCATAATATCAAAGTTTGCTGATAACACTCAAATTGCGAATGTTTTACTCATTAACGCACAGGTTAAAGGAATGCAAATCATCCCGAACAAATTGTCAAACGGTGAAAAAGTGGCAAATGTCTTTTAACGCGGATAAATGTAAAGTGCTTCATATTGGATACCGGAATGGCAAAGAAAATTACATATTAAATGATATTCAACTTTTAATCGTGGACAGAGAGATAGGCTTAGGGGTAACAATATCGAGGGACATAAACTCAGTTAGCAATGTTTAGAAGTCCTTAAAATTGGCAATTGGATTCGTTGGTAGAGTATTTAAGTATAAGTGCAAAGATAAAATCTTTACTCTCTATAATTCATTTATGGAATACTGCGTTCAAGCCAGGTACCCGTACTACCAGAAAGATATAGCAAAATTAGAACGAGTCCAACGTAGGCTTACTAAAAGTAAGCCTACAACAAAACATACAAAATGCGACTTAGAGAACTAAATCTATTTCCGTTAACTCAGCGTAGATTAAGAGGGGACATAATTTAGGTCTTTAGAATTATCAAAGGCATAAACAATATGTATTGAAATAAATATTTCACGATCGAGGATAGATAGCTTAAAACGTCTTAGAAATATTTTGAATCTAATCCACGATTAACAGCGTTCACTAGCGAATAGCTTCCTTGCCTTAGGTTACAGATTCAGCAAATTGGCCGGGAATATCTTTACCCCAGGTCACCTAGTATATACCACACGGTCTGTAGTGAATTTCCCATCTCTATAACTATGTAAGTGATAGTGGAAACCTATGACCTTGAAATGGGGCGAGGATATATTGAAAAGAGTAGCACGTTTAGAGGAAAGCCGTTATCACGGATACCAGCGAGATATGGGAGCTTGTCAGATTTAAGGATGTCTCTCTTTGTCTTCTTGGCGTTTGGAGAGTGGATGAACTCTGATTTGACTCGAATAAACTGCTTTCATCCCTTTCTAGACAACCCGGTTCTATTCCTCCCCAAATTAGCTGAGTCTAGCGTGTCCCCTGCTTAGAGAAGAATTGCGTTTCCAGCTAAGTTGCTTCGGGCGGAAAGAAAAGATGATAGCGAAAATGTTGTCTGGTACCACAAGAGGAAGTTCTCTTCTCTCTTTCTCGGTTCCCAGAGGCAGGCGGAACTTGGCGGAAATTTCCTTGGTCGTATGGGCATGCCGTTTAAATGTATGTAAGTCCTATGGAAAAAGACAGACTTATTTAATTTATTATTTCGTCTATTTAATTTATTATAGGTTACTAAGACCACATAGATTTTTGCGGAAACTCGCCTCTAAATCAGTTTAAATCATTGAGAAATTGGAGTGGTAGTTTCTACACTCATTATTCATTTACACTGAAGTTCATTTTTAGCTAGGTTGATTCTAGTTTTCTGCGAAATATCATGATAAATTTAGAAAAAGCTTCATTATTCTATTACTTCGTCTTCGGAGTGAGCAAACTACAATTTAAATTATTTGTGATCTAAAGGAATTTCCTAAAGATTATTCCCATGATAACCATATCAAAGGCTTTCCTAAAGTCTAATTACACGAACTCCACCGCATCCTTTTCATCGTACGCTCTAATCATTTTGTAGAGACTACAAAATACGGTAAGAATGATCTCTAATGGCAAACTCGTTTTGACTATGTATTTTTTATTGTTTCTCTCTAATTAGTCCTTGATACGATCTCTTCTTATCAGTGTTTCTCGCATTTTGCCTATAACTAAAGATGAGCTGATAGGGCAATAGTTTCCGCCATGGTCTTTTCCTTTCGCAAAAATGAACGAGGCCATTTCTGATTTAAAATGTCAGAATCTACTTCATTTATCGCTTTATTAAAGACTAGTATACTAATACGATCAAAAAATGACTTCTCCTATATTTGATCAAAGAAAGATAACACTCTCTAAAGATAATAGCTGCCAAAACTGACAGGCTAAATAAAGTTAATCACTCCAGAATTTTAGCAAAGTAAAGATAAGTACTCTCTAAATTTGACCGTGTTAAAAGTACTCGTTAAAGTAAGGTAAGAAAAATAAGACTTCCTAAAGTTAAACAAGTAAATATAATCCCTCTTTATAAAGGGTTTTTCAACAAGGACGCTCGAGCTTTGTTGTTAAAGCGACATCTGGCAACCTCACTGTGAACTGTTCAGCAGTACTTGACAAATCACGATGGAAGGTTATAGAGTTGAAGAGCGTGTACAAATCATCAAATGTTATTATTAAAATCAGTGCTCCGTTCGACAAACGTTCCGCGCATTACGTGATTTCTATCATCTTCAGTGATGAGGCCCATTTTGGGATGAATGGATTTGTGAACAATCAAAATTGTTGGATTTAGGACGAAAACAATCCACATGAGATACACCAGCACCAATTGTATCTCAGCAAAGTCAGTGTTTGGTGCGGATTTTCGTCTAACGGAATCATCGGTCCGTATTATTTTGAGAACGAAGATGGGATTGCCATAACCGTCAACGGTGAGACCTACAGATCGATGATAAGCAACTTCTTGTGGCCTCAACTAAATTATATGCCTGATATGGATACTGACGACATGTGGTTCCAACAGGACGGCGCTAAGTGCCACACTGCACACGCCACCATAGACATTTTGCACCAGCGATTTCAAGGCAGGGTCATCTCGCGCGGTGGCGACGTCAACTGGCCACCGAGATCATGCGATTTAACGCCATTAGACTACTTTATTTGAAGCTACCTTAAATCGCAGGTCTATGCGAATGATCCGCGAACAGTTGATTTTCTCAAAGTCAACATAACAAACACCATCTAGCAAATTCAGCTAGATTTATGCGAAAAAACAAACACCATCTAGCAAATTCAGCCAGATTTATGCGATAAAGTCATCGAAAATTGGGCCTTCCGAATACGTTCCACCAAGCGAAGCCGCAGCGGACATTTGAACGACGTCATATTCCACACTTAATGCCATAAAATGTACTTTCAAATTTAAGCTAAGTTCTTAAAGTTGGTCAGGTAGAGAAAAGTAGTCCTAAATTCGACCAAGCGAACAGCGCAATCCCCAAATCTGACCAAGTAAAGATAAATTCACCCCAAATTTTAGTAATTAGACATAACAAATTCCTTTATTTTACGAGATAAAGTTAAGCACTAACTAAATTTACCCAGACAAAGATAAGTTTTCACAAAATTTGGCTGAGCAAAACTAAATATTGCCCCCCTTCCTAAATTTAACCAAGCAAAGATAGGTTCTCCATAATTTTGGTCAAGTAAAGAGAAACAGTTCCTAATTTTGCCAAAGCGAACATAGCAGTAAAAAATGTTAAAGTAAAGCTAAGCACTCCATAAATTTGACTAAATAAAGATAATCACTCTCAATTGGACCAGGTAAAGATAAACACCTTAAATTTGACCAAGTAAAAATAAGAAATCCCTAAATTTGTCCAGATAATAGCAATTCATAAATTTGACCAAGTAAACATAGCACTCTCAAAGTTGATTCTAGGTAAATTCCTCTCAGTAAATTCTTCCATGTGTATTTCCCCCCCTCGGTAAATTCCACAAGCTATAAATTTTAGCCTTTATTGATTTTTTAAAGACTTTACTTAAATAGTTTACTAACATTTTGAAGGACGAAACATTCTGAAAACCTTATGCAGTAAGGTTTGTTATGACCTGGGATGAAGTTAAAACAATATTTCTAAGAATCAGGTTTAATTTTAGTTTATTTTTAAGAATCAGTTTAATGTAAATAACAAGCAATGTTTCTTGAAAATTTATAAAATCCATTCTCATATTTTTCAAGTAGCCTCTTAAATCTTACATTTATGACTTGGTACGTTTTCATTTTGCTTGGTGCGTCTCCGTGTCGAGTGTCAGCAATTTTTGTTTACATTATTCTTTCTTCTTCTCAAAGAACGAAGCCCATGTTTCATATATTTGGGTAAATGGATGTTATTGATAACCATAATTGCATTATAAGCTTCTACAGAGCTATTCGCTCACGGTAGGTAATGTTTTATCGAAGTCCACTAGACACTTAGAAGGTCAACTATTTGGACCAAGTTTATTTATAGCAGATAGGTGACGAGAGGTGACTCCTTTTTTGTCGGCAAGTCAAGCAAACATGCATGTCACGTATAACTCTCGAATGACGCCATGCATTGTCACCAAACGCGAACGCAAGTTTGGACCCATCTGAAACGTCCCATCGCATGCCTAGTTTGTAGATGCGTCTAGGTCATTTATAGTAGTTTCCTGCCATGGTCTTTAAATACCACTGTCAAGAGCCAAAAAGGGTGAACCGTCATTAAACTATTTCACTGACTGTAATCTCGAACCCAGTCCGATAGGTTGGTAGCGCTAGAACTCACAGAGCTTATAATATTAAGGTAAACTGCAATGTACGCAGTGAAGGTATGCATAGTATAACAACGATTAGCCACTATAAGACCTCTGGTGCAACTTTCCCCGTCCTCCGCCTCTACTACCTGCAGGCAGTGCGCTCCCTGGTGGACTACAGTGCACTGATCCTTTTAGTGCTGCCCCGGCAGCAGCAGCGGCTGGAGGTGGTGCAGAACACCACCATGAGGACCATGTTAGGGGCACTGAGGTGGTGTTGTGCCTGGTGCCCCTAACCACCAGGGTGGACTGCATTGTAGCCTGTCGGGTGGCCAGAGTGCCTCAGCGCGACGTGGAAGGTGTGGCGCAGAGGAGACTCCGGGGGGCTGTGGCGCAGAGCATCGAGTGCCTGCGTAACAACAGGTGGCTCATAAACATCACTTTAGCAGCCTCCACCCTCAGCCAGGGGAAGAACTGGTTGTGGCGCGACCCCGACACCCCATACCCCGTCTACACTCCACCACCACCAGGGCAGCCCCTCGCCGCTAACATCACAGCAACACAGCTGCCCGCCAGCAAAGCTCACTTCCTCACCGATGAGCTGCGCCAGCACGCCCTTAGAGCCATGTCTGAGGTCACGGAACCGAGCAGCGCAGTCTACTTCACTGACGGATCCGTCGACCCCGATAGCGGGAGGTGCGGCGTCGCCTTCGTCACAAGCGGGCTGACGCGGGCATGGAGGACGTCAGACCACTGCTCCACTCTCCAGACAGATCTAGTAGCAATCCTGCACGCCTTCCAGCACGCTCTGCTCCGCCGGGAGCCCATGGTAGTGATACACATGGACTCCCGGTCGGGGCCACAGGCGCTGCAGCACGCCCACACCAGGGACAAAATTCGCCTTACCACCACCATCCTGAGCACCCTGCAGGACCTGGCAGCGCAAGGCAGGCGGGTCCGGTTGCACTGAATTCCAAGCCACGTGGGCGTGCGCGGCAACGAGGCTGCCGACGAGGTCTTCAAGCGAGCCGCCCACGGCCCCACCATCACCTGGACCGTGCGCCCCAGCCTACAGCAGCTCAAGGTGCAGGCCAAACGCATGGCTGCTCACAACGCCCACCAGCAGCACCGAGAATGGGAGGCAACCAAGAGGCAAGCGGCGTGGTATGCTGCAGCCACAGCCTACCACTCACTGAATACAGCCTTCCAGCAGCCCAGAGCGAACAGCATGCTGCTGCTGCAGCGTGTGAGGCTATGCTACTCCACGCGGGAAGAGCTGTACGCCGACTTTGTGGCAGGGATGTGCGAACACTGCGGTGGCCGTTCCCGGCACCCACTGGTGCACTACCTCCTCTCCTGCCCAGCCACCGCCTGCCTCAGCCCAGAGCCAGCACCAGCCCTTTACCCTGTAAAAGGCACCCTACAGAGGGCGCGAGAGACAAGAGCCGCCCAGTTGGTCCGCCCACACCGACAATCGAGCTGCTAGAGGTGATCAGAACAGCACCCCCGCCGCGCTGATCGCCACCCACGCCCAGCCGGGCGACGGGTGGTGAAGACCGCTGCCAAACACGAGTAGCAGACAAGCCACGCGTATGACACTCCGCCGCGTCTTGCTGCACGCCAACACTGGTGGGCTCCCCACTTTGTGCAATGTATTTAGGCGTATTTGTATATTCTTTTATATATTATATTATATTTACGTACTATGTATAAATGTACTGCACAATAAACCTATACAAACAAGCAGACACTATAAGACTGCATCTGGCACACCTGGGGGACGCTCTTCATGCACTCCAAGAAAGTGACTGTATACAAAAGACTAATCTAAGAGCAGTAAAAGAACTGTATCAAGTTTGTATTAACCTTCACATTTGCCGCCGTAGTAGACAGGATCGGTTTCACCCACCCATGGGGGCGCTCTAACTCATACAATAGAAAGGGAGACTGGAGTGCACACAGTGATAGTAAATACTCATTATCTACTTACCTCATTCCTAAAGCTTGTTTTCTCCCCCTAGTGTTGGCGTAGGCCTACGTGTTTTAATAATACTTTCTCTTTCATTATTAGTCATGGCACTGAACTTCATTTTTAATAATTTTTCAATAATGCAATCGCATTTTATCCCAACTTCATTTGCATACATTTTGTTTAAAAGGGGGTTATCATTTAAAAAAATAAATAGACAATATGACACGGTTATCTAAGCACTACCTCATGGGCTACTGATCTCAAAGATACGAAGGGTGACTATTGTAGGCCTGCCAGAATCCCAGAAATATTAACAAAATGTTTGAGATATAAGAGCTTAACCATACTAGAGTTTTTGCTATTTAGCCGTTTTCTTTCCTAGAACCAGTATTTATATATAACTTAAAAACTTGTTTAAGCTTCAGAGCATAATAATAGTTACATCAATGTGTCTTAAATATTTTGTTGCTTTTTCCTAGATTCTAGCCGATCGGGAGAGTTGCCAGATGCAAGCTGATGACTGCAAAGCCAAATGTGCTTCCTTTTCCGTATACAAATAGGTTCTTTTTTTTAATTCTAACATAGCGTTGAAATAGCTAGATAAAAATCATAAAACTCTCATGGCTGTATATTATTGCTAAGAAAAGCAATTGCAGTCGGGCTCATCAGGGTCTAACGCCAATTCGATTGAAATTGAATGGTACCGTATGGCGTATACAAGTAGAGGCAAACATAAATGTGAGAATAAAATTGATTCTGCTGTCATATTAATTGTTGGGTTTTAATTTATTTCTATTTTCTTCTTAAATAGGGGAAGGATTGCTTCCATTGCTTTCAATGACTGCACGCCACTGGTACCAGAAGGGTTGGCAACTATGATTTCGCTTGCTCGTCGTGTGATTGGACGGCAGTAGCTACTTGTTTCTCGCGAAGATTTTGTAGCATTTTCTTCTTTTTTTAATGCACTTCTGATTGCACTGAGTGCTTTTCGAGGCTCAGCTCGAGTACTGCTTGCTGGTTGGTTCTGACTGCCCGTTGATAAAATTATTTGTGGTTTATTGTAAGGCACTTGGATTCTTGCTTTGCAGCCTTTATAAACACATTCACAGCGGCAATATGTTTTTGTTTTGTTACCCGAATGCTTCTCATAAATATGTTTTTCTTCACACATTTTTAGTCTGTTCTTCTGGGTTATTGTAAATGATGTCACACCATGAGGTAAGAGTTTATACTGAAGATTTAAATGAAAGGTGGTGAATTATTTGCTTCTGTTTGGCATATTAGTACAATTTGTTTGGTTCCCTTTTATTATTTCACACTGACCAAAAGACCCCCCTTTCTCTAGAGAGAGAGAGATAGATAGAGAGAGAGACCCACTGTGAATTAAACACGTGCGATTTTAGAATCTATTGATTCCACATTCGAATTTACGTGGTGGAATCTACCGTGGGGAATTTTATGAAGGGGAATTTACCGGTTTTAGCCCCAACTTGGACTAGTAGCGATAAGAACTGCTAAAAATATGACCAAGAAAAGATACGCACTCTCTTAATTTGACCAAGAAAACATAAGAACTGACCTAAATTGGTTAAATTTTACCAAGTGAACATTGAACTTCAAAAATTTGACCAAGTAAAAATAAGCACTCACTTAATTTGACCAAATAAAGATGATTACTCCTTTAATTTGATCAATTAAGATGAGCGTTCTCATTATATGACCAAATAAAGATGTTTACTCCTTTAATTTGACCACTTAAGGTCAACACTCCTTAAATTTGACCACTTACATATATGCACTCCCTAAATTTGACCAAGTCAAGATAATCACTTACTAAATTTGACCATGTAAAGATAAGCACTTGCTAAGTTTGGACAAGTGGTGAAAAGCAGTTCTTAAATTTGACTAAGTAAACATTGAACTTCCCAAATTTGACCAATTAAAAATAGTCACTCCCTTTAATTTGTCCAGTTAAAGATGAGTATTCTATTAATTCTGCTTGGTAAAGATAAGCACTCACTAAATTTTATCTATTACAGATACGCACTTCATAAATGTGTTTAGGAAGTTAGGTTGTTTGGGTTGTCATTCTCTAAACTTGACTTCACACGAACCTAGTAAAGATGACCCCTTCTTCCTAAATGAACCAGTTAAGACTATCGCTCCTTTTTATTGGGTAGGGCTTATATTTATTTCATCCAAGTAAAGTGTTCGTGCACTACAGCTGCGAACGCCTCTAAAGTGTGCCATCTCACTACACAATAATTATCGGTATACCATATTTAGTCCAATTCGTAGTCATCGTGAGATTTCTTACAGGTGGCATTTCTTTTGCAAAGTGTGTCTACAAAGTCTCTAGACTATATCGTATTATATGTCATATTTTACGTTGGCTTTCGTTCAGAGTGACAATTTAATATATTATTATTTGATGAGAAATGGAGTGTTTGGGAATATATTTAGTTATAAAATAGATAGGACATTTACCAATAAAATAAATCAAATATAGTTATTTTTAACTTAATTGCGCCATTTAAAGCACTACTGTCAAAACATTTTGAAACGGGTGGTTTCAAAACAGAGCTGCCAAATATTTCTTAATTTTTTACTTTACCAGCTTAATTAACTTTATACATTTAGTTATTTTTCAATCATCGATATTACAAAAATATTATCATATACATTTGCCTCTTTTTATCCATTTAATTAATTTTCCAGCCTGACGTGTTATGAAAAATATTCTTACTTGGCAACACAGCATATCAGAGCCAAAAGAGGCAGTCACCCCAAATTATTCGTGTTTATAGAACATACATATAAATAATTATATCATAGTTAACTTTACCTTTATCCGAAACGTTTTCTAAATCTGACATACTCAATTTAGACAACTGTACATAGATCCCTTTATAATATGATGCTGTCCAGGGCCTTTGTGGTAGCTCTGTATGATAAGCTACTAGACTCTGGAACCAGTCGTATACACTTTGCTTTCTGATCTTTTCTATGGTCTAGAATGAATTGGAGTAGGAGGAGGTCGTAAATCGTCCGAATTTAAAAGTTTTCAAAGCCAGGCTAGACGATATATGGAGAAGGGAAGATTATTGGTGATTTTTCGTTTTGTTTTGAGGTACTCCAACTATGTTGCACCCCACTTCCCCTCGCCTCTTGATGAGATCCCCTGACCGGATAAAGAAATTCACATAAAGATCAAAATAACAATCGCTGGCGAGTCCGGAGGCACCGGGGTCCGACGGTCTTCGTTTAGAGCTGTTTCAGACTCAGGCGATAGTGAAACGCTTCCTGACAAAAGGGGGCCACCTGTTTCGCACGTGAGGGGTACTTGCATAGGAGTATCCCATCAGGAGGACTTCGAACTGGAGTAGAGGATGCATATATTGTGCTGTGAAGACGGAAATGGAAATGATGGTGGTGTTGTAATTGATTATGCGCGTGATAACGTAGGTAGAAGCTACCTCCACACACGGAGGAAGGTCCATTTCCTCCATCAATAGGCAGCCAGCTCGTGATGACAAGACGTCGGCTTTAATCCGTCACCCCAGCATTAGAAATCCAACGCCTTGATTTGTTATGGTTTTGAGTACACCCTGTATAGTGGCCGGTTAATTGATTCGGATGAAGAGGTCGTTGTTCCCAAAACTAAAACACTTGAAATCCTTTTTATTATCCTTCGGTCGGTTTCTCCAAGCTATCTCTTCTACTATTTAATCCACCTTTAAATATATTAAAATCGCTTGTACAGCTGAGTGGTAAATCTTTCATACAATTCACCTTTCCACTTATTTTTTCAGTTCTCTCAGCAAATCTAAAAGGTCATCTCTTCTCCAAAAGCTGGAGCGTTGCATATACTCCCCTCCCCCCCCCACTCCTCTCCCCTTAATTTCCGCTCATTTTTACTCCCCATTAGTTTCACCATTTAGGAATCTTATTCGAAAATCTTTCTGCCTATTTCTCCATTGATTTTCACCTTTCTTTACAAATAAAAAATAAATCTGAGGTCTGCGTCAGCCTTTCCTTTCTAAGGTTATGTTCAAGTAAATTAAAACTTTGATAGATTTACTTCAAAACATTAGAAGAATAAAAACATAAAATTTTGTACAATTCGGGTTGCGTTGATTACACTGTTTAACAAAATTTAACTTTTTGTCGACTACAAAGATTAGAATAACATTTTTTTAATGTAGTTTTATGTATAAATTTAAAAAAAATGGAAGTCATTTTAATCGAAATGACTCAAGTTTTTTGTAAGTTGTCAATTAGTATTTTTGTCAAATTTTGAAGATTTTAATGAATTTCATTCTTTTATTTCTTATTTTCAGGTTATTTAACTAAATAAAATTTTAAATAAAAGCAACGATTTTAATTAGTATGTCAAGAAGACAATGTAAAAATAGCCCAGATAAATTCTGATACACATGTGGTTCAGTAACATTTAAAAAAAATCAAAGAAAATTTCTTCTCTAGTGAAAAAACTATATAATTTGTATTTTGGATTTAAAATTAGCGACCAAGATAAACCATGGGCACCACAGATCTGTTGTACTACATGCTTTAATTCTTTATCAGAATGGTCTAAAGGAAAACTAAAAAGCCTTCAATTTGGTGTTCCAATGGTATGGCGAGAGCCCCAAGATCATGCCACTGACTGCTATTTCTGTTTGGTAGACATACAAAGTAAGTAATTGTTTATTGTCCACTGTACCTATATTTTGAAGTAGTATGCTGTAATATTATTTTTTTTAAATATAAAATTAATTAAGTTTAGAACCACTTTATTGTAATCACACATATGTACATAACTTTAAATTCTATGCATATAATCTCCATAATTTTAGATAAAACAACGAAGTGCGCTTCAGCTGTGGTATAGCCCAACCTTAGATCTGCTCTTCGTCCTATACCTCATTCAAAAGACATTCCAGTACCTGAACAACCTGCAGAAATTGTTTTTGTTTAACTCTGATTAATCAGATATGGAATGATGTGAACCAGAAACTGAAATTCATATTCCTGAATCTGTTGATACTACTCCAAAACCTTTCTCACAACTTGATCTAGATGATCTTGTAAGAGATCTAAACTTAGCAAAGTAACAGAGTGAATTACTGGCCTCGAGACTGAAAGAAAGAAATTTAGTAGCAAAAGATGTTCGAATTACTAAGTTTCGCATTCGATCAAACAATTTACAAAACAAATTTTAATTTGACAACAATTTATGCTACTCTAATAATATTCCACGTCTCTTTGAATAATTAGATATACATTATGAACCCAGTCAATGGAGAATTTTCATTGACGTTTCTTTATATAGTAGTAAAGACGTGCTTCTGCATGATTGAAATAAACTACCGTGAATACCAGTAGCGCACTCTGTTGTGTTGATAGAAGCTTATGAGAATTTAGATTTCATTTTAAAAAGCATTAAATACAGTGAACATAAATGGTTGTTTTGTGCTGACCTTAAGTTAGTAGCCATTTTAAATGGCTTGCAGTCAGGCCACACAAAATTCATGTGTTTTTTTGTGCCAGTGGGACAGTAACAAGGAGTAACAAGGAGTAACAAGGAAAGTAAGTACCCTAGGATACCTTATGGTCCATTTAAAGAGGGTACCTTTGGACTAGCAATCGAGCGGGCACATGGCTGCTCAATTGTTTTGCGTCCCTTACCGGCCACTTTTCAAGACTTTGTCTAGTCTTGACTTGAACCGGTCAACAGATTCACTGTTGACAACTTCCACTGGAAGTGCGTTCCACTTACCGCAGATACTGTAGGTAAAAAAGTTTCCACACAGATTTCGGTTGTAACGCTTCAGTTCAAGTTTGAAGCCGTGATTGCGCGTTCTGTTTTACTCAGTATGAAAATATCCCGGTAGTCAACATTGTCGAACCCTCGAAGTATTTTGAAGACCTCGATGAGCTGATCACGCAGTCTACGGGTTTCCAGCGAGAACAAATCTAACTCCCTTAGTCTATCCTCATAACTTTTAGGTCGGATAGAGGGAATCAGCTTGGTTGCCCTGGCTTGTACGCGTTCCAATCTCGCGATGTCCTTTCACAATGAAGGACTCCAAAATTGTACGGCATACTCCAGGTGCGGTCGGACAAGTGAGTTGTACAGGCACAGTACAATCTCCTGGTTCCGATAACCAAACTGGCGCTTAATATAGCCTAGCATCCTTTGGACCTTTTAGAGAAAAGACGAAAGTAGGTTGTCATAATGTCATACGAGAACCATTGGTTCCTAAGGAAAACATAATTTTGCAACCACTTCACATAAAATTAGGTTTAATGAAGCAATCTGCGAAAGCCTTATAGCATGACGAGTCATCCTTCTTATATTTAAAAACAAAATTTACTAAGATTATGGATGCTAAAATTAAAGAAGGAATCTTTGTTTGTCCTCAGGTTCGACAACTTATGGTAGATAATGAGTTTGAGGCAAAATTGAGCCAGCCAGAATTTGAGGCCTGGCATAGTTTCAAAGGTGTATGTAATGGTCTCCTTGGAAGGCACAAATCAGAAAATTACCACATTCTTGTTCAGAATTTGATTAGGTCTTATAATGAGTTGGATGTAGTATGTCACTAAAGGTGCATTTTTTGCTTTCCCACCTGTCTTTCTTTCCAGAGAACCCAGCAGACGTCAGCGATGAGCATGGTGAAAGATTCCACCAAGATTTTGCTACTATAGTAAATGGTTATAAAGGAAAATGGAGTCCTGCAATGCTTGATGACTTTTGCTAGACCATTACAGAGACAGACAAGATGTTGTACATAAAAAGAAGCATAAATATTCTAAAAATATATGACTATTGTATAGATTTCAGCAATTTTGAAAAATTTTAAATCTTCATTATTCTTTTAAATATATTTTTATAATACCACACACTGAAAAGTATTTAAAGGACTTATTAATTTCTTTTGATGAATAAACTTTTTGTTTCCACTTATCTTTGTACTTTTTGGCAAATAAAATAAAAATAATAACAAATATTTAATACCTCTATATACTGAATAATCTAATATTAATGAAAAAATAAATATGCAGATTGCAAAAAACTTAAGCCAGTTCATGAAAAATAAAGGTCATTTTCGTAATCTACGCAAAAAAACTACAATAGAAAATTACTTTCTCATTTCTGTAGCAAAATCATTGTTGGACAGTGTTATTAGTTTAGGTTAGGCAATGGTTAGGTTATAGTTAGGTTAGTTTACCCAATGGTTAGGTTATTTTAGGTAAGGTTAGATTAATCTATGGATAGGTTAGTTTATGTTAGATTAGGCAATGGTTATGTTAGTTTACGCAATAGTTAGGTTAGTTTAGGTTAGGCAATGGTTAGGTTAGTTTAGCAATGGTTAGATTAGTTTAGGTAAGGTTAGATTAAGCTATGCATAGGTTAGTTTATGTTAGATTAGGCAATGGTTATGTTAGTTTATGCAATAGTTAGGTTAGTTTAGGTTTGGCAATAGTTAGGTTATGGTTATGTTAGTTTATGCAATAGTTCTGTTAGTTTAGGTTAGGCAATGGTTAGGGTATGGTTAGGTTAGTTTAGCAATGGTTAAGTTAGTTTAGGTAAGGTTAGATTAAGCTATGTATAGGTTAGTTTATGTTAGATTAGGCAATAGTTATGTTAGTTTATGCAATAGTTAGTTTACGCAATAGTTAGGTTAGTTTAGGTTAGGTTATGGGTAGGTTAATTTAAGCAAGGTTAGATTAAGCTATGGATAGGTTAGTTTATGTTAGATTAGGCAATGGTTATGCTAGTTTAAGCAATAGTTAGGTTAGTTTAGGTTAGGTTATGGTTAGGTTAGTTTACGCAATGGTTAGATTACTTTAAGTTAGGTTAGATTAAGCTATAAATAGGTTAGTTATGTTAGATTAGGCAATGGTCAGGTTATGGTTAGCTTAGTTTACGCAATAGTCAGGTTAGTTTATATTAAGCAATGGGTAGGTCAGTTTAGGTTTGGTTAGGCTATACTTAAGTTAAATAAGGTTAAACTATGGTTAGCTTAGCATAGGTTAGATTAGGCTATGGTTAGATAAGATTAGGCTATGTTTAGCTTAGTTCAATGTATAGTGAGTTTGAGGCGAAATATTTTAGTGGATGGTTAGGATAATTTAAGTTAGGCTAGTGTTAGGTTAGCTTACATTAGGTTATTGTTAACTTATCTTAGTTTATTGTTGGGTATATAATGTAGAATTAGGGTCCGAAACTTGTTAGTGCTTTGAATTCTTCAAATGAATCCTAAACGCTTTAGAAGCAAAATGAATCTAATGAATTAGTCATGGCTTATGAACGGTTTGTGAATTTCTCTCTGTCCATTACAGGAACAACAAGTGGTGAGAAATCGTGATGCTCGGTGAACACACACAGGTAGATTCAACGACACCTAAAGACGGTCTGAGCTCGATGGTGTATCCCAAGGAGCTAAGTTCTACATTGCTTGTTTGATGTGAATAATCTCCGGACAATTTGCTATCTTCTTCGAAACGCTAGGTAAACTATTTTAACTTATTCCTTGAATTGGTAGAATAAGAATACATAGAAAGTCACGAATTGGCTCATAACGAACACCTCCTGTAACCCACTTTTTATGTTGTGTAATGCACGATTATTAATTAGTATTTTGATTATTCTCAGTGTCGACATAAGTGAGTTATCTTACAATGATTTTAGAATGGTTTACAAAGAAGGTGCGGTGGCAGTGTTAATAAATAAGAGATGAAAGTAATTTTTTAACAGCTGAGAGCACTTTTCTTCCTCGGCGAATTAGGGTAAATAAATTGAAATGAGTACAAAAATTCATTAAAGAATGACAAAGACAGGAAGCAAAATTCCTGAACTATACTGAACTAGGAGGGACGAAAGGACTACATACTTCAATGCAGGAGTTTTTTAGGTCGATAACAGATATTCATAAGTACGAACTTACCCTCCCCCACTTTTGGAGGTCGCATGAGTAACTACTTTATTCGACTCAAAAAATAAAGATGTGATAAATGTTCATTAGGAAAAAAACAAAGAACACTCGTATTAACAAATGATAATTGACATGAAACCATTCTACCATAACTCGCTGCCCACCACAATTCGATGGGTAGAAAAGAGGGAATGTTACCCTCCTGTGCCCCAACTAAAAAGAAGCGTAGGAGAATACGCGATTAAATCCGTTTGGGAAACGAGAAAAGCGCCAAACAATACAAAATTTGTATAAACGAATTTGCCACTTCCAGAAAAATGGGCGAATTTTGTTCCAAAATACATCAAGGTTCGTTAGTAGAGATGGATTTCGGCTCTGGTTGATTATAACGAAGAGTTATTGCTCAGAGAGAGCGCGTTTCTGATTTACGACAACGCTGATTCTTCTTGTGCTCGCCAATGTATATATATATATATATATATAGAGAGAGAGAGAGAGAGAGAGAGAGAGAGAGGGAGAAATATGACGATATTCCTCTTCTCTCCTCGTTCCTATGCATAATTATTAATTATCAAGATTTAAGCAATTACATCTTTTGTTTTTGTGTTATTGTTGTTTTTGCCGGTGCTACCTTCTTGCAAACTTAACCAGGTTGTTTTAGTTTCAGTCTATTTATCTCAACCCGCTCTATCTCTTCTCTCCCCCATTACTCTACCACACCTTGACCGGGATTTATTACTTCTTCTCTAATAACAAAAATAATCCACACACTGTTTAAATTCTTTACGCGTCTCTCTTTCCTTATGACGTCTCATTCTATTTCCAACATCACCTTTGTCAATTTTTCGACGTTCATCTCCCACAAGGATATTCATTTTAAATTTGGTATTTCCTTTTCCCCTGAACTGCATTATATGGTAGTTCTCCTACCCTTCTGGCTCTAAACCTAAACATATGGTACTTCTCCTGCCCCCCCCCCACCACAACCTATCTCTCACTCCCTTATCCGCTAACTTCCCTTCAAGTTTTTCTCCTCATTTCATACCTGCCTCTTTTCTCACTTCCTTATTATATTTCACGATTCCTTCTTAATTGGTTTCGTGCTATCCAATTTCAAACGCGTTGTTGTTTAACCAGTTCAGAAGAACTGTGTTTGGACCTAAACCAACTGGAAAGCTACTAGCCTAACTCTCAATTCCGGCTTCTTTGTAAACTACTTAAATGTGTAGTGGCAGGGGGTATTCTTGATCAAACGTCTCCCTACAACTTTGTTGAATTCCTTCAGTTTAGTTTCAAGGCTTTTTAAGCAATAACTATGCTCTTCCAAATGTAATTGACCGCCTTTAGCGAAAGGCTGATGCTATTCAGCCCTTCATTCTAGTATTTCTTAATATAGAAATAGCTTTTGATAATGTTTCAAGGGTTTTCTGGGACCCCCTTGAACGGTTCTGCTCGTACCTATCATCTTACAAGCAATGTGTTTATATTGATAGTCATAAATTTTGGTCAGTGGAGATGGTGTTCTGCAAGGCTCGGTTCTGGGTCCATCCTCTTTTTTTATTTATTTTGTATCCCCGTGGCATTCTTATGCGTCAACTTGGTCTGTCATTTCATTTGCATGACGATGACATTAAAATCTACGAATCTTTTTCTTCAAGCTCGTTTGCTAAGAATATCAGAAAACCTATATACCCAGGCAACTTTCTAAAACTCAATCATTGCAAAACTAGGGTTGTGCTGATGCGAAATTCTTTGGATATCGCTTACTAAAAACATATTTTTCCCTTTCCTATCCTTAATAGTTCCCATGTTCCCTTTTCGACATTGCTAAAAATCTAGGCTTCCTAGTATGGTCGTAAATCGTTGAAAGGTCAATCTTATGTCAAGGAACATCAGTTTTAGAAGACAAGCCTGCGTAATGTGAAAAACACGTGCCCAACTATTTATTTCTAATCATTGTTCCATTGGCTGTCAATAAGTACACATTCACAAACGTTCATTTTCTTATTCAGGAATTAATTAACTCGGAGTGGTGTCCCTTTACGCAAGGCGGACTATTCACCGGCCTAAGATCATACTTGGACATGTAAAACCGCCCTTGAATCTTACAATTTCAAAGATTTGCGCACGATCGGTTGTTAAGGTGATTTACCTATTCTCGAATCGTCATATATATGTACACTGAAACCATCCCCCAATATCAGACAGCCATAAAACTTAGGTTACACCATAATAATTTTACTTAAAGGCATTTCATTTTATTTTTAATGTTAGTGTTATTTTTAACCTTACCTAATTTAACATTTATTTACTTTTTTTATAAATTTTAATGACGATAAGATTTTATTATCTCAAAACGTTTGTAATAAATCAAACCCAAGATGTTTTCTTTAGCGGTTATTTTGCGGGTTCACCACCTGGTTGTAACATAAATTCTTCTGGTTTGAGAACCACCAAAACCAGGCTAGGCTTGAGGGGTTGCCTCAGTTTGTTCACAAGCTTCCCAACACGTTATTTCCGCATATCATTTATCTTCTGCGACAAAAGATGGCTCTTTCTCATACTATATGAGTAATATCGGGTGTCCCCATGCAGTAAATGCCTGATGAGAGACTATGACACACTCATATCGCTAGCTATGGACTTCATCGACTTCTTTGGGATTGTGTCAATGAGTACTGACACTCTCTTATCACTATCTATTGACTTCATCTGCTTCTTGGGATTGTGTCAATGAGTACTGACACTCTCTTATCACTAGCTATTGACTTCATCGACTCATTGTGATTGTGTCAATGAGTACTGACACTCTCTTATCGCTAGCTATTGACTTCATCGGCTTGTTGTGATTGTGTCAATGAGTACTGACACTCTCTTATCACTAGCTATTGACTTCATCGACTCATTGTGATTGTGTCAATGAGTACTGACACACTCATATTGCTAGCTATGGACTTCATCGACTTGTTGTGATTGTGTCAATGAGTACTGACACTCTCTTATCACTAGCTATTGACTTCATCGACTTGTTGTGATTGTGTCAATGAGTACTGACTCTCTCTTATCTCTAGCTATGGACTTCATCAACTTGTTGTGATTGTGTTAATGAGTGCCTGGATAGCCGCGACTATTTTGTGAGTTCTTTGGTATCAGAAGGCATAGAGTGAGGTTTCGTAATTACATCTTGACTCATCCAACTGTACCTCGATCCTCTACCTTGACCCAAGCTCTCGAGGTTCTTCACGTGTGAGGTTCTGGCGTAAACTCATGCAGCCATAGTATTGTTTTCTTTACAGATGATGCCCAACTGAGTCTACTATGATAGGAAGAAGAGAGAACCGAGGCCAGACAACACGCATGCGCGAAATAAATTCCGAGTTGCCAACGGCAAAAAATATAGCAATATATATATATATATATATATATATGAATTTCAATGTCCCGCAGGAAAAATAAAAAGGTGCTTCCAAGTACTTTCTAACTTTATTCAGTTCATTCTCAAGGATAACTACAGGAGAAAATATTATAATAAGGATATATATAAGCTAGAAAAAGATAAAGGATCGCCCCTAAGACAAGAAATCACTATCGTGCTACTTTGTGAGTTACTCATTTCACACATATATATATATATATATATATATATATATATATATATATATATATATATATATATATATATATATATATGCGTGTGTGTATACCACGTAATGAAAAAGAAATATTGATTGAAGTTACAACTTCAATCAATCTTTCTTTTTCCTTACGTGATATACACAAATATTTATACTTATTCACGTGTTACGAGTACCTCTCGTGGTTTTTCCCCTCATATATATATATATATATATATATATATATATATATATCAGAGGTGACTCCAGGTCATCCATCAGCCTTCAATCGGGCTCATCACAGATTTCGCATAAGACACATGTATAACAGAAGGTAAGAGATGCAATGCACACCGCAGACTTATATATGCACTGATAATTTAACACTAAGACAGAAATATAGTTTAACCCTTTCGATGCGTGTGACGTATCTGAGCCGTCATTGAAAACCCCCACCCGTGATGTATGACGGCGTGGAGCCGTCATATATTTAACTGCTTCAAGTTATATCCCGTTATCGTGTAATATTTTTATTTCGTAATTATGGCAATCTTAGATGTTTATCTTGAAGTATCTGGCAACTTTTCAAGGCTCATTGCCCCAAAGAATCCGTTATTGGAGATATCTCTCAAGGCCATTCAAAATGGTGAAGAGGAAAGTTACACTGAGCGAAATCAAAAAAATTATATACAAAGATGACTCTTCTGATGAAGATAGGGATTGCGATCTTGGAATATTCAGTCACAGTGACGATGATAACTTTACTGAAGATGTTATAAACATTGAAAATACTGCCCTGGGTGACTTTAGCTTACAGCGAGTCATGAACTCTCTTCAATGACTGCAATTGTCCCAAGCTAACAGGAAGACATTTTATTGTTCCTCATCAACAGAACAGAAAAAAGATCATTCAAAGCGATGTCGTGTATGATATTTCCATGGCATAAGAAAAGATACGAGATATGTCTGTGAAACTTGTACAGATAAACCAGGTCTTTGTATTGTACCCTGCTTTAAAATGTATCATACTTAATTCAATTATTAAAGGTAAAGTTTGATATCTCTTATTATTTTCCTTATGAAAAGGTTTTATTTTATTCTCTCAATGAACAAACACTACCTGGTGTAAATATATTGATATATGGTGCATTTATGCTTTGACTGAAATAGGAAAACTTTGTTCCATGCTTTCCGCGCATTTTTGCGCAGGCGCTTCCGTCACTGACGTTCGGTTCAGGTCCACAGCAAAAAGGTTAATATAAAAATTACTCACTTCATTTATTCATGAACTCCAGTCTTCCTAGTTTGATGGCGAACTAGTATAATACGCTGTCGTGCAGCTCTTTCTTCTTGTCTAAGTCTTTCAAAATGCTTTTCCCAAATGGCTTATTTTTTTATATCTATCACTATTGCTTTCTCCATTTCGAAGTTTAGGGTAAAAATAAAGCAACCCTGCAAAACACAACTGGTCTTTACACACAGATGCACACAATAACAACAATCAAATAACGACAGCGGCGTGCACAACAAACATTATCCAGAGACTGATCTGACTGTCGCCTGTACTGTACTCTTAACAAAAGATGCCAGTTAGTCTTTTACACCTACCAGGCTTGTTTGTATTAGCCAATTTGCTGGATAATTTTTCGTTCCTTTAAAATCATTGTAGAATGGAAACATTTCATAGATTGGAATTTAAATCCTAATATCTATAGAAATTTAATGTTTTAAGAAAACAATGAATTTTAATTACTTTTAATTTTTACGGTTATAGATAACCACTGGGGTTGTAACTTCTGAGCCTGAGTCAAGGGCGTGTGGACGATGTCGAGAGAACCTTTGCTACGAATGATATTTTTTGACACATGGCACCTCTAAGATAACCGCCAGACGGTGAACGAAAATATATGAACTGCGAACAGGCTTAATAAAAAGTGCCTGAGTTATTGAGTGCAATTACTTACTTGAAGTCAGAGTTGGCAGAAATTAAATCAGCTTGTAAATACACGCTCACTTTGCTAAATTTATGCTCAGGCTAAGCTCAAACAGCCATGACATGACAGCCTTTGTGGCCCATTTGTGACAAAATTAGACCTTTACAGATCCATACACTATATTACTTGATGAGAGAGATAGAGTTATAGATAGATAGAGAAACACCTACTGGGATTCAAACCCGCGACTTCAACTGAACAAGGCATAGGTATTCCCTCTATGATGCCGAAAGCTATTATCGCTATGCTCTGCGTAAACGACATTATGATGTCCTTTGATACAGACCAAAGGCCAACTCTACAGCGTCGACTTCAACCGGCATTGAACCGCATCTTTCCCTATGCCAAAACGTACAGGCTTCGGTTTTCCTTGGCCAAGACTAAGGTGGTGCACTTCTGTCGATATCCACGGCTCCAACCCGACCCAGACTCCTTCCTAAGCGGGCTTCGCCATGAAGTTGTGGAATCACACCGTTTCCTTTATCTTGGTGCTTGACCGACCCATCACCTTTGTGGAGGAATGAATATAACGAGGACAAGCCGACGCTAGTTGTTTTTTTTTAGATATATACAGTGTCGACCGCTATGCTCCCCATGGGCCAAGACCTTCCCCCCCTTCCCACCACCACCACCTTCTCCACTGCCCCAAGACCCTTCGAAGTCACGCGCAAAAACGGATTTCGGTCATCAGAGATTGGTGGCGTAAACTTTCATCTCGGAGTCAAGCAACCGAGATCTGCTCCTTTTGTCCGTCAATATAAACATAGGAGGGTGTGAGAGCCTTTAGAATGGAAATCTTGCTCCCTAAAGCTTCGTCGTCAGAAAATCTAGGTCCAGGCTCACTGTCTCATCCGAAATCTCACCTTCCCCGTGCGTAAACATGAAGAAGCGAAGTATCACAGTGTTAAAATTTATGCACTAGGAGAGAGGCTTTACTGTGGGCGAGTGAGGGTCCACCCCTCCTAAACTCCCTCGTCTCCCCTCCCCCCAGGGGATAATCGACGTATATATTTCGATCTTGAGAAATTTGGAGGAGAACTCGCGTAGCCATCGAGAGAAAAAGACGAGTCCCTGAGTCAAACAGGGAATAAAGAAGATAGTTGGAACCAAACGGGACTTACCCTCACGAGGCTGTTCCTTTGGTCGCTTAGAAGAGCAGACCAGTGGTTTCAAAACCAACTCTCCTACCATTCTCGTTCAGAAAAAAATCACGTATCTCAGTTTGCTGAAAAAGCAGAGATACCCCTCACCATTGAGGAAGACCAAAGTGAATTCCCATTCGAGAAGAGATCACATCTTGATTAAGTCTCATCGTCGAGAAGCCAGAATTGGTAATACAGGGATCGGGATAACTTCTATTGATCCAAGATCCCCTCACTTACATCTTCAAGTCGAGAGAAGCACCGTCACCGGCCTCCACCACCCCGGGAGAAGCATCAGCTGTTTTCCCGACTCATCCCACCACGCTCGCCTAACCTCAGCGAGGACGTCCCCAGTCAAACTTGTCCAAACCAACTCATCGAGGCCTTTCACTTTCAAGGTCACCCAACTGTCGACACACTCTGAGTTAAAGGTAAAACGAATACAAAAATTATTCATTTTTGTTATTTTGCATTCCTCGCAAAAATGTATTCGTAACAAAACTATTGCAATCTGGTAATCGTAACCAAACTATTTCATTTTCAAATGACTTAAGAACTCGCATTAATTGAACTTAAATCTCGTGTATTAGAAGTGATTTTTGCGTCAACCATCTCGTAGTACTCATTTGTTGTGTTAAGTTTTATTAGACCCTCTTACTATACAATTAGTGTATTTAAAGATTTAATATTTCGTTCTTTGATGTGATTTAAAGTATATTTTGTCGGAGTTGTTTAATTAGATCCTCGAACCCAGCACTGGCAATAGATATATCATGATACGAAGCCTCCCTGGTTAAAGAATTAAATTAGAGCACTTTTAGAGAAAATTGGAACGGATTTGCTCATGTACGAATCAAACGTACATCCGTACTCGGTTGTAAACCACGACAACCTTAGAAGCCCCTATTCGCAGGCTAGTGTATCTCGTACTTGCGCCATGGATATTCTTCCTTCCGTGACGCTCAACAATTGAAGTGCTGATATGGCTACCACTTAGCTGTTATATCCTTCTTATGTTCGCTGAAGGCTTAACTTCGGATGCAAGTTTTACGCATCCGCAGCCAAGTGTGAATTGCGGAATGTGTATGCGATCCACCACAACGGTTTCCGTCGGGCAACTGGTACCTTTCGACATTGCCAGATTGAAAGCCTGCTTGCTGATACCAGAGATATATCCCTTGCAATGCGCCGTGCACAGTGCAGCATGAGCTTGTCCGCGTGGTCCCGGCGTCTCCCTCAGTGGTTAACTTCTCTCATCGTATTAGCGGACGAGAGATGCCAAATATGTCCCCTTACTGATGGGTACTCCATCGGATGTGGCTCACTGTAAAACTATTGTTTCTCAAATTAACTTTAGTGGCTCCCCGATTACCTTTCCCTACATTGTTGGAAATCTTGATGTCACTTTTGATACTCAGCTATCTCACAATACTCACCATGTTGCTAATGCCCTCAAATCATCTTTCAGCTTTCTCCGAATACTTAGTGTTATATGATATTCCCTTAATCTTAACCGCATTCCTTATTCCCGTAATCTTAGCCAAAGCCGCTCTTTCCGTAATCTTAGCTCCATCCGCTCTCAATTTGACCCGAATAATTTCGAGATAACCATCCATTCTTCTGCTACCTCTCGCCTCAATTGATGTAGATTGTAATAGAACGGTCTGAGGCCGCTTTGATTCAGCCTCTATCACATGTTAAAACACATGGTTACCCACGTGTATCCTGCGAGAGGAAGCAGAAGGCGCGTTACCGCCCATCATAGCCAATGTTTAATCAAGGAGGTTCGCTCCCCCGTTTCGCCTCCATACGTCGATCTCGCCAGATTGAATTAGACTTATGGGCAGATAAGGTATTTTCCCAGGCACCACCGGGACATTCCTTCGAAGTCCCCCACTCAATTATCCCCTGCGCCATGGAGATGGCTCCGGCTATTTATACCATAGCTTTTCCCAATTGAAGCAGATCCAGATTATCTTCGCGAGGCATCAATCCGATCCGGCCTCCCTTGTGCACCTAGGAACTCTGCCGAGAAACCCCTTATTGTCCAGAAGAGGACAATATCCCTTGAGTGCCAAGGTTCATGCCCTTCGAGACGCCAAGTCAACAAGGCCCCCCCTTTTGTTCAGAAAGAGAACAACGTTAGAACAGCCATTGTTCTTCAAGTCCGTTCGTCAAGAAACGGTTCTCGTTCCCAAGACATCACGTCCGGATAATTTAATTCCCCCCCTTTTTAACGTTCTTCAAGAGAACGCTTGGTTTCAACAATAACCTCCATTGTTCATCTAGAACATCTCCGACTTGCTGTCACAAGGATCGCTCGTACTTCCGAGCCCCACTTCGCTCTCACTCCTCGAAGACAGTCCTTCCCCGTCGTTAAGGACAATCCCCCGAAGAACCCTTCTGCTGGAAATCGCCAGTTCGACCGAAGATTCCTTCACATCGTCTTCCTCTGCACAACAATTTTGTAATTACGTAAGCTGAGCATTACCTTTAATCATTTAACCTTTTGTCAATGCAACCCTGTGCTTTAAATGGCTTAGCGAACCATTCCCCCCCATCTTTTTTTGTTTGTTTACCGTTTTAAATCTCTCCAAATCTTAATCCTCAGATTAGTCAGATATTCCCATGACCCTTTTCATTCACGCGTTTCTCCCATTTTTAATCCCCGTTTATGTAAACATTTTTTGGGGGGTGTTGTTACTAGTTTAATTAATAAAACTCTATTTTATTAATGGTAACTATATTATTTATCCTTGTGCTCCGTTCCACTTCTTAAGCATATTGAAGATAAATAAGCCTCTCCAGCCCCCTCCCTTTTTGAACTAACCTCGGTCAACAGATTAACACGCACTCGAAATATAGAAAATTCCCTTAACGAATAGTTATATATGATATATCGTCAGGAGCCTATTCTACGACATATATCCTTAGCTTCCACTCTTCCACCCGTTCAAATTTTGCTAACAGTGTCCTACTCTACCATAGCCATTTATCTCCTCTCGTAAAAACAGCCCTGCGACGCAAACTGCCCTGGCCGCCCCTTCGAGAGAGATTTATCTTCAAAGTCCTAATTATTACATATATGATATTAAACACCGCTTTACCCCCTACCTGTTTTCGTAATTGAGCCTGTTCCGCCCACTGAGACCCCTACGTTTTAGATCTGCTCCCTTTTTGTTTCTCTTAGTCGTATGTGTAGCATCCGTGACCGTGCTTTCTTTATCTTTGCTCCGATAATGTGGAATAACCTGCCTATGCGTTGTGCTTATCCTCCTTAGTATCATTACTTTTATTGTGTCTTGAAGACCCACCTCTTTTCTCAACCCTTTCCTTATTTGGTTGACTGGCGATCTGCGAAGCCTCTCGTTCTCGAAGAACGCCATACCATACCTCCCACAAGACTGGCTAGCAGCATCCCTTATAACTATTTCCCCGATGGGCTGTAGTGCTAGAGGCCTTTTTCCAAGTTGTTCGTCGTGCAATGGAGTGTCAGGTGTAGCATAAGCCAGTATTCTGCAGCTGACATCTGTACGATTGCGTGCCCTCTCTGCATCTGCTGCTATATGTCCTCAAAGCATTTTCACATCCTCTAACTTCACTATCTTTTTACAGATCTCTCCTTACAAACTTTCTGGCGGAGATGCCCTCGTTGATATTACGCTTATTTTTTTTTAATTCGTTACCTAGAAGACTTAGGGAATAATTTACTGAATACACTCCTCTTAAATTCTCCTGAAATAGTAACGTCTATTCAAGTAGGGGGGTTGGGGGGTTGGGGAGGGGTAAGCTTTATATCGACAAATCCCTCTGCTAGTTTGAATTCTACACAGCTTCACCGTGATAATTCTGCGCGGCTTCAACGGAATCATTATATATGGCTTCAACCGGAATAATTATATACAGCTTCAACTGACGAATTATACACAGCTTCACCGGAATAATTCTACACAGCTTCACCGGAATAATTCTAGACAGGCTTACATGAATAATTCCTCAATAACGAAATTGAATTTATATTTATGTAGGTCATAAGACCTGTTCATATGTCCTATAAAAATATTAAAATATCCATACATACACTGCTTTTTGTTTTAGTTTTTTTTGTTTTTTTTAATGTTTTCTTTTCCCCCTTAGGTAAAGGTTGTTTCCATTTTCAAAAATAATGAGTGTACAAAAATTGGGCAAGGAAATAGAAACCTTATATAAAGCAGGACACTCAAGTTCTGAGGGAGATGATGAATTATAGACATTCTTTGGAAAAATAATATTTTTCCTCCTCACCTGCGCTGTTAGGTCAGTCCTTATATAGCCATTTTTGGAGGGGGACAAAACGGCTCGATGGACCTGGCTAGTAGGAATTTCACATACCTCCGTGACGCCGTCGGCCAGATACCTAGAAGTATGAATATACCGGTTATTTATTGCAGATACGACAAAAAAATTAATAAAGATAAACTCCTGGACAAATATTTGGAGATATGTGCAATCTTTTCCTGTCGGGGACAATAAATCGCGGCTATATTATCATAAAATATTCTAACAAAAGGAAATAAGAAGACATATAGGCTTCAAATACGTTACGCAATGGCTGGTGTGACGGAGTGAGAATAGCGAGAGAAAATTAGCCCATGCGAATCCGCAAGCCTTTACGTGACGCGTCATAATATAATTTCAGGAATTCTCGGAGATGTGGAGGTTCTGTGCTATCCTTATTGGCAAGGTTGTCATAGATCTCAGGGATAAAATGAACGAGTGTTGGTGATCGGAGGGAATGAATGACAAAGTTTAGGAGCACGAAGAAGCAGAGCTAATTCTTAGGTTTAAGGTTCGGATGAGCACAATACCTCAGGGAATTAGTAGTAGCTCTATTAATATCACTATGATACCTAGATATTCGAGGTACCTCGTGAGGGTAAGCACAATTGTTGATAGTAAATAGAGAGGCTAGTGGTCTAGATGTCACTAAATGGGCTGATAAGTTATTGAGCTGCAGACTACTTAAAGGTTATCAAGGTTAACATAGAATACTAAATCATGTTTATGGATCCAATGGCTGGTAAATGCCAACATCCCTTTTTGCATGATATTATATGCCTTACAGACCTAAATGGAGAGACGATTTAATCTCCAACTCAATATTTGGATAATAAACGCCCGAGTATACATAGATCAATCTTCATATAATAATGAATGTATTCCTCCTGGACGAACTCCTTCCCGAGGTTATGCAACCGGAGTTTCGTATAGTGAATTTCTTTCTTAAGGACAGACATATCACAAATAATCCGAGTTCATTTAGAATTTGAAGCCGTAAATAACCTCTGCCAATGAGCAATATCGTCTTCTCAACAATTTTAGCCTTCTCCACTTCATCAACGATGGATATGTACATGGAGCTGGTTTGTTTATGTGACTAGTAATGCTTGGGAAAAAAATGTTTAATATCTGATGTAGGCCCAGTTTCACTAAGATGAAATTGCATAGAAATATGAATTAAATCCACTGGTTTAGTTTCGCCAAGAATCACAAGACCCTTCTCAGCTGTTTAGATCTCAAATATGTTCAATCCTGCTTAGATCCCATGCCAGTCTCTCTGTTCTTCGTCTGGACCTCTCTTGATCTTCATAATCTCCTTTTATTTTACGGAGATTAAGACTTGCGTACCCATTTCTGAAATAGTGTGGAGATAGAGCTTCAAGGCGCTATCTAGTCACAGAGGAGAAGGGGGATCATTAAAATATTCCCTATTATAGAGCCTAAGTCGATAGAAGACGGAAGTGGTATGTTGAGAACTGCCAACTCCTTGATATGTGCCATGATATCCGAGTCAATGGTGACGATTACTGCGCCTGAATGAGGATAGAGTACATAATCTGGAGGACCTCAAGGTCCAGTGATTCTTCATCAAAATCACGTAGTTATAGCAAACGTAGATTCTTGACGTCTAAGACCAGCGCTGGAGAAAACGGAACTTAAAACTGCAGTGTTAAAACAACTGGAGGCTGTTGTAGACCGTAATTGGAAAAAGTTTTGATGGGCGAATGACATCGATAGAGGAGAGATAGGAACTCAATGGCTAGTTAGGCGAAAATGATTGAGAGTAACAGAGGCTTTAGTTATATAAGAGTGAGAGGACAAGGTAGTTGTGGGTAGATGTGAAAACTCTAAAGATGAAAGTGAAGACGATCTACCTGGACATATGCTGGCACCCTTGCCTAGGGCTACCTCTTAATGGTAATGGAAATTTCTCCTTTCTAGATATTCTAGAACTTCCCTAGCCACGAGCATCGTCCCCCCTCCCCACGGTCTCCATGGTGTAACCCATTTCGAGACCTTCCCTCCAAGTGGTGTTAACTCATATGTCTGTTGATTTGTAAATCGTTTGAATGGGACAAGAGCTCGAAGAGCAGAGTTATTTTGCTGCCTATTTAACTGTACCGTCACCCTCTCCCTATTTTCCACAATGGCTGAAGCCCATTCGTAGTTGGGACGATACAGAACAAGCGCATTCTGGTGTGAATGTGATTGTGTTAATCCTAGTCCAGGTAGTAACGAGAATTGTATAGGGTGAGTGGAGTGGCCACTTCCTTCTTACATCTATGTTTATCTTTGGAGATGATAAATTACTCTATTAGTGAGCCATCAGCGCGGAATGTTTCGTAGGAATCTCGTCACAAGGTGCCTTGTGAAATCTTAAAATGAGAGGAGTCGCAGATAGCTGTGGTTGCTACGGACTTTGAGACCAAGAAGGACTAATATGAATGCCTGGAATCTGTGGCACAGAGGAATGGAAAATGACTTCTGGATTTTGGTCTCAAGGGCTGGTAGCAACGTGGCCAACCGGAAGATTGATAGCTCGTTCCGAGGAGCGAGACCAATTAGGGCTATGAAACTTTTCTTTGAAGGGTTTCTTTGCAGGCGCTCCACCAGATCGGTATCCCTAGAACCCTCCACGTGATTTTAAGGGGTGTAGGGTTCCAAGCGCTTGAGGCTGCGGTATGTGAGCGATAGAAAGGTACACAAGTAACCGTCACGGGTGTCTAGCACAATATATGACACCAAATGCGAATTACTCCGTGCTACCCAGATACATACGTTTGAAAATTAGTTGCATTAGAGTATTGCATTTATGGGCGCAAGTAAATGAATTAGATGGTAATGAACAGGAAATGTTCACAAAAAGTGAATACGGATGCTCCTAAAAAAGTTTGGCTAGTAATGGAATTATCGGAGGACGAATCCCAACTGCAAAGCACCGGAATATTTCAGTTTAATTCCAAGAATATTAAAGCTGCATTACAATTCTTGGACAACCTAACTTTTCCTCTACCGGTGAGATTTTACAAACCCTATTAAGTCACCGGCTTTCACCACGAAATGGGATTCTATTATCACTAGAATTTCACTTCTATTTGTCCTACTTTAAAATTAAATGGTGGTTCTTCCTCTCGTTTATACTTTGATTTTTTAGCATAAATTGGCAGTTTAATATAAATTATCACTCGAATTTGATTATAAACACATGGAAATAAAAAGCAATTATGTAAGTATTTAGAAATCAATATTTTCACACATATTTCTTAATGCATAGATATGAACAAAACTTATTATTTAGGCATACAAGTTTTGTGTGTGTGCGCACCACAACGTTAGTATTTTATTTTTAAATTTGTTTCTGATTAAATTTTTATTAATGACTGCAACATAAATTTCAAATTGCTCAGCGATTATGAGTTTCGTTGTGTATTTTTTATTTATGCATACAGTTTTATGTGTGCGCGTACCACAACTTTATATTTACTTTCTTATTTCACTTTTTGTTATTCTCGACTGGAAAACATAAATTTTAAAGTTCCCAGCACTTCTGAGGTTTTTTGTGTAATTTATGTTCTGCCAAGCTTTTAACATTTCACTGAGCGTTCGTATACACGACCAGACACTCCTCATTGCTAACGAAACACCTTTTTGTGTATTACACGACGTTTCTATAACTAGGAGTACGGAATTAAATATAAAAATAATCATATAACAGATTTTTCGGCACTAAATTTGGTCTAAAAGAATCTTAATCATTCGTATAAACGGGCACTGGATTTTGCACTATTTATACTATATACTGTTGAGAGGCTAAATAATCACTTAATTTACGCTGAGATTTTTTACACTATTATTGGCATTTGGATCACTGCTATATTATTATTGTTATTAATTTTGAAACACTGTACCCGAACGAATGGCGTTAGTTTGTGTGTTGATTTTATTTTGATTTAGTGTTAAGTCCTTTTGAGTGGCGATGATGAGTGATGTGTTCATAAGCAGAGACTGGACAAACCTGTACCAAATTAGGTATTCAAATGCGCCCACTTGATTAGTGGTTCATCGTAGCTCTTCCAGGTTGCTTGAAGCTAGATCAGTGAGTAGAAATGAGCTTCTCTGATAATTCTTGCTTCGGAGTCTCAAAGGCCCAATGATTTTCGTTCTTAGGAAAGTAGCTCTGCGATGAAAGGACCGAAGCAGGAAGGCAATCGACTGACTCAGGAGGTAAAGTAGTCAGGATATAATGAAATTTTGTGTCTTCCCTACTTATCCTTGAAATATGGAATTTTGCTTCCACTATTTTAAACCCTCCCGTAATAGCTGCTTCATTGAAGACGGAAAATCTGATGATAATTGAATTCGCAAGTTTCACTTCTTGATATGTAAAGTGAGCAAGCAGCTTGTTGCTATCTTGATGAATCCATTTCTTTTTTTTTATTATCGATCGATGTAAAAGGGTCACCAGATATGGGTATCGTTGCGCTGTTGCGAGTTATATAGTTACCAAGGTGATTTGTCACCGAGTTGTTGGTACCACTCGTGGGTAACCAAATAGGGTCCATGGTTCATTGCGTGGGTAGTGGCTACCGATTCGATTCTTCGGGGGAGTACATTTTGAGTGAGACACTAACTTCAGGTGATAGAATTCTCTTCTCTTTTGATTGAAGTCTTTCTTGATTGATCGCAGGCTGAGTAAAGGTGAGCAGGGATTCTTTAAGGGCAAATAAATTTTTGGTGCTGGATTCAGTATTCTTTATTCGGCGGGAACTTGAAAAGTCTTCAGATGTTGCTATCTCCATATTGAGGCACTTTCAAATTTTCATTTTATATCAATGGGCCGCACACCACGCAGCCAAACATTAGTTCCAAATGGAATTAACTTTTGTACATTCACTATGAGTTTCAGATATCATTACTCTTGTATATTCTACTACATCAATTTATTACACAATATTTTGCATTTTTATAGGATCTTATAATTGTTATTTAATTATGCACAAGTATTTAATAAGCTAGTTTTCCTTAGTATTCCATTAATAAATTGGGTTCATAATTTAAAGAGTTTAATAGAATTAAACATAGATTTTCTCACTTTATATTTATTGCATATGGTTGTTTTAATTAAATATATATTAATTTTAGTAGAAATAAAACAAAGAAATTATATAAATTATTTTTTATGTGATTAAAATTACTTAGAGGGATAGGTTTTGATATTCAAATAATTAAAATGGTGAAATCTGGGAAGAATCCCTTACATAGTTGCCAAATATCGCCATATCTTTCATTTGTGTTCAAGGCACACATTCTCTTTATCAACTTCTCCATTCATTTGATTTAAATTAAATATATAGAAGCCATTGAATTATATTTATTGCCTACAGTCGTAAATCCCAGATTTTTATAATTATTGAAGCAAAAATATTATATTCCTGGCTTAGTTTCTTTTTTTAAAATCTATACTAAGGTTCTTCGAGTTAACAAAAAAATCGTTAGTCACAAAATAAGAAATTGCGTACAAAAATAACATCAACAATGAGAAATATGACTGAGGTTGTTTATTCTTTAACTTTAGGGGACATATTGATTTTAATGAAAACGGTATTTATTTATATTAAAGTTACTAATTACTTTTCGGGTCAAACGTTGAAATTTAGGCGAGCGGTCGTCTTAGTTTCATTTATTATTGCTCTTTACACTCAACAGATTCCTCTTCATTTTTTAAGGGTTCTGGAACTATCCATAAGCACTTGCTATTGTTTTTGTAGTAATGCATTTTTACTAATCTTTGTCGGATTCTTCCAAAAGAGAGGTATTACAACTTTTGAAACAAGTGCTCTTTTTAGAGCACCATTATCCATTCGGACTTCCTTAAGTCGAATGTAATTTCGTTCAACATGAATCCATTTTAATATTCCATATAACACATCAAAGTGCTCATTTTCAGGTTTCTTTGAGTCTCTTATTCCATATTAGAGTACGAACACAACAGTAGATGGGAAATATAAATATTTATTACACGATTGGATTCCTGGCGACGTCATAAGTTACTCGAATCAGTATAATGTTTTATGTTGATATACTTGTTTATATTCAGAGCCAGAAACATAAGTACTTTGAAAATGAGATAGAAAGTTTTGATGCAATTTTATAGAAGTCAGGAGATGAAAGAGCTTGTCTGAAACTTTCACAAGATGCATGTAACAATTTAGATTCATGGTTTCAATACTTGTGGGAAAGTTAGATACTGCCGAAAGACCATTGGTATAATAGCTCAGAGTATGTGAGTTTTGTGGATCACTATAGCTTGAGTAGAAATGCAAATACACATAATATTGCTACAAACTTATAGAAGGAGTACAGAATACGCAGGAAAAACCTAAAGTGATGAGAGTGCTCAACCATAAAGCATCATCTGTAAAAAAAATAGTATAAAGTGAACAACGTATATGAAAGCATACAAATATGCAAATTGGAAAGAAACAACCTAGATTCAGGAAAACACTGAGGTGCTGAAGTAACATTTTGCATTTATGTCACGAGTTACATTGATTTTTCCTTGGCTTCGGGGGCGGAGTGTCCCTTAAGAAAACATACATCCCAGAAGTTATCACTGAAGGCAAAATGAATATTTATGAAACATTATCCACGCTATGGCTTTTTCTGTGCTAAAACATACACGGACTTATCTGTTCTCTTGTTAACACATCTGGTGTTTAGCAAGTAATGGAACTTCGAACGTGCTCTTTTAAATATTTTTTCTGTTAAATATTTTCCTCTTTTACCCATCATGAATCTCAATTTGTTTTCTCCTTGTTAAAGACATTATTTTAAGGTCGGCTAAAATAAATATAAAGTATCAAGAATTTGTTAATATATTTTTTTAAAGTGTTAATTTTCCCCATGTATATAGATAATTATTTTATTCCTTTTTTTAACAATTAACGTATATCTAAGAATAAAAAATTAATTATTTTTATACATATGGCTATTATATACACATAGATATTATGACTCCTAAGGATTCTGAGATGTATTTTATTTGTTTGTTAAATAATGATGTAGGAGGAGGGGTGAAAATACTTTCATTTGTATGTTCGTTTATCAGCGAGTAAGAAAAAGTTTAATCAGGAAGGTATATACATGCACAAAATAGTGACAGATGATGTGTGTGTGTGAGTAGGATGGGAAAAATTAAGTAGATATTGGTGTCGACCCGACACACTCCTCTCCCTCCTTACAATGGCGAGCCTTTGCTGGTTGAGATTGTATATGTGGTAGCAACGGGTGTATATTTCCTCTAATACATTCTGATTTGTCGGTTTGTTTGTGAGAAATATTATCAACGGAACTTTATGAAATTTTAAAGGGACGTTACCCCCCCCCTATGCATTACAAATATAGAGTAAATTTCTAAACAGTAAAATTGTCAATTTTAGTAGAGGCTTACAATTTCTGACTGCCCCTTCTAATTTCTATTTTCCTCGTATGCTACTAGTGCTACAAGTAGTTTATACTTCTCGCTAGTTAAGTTCCATATCTTCTACACACTTCCACTTGACTTCACTCCTTACTTAATGGACCACTTTAAGCACGTTTAAGACTGGGAACGACCAATAGGTGTCGCCGGGACCTGTGGTGGAGAGGAAGGACAAGCGAGCGTGGATTCGGTTTATCAGGAACGGTAGTCACATGGGCAAACGGAATACCCACGTTAGTTTTTACTTCGATTTGCGTTGGAGATTCGCCAGTTTCGTTTATAATTATAATAGTACTACTATTACAACTACCTTTTTTCACCAATTATAACCTCTACCCTCTCTTCCTTATGCCCTCGAGTAAACCATAGTGATTTGGTTGGACCGCAATTACACTTATTAACAAAACACGCAGATGAATTAGTTCCCGCATCCTTCACTTCTTTGCCATTTAGGAATGCGTGAGGTGCGCCAGATTCCATTTTCGGTAAAATTAATGATAATAAATTGTGGCACCGAAGACTCTTCGTCCTCTCAAGAAGTGTTCGGGAAAGGCATATCGAAAGGTGCTCTGGAATGTGCTGCCGAGAGGTGATTGGAAATGTGTTGTCGAGAGTTGCTCCACAATGGCTTCTCGAGAGATGTTCTGCAATGGCTTCTCGAGAGGTGTTCCTTAATAGTTTCTCGATGAATGCTCTGAAATGCCTTTTCGAGAGCTGCTCCGAAATCGCCTCTCGACAGATGCTCCGCAATGGTTTCTCGAGAAGTGCCCTAAAATAGCTTATTGAGAAGTGTTCCGAAATGGCTCCTCGAGAGGTGCTCTTCGGAAGTGCCTCTCAAGATGTGATCTGCAATAGTATGTCGAGAAGTGCTCCGAAAAGGTTTCGCGAGAGTTGCTCCGCAAATGCCTCTCGATAGGTGTTTCGCAATTGTCTCTCGAAAAGTGTCCCCAAATGGCTTCGCGAGATGTGCTCCGCAATTGCCTCTCGATAGGTGCTCCACAATGGTTTCTCGAGAGGTGCCCCCCAATGGCCTTTCGTTAGTGCTCCGGAGTGGCCTCTCCCTGAGGCGCCCTAGTATATCGTCCTCCAAGTTATCCGAATACATTGAAATACATTGCAATGATGTAATAGTTTGTTGCTCACAGAAGTTTTCTGAATTGCATTAAAGGATGTAGAATTACAATGAAAAGTGAGCTCTTCTTTCATTGTTAGGGAACTAAGGTTCGGGAATTAGGGGAGAGGGTCTTTGTTTCTATTGTGTATGGTTTGTATTCTTTGTAGTCGCAAACTTTGTTGCTGGTGGGTACAGAACACCGACCTGCATCTGAGCTTAAAGGTGTGTATTTCTTGAAGACAACCCTTTTTTTCTTGGAGCGGAGGGTGTTCGTGTTTCATGGGGAGGTTTAGGAGAGTTGCGTGGCACTTCCACCTACCTTATTTTCACCACTTTATTTACGCGTCTCCCATCACGAATTTTTTCGCTTGATTTTCGTGACTTTTCTTTTCTAAAGTTTGAAGCAGCTATCGCAAGTTCGTACTTCCAAATCCTTTGTTTTCTTTGTTCGAATTTGTATCCGGTGGTTTCCAGTAACCCCGCCCCCAGAATTCCCGGCTAACGAGGTCTGCTATTGAAGTCTTCGTCATCTTTATTTTTTCTATTCCCTTAATTCGCACACGCCATTTGCTTTATCTTTCCCTACGTATTTGCCGTAATGCAAATGCTTTCGTTAGTCACGCCAGATCCCCTCAATTAATATCAAAGGTGTCATTTGTACTCAAGGGCATTTTAGTTCGTATTGTTGATTACAGTTTTTTTCAGTTACGAGCTCTCTTGAGTGGTTTCAAAACACGTCCTTCGTATTGAGATCGGAGAATTTCTTTGGACCTATATTCGAATCAGAGGGCTCCTGGTAGTCTACTCTTTAAACTCCTTGAGCTATGACATTCTACGGATTTTCATTTTTCCTAAATTCATCAATTAAAAAAACAGATGGAAGGTGATCAGATGTCGTTTTTTATGGGTGTTTTGTTAATAAATTAAAAAAAACCGGTTGGTAAAAACGTGTAAATCCTGGTTTTCACAATTAAGTTCTTCGTGTTTCTGCATGCGTGTCCTGCTCCTACGAGGGGCGATCTCGTTTTTCACGCCATTTTCATAATTTGTACGTAGATTCAAGAATTTCAACTAGTTAACTTTTATGAATATTCTCGCCTATTGTGATTTGGGAGGGTTTTAATTTTAGCAGTTAATTAGTTAAGTTAGGTTAGGCTATTTAGGTCATTTTGCAAATTGTGATTTTTAGGTGTTTGTATTCCAGATTCTAATTAATTTAGGTTAAGTTAGGCTCTTTAGGTTCCCTTGCAAATTGTGATTTTTAGGTGTTTGAATTCTATATAAAATTAATTTGTGTTAGGTCAAGGTATTTAAGCCACCTTGCATACTGTGCTTTTTAGGTATTTGTATTATACATGCTAATTAATTTAGGTTAGAGTAGGCTGTTTAGGCCTCCTTGTATAATATGATTTTTCGGTTCGTATTTTACATGTTGATTAGTTTAATCTAGCTTAGGCTATTTAGGTCCCATTGCCTATTAATTTTAGTGGTTTGTATTTTACGTTAGTTATTTTCGACAGTTAGATTTAAATCAATTATTTCAGGTTGGGTTTATTAAGGTATTGAATCAGTCACTTAGTCTTCTCCTAGCCTAATAGGGAGGAATTTATATGGATTATGCATTGATATAAAAAAGGTGTTGGTTTTTTCTACAAAAAAAATTATTATAAACACCAATAAACCGTATAAGTTTTATTTAGGTCTGTTAAAGATTAGTGGTCATAGATAATGAAAAATTGTCAGAGAGAGGTGAAACACCTTGTATTAACATTGGGCAATCAGATTAAGTAAGGAGACATACAAGTGAACCAATTCAATAATTTTATTAACGAAAAAGATCTTATATAATAAAAAAACAAATACAGACTGCAAATATCGGCTAAAATTAATGTTAAAAGTAGTAATTTTTGCACATTTTGTTGTATTATAAGCATCTTTGTAGTCATCTGCTTGAAAATCATTGTTAGGGGTTAGGATCCCTAAAAGGATAGGAAGAAAGCACTAGGGGCAAAAATATGTAGCCGCTGTTACAGAATGAGTATAATTTATCCCCCTTTATCGTATGTAGTGGAAATGCAGGCTAAATATGTATGTCTAACTGGAATAGGGTAGAGATTTTATTGTACACACATCTGAGCTCTTTGCAGCTGATCTTCAAGTATTCCACTGTTTATGCACCAAACCGCGTCTACCTTTGGCCTGATTTCAAATCCGTCTTTTAAGAACGGACTTCTTAAATAAACAAAGTCAGAAATCCGTTCGCATTTCCCAGGGAAATTCTTTGCCTGTCACAGAGCGATATAATTAGACTTTTCTTACTTCCTGTTTTCCTTTGTAGCTACGCTTTTTACTCATTTTGTAGTTGTTGTTATATTTCACCCTGCCGAGTCTATTTTACTCTTTCTTTGCGGTCTTTGGCTTTTTTCCCCCCTTTGTTTCTCTTTTCCACGTCCACAACTGAGAGTGCTTTACCTCGATCGACGCTCCTCGTCTCTTCATCCAGGACTACAAAGAAACTTCTAAGTATTATAGAATCCTGCCCTCCTTCCCTCTGTAATGACCTCAATCTAAATTTCATCTCATCAGCTGGGCGGTCAGAATTCCTTGAGGACCGGATCACAGAGTTCAGGGAAAGAAAAGTGTAATAAATGATCAAAGGAACTTTTCCCTCCCCAGACCTCCTGCTAACTAAATTCTCAATCTTGAAGCTGAAGGAGCAATCTTGAAGCCAAAGGAGAAATCAATTGCTAGACTCCAGAAAGCTATCAGTTTATAATAATAAATCATTGCTATTGGAAACCATTGCAAATCACTTCTATTACTAGATTTTGATTTTAAGGGGGTTGGGGGAGTTGATTATTCATCTCCTCAAATATCCCTAAGGATCTTTTGCCTTTTTGCTGATTGCGTGTAGCTTTGGAAGCCAACATCCCGAGGGAAGTATTGGAAAATGAATAAATAAGTTATAATGAAGATCCTACATATGTAAATAAATTATCCTGAGAACGAAAGTCTCCTTTCTAAATCCTAATCAAAGGATTATGTCTATAAGGAGATTCAAGCATAGGATTAGTCGATAACCTCTATTAACTTTCGCAAAAATATTGGAAGAGTGAATAAATTAGTTGGGGAGAGTAATCTCTCAAAACCCCATTCAGTAGATTTTAATAGTTTAAAAAATAATAAATACTGGTGTGAATAATAGTTTATGAGTAATTAATAACTTCTAATAAAAAGAGAAATAAATAGTAGTAAATTATCCTAGTAAACTTAGAAGGATTTTATTAGGAAACTTGTTTCGGAAGTATATTGATTTTCATTTAAAATTCACCTAACAAAACTTTACTTTTTTCTTCTTCCTGGGTTAAAAGTCTTATTTTCAAGTTGTTCGTAAATGAAAAAGTCTCTATTTTCAAATTCCAGAATTTACTAGAACACAACTTTGGAAACCCCTAGAATTTTCTGCAATATTCTTGACTATTACTTAAGAAATATTTTCACATTAATTCACAGATCTACTATCACAGATCCAACTACCATAGTGAATACATCAACGGAGAAATGCCATCAAGAAGCTGCACTCATTCTGCAGATGCATTCTGTTATATCCGCTGACAGTTCATCAAAACAAAGGCCAAACCTTCGGTGTGACACCCTCTATATGAATGTGTGAAGCTTACAAAGCATACTTTGGCATGCTACTTGGGGACCAAGAAACCCTTGGTTTGCTTGTGTACACTGCAAGAAAACTTTGAAAGGTAAGAAAATTGTATGAGATAAAGAATGAAATATTTAATATCACGAGTATTTAAGCTAATAAGTTTGTTTGTAAGCCAAAAGAGTAATAACGTATATATTTTGTTTACTTTTACAGTATGGGATAGAAGAGAAAGAAGAGCTAGGATGTTTGACATTCCCGGGATTTGGCGTCAACCTACTAACCACTCAAGCAGCTGCTATTTATGCATGGTGAACCTTTCCAAACATCAAAAGGGCCAAAATGCACCTGCTATTTCTGATATTGATCGTCCATCCTCTTTCGCATCACTACTGCACAGTGCTGATCTTCCTGTACCTACCCCTACAAAAAGGAATAAGCCACACCCAAAAGAAAGAACAATTAAGAAGCTGAAATGATCACTGATAATGTAGACTACAATGTCAGAGATATGGCTGTTGAGTATAATCCATACTTTCAAACCAAAGAAACCTCAATGAACTTGTCAGCTCTTAGGTTGTAAAACTCAAATGATTAGTTTTGATTTCTAGGCTCAAAGAGTGGGCTATGCTATTGCAATGGTGTATCTCGTCTGTTTGATAAAATTGTAACTATATGTAATCCAAATGGCAGGAAGGTCTTCATTGACATATCCTCAAATGAGATCAGGAAAGAGTTAATTCGCATATCCGTTGAAGCCGTTCATTAAAATAAAAGGATTTGAATTAAATCAGTGGTGCTGCAATATGCAAATTTCCATCACTGAACTTTATTTGATCGTTCCAACATTTCAGGCTAGAAACACATTTCCAAGTGACTTTTGTGCTGTTTATTCGCTGTATAAGAGTCAGAAACTTCATATTTTGGTATATGTACTACGATTTGGTTAGGGGGACCGGGTAAAATGAGGTCATCGTGTACAGTTTATGAATTAAATTGATTAATTCAAATCATTAGTTACATCTGATGAGCTTGATATTATTGGAGTTACAGGGATATACAGGGTAGACAGAAGCAAAGATCTTATTGAAGAATTTAACTGAGATGGCTACAAAATGCTTAACAAGATTAGGTCGAGGAAAGCACAGAGAGGCGTCAGTTTTTACATTAAATACGAGTTAGTAGTGATAATGAAATATATCAATATAAAAATCATATGAGATCTTAAGCACCTCGTTTGTAATAAATAGTAGTTAAAGTAATTTTTTCCTTGTCTATAAGCCACCAAGACAAACGAAAAAGCATGCTATTATTATTATTATTATTATTATTTTTATAAACACTTGTGAACATAATTCGACAAAAAGTAGTGGTCACTTAAAATGAAAATTATTGACCAAATAATATTCAAATTTCCTCCCAATCAATGCAGGACAAAGGCATCTTTCTCGATATGTTTAGTGTATCCAAAACTTTTGCATGACAGTGTATATACATATACATATATGCAACTTTAACTCAATAATGCTTAAGAATGAATATTAATAAAACCGCAGTATAGAAACATAAATCATAATATTTATTCACGAGATCAAGTTTTGGTATGGAGTTTAATATACCATCCTTACTCGAATACTGAGAATAAACATAGACCTCTGAACATCCAAACAGACAAATCAGATTAATATCACTAATCAGGGGATGTGAAATTAAGCTAAATAAGAATAGTTTTTAAGATAAGATTTGGGGGTAAAAAAGTTTCATTTAAAATGGTTTCACAACTCTTGATTAGTGATGTTAATCTGATTTCCCATATTTTGAGGTTTGTAAGTCAATATCTATTCTTCACTATTCATTTACCTGCTATAAAACATGATTTTTACTCTATCTTCAGCAAAAATATTGATCCCCATTTTCGCTTTTGTGATATAAATGACAGGAATTTAAAGTGTCTATTAGAGAAAAAATCATTGAAAAAAATTGAAGAATTCTATCAGCAAATAGATGATAGCAAAAACTACCATATACCAAATGAAAACTTCTCAATAAGTAAGAACGGAATTTCGCATCCACAAGGGCAAGGACATTTGTAAAGCACCTAGGAGGGATAGGGTAACAACTGAAATTATAAAGATGGTAGTACACTTATTGTTTAAAAAAAGTTCATGGAACAGTACGACACCAATAAAATGTTACAATCTCTACGTTTTTCTTCCCTTTAAAAAAGGGCGATTGAAAAGGCATAAAAAACTACAGGTAAATTAGCATCTTTTACAAAATATATATATATATATATATATATATATATATATATATATATATATATATATATATATACATCATAGTGTGCAGTGACTTTTGAAGATAAAGAAGCAATTCAAGTTTTACAAAAATAAATATGTTAATTGAAGTAAATATGTTGTTCATTAAAAGTGACTATAAAATTGTAAGCTACTCACTTTATTTACATATTTTTTAAAGTTATTTTTTTAAACGTTATTTAAATTTTAAAATAGCTTCTGTAAGTATGCACAACCATCTGGCTAAGATGTTCTATCATATTGCCCTACATTGTATTTGCAAGTGCAACACTGTTTTAGATGAGAAAGCTAGTGTTGGCGTAGGGCCTACCTGTTTTAATAATAGTTTCTCTTTGATTATAAGTCATCGCACTGAACTTCCTTTTTAATAATTTTTCAATAATACAATCGCATTTTCTCCCAAGAAAAGAATAAACAATACGCAACACTTATGTAAGCACTGCCTCAGGGCTACTGATCTCAAAGATACGAAGGGTGACTAATGACTATTGTAGGCCCACCTAATCCCGGAAATATTAACAAAATTCTTAAGATATAAGAGCTTAACCATAAAGCCAGTATTTAAATATAACCTAAAAAATTGTTTAAGCTTCAGAGCATAATAATAGTTACGTCAATGTGTCATAGATATTTTGTTGCTTTTTCCTAGATTCTGGCAACTCGGTAGGGTTGCTGATGCAAGCTGATGACTGCATATCGAAAGGTGCTTCCTTTTCCGTATACAAATAGGTATTTTTTTCCTTAATTCTAACACGGCGTTAAAATATCTAGATAAAAATTATAAAACTCTAATAACTGTATATTATTGCTAAGAAGAGCAAAACATCTTTTAAGCTATTCATTCCAAAGCACCAAAAAACAGAACTATTATTGAAATTAAGAGAAAAAAAGAGTAGAAATATCGACGAAAAGGATGCATTTCTTCAAATGCAGTCGTGACCATCAATACCTAACGTCAATTCGATTGAAAGTGATAGATACTGCATGGCGTATACAAGTACAGGCAAGCATAAATGTGAGAATAAAATTTATTCTTCTGTCATATTAATTGTTGGTGTGTAATTTCTTTTCTTCTTAAATAGGGGCAGCATTGCTTCCCTTGCTCCCATTGAATGCACGCCACCGATATATATATATATATATATATATATATATATATATATGTATATAAACCTTTATAATCACTAACTATAATTTAAGATGCGGATTTTTTGGAGTATTTGAATAATAATTTCATCTTAGTATGGTTATGACTTATGTTTTTTTTATCAAAGTTATTCCTAATAATTTTTTTATAATATCAAAAAAGAAAACGATGAAGTTCAGAAAAAAATATAGGAATCGAAATTTTGTGAATTTTTCAAAACCCAAAGAATTTCAAATGGTGAAGCTCAGAAAATTTCTAAAAATGTAACCATGTCTGCTTTTTTTTTAGATTTTAAATTGTAATCTTAGTAGCGAGACCATTGCTTGGTATATATATATATATATATATATATATATGAGGGAATGCCCTCGAAGGACCAGCGTGAGAGAAAGCCCCCTCGGAATACCCCCCTTTCAACCACTTGGCTCTAAACCAGGTGCTCCTTAGCGTGGGAAGTTTAGAATCTTCGAGAAGGAGACAGTCACGCGTTGAGTCACCCGATCCAGCTGTCCTTGCTTTCGGACGCCCCTCGCTCCCACCTCCCCGCGATAACGCCGAGCGCAGCTGTACTATCTCTACCCTATGCTTCCCAGGCATGTCTATTTTCCCACGAGGGCAGCCAAACTAACCGTACCCCCATATCATGAGGTAAGCTTCGTTGTCCAATCCGACTCGTTATCTTGAAGTAAGTTTACATATACTGATGTCGAGAATCTTCTTGGGACAGCTAAGCCCTGGGGCTATCTACCGGACCAGCTACCCGACTCTTCAACCCGGAGTCCACCATTCCTCAAGGAGATTGAGAGTCCACCAGTCCATCCGTTCAGACCGTTTGTCTGTTGCCCAGCAAAGTCCCGCAACCCCTGTTCGACTCGTACCTCGTCGTAATATCTCACCAGCAGATCTCCCTTCGTGAAGCTTTGGCCCCTTTTTAGAGGAAAGCTATCGAGCCACATTCTTCTCAGAGAATTATGCGGCACCCCTCATCTCGAAGCCCCTTCAAGACTCCCGTTCTTTCGAGTCTGAGACTCCCTGTCGATCCGCAGAATCGTCTCGAGTTGAGATTACATCTCTCTGGAGCAGAGAAAATCTCATCCCCCAACAATAAGTAATCAAAAAACCCATCTACGATTACTCCTCGTTAGGACTCCCCGAAGTATCTTCTCGAAGACCTGTACCGTTGGTCTCCCTCCCTCCCCCTCAGATCACCACCACGCTTCCAGGTAAAGCGATCTTGTGTTGTAATCCCCTGATTACACCCCGACAATCGTCACTCGCATCCACTTTTGAATTGACTTCTCGCTCAATCGTAATTAATATCTCTTGTTCGAGTCAACGTTAATTTTGCTCCTCTCGCTTAACTCGGTCATATTACAAATTGTCACAATTAAATATCTTTATCGAGTAATTTTTTCCCCCTTTTTTGTATATATATATATATATATATATATATATATATATATATATTAAAATTATATTTTGGGGTCTTGTTTTTTATATATCCTTTGCACTGTAACTTAGCAAGCCATTAGATAAATCCCGGTCAACCGTAAATCGCACTCTGTATTAATTGCCCCAAAGTATATCACAGGCGGCCTCGGGTCGGCTATCTGCCCGTGCTTGTGTATGCGCCCTTGCGCCGAGCGAGTCTTCACAGGCATACCTCGACAATGCAAAAATAGAAAACCGGAAGAGACACTGAATATTTTTCTTTCAAGTTTTCTAATATATATTTTATAGTGCTATAAAGTGAACGAAAACTAATTAAAAGTCATGCAGCATATAAAATGCCCCTTTTATTGGTACTAACATTATAATTACTGAACATGTCAGACTGCTGGTTACAAAACATCAACATCGCAGAAAATTTAACACATATGATTAAATTGTCATGTCTCCTCAGCATCCGGAATAACCTTCGTTCTCTCCTAAAATAATGTTTTAAATTCTTCTTTATTTGTTGTTAGCAGAGTATCACTAGGTACCAGAGACAAACTATTTCTTTGAGATTTGCGTGAGTTTGGGGAGTAATGGGTGACCTTTGCGGAGCAGAAGTGCCTTTGCACGCAGGAGAATGTTTTTTACCTAAACCAAGAAAACCGACCAAGAAAAGAAAACCTAATTACAAAATCTCACTAATTTCTACAAGAATTCACCGAATATCGACAGCAAATTCACCGATGAAGACCCAACTATAACGAAGAAGACACCAAAGAAAAAACAAAAGACACAATTTAAACTCACTACAGATATACAAAAAAAAACACATTAATACTAAAAGTGATTAAAGTAATTTATTACTACAACAGCAAATGCGCATAACATATCCAAGAACATTAATTTTATATAAGACGAATGGCTTGAACGCCATAATAATATAAACTAACTCAAAGACAACAAAGGAACCACAAAACAAGAAAATATTTAAAAGCGATAGGCCTGATCACCAGGCACTAGCATCTCTTTGCACCCTACCACACTTCTTTCTCTTTTCACCACTTGTCGATTTTCAGCTATCTGTCCCCACACCCTTTTTTTATCCCCTACCCACACCTACCCACTTACATCGTTCATACTTCATATAAGAATTCCTTTTTCTTCTCATGTGAATTTTCAGTTTACAGCATTAATTTAGGCACGCCCGGTAATCGAAGATGAATGCTTATCCCCAGCTTTGAGTATATTTTAGTTCTCACTAAATATTCGAGTATTTTAATTTGATTATTATATTTAGACGATGTCGCTTCTCATGCTGATATTTAAGGCACATTATCTTGTAAATTATTTTTGTCTATATTTTTTAGATTAGTTCTCCTAACCTTTGTACTGAATGTTCGTTAGTTCATATATTCTCTTCTTTTCCTTCAAGACAAAAATAATTTAAATACAGTTTTTATTCTTCTATTTAATACTGTAATATATATTTGTGTATTTTTTATTTGGTCTTGTACCCTCTGTCCTAAAATGTTCGTTGGTTCTTATTTCTCTTATTTATATTCACGAGAAATGACAGGGTTTTATATTTTCTACATAATACTGATCCATATATGTTATTCTATATTTTTATATTAGTTCTTGTACCCTTTGTCCAAGAAAATGTGTTAGTTTATAGTTTTTCATTTTCCCACAGGACAATAATATTTTATTATATTACCACTATTAGTATTTTTCATAATCTTCCGCTCAGTGTGATGGTCTTTGGGTGTATCTCCAGTTTGAGTGACGTCAAACTGCCCCACATGTTTGAGTAAGGTCTTAGGCGCACAATTCAGAAGGTCATGTGGAGCTGTTGGAGATTGTAGTCACACCCTGGCTGGAGAGAGTCGCTGCTGGAAAGTCATACCTCCAGAAAGTGTCAGAAGTGGTTGTCGGAGAACTTCCTCGACTTCAGCAGCGCCACTTTTTGACGTCTAAATTCCCATCATTGTAATCTCATGGATGTGTGGGACGCGGTTGAGAAAGATCCCACCGCTGTGCCAGTAACATGAAAAACGAGCTGGTGGCCCAGATGAAAGAGGTGTTCGAAGAATTTGACAGTGGAAAACTCAGGCAACATGATTCGAAGCCGTCTTGAGGATGCGATAGAAGCTGACCGCGGCTACTTTGAGCAAACTGTTACCTCCCAGTATTAAGATAGTTGATATTTTTAAATTTTTAAAATACATTTATTTGGGGATAAGATATTGCGAGTGGAGGGGTCTATGTAATGTAAACCGTCAAATTAGCCCAAACACCCTGTATAATATTAAAGGCATTGAAACATTCCAAAACAGACAACTTTCTACCTTCTAATGTCTTTCCCAAAAACTAGGACCTGGCATTTTTCAAAAAACAGGTTTTTCACCTTCTTAAAAATTCATAAACACTCATGTCTTCCTTTTACGTCTGTACGTATTTCAAATTGGACTCATCTTTTGCCCATGTCTGCTGCCTTCAACATAAATAAAATTAGCCTCCCTCCTCTTCGTACTAACGGTATTTTAATAAGCACTCGGATCACCTTAGTGTTTTTTAAAATTTATTTTTGTAAATAAATAAAATGAAAATAATTTTATTTTGATACTTAAGTCTATTATTTTTTATTAATCGACAAAACCTGGATTTTGTTTTTCATTTAACCAAAGCGACGAAACTCAACCCTAATTTGACCCCGAGACAGTTATTGAAAAGGATGGGGGTCCTTAAACTGTCATTTAGCCAATTACACCACACTCTTCCTTTTTAATTCTTCCAGACCGGTGGGGGCACCAACACAGTGATATGTTGTATGCTGCGAAGAGAAAAGAGATGGAGATATATATGTGTTGCTATTAGCCAAGTGTGTGATAAAGTAAGTTGCCGGGGCTGTCTACGCGTATGCCTCAGACACGAAGCATCGCCTCGGCGCCTTCCGAGCACCGAAATGGATATGTCTGTTCTTGCTCGGAATCGAAACCGGTATTTTAGGTTTGGGGAACAGCGAAGGGCGGTAACTTCCATATACGTCATCGTTTCGTAACGGGGCCAGGGACCCATGATGGGGACAAAACTTAACCCAATTTTGACGCCAAGACAGTTTTGTTAAATCCAACTCTAATTTTTCAAAACCCCAAATTCTCCCCAAATTAAAAATTTGGGGCCGTAATTTTTGTTAATTCTAATTAAGACAAAAATGCGATCCTGAATATTTTACTGCTAATGTAAAGGATAACGATAGTTAATGATAATTATCAGAAAAATCAAGAAAGCTATAATTACTATAGTTATGTATTATTCTATTCGTCGGATAGAGGATTTGGTCTTGTGTTTCGGCAAGGTTTTTAGCGCCAATTAACAATGCCAGTCGGCTGTCTGATTTGGGACATCGGTTATAACGTCGGCTCCGATCAACGTCTCACTTCAGCATATAGATTTTAGAGCCAATTCGCACCCTCTATCTGCTATCTTATTTGGGACGAATTTTTTAACGTAGCCTCCGAACTAAGTCTTACTTTGGTATGTGAGTTTACTCTCCGTTTCGCATACACTTATGTGACGCCTACTTTGGCTCCAAACCACGGGTGACTTCAGCATATGGCAGTTCCCATTAACTCTGCCTGAACCCGAATTCATCCGGCACCTAACCTAACCTAACCTGACCTAACTTAACCTGACCTAACCTGACCTAACCTAACCTAACTTAACCTGACCTAACCTAATCTAACCTGACCTAACCTAACCTAACCTAACCTGACCTAACCTAATCTAACCTAACCTAGCCTAACCTAATTTAACCTAACCTAATCTATCCACATCGTATCTGGCATAACTTAGCTGCGATTGGAATCGACTAATCCGTTGTTTGAATATTCTTCAACTAATGTATTTTGTTATTTCTAATCCCCCTGATTTGTATCAATATTTAAATTCCATCTATAGTAAATTTACATATACAAATGCAATATCGATGCAGATACATAAAATATGCAGATACAGACGCAGATACAAGTATATCTGCACATATAAGTACAAGTAAAGATAGTTGAGTATGCTGATACAGCCCCATATATTATTTTAATTAATCATACTTATCTAACCAACAAGAGCATTTTCAGCCCTTAGGGTGAGAAAAAGCATCATAAAAACATAAACAAGTAACAATCATCATTATCAAAATCTTTCCCTAAAGTGTGGTTGGTGCGCACCAAAGTCTTTGGCTATGGCGCTTGCAGGGACAAAATTGTCCTTGACATTAATCCATATGAAATATTTTGTGTACACACGCAGAAACCCTTAAATAGTCGTCAATATAAAGCAATTATCTATCATAATATAAAATATCCGTATGGCAAATGTATAAAATAAATATGGTCGGATTTTTCCTGAATACTGTAGGTGGCTTATGAATGCCTTACGCTCTAAATCTGCAGAGTACTAAGTTCGGGCATGTCAACGCGAACAAATATTAAATTGTATTTCGGAAAATTGTTCGAATGCACACTTCACCCCCTCTTTCAATTTGTTTTAATATTTAAATGCTTGGCAGTATCAAAACAACCGCTACGTACTTTATTTATTTGAAATAGGAAAGTGTACGAGGGGGGGAAGGGTCTTTAAAAAATTGTACAAAACGATTACAAATAAATGAAATAACCATTTCTGCCTATGTGGTATTCGTCACATACACAGGGATTACTTTGCTTCATTTAGAATGACATAGTACCAATTTAAATTTGGCCCCATCAAAGTTGAAGCAAGGTCAAACATCAAATTTCTGGTCATGTTTGCTTGGCGGAAAGATGAGGTTATTTATGCATTAATAAAAGTTTATGGAAAAAGTGCTTCGCGGAAACTTACTGTTTGTAAATGGATAAGTCGCTTTGCGAATATAGGATGGGAAGTTGAAGACGACATTCGCATTGGCAGACCGTCAACATCAGTAAGGGAATAAAACATCAATCATGGTGTGCAGTCATAAGTTGAAGCGGACCATTGATTAACAATTGAAATGATAACATGCAAAAGGAACATATTAACAGGTTCAGTTGTTCCCATCTTGACTGACGTACTAAAGAATTGTAACCCTAGATGAGACTTGGATTTAGCAATATGATCAGGAAGTCAAAAAGCAGTCAAAAAAATGGTTACCAAGAAGTGGAAGAAGACCCATCAAAGCAAAGTCTGAACGATCAAGAGGAAAGGTAATATCTACTGTTTTTTTTTGTGATACTGAAGGTGTGAGTGATACTTGTCGACTTTCCTGAAGGGCAAAGTTTCATCAATCCTACTTATTAAGAGAGTGTTTAGAGAAAACTTCACAATGGTAGAACGGAGAAACAACCCGCTAAACTTTACAGTAGATCCTCTTTCATCACACTAAACTTCACAGTAGATCCTCTTTCATCACACTAACGCTTCACCTCATTCCGCCTCTTTGACAAAGTCAACTTTGAGAGAATCTCGTTGAAGTTGATCTCGCACAACCCATACAGTTCTGAACGATCCCCAATGGTTGGCATCATCGCTTCCAAAAGTGTTTTGACCTCAATCGTTTACTACAACATAGGTATTTTCTTAGAAAATCAAGTGTGTGGATATTGCTTTCCTGAACTATACCTTTTACACATATCCTTAATTTTACCTTTATGAACTTCTGCTCCCAAGAATTCGAGTATATTATACCAAAGGTTAGTCTCCATCTTATTAATCACATAACGATATTTTTGCAGCTAAATTCGATTATTAACAATATGAGGCAGTAAAGTTGATTTCTCAGACAGCTTCCAACAAGACCGTTTGGTGGATAAGTAATAAATCATTCTAGCAACTTCAAGCTATCGTCCAAGCGACATTAAGTACTCTCTCTTGGTAACTTGAACAAAACAGAATTCAATTCGTTGTCTCCACAAATGACAGATCGGATATGACATCATTTAGAAATGAAAACAACACACGGACTTTTGCTAGAACAGATGTTATTTCAATTCCACTGTTTGTTTCTCACATATTCCATAATGTTCACTTTCTATTTTCATTTCTCCCCAAAATTTAGGCTGGTATTTCATTAATATGTATGAGAGGCAGACATCAACTTAACATCTTTCGTTTTGGACTTCTATCCCTTTTTTTTCTTAGCTGATATTTCTAGAAAACAATCATATGTTTTGAGTGGCTAAATATAAGTTCGGTATACCAATTAAGAGCCTATTACACTACGTCTGGCACGTACTGAGGACTTACATGATCGACTGCGTTTATCGTGTAGGTACATGCTGTGTGCACGCACTTTTGGAACTCAGTGCCCGAGTTTAAAACTGCGAGGGAGTTTTTAACTGATCCAATTAGGCAAAGTAAATACCGCAGTCACTTTTAGGCCTTTTTTGAGGGACGAAGCCTCCCCGCTATAATTACGGTAGCAATTATAATGTACTTTTAATTACTAAAGTAATTTTTAATGTAATTATTTTAGTAAATAATAATACGAGACCCTAGACGTAACGTCAGAAGGGCCATTCGAATTAGCGCACAGTTATACAATGTACAGTCCCCCTCCATCCCCCTACCCCTATTCTCCCCTAACCGCCTTCTTTCCTTCCCCATTGCCTTCTTATTTAATTACTTATTTCTTACTTTATTTTTAGTTGATTATTTTATGGCTAGTGTCCTCGTTTTTATTTATTACCCTGTTCTGCCTACGTATTCCTGTTACCTCCCTCCATTTATTCCCACCATTCTCAGCTTATCTTTCGCAAAAAAATAATAATAATATTTAAATACTGCCTGCATGTGTGCGTCTTGCACATATACATAGACGGTGAGGCCACCACGCCTTGTATAGACACCCATGAAAGTAAGAGAAAGATGTGTAGATGAAAGAATAAGAGAGAGAAGCAAATGAACTAAGAAAGAATAAAGGGGCGTAGAAGATATACAACCAAAACAACCACAGTGGATCAAAACTAATAATAATAATGCGATAAACCTCGTTCAGATTTCCATTTAATAATAATATGTAAACAAGGAGAAATGGATTGAGCCTACAATACTTATCTCAGTAGGCCATAATATTCGAGAAGGGCTTAAGGGGGGGTGGGGGTTGACATAGGCTCACAAAGCCTGACATTTCCACACCATTAATCAGAAGGCAGAGAAAGGTGGGGGTGGGGGGTGAGGATGGAGAGCTAAACGAGAAAGAAGAGAAAAGGAGAAATAAAAACAAGAGAGGAATGGAACAGAAATGAATAACACATGCAGGCTCACACGCAAATAAGAGGAGGCAGGAGAAAGATGAGAAGAGGACGAAAAAAGAAAGAAATATAGAAGGAAATAAATAAGATAAACACAGAAATACAAGAAAACAAATGAACATAAAAATACGGCAACAAATGGGTAAAAAAAGAGAAATAAACAGAAACAGAGCAACAACAAAACGAAAATGAGAAATGGGGAGGTCAAGGGAAATTAAGTTTAGAAACACAGAAGAGAGATAGGCATAGAAATAAACACGCATGTTTGTAGCACTCTCTCTCTCTCTCTCTCTCTCTCTCTCTCTCTATATATATATATATATATATATATATATATATATATATATATATATATACTCATGGCCAAAGGTTTTGAGGCGACTATATTATTTCATACACATAAGAAATTAATAGAACTAATCAAACGTTGCATTTGTTTCACGAGTAGTGTTTGTTTCAGGATTTTAAGGTGAAATATATAAAAAATTAGAGCCCAAACACATTTTATTGTCAAATGATGCACGCATTTAATATTTGTAATGATTCCCTTTGTTTTTCAGGACTGCTTTAATTCGCTTTGACACGCTCGAAACCAAATTGTGATGCTCTCTTGTGCTCCATTTTTATTCAATAAGACTCGCAAATGATCACAATTGTATAGCTTCTCTTTTTCAACCATCAATTTGATTATCGCCCACAAAATCTCTATTGGGTTAAAATCTGGCTTTTTGCCGCCCCAATACCCCGAAAGTTAGATGTTAGTTTCAGCCAAAGACTTTATTTTTGCGTTTGCTTTGTAACTAGGTGCGTTATCATGCTAAAAAATACCGTTACGATCCCCAAATTAGCCATGGACTGTTACGAAAAGTTACTGATGTTGCACGTTTCGGTACCTCTTTGAGTTCATGGCAGTGTTTTGGGCAAAAATTCTTAGTGCCCAAGTTTCCTTAGATATGAAGCAGCCCCAGACATGGAGATTGTTCGAATGCTTCACCTTGGGCAGGACACAAAAGTCGCGAAAGCAGTACTCTTTTATCCTCCTAACGAGGGATTTTTCAGAAGCTCCAAACAAGCGGAAAGGAGCTTTATCAGAAAATATCACTTGTCAACAATTTTCAAAATTGCATTCTGTATATTTTCTACTAAGTTGTTCTTGGTGAAATAATGCTTCTTTTCAGCCCTTCTCGACTTTAAGACCTTTGTCGAAAAGTATCAGCTACACTGTGCTGAAGCGTTCACACTTTTTTCTTCCCAATAATGAATCTTGCTCCCCTTGTTTTGAACTTTATCCTCAAAGTTGAGATTTGCCTTAATAAGAGCACCATATACATTATATTTCTTCGAAGTATGGATTTAAGGGCCTTGATCTTTTCGGAATTTATCGAATGTGTATCGGTAGTTAAGGAAGTCTCATCTTGAGATGGATTTTTTGTAAACCTGTCGCATTGGTGAAGTACAGGGTCTTTTTTTCATGTCCAAGAGTTGAAGTTTAATAAAATTAATAATAATTTTGTGATCATAATGAAACTTTTAAAAACTGTTGGTAATAGTTATGTGTGTCTGTTCCTAAAATGGCTAATTAATTGATTTATTTTTGTAGAATTTATGCCAGTTTTAGTGAAGCATTGATACTTAATAAACTTTCGCTGAAATTTCAGATATTTATTGACTATTAAAACCAATTATATTTCAACTAAGTTTTATTTATTTAAAATTAACAAAAGAATAAGACTAATAATCAGTTTGCATAATTAACATAATAACTTAATTTATTTGAAGATTCTTCTTTTCAAATTCTGACCATTCTCCTCATAACATTCATTTGCTCGTGACGAAGTTGCTCTCATCACTTTTTTCAAAAGTTCTTCATCAATGTTATTAATTTCTTCAGCGATATTATTTTTTAGTTGTTAGATACTTCTGGATTATTACGATAAACACGATCTTTTAAATATCGCCTTAAAAAAAACAACAAAGGTGTTAGATCGGGAGATCTTGGAGTCCTCTTCAATTCACTGTTTCTAGAAATGATTTTTCCTCAGGAACTTCGTCTTAACAACTGCATTGTTTCATTCGATGTATGTGATGTTGCACCATCTTGCTGGAAAAAAAAACAGTTGTCGTCTATTTCGAAGCCTTCAAAAGTTCGGTAAAAAACATTCTTCAAACATGTGTCGGTATCTTTCGCCATTCACAGTGACTGAATTTCCATTTTCATTCTCATAAAACTACGGCCCAATGATCTTCTGAGGTGTTATCGCACACCACACATTGGTTTTTGCAGGATGCGGCTCTTTCTGGTGTATAGCTTCTGGGTTGTGATCCGACCATATTCTGTTGTTCTGATTATCATTTTATCCGCTGAGATGAAAGTGCGTGACGTCCGACATTATCACGAGCGGTACATCAACGTCCCCAAATTTTCGTTTAAATTCTTCTGCAAACGATTTTCTTTTCGCGAAATCGTTGTCTTCTAATTTTTGCACAACCTGAATCTTGTATGGCTTAAGTTTCAGTTTTTTCTTCATTACATTGTATGTTGCACTTTTTGACAATCACACTTGTTCTTATCTTCTTTTCAATGATTTCTGCGGCGACCGTTTGACGTTTTGACGCAACTCTTCAATTTTATGTTGCGCTATGCCTTTTCTGCCAATACGCCCTTTTCGTCCATCTTGTACACTACCGGTGTCTCGAAATTTTTTAATTAGTCTGCATAGCGCTTCTTCACTTCTCATCCGTCCTTGTGTTAAAACCACCTAACGTAGCATCTGAAGAATGTTTCAACATTTTTTTTTGGTCCAATCATTTCCAGGAGCTTCCATGTTTTCAGTTTTAAAAATTTCTTAATAATGATTTTTGCTATACACCAGAAAGAGCCGCATCCTGCAAAAAACACTGTGTAGTGTGCGATAACACTTCAGAAGATCATTGAGCAGTACTATGATGCTAGTAAATTGGTCACTTCACAATTTTCGCGAAAACTTTTTTAAGAATCGAGCATTCCAAAAATCATTTATTCTAACAAAACTTTTTACGCTTTTTATTTTTAGCAAAAAGAAAAAATGAACGAGTTATTAAAACGGGCACACCTTCTAAAATAATAAATGAATCAATTAGTATTTTAAGAAAAAGAACTTACAACTATTAGCAACAACTTCTGAAAGTTTCACTGTGATCACAAGATTATTTTTGATTTTATTAAACTTCAAAAGTAGAACATGTATAAAACAAGACCCTATATACAGGGTGACCCCCTTAAAACAAACCCCAACTTTCGATAGGCCCAATTTCTTAATTTTCTGCAAGGATTGAATGAAACTTTGGTCATAACTAGTTTATTGCGTTTTAAAATATCATATAAAAACATGAGAATCTTTGTACTTTTCTTCTTTATTCAAGAGCACGTGTTCGAGATGACCTCCATTTAGCTTTGTGCATTTCTTGAGGCGCAGCACAAAGTTATCCATGACGTCCTTACAAACCGACCGACTAATGGCTCTGATCTCCTCCCTGATGGCTTCCTTCAGTTCCGTAATGATCCTGGGTCTCCCTGCGTACACTCTGTTTTTAAGGTAGCCCCAGAGAAAGAAATATGTGGCCCTAAGGTCTGGGCTGTGAGGTGCCCACCTAAAATTAGTCTTGAGACTCATCACACGGTGACCAAAGTTCTCTATCACCCAATCTCAGGACAGATTTGAGGTGTGGGAGCTTGCTACATCTTGCTGCAACCAGAACCTCCCCATAAGCGACTTAAACAGGGTCTGCAGCTTTTGAGTACCTCAACATACCGCTCCTTGATAACTGTCCTTGTAGCACCAGATTCCTCGAAGAAGAATGGTCCGATTATGCCTCTTGCTGAGATTGCAGTCCATACCGTGCACTTAGGGGAGTATATGGTTCTTGGTGGATACCTTATTTGGTCTGGAGGTGCCCCAGAATAGATTTGTTTTAGAGTTTACCTTTCCTTCAAGATGGAAGTGAGCTTCATCTGAGGTCCAAAGGATGTTAAGGAAAGTTGGGGTCTCCTGAATCTTCTCCAGTATCTTGACTGCCATAGCCTTTATCTGCTACTTGTCTGAGGCTGTATTATGTATGGGTAAGCCTTTACATTATTAGCACTCTCTTGCAAGTCTTACGGGATATACCAAGGGACTGACCTTGCTTGCGCACAAAGCGTTTTGAACTCTGCTGAACTAACTCTCTCACGCTCTCGACCAGCTAAGCTGTACGCTTGCTGGGGCGTCCTGAATGGCCTGGACGGTTGTCACTGGCTGTATTGGGATTCTCCACTGTCACATAGTTCTCGACGTGGTCTACCCAAGCCTGAATTCTGCTCTTGGGGGAGGGGCTTTTTCACATTCGAACTGATGCACGAAAGTATCCTGTACTTTCTTGAACGAGCCTGTCTTCTAGTAATGTTTGACGAGGTATATTCTTTGCTGGAGCTCCCATTGAGACCTAGTTGTGTTTCAGGCGTTGCTGCTGTCGTGTCCTGCAAAGTAAGGGTGATTAGTGAATGAATGAAGGATATATCACAAAAAGTGTGTGTAGGCCTGTTTTTTTGTATACCAATTTCATATACTTCAAACTCTACCACAAATTCCCGTATAATTCCGATTTTTGCAAATCTCCCTAGACTATCAACTCAACAACGAACTCAATTTTAAAATTATTCGGGATTCAGGAATCAAATAGTTAAAATACGCTCAAAAATCTGACGTTAAAATTTCCTAACCTCTGTTCATTTATTGATTTTATTTGTTTTTCTCACTTTATCAATTTTGACTTAGAGGGTCGCCATTACACAGATTCAATAAATATACGAACGAAAACTGCTTAAACTAAATCTTTCTCTCCTCAAGTTTTATCTTCTGGTGAAGTCATCTTTAACTTTTCTGACAACTCTTTCCTCTCGTGAAAAAACTCTCCTGGCTCTTGGTCTGAATTATAAGCTGCCCTTCTACATATAAATCTAAATTTACTCCTTTTTTCCGCGTTCTTTGAAAGATTTCTACGCGAAATCAAATCTTCGTCTCTCCTTTGCAAACGTCGCTCTTGAGCTGTTTCTTAAAGCTAAACGGCTTAAGTTTTCTTCGTTAATTTTTAGAGGTGATCTCCATCCCTTTCCCAAGTTAGGATTAAATAGGTACAGTACCATTACCCGCCCCGATAAAGGAACTGGTGTGGTAATTCTCAATCATAGAGATTAGGTGGAAAAGATGATGAAAATTCTCAACGACTACGAAGTTTGAGATAATTCATGATGAGCCTGTAGAAATTTCCCTCAGGCAAGACGATGGAGTAAATCAATTTTTGTCGAAGATTGAAACGGGGAAAAAATATAGAGATGACGCAATTTTTCATCACCTTTTTTTCTTCTTCGTCACATCTATGCCTGTTTTATGGCCTACCTAAGATTCATAAAGACTTATTCTGCGTCCTATCCTTGCCAGATGTCCAATGGCCAATAACAACCTATCGAAATTCCTAGAACATTTGTTTACTCCTCCTCGTCGTAATCAGTATAGCAAAAATATATAGTTATTCATTTTGCTAAGAAAATTTCAAAACTAAAGATAGATCCTACAAACTTCATTACGAACTTCGATGTGAAATCTTTATTAACTTCCATCCCCGTAAATGAAACGAACTTGTAAGGCGTAAAGCCTTGCCTTCGTCTATACTCAACGTTTCATGTATTTTTTCCTTCTCGTTTTTGCTCCTTATGTGGATTGGTTCTAAACGATAATTATTCCATATTTAATGAAAATTTTTACCAGGAGAGAGCGTTGACAGGGATTCTCCCATTACTCAGACACTGGCCGGCATTTTTATGTCCAACATCGAGCAGGATTCCTTGAGCCGCTGACCATTTGCTTTCAAGCCTTTTTTTTTCAATAGGAGATATCTTATCGAAATATTTTTTTTCATCTATAATTTAGAAATAGATTCTACAAACATTTTGACGTACTTAAAAAACCCTCCCCCCCCCGCAACATACGTTTTGAACGAGAAAAAGAGAAAGATAATTCCCTCTCATGTTTTTAAAGCACTTTGAACTCTTTTTAACATTATATATTATATATATATATATATATATATATATATATATATATATATATATATATATATATATATATATATATATAATATATATATATATATATACATATATATATATATATATATATATATATATATATATATATATATATATATATATATATATATATATAAAATGTATATCTTTCATGAGCGCGAAAGAATGATGAAAAAATCCAGCATACTGCAAAAAACAGAAAAACAGGAGAATTTTTTTCTTCGGAAGAAGATATTTCTTAATTCTAAAAATTCCGTACTTCGCGTAGCCGAGTATTCTAAGGCTCAATTTAATTGAGATCAGAGTGGTTGTTCGCTGCCTCAGTGTGATTGGTTTGAATCCTACCCCAGTATGGAATTTTTCAAATTAGGAAATATCTTCTTCCGAAAAAAAAAAAAATCCCTTTTTATCTGTTTCTTGCAGTATGCTGGATTTATTATATATATATATATATATATATATATATATATATATATATATATATATATATATATATATATATGTATATATATATATTATACTTGTTAGGAAAAATATCGCCCTTCTGAAAAAATATGTGCCTAACCTAATCAACAGTCACGAATCTATTGGATTCAACAACTTAAAATAAGTGAATTTCATCATTTTATAAACCAATATCAATAGACTAAATCCTCGAGAGCAAATTGTTCCTAGGTAAAATATTTTGACCATGAGGGACTGGCGTGAGGCGGAGGTGACTCCTATCTTCAAGAAAGGAGGCCGTAACCAACCGTCGAACTACCGACCTATCAGTCTGATTTCGATAGTCGGTAAACTCATGGAAAGCATCATGGTGGACAAAGTGACGTCGTATTTAGAGTCAAACTTGCTACTGAAGAATTCCCAGCACGGCTTCCGAAGGCAACGGTCATGTCTGACGAACCTTGTAGAATTCTTCCACTTCGTTTTCAGTGAGCACGATCGGGACAAGGTAGTGGATGTGGTCTACCTAGACTTTCAGAAAGCCTTTGATAAGGTACCACACCGCCGCCTTCTCCGGAAAGTGCGAGCGCTTGGCATAGACGGAAAGGTAGCCGGCTGGATCGAGAACTGGCTAAGTGGCAGACGGCAACGGGTGGTGGTAAATGGACAGTCTTCTGAGTGGGTGCCCCTTACTAGCGGGGTGCCTCAAGGTTCTGTCCTGGGACCACTACTATTCATCATCTACGTCAACGACATGGACGGTGACATGGTTGCAAAGATTTCCAAATTTGCCGACGATACCAAGCTTGGTATGAACGTTGCAAAGGATGGAAATACTGCCCGCCTGCAGGAAGATCTTGGGAAGATTGGGGAGTGGTCGGACACGTGGCAAATGCCTTTTAACGTGGGCAAATGCAAAGCGATGCATATCGGCCACAGAAACCCCTAATCTCAGTATATACTTAAGGGCACTGCTCTTGAATCGAGTGACACTGAGAAGGACTTGGGTGTTACTATCACTAGTGACCTCAAGTTCTCGAAACAGTGCATTGAGGCGGAGAAAAAGGCCCAAAGGATGCTAGGCTATATTAAGCGCCAGTTTGGTTATCGGAACCAGGAGATTGTACTGTGCCTGTACAACTCACTTGTCCGACCGCACCTGGAGTATGCGGTACAATTTTGGAGTCCTTCATTACGAAAGGACATCGCGAGATTGGAACGCGTACAAGCCAGGGCAACCAAGCTGATTCCCTCTATCCGACATAAAAGTTATGAGGATAGACTAAGGGAATTAGATCTGTTCTCGCTGGAAACCCGTAGACTGCGTGGTCAGCTCATCGAAGTCTTCAAAATACTTCGAGGGTTCGACAATGTTGACTACCGGGATATTTTCACACTGAGTGAGAACAGAACGCGCAATCACGGCTTCAAACTTAAACTGAGGCGTTACAACCGCAATCTGTGTGGAAATTTTTTCACCTACAGTATCTGCGGTAAGTGGAACGCACTTCCAGTGGAAGTTGTCAACAGTGAATCTGTTGACCGGTTCAAGTCAAGACTAGACAAGGTCTTGAAAAGTGGCCGGTTAGTGACGCAAAACAATTGAGCAGCCTTGTGCCCGCTCGATTGCAAGTCCAATGGTACCCTCTTTGAATGGACCGTAAGGTCTCCTAGGGTACCTCCTTTCCTTGTTGTTACTCCTTGTTGATTCTTATCGAAATAAAGTTATACAACTTGCTTAAAATTGCATCTCGGACTAAGAAAGTTGGTAATCTAACGAGAAGGCAAAATGTTGAAATTTTAAAAAGCAAACGTGTCATTCGGAAGACACTCAAACAGACCAGCTGCCAAGATGCCTGATCGTGCTCAATGGAACGCCTGTGTGCCATGACTTTAACTCACTGTATCAAATATCCTTATATATTTTCACGGTTTATTAAGAAGGAATTACAGAGAGAGATTACATAGGTGTAAATATATAGCGGACAGTGTGGAAAATAAAATTTAGCAGAGAAGAGATAATTATAGTATAAGTAGGAAGATAAAGGTACCTGGAGACGTGGAAATTAACTTTTTTTTCTCTCTATACAATACAAATTTCACATTTACTCATAAGAGTTAATAGTTTATAGTTATGAAAAATGTATTCCTAAAAATTTACATATATATTTACACATTATTATATACTTTTAACGTTAACTACACATTATTTTAATTACTTTACATTATTTCTACGCGTTCGTTGTAAAAACCTTTTTAGTATTCTATTTCAGTCCAGCTGGGGATTTTAATCTATTTTTAAGTCACTTATTTAATTAATTCACAATAGATAATTTGATACTAGATATATTTCGTAAATTAATTCACACACACTTTCTATGTACACTTTTCCAAATCACTGATATTATCAATTATTATATCATTATTTATTTAATCCACTTTTGGGCTTATCGTTATATTTTATACACTTGTATTTTGCACTTTCACTTTATTTCGGACGTTTTTTGTCCACTTTTTATGGCTTTGAGTGTTGACATGTTCACGGAGTGCACATCCGATGGTGGGATGAACACCGCGCCCTTCAACAACAGCGCTGCAATTTCGTTCCGTGAAAAAGGTCCCTGAAGGTCCCCTTGGCAATGCCAAGTAGGAGAAATTTTGCGTCGTCTCTTGGGGGTGGGCACCTTGAGGCCCACGTCCTTGCCGTCGAAGAAGTAACCGTTCTCGAGGACTTCCTTCTTATCGGTTAGAGGGACCTCCGTGTATTCCTCTTCGTGCGCTCTTCTTCGTTCGACGAATTTTGCTCGTTTGTCTTTTCCTCTGTTTTTTTCTTCTTCTTCCCTTTTTTCCTTTTCTTGTTTGCACCTTTCTTTGTCTCTCCCTCTCCTTCGGAAGTTTCTCCCGTTATTTTTGGTTCTTCGGTAGGGAACTGCGTCGGCTCCTCATTTGGTTGATGTTCCCGTTGGGATTCGTCGGTAAACTGGATATTAAGTATTCCCGACGAATCTGGATTTTCGGGGAACCAGGGTTTTTTGGTAACTCCGTTCTTCTCCAGAAGACGGTCAAGTTCTTCGGAAAAAGAGCTGGGGCTAGCCAGGATAGCCATGTAAGCAAAGATGATAATTGTCATCGTATCTTTACCCGCCTCGGGCATAACCAGCTTCGGGGCCGCCGCTTGAACGTAGTTGGTTTTGGTTCTTGCCTCTTTTTCCTATTTTTTATTGGGGAAAATCATATAATAAATATTTTAACTATGTTTTCAAATGTTTAATAAATCCAATTATATTATAATATTGTTTTCCATCTTGATAATATTAATAGAAAATGTTATTATAAGAAGCAAAGGTGAAAATTCTTGTAAAGCATAAATAATAGCCCCTGAGACTCAATGGCACACATACGTGCCATGCAATATTTTCATAATGTACGAAATATTTGATATTTCTTTAGTAAAAACATTAAATACCACTCATATGCAGCCGGTCTATAACATTTTTATAGTACAAGAAGTAGGAGGAGAGTCGGAAGTGTTGAAGTAAGGGGAACAATGGAAAACAAGAAATTTCTATCAGTACCTCAGCAAAATTTATTTGCGGGTATAATAAACGTCTAATGGATGAAATTAATCTTCTTTGATTAGATTAAGTCTATGATGGGCATTTTTAGAGATTATTTTGTATGAATATTATGATTGTATTAAAGGAAGTGTGAAACAATGCTGTGTAATGTAAAGCTGCCTTCAAATATTACATATGTTACTGCAATATCAAAATTTGTTCAGTATTAAATAAATGGAGCTCAATAAACTCCCTTAGATCCAGTATTGTATAACCAAGGCATTCGAAAGAAAGCAAAAAATGAATGGAAATCTTTTGTTTATGCTATATAAAAAATACCTTGTAGCAATAATCCTACTAGATTATATAAAAAAAAGAATGCAACAATAATATTCAAAAGAGGTGGATTTCTCATCCGATAATTATAATCAGCTTGGCGTCCCTAAAAATTCAGATTACATAATAATTTATTTGTCGATTAAAGCTTTCATCTTTATACTTAAATTTGTCTAAAACTATGTGATATTCGAAGATTTCTGACGAAATGTTTTGGGTATTTTCGGGAATTTTATTTATAATATATAATCATGTCTCTCTTACGAACTATATTTTTTGTCATATTTAGGAAAATATGTGAAGAAGTTCGTAGAGGATTTGAATCTTTCGAAGAAAGGTAGAAAGAATTTAAATTATATTCGTTGGAAACGAGGAGGGAATTGTGAGTATTTCAAATTTCGACTATGCTGATTGTTTTAGGTTTTTGTAAAATAAAACATTTACTCAAACTGGAAGCAACAAACCGAATAGGCAGGATTAAGTGTCCTAATTTGTATTAGCTACTCCTTGAGATTTAAGCTAAAAAGTAGACTTTGAGCAATAGTTTGCCTTAACTTTTAATAATCCTTTGAATCTGACGTACATAATTTTTTGAATATTTAAAAGTTTTTTGCGATAAAATTGTAAAGTTTGGAGGAGGGGCTGTTAACCTAAAACTACTGTAAACAGATACATGACTAGCCTAAATGAATATCTTTAAATAACTAAACAATACCTAAATTAAGCTGAAATATTTTGATATTGATTAGACCCAAATTCTTACATATTCGTAAACCCCGGGGGGTCATAGGAATAAAAAAAGGTTTTTTATTCCTTTTTACACCCTACTTACCTATACAATGGATTGTATATTACGCCATATGTACCCATATGTAAATTAAAAATATTTTTCACACCAAAGGTAAGAGAGATGTCGGAAGCACTTACAGAATTGACTTGTTGCACCATTTCATCTTTTCTGTGAATTTCACATTGCTTTGAAGAGCCACAATTTCGAAAATTTTAAACGTTAGGCATTTTTTGCGTTAGCATCCCTCAAAAACTCAAGCTGCTGTAAAAAGCAATTGAAAATCTGAGCCTTATGAAAGGTTGCCAGATAAGTACTGCGTCTGAACGTGATATTTCCTAAAATTTGTGTTAATAGGAAAAAATTGAAGTATCATTTTGTAATTTAAAATTTAAGCAAGCACAGGGTGTAACGAAGGTTATGAGGGATATTGCAAAAGGTTAAAGCATATATTAGGGCCTTTTTAACCTCGGAATATTCTGATGATTATATTCTTTTCCTGCCTGTTCGTGGCAGTTACCAAAAGGCGAGTTACCTTCTGGAATCGTCGGTTCTTAGGTGTGTGACAAGGTTCGGTCATCGATAACTCTAGATAAAACTGTCTCTACTGGTTGAGTGCTTAGGGTAGTCGTTCTGTAGCTCCTTAGTTTTCTAGAGTAAACGTTAGAATGTCCTAAATAAGGATGTTCATTTTTCCTGTAGTTATGGGGTTAAAACAAATTAATAAGATTTCACGAGTAGGTTGTAAAAAATACCCAATTTTCCCATACATAGGGTAAGTTTGTATGTTATCATTATGCCTGATATTTATTTCTCAAATGACAATGAGGGAAGACAGGGTAATAGGAGGAATGATAGATATGGAGGCACTGAAATAAGTAGTGTACGTGAGATTGAAAGCTTAATCTGTGATTTATTCTCTTGATTAATTAACTCTACTAAAAGGCTTATGTATGAGGTCAGGCACTCGATGCCCTGAATTAAAACAAATGGATAAACTGAGTATAGGTAATATATAAGCGGAATTCTGCGTACTCCCTGGATGTTGGATGACTCAAATTCTGTAGGAATTGATTATATGTGAAAAAGAGTTTTTAATTTAAGATTATGTTTCGTTGTCAATTTAGCCTGAAATGGTGTTCGTTGGCCGTTGTAATAAAACAACACTTTTTTGCACTTTTGGCTGATAAAGTTGTAATAATCTGAGAATTTTTACTTTAAAATGATCAAATAAGTTGACGGTGACGGTTTGAGCAGAAGCTAGTGTTAAGCGGGCATCGAAATAGGCGTCGTCTTAGGAATTCTGATAATTCAAAGGACTTACAGTATTATACAACACAGAAATAGAAATGTATACCTTTAAAAAATCAAATAAAACAGATTTTCATAATATTTTTCACGGTATGAGCTAGTGTATAGATTTGATTTCGGATGGTGTTCTTATTGATTGCTGATTGAAGCTGGCTGCACCGTTATACTAATTATATACCTCTCTCTCTTTCTCTCTCTCTCTCTCTCTCTCTCTCTCTCTCTTTCTCTCTCTCTCTCTCTCTATATATATATATATATATATATATATATATATATATATATACGTAGGTGAGTCAAAAGGTTCTCAGACAAATGCCAGATTATTGAAATGTTCGATTTTGTACAAGTAAATACAGGGTCAAACACGACTTTCATGTTTTCTGAACAATTCCTAAAAAAATCGTCATTCAATTTGTCGAGACTCTTTGTATTAGATGTGCTTCAAAAAGGTTACTTTTTTGAACCCATAAAATGGCAAATTTTGAGATAAGAGCGAACATTAAATTCCTGACTAAACTTGATTGGAAGCCTGTTAAGATTATTGACGCTCTACAACAGGTTTATGGTGACTCTTCGCCATGTAGAGCGGTAGTTTACGACTGGATTAAGCGCTTCAAGGGGGGCAGAGAAGAAGTTGAAGATGATCCACGTGAAGGGAGACCCTCCACCTCCATTAACCCAGAAAATGTCGAGCTTGTGAGGAATCTAGTGGATAAAGATCGCCGTATTACTATTGATGAAGTTGCCAATGCATGTGAAATCTCTCATGGCTCAGCATTTGGAATTCTAACTGAAAATCTTGGCCTGAGCAAGCTTTCAGCACGTTGGGTCCCAAAAGCGTTGCGAGAAGACCAGCTGAATCATAGGGCCAACCTTTCTTTGCCTATTTTGACCAAGATTGAAGCAAACGAGGATAGTTTTTTTGAGCGCCTCGTAACGGGAGATGAAACTTGGGTGTATCAGTTTGATCCTGAAAGTAAAAATCAATCAAAAGAGTGGCACCCAAGGGGGGCAGCAGGGCCTATCAAGTTCAAGACAGAGAGGTCCGTTAAGAAGATAATGGCTACAGTTTTTTGGGATTCGGAGGGAATTATTTTAATAGACTTCTTAGAAGGACAAAAAACTGTTACATCCAGCTATTACGAAGGAGTTTTAAGGAAGCTGAAAACTTCAATAGCCAAAAAACGACGAGGAAAGCTCCACAAGCAAATCTTGTTCCACCATGACAATGCCCCTGCACATTCGTCCAAAGCTGTGAGATCTCAGCTACGGGAATTTCGATGGAAAACTCTTGCTCATCCCCCTTATAGCCCTGATTTAGCACCCTCTGACTTTTTTCTGTTTCCAAATTTAAAGGGACACTTAAAAGAAACCCGGTTTCAATCATTAGATGAAGCAAAAAAGCAGGTCATTACTTGGTGCCAGAGACAACCCCGTGAATTCTACAAAGATGGTCTTTACCGTTGGATTCATAGATTAAGAAAGTGTATAGATGTTAATGGAGCTTATGTAGAAAAATGATTACAGTATTATTACAAATAAAAATTTTATGCCATTTATCTGAGAACTTTTTGACTCCCCTCGTTATATATATATATATATATATATATATATATATATATATATATATATATATATATATATATATATATATGTATATTTATATATATATACATATATATATATATATATATATATATATATATATATATATATATATATATATATATCATCACTAACTCTATAATTTCTATAATTTAAGAATGGGATTTTTTTATAATATCCAAAAACAAAATGGTAAAGTTCAGAAATAAATATAAGTATCGAAATTTTGTGAACTTTTTTAACAGCCAAAGAATTACAAATGGTGAAGTTCAGAAAAATTTATTTTTATATATCTTCTTCCATAACTTTATATTTCAGCAACGTGATATTTTGATAGGGGGGGAAATTTAGTTTAAGAGTTTCTTTTTAAAATTATTGTAATTGGCGAAGTTCAGAAAATTTATAAAAAATTTAAACATGGCTGCTTTGTTTTAGATTTTAAATTTTAATCTCAGTAGCGAAGCCATTGCCTGGTATATATATATATATATATATATATATATATATATATATATATATATATATATATATATATATATATATATATATATATATCGAATATTGAACTATTGATTTTTTACTTTTCTAGGTGTAAGAGCTGCAAGAGAGCGCCTTGGTGCCATCCAGCATAGAAACAAGAATATGTCTAAAAATAGAGAAATGTGGCGCGTGCCGAACGCTCCAGCCCGCTTCACTACTCTCTCTGGCCTCATCCAGTACCTAGTGCTCGCCTGCTTCCTCTCACAACTTTGCATTTCTGCACAGTAAGTAATTTGCAGATGGATGGAATCTATCGAGTTGCTTTGTTTAAGTAACCTGTACACTAAATGGTCGCACCTGGTGTATATTACATATTATTTTGTGGTTTTGTCGTGGCACTTTTGTTTGTTTCTTTTCCTTTTCTTTTCTTTGTATCCTCTCTATTGATTTTCTCTTGTTTCCCTTCCTATCTTTTCTTCTTCATCCTTTCCTTTTATCTTCTCCCCATCCCATTCTTAAATGGGGTTTGCCTAAGGAGTGATGGATTTGGGCCTCTCCTGAGAGGCCCAAATTCGCAGAATTAGGGTCTCTTGTACCCGTGTCTTCGACATGTTTTGTTATGTGACGTTCAACAAATGGGGTGCATCTAAGGCTAACGATCTGATGTTTCCTTTGTTTAATCAAATCTTGACTATAGGGGCAAATTTCACGCATCCGCAGCCGGGTGTGATGGGATCCATCACACCGGTCAGCGTCTGGCGAACGGTGCCTTCCGTACGTACCCTATTGAGAGCTCGTTGGTCGATGTCGGAAAGATGCCACTTGGTCTGCGCGGTCCACATTATATTATACGCTTGTATGAGTCGGTTCGGTTCTCCCTCAGTCACCAACGGCTCTGATTGCATCCGCGGCCGATATCGCCTGTGCCTATGCCGTCGAGAGAGACCAGTCATACGCTAGGCCCTTCGAATTAAGAGCTAGAAAACTCCTTGAAAAGATCGATGTAGTTCACGGACCGGTTGCGCTTCTGATTTAGCTAAGGATGCCATCGTGGTACATTCTTGTCGAATGTATCAATCTGGTTGTTTCGCGCACGTTACCTGTCCTCGTACCGGGACGAGCGAGGTCGTGGGGTTTCCTCCTCGTGGGGCTCGGGTCCTCTCCTAGGCAACCGAAGAATTTCGATTGCCATTTCGCAATCAACAATGGCCCCTCCCTCGTATCCTTACAACATGGGCAGGTTCTGGAGAGTTGTGCACTCTCCAAATCTCTCGCGATTTAGGTAGTTTCCTCTTTTACTTTATCGTGTAATTCTCCTTTCAAATGTTTTATACTTTCCCAAATATCCTCACTTGAAGAAATAAAATTAAATTAGTGAATTTTAAAAATATGCCTCTTAACGAAACCAGGACCAATGCCGACATCGGTAAAATAATCGGTATCGATACCGATATCGGTAAAATAAGTTGTATCAATAATGGTAATGGGAATGTTAATATATGAGCGTCACTAATTTCAATCCAAGTTTTAGATAAAAAAAAATTATATTAATTTGCGCTATAAAAATAAATGTAATTTCGAATATATACAGTGCATAGTCTACACATAGCATTAACAGAATTTCCGTTGCCATAGTTACCTCATAGTTTTCAGAAAATCTGCGTATATTCACCGGATTACACATTGTATATATTCTCTATTTTTACTGAAATGGCTTAACCTTCTCTTTGGCTGACGGTTACCTCTTTTCGGGCGAAAGAAACGGCGAGTAGAAAGGCAGAAATTATGAATAGAGAACTCTGAAAGTTATTGGAATGTTGTTATAAGCGCGACAACAGACATTCGTGTCAACAACCTCAAAGCCACTTGTTGACACTGAAGAACCCTGTCGCCTAGTGTTCTAGCTAGCTTGAGCATTCACATCATTTTGAAAGTATTTCTAGAACGCGCGACAACAAACTCTTCATGTGAAAAGGTCTTAAAAGGGCCGTTAATGGTTGAGCAGTTCAAACATATTGAAAGCCTACAGGAAGAAATTTGAATATAAAATAGGCCAAATATGTGATATTGGAAGCCTTTAGGGGCATATATATAAAAACTCCCCATAGATGTAACTTCTTCTAACCTCACCAATTTCTTTGTAACTCTTTAAATTTTTGCCACTTTTACTTTCGCATTTTAGTTTTAAATACTACTACTACTAATAATAATAATCTTAATTAAATCTTCGTACTCTCTTTTCCCCAGCTCTTCACGGCATTTGCCGAAGGAGAACTACAGATTAAAGGAGAAACGAATTTTGGATGTTATTCTTGGGCCTGGCGTATATGACAAGCGGATCCGACCCAGCGGTGTCAATAACACAGGTAAGGATTATTCATGAACGTCTTCCCGTAGCTATTCTTGAAGTTAGTTGTTTTGTATCACTATATTCGTTCTTTTCTAGTGTTCATGAAGTGCGTCTACGCAGAACTAGATATTAGGGAATAATATTTATAAATAGTCTAGCATGAGGAGAAAGTTTAAAGTCTACAACATTATGTTGGGGGTTTGATTTAGAGGTGTAATGTAAAAAAAAAATTTAGTGTTTCTTCCAGATGTGTGACAACGATTGTTTTGAGTATAGAATGCTATAAGTACTGGATCTTGTTTAATACAACTTGCTAACTTTGGTCATTTTTAATAAAAGTTTCAGTTTGTCTACCACAGAAAATGGAATTAAAGAAATAGCGCGTCATGAGATATAATTAGGTGGTATTATTATTTTATTTTACCAGCATTTGTTATTGAAATATCGTTTATATCAAATTAATTAATTGTTTAACCTAGAAAAATGAGGGTTTACTCGTAATATGTTTATGTACGGACAATAATAATAATAATGATAATAAAGGTGTAAGCAGAAAAGTATCTTCTAACCAGGTCTTAGATTATACAGCTAAACATTTGGTACACAATAAAAGCTCCGAAACATTAAAAAAGTCTACTTACTCAGGTTAAGCGTAGGCTTTAGAGGATTGGAAAATGGGAAGAAATATATATCTTATATAATGCTCATATTGAAGTATATATTAGATGTTTGAGTGATCTTCGAAACAAGATTTCACATTTTATTCCTATACAAAATTAGGGGCATTCTATAATCTGAAATCTAAAAACTTTAAGTTTTTTATAATCCGCAAAAGTGTTACCAAGATCATTTGAAATGGTATAAAATTATTCCAATTGAGAAGCAAATAAGAGAAAATTAACACAAGAGGTGGAATCAGAGATAGTGGAGATCTCAAGTTGGGCTCTCAACTTATGGGAATTAATTGACTTGTCTTGACATCGCACCATTCAGATGTGCCAAGAAGCACTCTCGTCTTCAATCGATTAATTCATGTTGGAAGTTTTATTCCAGCTATTTTTTATGTGCTTTCCTCTGCCACAACTTAATATAAATCACATTAAATAATATTAATAACAAATATTCGCACAATATGATAGTTATTTACCGCAAACCTACGTCAAACGTTGTTATAACTCTTTTATCTTCTGTGATTTCTTTAGAAATTCCTCTTTAGAGACTCTTTTAATTAACTGTCAACTCCTCTTTATTTTTCTGGCGACTTTGATACGGCTTTATACTTGAACTGAGCCGTTAGTGCTTATTATATATTCTACCACCCCAAAGTTACTCCGGTAATAATCATTAATAATATGCGGTTACTTATTTTTATTTGCTTTATTTTTCATACGAACTTAGTTGAAAAAACTGAAGTAAAAGAAATTTGAACCGGATTGTTTTGTAGTGTTTTTGATCTAAAATATTATAAGTACTTTCTTTCTCTGGATATTTATCCTTCCACTTCGAGAATCAAATGACACGGCTTGGAAAACTACCTAATATAAACGATTCCTAAATAATAATCACTTTCATAAGGTTAAAGATATGTTTCCATTATTCATTTAACATATTTTTCCCCGTCAACATGTTTCCTTAATCCTTTTAAACTTCTAAAAATTGTTTTCGGTTTTCGTAGAACTCGTGTCAAAGTGAATTAAAATAATAAAATTCATTTTTCTCAAGATCAGTTTTTTATGTATGTCTTTTGATAAAGGAGAAACCAAACACACCTCATTTTTATTTATTCAAAGAATACATTGATTTAAATAATCCCATCCGCTTGTATGAAGAAAAAGTGGTTTTTGCTTCCATGAAATTAACCAAGTACTTTCTGTATTGCAAAAAAATCAATTCAACTTATACACAACCAAATAAACTAAAAACTCTAATGAAAAATAAATTATGAAGTTAATGAAATCTGTTAATTATACCAATTAAAGTACATTTTTACGTCTCTGATTTATAATTATTAATTGATGGAAGACACCAGCATATACATAGAGACGTATGCTTGAAATATCGGAATTGAGATTTCCTAACTTGCTAGCTAATTATTTTTCATCAATATATAATTCCTAGTGTTCTAGTCATAATAATAAAGGTAAAAATTCACGGCGTTAGATAAATTCAGTGTTAATCAAGACATCATTTGTTCTGAAAGTTTACGATCATCATGCAATTTAATCCCGGCACAATTAATCAAACTTTCGACACTTATCTCATGAAATTTAATTTCCAAGCAACAGGCCGCAATTACTAGAGGACTTAATGGAAGTTTTGGCACTCATGCCCGATCTTTTTAGGGAGAGGTTGCGTTCTTAAAAAGGATTGAAAATTGAATATGATTGAGAAATTGTATGCTTTAATTAATAATTTTTTTTATTTTCCTCTGAAGATTACAAGATTCACCAAAGAGGTGGAGAGTTTTATACCTTGGAGTCTCGCTGCGGCCACCACCGCTGCCCCAATAGGAATTTATACTATGCCTATTTAAAATTAGTAATCAATTTTCAATCAACGACTTCGTTGTCCATTGGCTCACCTAAACCGAATTCCTGTGTAAAGGAATATAAAATGAGCATTATGTTCACGAGGTCCTCACCTGAATTCAGGAATAGATCTATATTCATCGTTATTTAATGTACGTTTAATTTTGTCTTTAATTCGAAGCCTGACTATAATTTGTCAGGAAATTGTTATTTTCTGCACAAAAATTAACGAAAAAAAACTAAGCTATTAAACAAGATAAGGGTCTTTCTAAACCTTATACAACAAAATTCGTAACTCTTTTTTTTGCCGCAAGGTTGCTTACATTTAGGTACCTTTCTCCCACCTTACAGATCAGGTTGTTAAAGACAAATTGATTTAATAGTGGTGGGTTATAATATTTTATTTTATTTTCGGTGTTTTTATTTTTTACTCTGAGCTCAATTATTATTATTATTCTAAAGTTATTTCTTATTTATTGTTTCAGTCCGTTTTTATTTTCCTTCAAGCTGTAAATTTAAGAGTTCCATCGGTCCAACCCAAGCCAAATTTCCAGAACTTGTTAATATTAAGACGACATGAAATACTGCTCTACATGCAGACACACATACATACTTCACTACACTTCTTTTGAATGTTTTCAGTCCAATTGTCCTAGCAACCTCTCGTACCAACAACCGCGAGTTTCATTACAATTGATAACGAGCTCCGAAATAGACTTTATTATTCATATGTCAGTCTTCCGCCTTAACTTATTATTATACATGAGCAGTGCGAATGCCGTTCCCATGGTTACGCACCCTATTTACTCTAGCATGGGCTGAGCCCATCTGTAGATGCTAATTTCCCACTTGGGGGTGTCAATTTCCTGTTCATTTCCGAAAGAATGCGAAAAAACAAGGTTTAAATTCTTTTAGACGAGGGAGCAGGAGATCGTCCATAAAATTAGTTTCTCAGTACCAGAATTATAAATTAAGTTAGAAATTTAGAAAACTGTTTGCCTAACAAAAATCCAATTGTAATATGAGTTATAGAATCATTTGAATGAAAATTTTATTTTAAAGGTTAGATTTTACCCCCCCAAATATCTAGCCACGAGAAAACATCCCCATCCTTTTAGCCTGAAATATTTAATTCTATATGTTGCCACCTCCCCCGCCCCCAATTGTGTTATAAAGCTCTCTGGGGTTGAAAACCTCTTGAACATCCCGTAAGTGCTTGAGATTATTGATTCTATCTGACAATTGCCAAAATTGAACCCTGGTTAAAGAAATCTCTCGGATGGGTTCATAATTGAACCGTCCGTATTAGGTGCTGATTGTGATCGAGGTCACTAAGACCTTGACAAAGTATTGATTGTGCTATGACTCGCCCTTCCGATGAATCCATAACTCGTGGATAATAGATCGAGATGCCATGTAATCAACAAATTTCGATAATGAAGAAGAGTTTTGCACGCAAAAGATCCAAAGATTGTTCGTTTCGTAATGAGATTACTTCACTTTCGATTTAGGATCATATTATAGTCTAATAAATTTTACTACTTTATGAAAATAGTTTCATCAATTATTATTAAGCACTAACCCCTTGAACAATTACTTTCTTATTATATTGTTGTTGTTTTTTGCAAGTATAGGTACATCACACAATATACCTTGAATTAACCAATAATATTATAATTAGATCTCATTTCAATAATTTGACAACATAAATTGTGATAAATAAAATGAGAAATTTCAAGTTATCGGCAAATTTAATAAAATTAACCGCAATTTATGGAGAATAATTATATTGGATCGTTTTATAGGTTAAAAAACAAAAACTTCGGTAAGATAATTATTAAACTGGATGATAGAAAAATACTTGGCAAAGGAGGCAAGTAGAGTGGTATATAAAGTACACACAAAACGTTTTATTTCCTTACAGACGCGAATACAGGATAGGATTAGAATTTTATTTTAAGAGGTTACTTTATATATTTCAAACTTTAAGTGATCTTTAACTGTATGAATATATAAATATATATCCAAAGAAGTACAGTAACGTACATGTAAATACAGGAAAGAAACCACAGTGTTAGGATTAATTTCTAGTTTACCAGCGATTGAAGATGGCGGAGGTCTCCGTCGAAACCTGGTTTCGCAAATAAATTGATCATAACACTGTGATTACTTTCCTGCTTATATATATATATATATATATATATATATATATATATATATATATATATATATATATATATATATCCTAATCCCAAATTTTCAAAGGCAATCAATCGTGGTACGGATTAACAGTAACGCATGTATTTTTTGGACGATGAAAAAATAATTTTAATTTTGACTTATAACGGATATTGCAGGAAATAATTCAAGTTTTACATTTGGATATTACCGTGAAACTTTTACCCCGGTATCTTTTGAATAATCTCAGAATTTTTTCCAACAGATACTTTAAAAAAAATTAAAGAAAAACAAAAAAGCTATAAAATTAAAAGTCCTTCCATAATTACACTTTTTGCTCGCTAATGTTAACGTTTCTTTAACCTGATACCAGATGTGGTCCTTAATCGTGGTATGAGCAGTCCTGATATCCTTTTTCGACTGCATTCATGTCTTGACAAAACCATTTACCATATTCTTCACAGCAATTACCTACGTTTTCATTTACCAATATCACCCAATGTTCTTGTAGCTTTCATTAGCCTTCGCCTCTAGATCTCATTATACAGATCTTTATGATTTTCAACTAATCCGTGAATTGCATCGAAAAATACACACATCCTACTTTTCCGATTTGTTTTCTTCCAAGTTGTTTTCGACTTAAATAAGACAAATATACCAGTTAAGATCAAGAGGCAAATTTCTTGGAAAGCTTCGCTCTAAAATTAAGCCTTTTTATAAACTTCTTTCTTATCTTAGTTAATCCTATTACATTACTGAGGTGTTCCTCTAATGAACACTTAAGGGCTTTGAAAACTCATGAACAAAAGTTACATGTCTATTTTGTATCTCCACTATTAGAATTAAGCGAAAAACTAAACGTCCTTAAATCCTCAACCACGGTTTACCTAAATCCGAGGTAGTGAATTTTGTTTTCAAATTTCGACTTCTTTTATCAAATATAAGTTGTGCATGAGATAGAACTACATAAAAGCTTCTAATGTGAAGTAAAAATGTCTTAAAACTTCCAGACTTGAGCTCTGTATGACTATTTGCAATTGCCTGTTCAGTCCAAAAGTTTAAAGCAAACTATTCCCTTATAATAACACAGATCTCCCTAACGTCATAATAAATTGAAAATTCCACCTGCATTTTCCACTACATTGTAGATTTTCTATCTTCTTTTCGTAAATTTAAGTCTTTAGGACCGTATATTCAAATTCCATCTTATCACTTAGTGAGACTCAACTACTTCATACATTCTTCACTGATTCGGATAGTGAGGACCATGATTTGTTCTTGGCATGAGTGGTTTGGCCATTAGCTATGCTGTCTGTTATGCGGTTCTTCAGATGACAGCGCCTTACTATGTGCTTCGGCCGAAATAAAATATTGCACTGAATTTTTTCAACTTCAAATACAAGTATGAATGAAGAAGAAAATAAGTTTAAAGTTAATTCTAAACAAAAAAGAATTTACCTGACATTTGTGCTTCTGATGTTTTTAAGATGTAGCTTGATATAAAAAGCTTGACTATAACCTTTTGGTACTGGACAACAAATGCCCTGCAGAAAGATTTATCGATGCGTTAGGTCTTCAGTTTCATTTTGGTAAGAACAAAAGGCGAAACACTACGCACACCTCTTAACTTCCTTTCGACTGTATACGGCTTCAGTATATTACATGATGGCACCCAGGGCTTGTGTTATGTCCAGCCTATTTAGTATCCAAAATTTGGCTACTTCTACGATATTTGCTTACCTCCGAAATAATACCCGCCAAATAACAAAAAAATTGCACTAATTTTTACATTTTTTTTACTGTTATTTTTTTAAAATTACATATTCATAAGCATGTATCCCTCTTAAACAGAAGGGGTGATTTTGGATTTCATAAAAAAATAAACGCAACTTTCCAAAAATGAAAAAACTGCTGTGCGTTTAATTAATTCCCTTACAGTTGATAGCAGAATCAAAATTAAATCAACGGTCTAAAATCACTAATGAACAAGAAAAATTTTGAGTTTTAAAATTCTGTTATCTAATCATCCATCTGTTATTTGCATATTTAATTAATGCCTTTTCCTCCCTACGATCGAGAATAAACAGACTGCTTGGAAGTCTATAGGAAGCTTAACTCTACGTAAGCAAAATGTCACGAAGGCAGCTAGCGAAGATGATAAGTATAAACAAAAAGCTCGAATCTGTGCCAAATTTAATAGTTGCTTTCAACAATTTGCCATTGTTAAAGAAATATGATTCAGAGAGATTGTTCTGGTTATGAATAATTTATCCCTGAAACTTTGGCTTTAAGGCAAGTCGAAATATGATAAATATAGAGGCCGTCTGTTAATTCTCGGATGTAAATTATGTCTTCAATTCGACAAATATCTTGTGTGTTGATGTGTGAGGTGGAAAGGGGAGAATAAATCATCTCGAAGAAAATGAATTTGAAAGGAAATTTTAAATTGGGTGAGGAAAAGTTATCGAATGTTACAAAATTTGGCTAACTTTTGATATTTCCTAAGTGATAAGAAGGCGTTTGTTAATTTAACCTGTCAAGAATATGTGTTCATTCATGTAATCCATTGAGTTTCATGTGCATTATCATAATCCCCGCTCCCAAAGCTCTAAAAATATATATTTTTTTGGGGAGGGGGGGGCTCTTCAACCGGTCACCACTTGATCTCCACCACTTCAGTTTGAAGTGTGCATAATAAAGTTAGTATCTTCGTTCTTCTTTCATACTTTTTTTATTCATTATCTTCCTTATCTCCCATCTTCATACACGTACCTCATTGATTCGATTGAATTTTCTTTGCGTTTCAGCCAAGGTTCTGACCTTAAAGGGTGATTTTAAATGTCAAGGTTGAAATGTTAGTGTGACAGAACCTCGTTCTCAATACTTATGGGGTCGGTTCAAGAAACCCGTTACATTAGTTTTCTAACTATGATAGGTCCTCAATATCTGAACTTTACTGAACTGAATACTTATGGGGTGGGTTTAAAAAACCCGTTACATTAGTTTCCTAACTATGATAGGTCCTCAATTCCTGAACTTTACTGAACTTAATACTTATGGGGTCGGTTCAAGAAACCAGTTACATTAGTTTTCTAACTATGATAGGTCCTCAATATCCGAACTTTACTGAACTCATTACTTATGGGGGTCGGTTCAAGAAACACGTTACATTAGTTTTCTAACTGTGATAGGTCCTCAATACCTCATCATTTTCTCGTTTGATCTTCGTTGAGTTTTTGTTTTCTTCAATGGAGCCAAGGCATATCTACCAGAATGGGACTAATTCCTATTTCGAGGGTAAGTTTATCTCTCTTTCGAACTTGACTCAATATCTCTTTTGAGCCTGACTTAATCTCCCTTTCGAGGATTACCTAAGCTTTTTTTCAAAGTTGACATTCTCTTTCTTCTTTTGAGGTGGACCTTATCTCTTTCGAAGTTGGAATAATCTCTCCTCTGAGGTTGACCTGAGGTCTGTTTCGAAGTTGCAATAATTTCTCTTTCTAGGTTGACATCATCTCTTTTTTAAAGGTTGAGATAATCTATCGTTCAAGATTGACCTAATCCTTTTTCCGAAATTGACCTAATCTCGTCTTTGAGGTTAATTTAACTCTTTTTTAAAGGTAAGTTGAGCTCTATTCCAAGGTCAACCTCTCTCTTTTTTAATAACGTACAGCCTGATGGATATGTCAGTATGACTTTAACCACAAACTCCACCAGATTTTCCCTTCAATATTATCATCCTCCCTATGGTGTGCCATTCCTTATACTACCACCGTCATGTCAGCCGTGCGTCGAAAGAGGCAACAATCGGGTATTGCAAAAGTCTTGTTACACTCGTTACGACGCTCTCAACAAAGGGCACAATGATAGTTTTAATGCAGTTAGACACTTTTTTATTATTTTAATATATAAATATGTGTTAAAATTGTAATATTAATCAATGTGGCCACCCTTGGCGCCAAGCACGCGCTGCAAGGCGAGACATGAAGGTCACACACACGTTGCGGATGAAGTCCTTCCTCATGCTGGACCACACCCGATTGATGGAGGTCTTAATCTTGTCAACGTTGATGTGATGGACCTTGCAGGCCTTGCCCTAGACATGCACCCACACGCGCTGTAGCCGAGGAGATTGAAGTAGAGTGACTACGGTGGCCAAATGTTCGACCAGCAGTTCATGTTTGACCCAAATCACTCCTTCACGGTCTTGGCTGTATCCTGGTGAATGACGTAGTCTAACTTCATGATTTATTTCACCCAGAGACGTAGTTTCGGGGCCAAAATGTCTCTGTAATCGGCCGCGGTGGGCTAGTAACCGATCGCGAACCACACAGGCAGCATTATCTCGCCATTCAAAGCCACGACGCCGAACATCATCATGGAGGTCGTGGGCTTGGTCGTGCACAAGTCACGGACCTTGGCGACGTCCTGGACGAAGCTTACCACGCGGTCGTTTAGCTTGTTGATGACGGATCGACCGTGAAGGATTTTTCATCAAAAGACTTAGAATTTGATTTCCATGTGTCTTCAAGTCTTTGAGAAGGCAACGACAACGCTCCCGACGTTGTTCTCGCATACATTCGCTGAGCAGAGTGCGTTTCCACGCACCTCGAGCTCTTGCTGCCCTGCTCCTTGACGGCCCTGGGCACCGTGGCCACCAAGATGTTCTTCGCGACCGCAGTCATTTTGAGCTTCGGACCACTTTTAAAGGCCTTTCTCACAGCCAAACGGTTGGCAACTTGAGGTCTGCATGAACGAGGTCAATCTTTGAGGTCTTCCCCGTTCTTGAGCCTCTCCGCCACTATGTGGACGGTCATCCGGCTGACGTTGATCCGCTTGGCGATGTCCAACTTATTGTGGCCCGTGGGCACTTCAATCTTGACACACCTGCATACACTGGAGAAGACATTTTAATGACACGTGCTGGAAAAGTAGAACTTTAAGTTTGTTTGGAAGAACTTTTTCTATCACACACGTAAACCTCTCAAAAGATAAAAAACCGAGTGTAACAACTTTTGCAAAACCCGTTAAATATAACTACGCTAATGGGTGAAATGTCCGGAAAAATTGGTTTTGAGAAACCATTAATATAAATTGCCTCGGATTTAGGCTGGAGATTCGAACCTCTCGCTTACCTTCAGGTGACCTCACGCCATATATTTTCAGCCTAGTCCATACCTTGCATTAGATAATACCCGAGTTTACCCTTGCAATATCCATATTTATAGTAACTAATCATTAATCAAATCCTACATTGTTCTATACTTTGCATTATCTAATAACTGAATCTTCCCCGACAATGATCCGTTTATGAATTAGCTAATATCTAATATTCCCAAATAATGATCCATAATTTTCTTTAATTAATTCCTGAATTTTCCCTTTCATGATCCATACTTTGCATTGTCTAATAGCTGTATCTCCCCCTACAATGATCCATATTTTACATTTGATTCATATGTGAATCTACCTCTTAAAATGGTCCCTCCTTTTCATGACCTAATAGCGTAATCTACCCTTCCAATGATCCATACTTTGCATTATCTTATAGCTGTTTCTTTCCCTACAATGATCCATATTTTACATTTGATTCATAGGTGAGTCTACCTCCTACAATCTTCCATACATTTAATTATCTACTAGCTGAATGTACCCTTGCGGCAGATAATGGCTGACATAGTTGCCGACTTATTACATTACAAAGTGTCTAATGGAGCTTCAGTTATTGTGCAGTGGCATAAATTGTATCTTAATATAGGGCTTCTGTATCTATTAGATTACATATTCTGAATATCCTTAAGTATGCGGTAATAACCCAGAACATTAACTGCCATCTTTATTCGGAATACTGTATTGTATATTATTTCCGGGTCTGGGTTCGAACTTGTTTCTTTATCGCTTCACTTTCACCTTTTTGCTATGTAGCATTTTATTTGTTTTTTATTTTATTTCTCGCTATCCATCTCCCACGCACTATAAGCGAAAGGCATTAATGATGTCTGGTTATTTGGCATAAATTCTACACTCATTCTATTCTCTCTTTATTAAAGAAATGATAGAGAGATGAATAAGATGGAATAGAAGGAATTTGAGATCAATACGAGTGCAGAGCGATAAAAATTGGGAGAAGGGTTGGTTTTATTATAAGGAAATGAGAGGAAGAAAAAAAGAGAAATAAAAACAACGGGGAATACAGATAAGCGCAAGAAAGTTGCATTCTTGACTACCTTCCTCCCATTTACTTAAGAAGCCTTTTATTTCTCTGGAGGGGTGAGTCTACTGATTAATGTGGGTACCGAAACACTAGTATTTACACCGTATGACACACCCTGTGAAGATTATCTGATTCAGGACTGCATTTGGCGACTTGCCACACCTGATGTCGCTTAACTGCGCTAAAATAAGGAAACGGTGTTGCCCCTCGACTAAGCCATAGCCCATATACAGAGAAACAAAAGATACGAAAATATCTTTAATTTCCTTGGGATGTTAAATGGCAAGACTTGAGTTGTTGTGAAATCTTCTTTACATGTAGGACTCTTTGTATTAGTGGTGAAAGAAGATTTAATGGACAAATTACCTCTTCCGTCTTACTTTGTGTGTCACCTGTTTTTAGTCACATTTTTTAGAGCCAGAGACAGATTGTGTGCTCGTCATTTTTAATCATTTCAAGTAAATTTTTCCCTCCTATTCTTAAGTTCGTCGCTATTATGAATTAATAATAAACCTAACACTATTAATAGCTAAGGTTAGTACTAAAATATTAGAGAAAATTGGAGTATTTTTATCAGCTTAGTTTTTTTTTATAAATAAACTAAATTTGAATGACATCCAGTTTTTCATTTAATAAATATATTTTAATGACGGGGGGATAATTTATGAAAGATTTTTGACTCGAATCCTTCATTAAATTTTTATTTACTACAAGTCTATGAAGAAATTTTATTTTTAATTATTTGTACAATCTCCCTGGCCTCCATACTGAAATATTAATCACCCCCCGCCCCCAAAGGTCGCTAAAGTAAAAGTGTCCTAAGATTTTGGTCATTATTCAACCCAAAATTGCATGCTCATTGAAAAGAATGAAAATAAATGACGATATTTATGGAGCTCTTGAAATTCAAAAGCAAAGTCATATGAATCTTATAATGGAGATTGGGCTTTGCAGTGAATATAAGATCTCCAAGCACTTTCTTTTTTTTTACACTATATTGTAAAATGGCTTCCGTACCAGTGAAACAAAATATGTTCAATATACTATAAAAAATCCCAAATTTCATTTCTATCAAGATGAAGACAATAACTAAATTCGATAATAACTTAAACAAGAAAAAAACAAGAAATACTAAAAGTAAAAATAAAAATCAAGAAATTATTTAAAAAATCCGTCCAAGGTCATCTCTGTTCGATCAGCTGGTTTTGTCAAGTTGCCACGGCTTAGAAGAAATCATGGATGCGATGACGGAAATAGGATGAAATATTTACTAACTAGAACAGAGTTTGGATTCCTATATATTCAGTAGTCTTTATTATTCTCGAATAAAAGTGCAATGTTGTTTATTCTCCGGCAATAAAAGTGTGTGTTGTTTATTCACCTCAAATAATAGCCTAATATTTTATTTGTTCCGAAAGAAAAAGCGTAGTTATTCATTATTCCCTAACAAAAGCATAGTTTTCTTTATTCTTTCCGAAAAGGTGTATTGTTCTTTACTCTTCCAGAATAAAAAGGGATTTATTTAGTCTCTCCGAATAAAGCATAGTGTTCTTTATTCTTCCGGAATAAAAGCGTATTGTTCTTTATTCTGCGCGAAAGAAACTAATCTTCTTTATTCGTCCCGAAAAAAGCGTACTGTTATTTTTATTCACGAAGAAAAGCTTAGTGTTCTTCATTCTTCCCGAATAGAAGCGTAAGGTTCTTTAAATTCGTTAAAAAAAACTAGTATTCTTTATTCTTCGAATAAAAGCGCAGGGTTCTTTATTCTTTGAGAATAAATGTGTAGTTTTCTTTATTCTTCTCGAATTAGAGTTTTCTCCTTTATTCTTTCCGAAGAAAGCGTAGTATTCTTCATTCCTCCCGAATAAAAGTGTAATAATTTATTGTTCGAGGAAAAAAGTAGACTATTCTTTATTTTTCATGAATGAAAGCATAATGTTCTTTATTCTACTAGAATAAAAGTAGTATTCTTTAGTCTAACGAATATAAGCATAGTGTTCTTAATTCTTTCCGTATAAAAGAGAAGTGTTCTTTATTTTTCTATGATAAACGTGTAGTGTTTTTTTTCGCGAATAAAAGAGTGGTGTTCTTTATTCTTTCCGACTAAAAGCATAATATTCTTTATTTGTGCAGTAGAAAAGCATAGATTTCTTTATACTTCCCGAATAAAAGCCTAATTTCCTTTATTCTTCGCTATTACCAGCGTAGTATTCTTTATTATTACCGAATAAAAGCGTAGTCTTCTTTGATCTACAAGAAAAGGACTAGTGTTTTTTATTCGTCCCGAAGAAAAGCGTAGGGTTGTTTTTTTCTTTCCAAATAAAAGCGTAATGTTCTTTATTCTTGACGAATATAAGGTTCATGTTTTTTATTCTTCCCAAATAAAAGAGTAATGTTTTAATTCATTGCGAAATAAATGTAGTGTTCTTTATTCATACCGAGTAAAAGTGAAGTTTTCCTTAATATTCGCTAATAAAAGCGTAGTGCTCATTTTCTTCACGAATAAAAGCCTAGTGTTGTTAATTCTTCTGGAATAAAAGCGTAGCTTTCTCTATTGTTTCCGAATAAAAGCGTAGTGTTCTTTGCTATTTGCGAATTAAGGCGTAGTTTTCGTTATTTATCTCTAATAAAAGCTTATGTAACTTTTTAATCCACTACTAAAAATAGATGGTTCTTTATTCTTCCTAAATAATAGCGTAGGGTTCTTTTTATACCTGAATAAATATGTAGTGTTCTTTTTCATTCTAGAATAAAGGCGTGATGCTTTTTTTTTAATCTTCGCGAATATGACTAATGATCTCTATTCTTCGCGAATAAATGAGCAGTGTCATTTATTCTTCACAAAAATGTATAGTGTACTTTAATATTCGCGAATTAAAGCGTAATGTTCTTTATTCGTCGCGAATAAAAATGTATTTCTCTTTATTTATCCGGAATAAGAGCCTAATGTTCTTTATTCATCCTGAATAAAAGCCTAATGTTTTTTATTTAGGCGAATAAAAAATAATTGTATTTATTCTTATTCTTCCGGAATAAATGCATATTTTTATTTATTTTTGGCCAATTAAAGCGTATTTTTCTTTATTCTTCACGAATAAAAACCTAGTGTTCTTTATTCTTCCCGAATAAAAGTCTGCTATTCTTTATTCTTCAAGAATGAAAGCTAATATTCTTTATTCTTCAGGATTTAAAGCGTAATGTTCTTTATTCATACTGAATAAAATCGTTGTTATTTATTCTTCTAGACTAGTGTTCTTTATTCTTACCAAATAAAAAGGCAGTGCTCTTTATTCTTTCCTAATAGAAGTGTACGGTTCTTTATTTTTCGCGAATAAAAATCTAATGTTCTTTATTCTTCCCGAAGAAAGTGAATGTTTTTTATTCTTTTCCAATAAAGCCTACTGTTATTTATTCTTTCCTAATAAAAGTCTAATGTTCTTTATTCTTCCAGAATAAAAGCATCGTGTTCTTTAATCTTCATGATAAAAGTGGTGTTCTTTATTTTTCCCGTATTCCTCGTATTCTCTCTTCTTCGCGAATAAGAGCACAGTGGTATTTATTTTTCCCGAATAAAAGCTTAGTTTTCTTTATTATTCGCGGATAAAAGCGTAGTATTCGTTATTCTTCCCGAGTAAAAGCTTAGGTTTGCTTATTCTTCCTGAATAAGAGTGTAGTCTTCTTCTTCTTCTTCTCGAGTAAAGGGATAATGTTTTTATTCTGCGCAAATAAAAGCCAAATGTTCTTTATTCTTCGTCAATAAAAGGGAAATGTTATGAATTCTTCCCGAATAAGAGTAGTATTCTTTAATATTTGAGAATGGAGGCGCTTTTTTTTTTATTCTTCGCAATAAAAGTGTAGTTTTCTTTATTTATACGAAATAAAAGCATGTGTTTTATTCTTCCTGAATAAAAGTGTAATATTTATTATTATTCGCGAATAAAAGGTAATTTTCTTTATTCTACCCAATGAAACGCTTACTCTTCTTTATTCTTCCTGATTCAAGCGTACTGTTATTTATTCTTGCCGATTAAAAGCGTAGTGTTCTTTACTCTTACCGAATAAAGGCGCAAGTTTCTTTATTCTTCCCTAAAAAGCGCAAAGTTCTTTATTCTTCGCAAATTAAAGTATATTGTTCTTCTAGAATAAAGAATGATGTTCTGCAATCTTCACCCATAAAGGCGAAGTTTTCTTTATTCTTTCTGAATAAAAGCCCTGTGTTCTTTAATCCCCCCCAATAAAAGCCTAGTGTTCTTAAATATTCCTGAATAAAAAATTCGTCCAAAATAAAAGCATAGTGTTATTTATTCTTTCAAAATAAAAGTGTAGTATTCTTTATTTTCCCAAATGAGAGCGTATTGTTCTTTATTCTTACCAAATAGAACTGGAGTCTTCTCTATTATTCGCGATTAAAAGCGTAGTTTTTTCTTCCCGAATAAAAGTGTAGTTTTCTTTATTCCTCCACAATAAAAGCGCAGGGTTCTTTATCCCTCTCGAAATTAAAGCTAGGTGTTCTTTATCCTTCGCGTGTATAGGCGTAGTATTTTTCATTCTTCTCGTATAAACGTAGGGTTCTTTATTCTTCGCTAATAAAACACGTCTTTTTTTTATTCTTTAGACTGGAAAGCCGCACCAACGAAAGCTTTATCCAAGGATCTCGACACATAATGCGGGTAACGGGGCTGCTTTTATGCCCCCCCTCCCTGTCATGTCAGTACAAGATGCTACAGTACATACCCCCCCCTCCCATTAATATGTATGGCCAATTCAATTTGGAAGTATAATGGGTGGTTTTGTGCTTAATAGGGCATAAAGTGGTGGGAGGAGGGGGGGAGGGTATTCCTTAGTGGCGGTGAAGTGCGCCAGCCCCACTCTGCGGGGTCGATACCGAAACTTTGGTTATTATCAGAATGAAAGCTTCATTTGTTGCCAGGCTTAAAGAAGTCATGAAAAATCTAAAAGCTTGATATAGAATGCAAAAGAAGTGCTCCAAATTCTTCTTTCATACTCACTTCCTCAACGGTGATTCCGTGCAAGTCATGAGTGTCCCTGAGAATGATAGAATAAACCACGTTATTCAAAACTAAATAATTGCCAGAATTACGTTTTGATTTCAACGAAGTCCGTCAAAGAATAATAAAAAGTCAGCTTCACGAAAAAGGGTTTGTAGACAAGAAGTGAACGAGATCAAAATGCGTCGTTCAATTCTTAAGAAAGTGGTAAAGGGTCTATAGATAAGCATCATTTCACCTTGCACTACTTAGCGATAAACAATTGTGTATAGAACGAAAGAACAAGACGACGATGATTCCCAAGTGGTCCAGAGAATAACTGATGGATTCTACGAAAGATCCTTTCTCATAAACGCGATTTTCTATCTGTACTCTATAGTTAATGGTCCAATCTCACTCATGTTCATTTGGAATTTGTAAAGTGGCAATAGATGGCTCTTTCGACTTTCATTACTAGAAACTTCTAGTTTAAAGTAGGCTGGTTTTACATTCCTAGCCTTATTTTTCTTCGTTTTAATTCAATTGTAGTTTTTAATCGAGTACAACCCACCTCTACTCATTAAAGCTTCTAGGTTGTCATTTTTACTTTGGTAAGCAACCTTAATATCTTAAAATTAAGTTTCAACCAATTATACTACTTCCTTTCAAAGGATTTCCACCTGCTCTTTATTTTAGCTTTTTTTATGGTCCCAAACTTTGTGTTTTTTATAGCCCACTTTAACACATTAAAATAAGCCATACAAATGCAGACCTGTGTTTAGTGTTGTTATTACTTTATCCACCAATACATCTGTGTATCAAGCATTGTTAATAGGATTACCGGAATTCCTATCAAAGATTCTTCTTAACCTACAAGATGCCAATATATCTATCTCACAAAATCAGATCTATAACAATTAGATAGTTTACAAAATGTTAATGGAAATACAATAGATATGTGCTCGATTTCATTTTGATTTTAAATTAGTCTTATGAAAATTTCACGGCTTCCAGGATCTAACCATTTTGAAGTAAAATTATAAAATAATATCTTCTATAGTCATCTACAAAATATGTGCAGTATCTCGACTAAACTCCATTTCATATCATGAAAGTTTAATTCATGCATGCGGATAATTTATTTCTAATCTAAAAGAAGATGGAATAATTTATTCGTGATAAACGCGCAGTGATAGATTGAAGCAAAATTAGAAATATGATGTCTATCTCAGAAGCGCAGAAACGGGAGAGAAAATATCTTAGATATTTATGTAATTTGTGTCAGGAAATGTTGTAAATTACTTTTCAGCGAAAAATAAATTTCCTCGTAACTGACACTTCAGCAAAAATAGTTTGTTAGCAAATAAACTGCCTTAGAGTTTGGCACAGCTTTGTTAAGGAGTATTTAGTTTGCCATTAAAGGCAGTTTATTTTCGCCTTCTCTTATCGCTATTTTTAGGAATTTTTATATGCTTCTAAATAACAGATTTTTCGCTATCCCCCTCTTTGGCATAACAGGGTAATGGTTTAGTATACTCTTAAAGAAAAACGAATGATAACCAAATTATTTCATTGGAAACTACAGATCCGTAGGAGCTAATGCAAAAACAAAACAAAATAAAAACATAAACAAAATCATTTCAAGGTCTATTTTCTATTATAATTTCCATTGCGATTGAACTTTAACGCCGAGTCGGATGTGTAATACATATGAATTGTTTTATATTTTAAGCTAACGAGGGCGCGACTGTGGTCATGATTAATTTGATGGTGCGAAGCATCGCTCGGATTGATGATGTCACAATGGTAGGTTTAATCAATCGCTCGCTTGAAAAATAGATAATTATCCCTTAGTTTTTGAAATTGGTTCTTTTTAACACATGTAGTCAAAGTTTTAGCATCCATATCGTATGTAGTTTCCCCGTACATGTGGATAATGACAATGTGAATGTATTTAATCCTCGCATGAAAGTATGGCTTGAAGAAGCTTTTTTATATTTTAATATTTGTAGTTACGTTGTCTTCTGTTGGATTCCTCTCGATGCACTATTTTAATGTCCCCTTTTGTAGAGCTGTTTTCGAGCGTCCTCTTGCAGAGTTTGAGCAACCAGTTTGCCTTAGTTTTAGTTCATTAGTTGGTTCTAGCTCTGACTCGGACTTGTAATTTTTACTGAAATGTTAGAGGCATTAAGGCCAAGAAACCTCACATTGCATCATACCAAATCAATTATTCTTACTTAAACTAAAAATAAAAAACCAACGAGGGAAAATTTACCAAGACAGTTTGTAAGGAGAGAACTGTAGAGAAGGTAGTGGAATGAAGGGAATATGAGTGGAAAGATATGCAGCGGAAAACCCAGGTGCGGACGGGAAGGCTGACAATTTTACAGATGTCAGCTTCAGTATGGATGCCCATGCTACATTTAACATCCCTTGATGGGGGTCCAGATTTTTAAAAGGAAATAACATTTTATTCCACAAAGGCTCATGAAAAGGTGTAACGCCCTCTTTCGCCCTTACCCGGGGCTGGGTAGGATTTATAAACGGAGCTAATGCAAGGTAAAGGCAACGCGGAGCTAAACTTCACTCTTGATTGCTTCTGCGCGCCCGCCCCACAAGGGAGTTTTATCTCATGGGGTCAAATTTGTTCTGAAGATGAAGACAGAGGGAAGACAAATCGGGAGATTTGTTTCCCTTCCGCTCCTAGCGCCTAAGTGATCCCTGATTTAGACTACCCAGGCTTATATATTCTTCACACACTTTTAAATTCTCTAACTTCATTTTATCAACAAACCGCCTTTCAAAACTTTTCCCAAGCTAAAATGCCCATGTTGGTTCTCGGCCTTTATGAATTAAAAGAATCAAGGGAACCTAAGGGCCACTTGGGTATCATATACACAATGCCAGTTGTTATATGTTTTCAGGTGTATGTTTTATCAAGGATTCATCTAACTGTGTATGCCAGCAAGAATGTGTACCTTCATGTGTTGAATAAAAACACGTCCATCAATGCGTCCATGTTTGCTATGAAAGAAAAAAAATATTTATTTCTCGATCCATAAATACACTCGCTAAAATATTTTATTTATTAGCTCTGTTTTTTCGGTTATCTAATCTAACCTAACCTAACAAAACCCAATCGATCGGGGAGATATATATATATATATATATATATATATATATATATATATATATATATATATATATATATATTCTTTTCAATGTCTTCTCCTTGATTCAAATTCGAATATTATTTGGTTCTTTGTACAATCACATGCCTTGCATCGAATGCCTCGTAAAATGAGACCTACTTTAAGGGGGCTCTGCACGTCCCCCATCCGAGATAGGAACATGAATACACCCAAGATCTTTATTTATTTAAAGACGTTAGAGTGATTACGGTATCAAGATCACGCATCGTCCAAATGGTAGTAAAGACAATGATATAATATCAATTTTAGAAGCGAAAGATCTAATTAAGTGGCAAATCTTAAATAGAGGTATGGGACTATGTAATTAGGTAAACAAGGAAGCAATTTATGAATTGAAACGATGTTAAAATCTTCAATAAACACATTAAAAATGAAATAAAGATATTTTTCGATGAAGGTTTGGATAAGCAAAAAAAACTAGGGGGAAAGTTAAATATGGATGTAAAATTATACGTTTAACGTAATTGAAGTTTGATTAAAAATAACGAGATTGGGGTTTTTACTGAGGATTCCGAAATTAGAAAATCATGAAGATAAGATCTGCCATCTATCAATAAATCAGAAATTAGAAACGAACTATTGATTTTCTCACAGTGAAACCTGGTTTCGCCTGTAACTATCCTTTGATTGATATATGTTAGTAAATCTCCAGTGATAATTAGGTGGCTCTCCCTTCCTAATAAGCTGGGTAACTTGTACACGTATATTTGTATACAACCAAGCGCTGCGCTCATTGAGGTAATTTGTCTTGGTTGGCAATAAGTGCGTGAATGATTGTTATGAAAGAAAAATCACATCGTCGGAAAAATAGAAACAGATGGTAAAATTTTTCAAAGTTCATTTTTAATTTATAAAAGAATTTTTTAGAGAGTTTGATTTTTAATACTAAATTCCATAAAATTCCTACCATTTGTTTAATATTTGTATTTTTTAATAACCTTATTTAGGGCCGCTTGTACTTAGCTTTAATTATTTTCTTCGTTCATCATTTTCTGACTTGTTTATCAGCTTCAATCCCTGGGGATGGTGCAAATCCGGTTCTGATGGTCGTCTGAGAGGTCACGTTGGCCACCGCCCAGAAACCATAAATTTCCTTCAAGAGAGTGACAGACTAATGGTGTTGCAAACTGGTATATCCGCTCATAAAAATGCGAAAGTTAAAAGGCAAGAAATAGTTAATTATGATAAGTTACACCATTGTAAATTGTAAATCTCAATCGAACCTCGGAAGAATCCGCTTTATATTCTATATCTCAGTTCATTCATTGCCTGCATAGATCGAAAGAGAAGAAATGCATCTGAGGCCGTTTATCTTCCATGGTCGCTATGGAAACTACTGTACGGTCTGCACCATCTTATTTCCCATGTATATCAGCGTAAGTGCATACCGCAGTGGCAGGGCGATAATGCAAACCTTAATTCATCCTCTTTTGGTAAAAAATGGAATGGTTTTACTGTCAGGTGCGGACCCCGAAATTGGTTGGCCATATTCCAAAAGCCTGGGTAAGAACAGGAGATTTGCGTGACCTCCCAATAATTAGTATCCTAATTCGTCTTTTTTTATGGCTACTGGTGCTAAGATTAATAAATTTACAATTCCATTAACTTCACCATTTCTTTTCCAAACCTCTCAAAAAATGCTTGGTAAGATGCCTCACTAGTTTTCGCATTTTATTTATTTATCCTCACAAAATGAGGTTAGCGCGCATCATTGCCACTAAAAACTCCTCACTCCTCCAATCTCTTTATGCCCGATCAAGCATAAAATCACTCGCCAAATTACCCCTTCCTAGCGATGGGGGAGATGGGCTGTGTGTTATATCATCTAGTCAGATCAGAGTTCGTCCCAGGGCAGAAGGACCCAAGCCTGCACCCTCACATGGGCACCTATTATACACAATATCATCACGTACTCCACTTATTCACACATCTGTTTCTCCACCCCCACACCCTTTCCCTAACCCACACACCAACCAATTTAACCCCACAGAGCACTTGATTATGTGGTGAGATTGATCCATAATAATACCTTTCACAGTTTTCACATCAAACACCTCCTACAGCGTATTCTTTCTCACTAGAAGTTACATCATAGCCTGAAATTCTTTTTTTTTTGCTTAACCGTGTGTAAATATGCACGTCATTGTGTTAAAATTTCCTGCTACCACAACAACCCATCACTTTCTCGTATTTACCCAACTATTCGTTCTGTCATATCCCCTACAACCTCTAACTGATGCCATTTTTCCATTGCCTCCGCCACTCGGCCCAAGTCATTATAGTCACTTTCTTTCTCAGCTTCTCTTCTCTCTTTACAGTGGCAAAACATTACTATTATTGCACTTATTAGCAATCATTATTTTGATTATTATTTGCATTATTTTTTACTTAAATTTTAAAAAAAACATTCCAAAAGAGATATCTACTCCAGAGTGAGAGAAATGGTTTGTAAAGAAAGCGGTAAAAATGGGGACAGTGGAGATATATGGGGAGTATATAATCTAAGATAGTCTAAGTAAGGAGACTAATTAGTTTTGTCTTGAGAAGGTTCGCAACTCTCCATAACCTGCCCCAACCTCCACATTTCAAGCAGATTCTACTGCGAGATAAACAAATATGAAATAAATAAATAAAAATTAATATAAATAAATAGGAAATAAATAAATCGTGGGGTGTCTACACATAATTGGAGCTGAAACCAAGACTAAGAGCAAGAGACCAATTAGCGCCGAATGCCTATTTTGTTACTAGGCAAATACCTCGGTATAAATGGAGAATTTTATTCCCAAACTATTAATTTGTTAAAAAAACTTGCACAGTTTGCTCCTCTTGTGAATGTTAGAGTGTGTTATGGCATCATTATGTATTTTCTAACCAATTACATCAAGGTTATATCAGTGGTATGCTTTTAAAAGAGTGAAAAGATGCTATTTCGCTTGACGACAAAGTTTGCGGATTTGTGAAAAAACTGAAAATTGCTTTTCTGCCCCCCTTACCAACTGCAATTTTTGTCAACTTTAAAATTGCTCTTTAAAGAGGGGTACAAGTCGTTGTGTTTTGAAGATCTGTGTTCTTTGCGGGAATTGGTTCCTGGAAGTCTTCCCGTTTACCTTAGGGTGTTAAGTTTTGTTATTACAGTCTTTTATATACTTATTATTTTTCAAGATTCGTTATATTTTTTATTTCTTCATTTCTTTTCTCTTTTTCTCCCTACCATTCTTTCGTTAATGAGTGGAAATACCATCGTTGGTTAAATATATTTAAAATATTTTTTAATTGTCTTCCAGAACGGAACGAATTTAGCACCTTTAGGCCATTCAGTTAATTATTATTAATGGGAAGATAAATGATCAATTACTCTTAAAACATCTGATATAGTCTGACATGTTTGTTATTTTAATACAGTTTTATTTCTTTAGTTTCTTATTCAGATTTAATTACTTACTAATTCTTCTGAGGTCCTTGTATCCTGTTTAACATTGTTTTCATTAAAATACAAACTTAGGAAGAGAAAAAGTAATCTGGATAATATGGAAATGAAACAAGAAGCTCAAATATCTCCCTTAATCAATTTGATCTTTTTGTACTCTAGTGTTTATTAGAGAAGGCTGTAAATCTGTATCTGTACTTTAATAAGGCAAATCAACTTTTCTCTAATTATTAACATTTTTTCTTAAAAAAAAATTGCGTGAAAAGGGAGTAAAGAAAGAAATCAAGAAAAGACTAAAAGTAATTTGACGAGTGTCCTTAAAAGATCTCCATATTCAAAGTAAACTCAAATGGGTCCTTTTCGCCCTGTTTCCATTATTTTAAAGGAAAAAAACAATGCAATTTCGGTTTAATTTGTTATTTGATATTTTAAGGATGTTTTTTCTCATTCATTTTCTCAGAATTTGACTAATTGGGAATTTGAACCTACAAATTGTTCGAATCAGCCGTGGCAATTTTGCTTACAGAGGGGCAAAAAATCATTTTCTTTTCACCGAGGGGTTTTTTTTTTTTCGCTTTAAGGGGTAAACCTCTTGACGGATTTCCCAAAATTCGTGTTTCGTGGTGACTCAGGCAACTCGGAAATGAAATGGAAAATTTCAATTCCCTTATAAAATATCAAATCAGCTCAAGAAAAATTATCGGGGTTATATTTAATGCAATTTACGGTCACCTCCCATCCCTTCCCAAATCTTCAGCTATGTTCGCTTCAAATTACTGATAGATATGAATAAAACTCGATTATATCCTTAGACACTGATTTTCTTTCGTGCGGTCGTTGCTTATTTATTTATTTATTTATTTTATTTAACATTCATTAATTTATTTTAATATTTATTTAATAGTTATTTTTATTTATTTATATATTTATGGGTTGAATATATACGTGTCTTAGTATTAAATGATACTTACACTTCTTAAATCTAATTATATACACTTTACACAGAGTTAATTTTACCCGCAGCACAAAATGTATGGGAACAATCTCCGGCAATAGAAATTGATTATGCAATCTAAAGCGTTTAGAATAGGAAAGGCGAAATAATGAAGATCACAAGAACAAAATAAATAGATTTAATCAAATGGGATAGAGTAGGGATCAAATCGCAAACGCATATACGACAGAATGGCCCAAAGATACACAATAGAGTGGAAGGCCTTCCGAAAAACTTCCCTCCTCGTCCCATCGTATTAGGGAAATTGAAACGCTGACGGTTGGTTCATCTTAGCGAATCCTTGAGTAATTAAAATGTCGCATAAATTTGCGACAATAGGGATCTCGTTAAAAGCAGGAACCAGATCGATTGGAGAAAAAATTGAACAACCAAAGAGAACAGAGTTGAAGTCAGAATGATAGGAGAGTGGATATCTATTTGGGATGGTACATGACTTTATATGCTTGTAATCATTAACAACTATGTACTCACCCAGAGTGGATTTTTGTACAATATGAAATAGAGAGACCCGAGAAGAAGTAGAAAGGCAAGCTATGCCAGCTACTAACATGAAGGTGAACTCTTGCTTTATCAACGCGAGTTTATCTGGTGTTAGACGATGGGGGCGGAAGAATACACTCCCTTTTGTCGTCTCTATACAGTGAACCACATTGTGTTTAATAGGCCTGTCTTTTGAAACTGAAGGACTCAGGTCAGGAAATTCCCGTAGAAAGCGCTGGAAATGGAAATTGGTTAAAGGAAACGGATAGAGAGGATATAATTGTGTGAAAGTAAAAATGAACCGGAAACTTTGAGATAAGTAGTGTGGTCAACAAGCTTGCCTTTGTGAGCATTAATATGAAGCTCGTAGACAGGGAGAAAATCACGACCCAAAATAGGAAAATCAACCTCCTCAATATTACACGTCTATCGAAAAAAAAAATCGACTGGAGCGGAAAGACAACTGAAGGATACGCCTACCATAGGTTCTTATATCTTATGGGTATCTTATAAGATCAGAAGATGAACAAGCTAGAAAGAGAAGGGGCAGCAGATTTGATAGACTCATTAATCACTTACGTTTTCAACTTAAATTCTTTGAATAATTTGAAGCATTAGAATGATAATGAGAAGAGTGAGAGTGAATTGGAGCATTAGAATGAGAAGAGTGAATTGGTTGCTAAGGAGACGAAAATAGTGAATTAATATTAGATGAAAGAGATACTGGTTGCACCATATTTGTTGTGGTACCAGCACCGACTAGTTTGATGTATTAAAGTAACATATGAAGAAGCATGATGATTAGAAGGACGAAATTGATAAGAGCGAGCATTTGATTAAGGATAAGAATAGGATGGGTGGTAATGTTGGCAAGGCTATGTACAGTTACAGCGTGTCTACCATATTTCTTAATGCACAGAATCTTTGATTATGAGTGATAAAATTTAGGTGTTAAAAGATAGGTGGATGAAGAGTGAGTATAGGAATGCTGCGCTTCCCCTCTTGTGCTGGAATGCCACCAATGGTTTATCTTTGAAAGGACGAACTGGGCCTGTCGCTCCGTTCACCCTCGTGACTGTGAAATCTTGCGGTCCTACATCATAATTTTAGATTTTGCGGATCCTTATCTATCCTCTCGAACGCGGCAGCGAGTCCGGTAAAGATGAGAAAGAGGTGTTACGCGGGTCCAGCCTCTTCTCGGAAGGCTCCGTCGGTATCCGAACCTGCGAAAAGGATAGATTAGGCAGGGGTATCGTATAACGTGGGACAGTTCCCTAGTTTACATATGGATTTGGGTATATAATTTCGGTTTCTTTGGTATTTGATCAACGTTAGAATGGTCCCTGATCATAATCAGGGGCCTAATGTGGTCGGGGATTCCACGTATAAAAGTCTCTGTCTATAGAGAGAGTCTAAAAACTCAGATTGACCACTTTTTGACTCTTGAGATGCTAAAAGGAGTCTCGTGGAGCGCCTATTCCACATTTACTGAGTATTGAGAAGATCTTGTAAATCTTTAAAGTTGAAAATGCCGAATTCGGGCTTAAACGGGTCCTTCAATTCCTCCCCATGCACCCCCTTCTCCGAGTTCCAAGCAAAATCCCCCATAGAATAAAGTGAAGAGAGTCATGGGGATTTCCTGCGTGATGTAAATTATGCAAACCTGGTCCGTGATGGGGTGTGGACTCATAATTATGTCAAATATTTCCAACAACCTAATCGGGTTGGCTACATCAAAAGCGGGTAGAACGATCTAAGGCTGAGTCCCTCGGGCTCGGACATCCTCGTCGAAAACAGCTGGATGGCTGATTGTTGCGGTCGAATGGCACATCGTAGATGGAGTTGCGTATGTTTGACTTGCTTGGGTGGTTGTGACCTTTGCAGATGTTGCGGCAGCCGATTGTGTGGCAGTGGTAATCATAATTGAAATGGGTCTTGGACCACTAATAAAGAAATGGTTAATGAATATTTTAGCCAAGATAATTAAATCCTTAACGTGCTTTGAATTCAGATATGAATGAATGGGATTCAAAGGTATTACGTTCACCGAAAACGAGTTTAGGTAAAAAGGGGAACGAGACCAAAATAAAACGAGCGAACGTCCCGAATAAATGCTTTAGATGAGGAACAGGGTAAATATTTCTAGCAATTAAATGAATCGGGAATATTTATATACTGTATTAATAGCATTTTTTATATAAATATATATTATGTGGGCAGAGATGGGCAGTATTTAAATAAATTTATGTATTTAAAATTGTATTTGTAACTACATTTTAGATCATGTATTTAAATACTTTTGAAAATATTTAACTACAATGTATTTAAATAGGTTAAATACTTTATATAACTTTTAAGAACGTGTAATGCATGTTTTAGCTTGTCGCAACTCGTTTGACACAAACGGTTGACTGCGTGAGCCGGTGAGGGAAAACTGCTTTCATCAGTTCAAATTCAGTTAACAGATGGTCACAGTTGTGATCGGTTGTATAGTGAGAGCACTCAGCGTTTATTCAACTGCTGCATGGCAACTTCAGTTTCTTTGAAAGAGTGTGAAATGGAGAGATTAGACAATAATAAAGACGAAGAAGATAAAGAATCATGTAACTATAGTCATCTTTTACTAGATGGTAATTTTTTTAGAGTAAAATCTTTCGACGGAAAAAAAGTGAAGTGTGTATGTATATGATACAATGGCGAATCTCTACGACGAGCAATGCTACTTCAAATCTCTGCATTCATTTGAAGGTAGGAATTTATTAAAGCTAATTATATGATACTTAATTGAATTGACAAGTTTCACTATTTCTTATTTAAAAACAATGGCAAAGTTTCTAGTAGCTAACGATAATGTTAAGTAGCGTAGGGTACCATGCACGAACCTACCTGCTTACTTTCGCAATACCTTTATTTATACTATATGCTGATTGAATTTAACCTGAATTATGGCAACGGGAAACAAATGTCCTTCAATTATCCGATCATGTACATTTATCAACAGAGAAAGCACCCTGCTTTGGTGCAAAAAGCGGATAAATACGTGAAAGCTCAAAGAAAAGATTAAAAAAAGTATTCAGTATTAGACTATGGTCCTTCATGCAGTGGTGTTAAAATAAAGATATTACCGGAGTGTTTTGTGCTAAATACTAAGAAGGTCAAACAATCTGTTGTTGATAAGCTGATTGCAGATTTTATCGTACAAGGTGTGCATCCCCTATCAATAAGTTTTGCGTATCGGTAGGGCAAAATATAGGAAAGGGGATGGCTGTTTGTGGGGGTGTTAGGACAAGTTATGACAAGTCAGGACCTGCAGCCGCACGCTCCTGCCTCGTCCATTTAAGGTGCAGTAGCTAATCGCAGATCGTCATTCACAATTTTTTTAACAATGGAGAAGGTTGAGCACCGCGCAGTGATCAAACCTTTGACTGAGGAAGGCAAAAATGCAAAAGAGATCCATGAACGCATAGTTGCAGTGTACACCGACACCGCCACTTCCTATGCAACCATTACTCGCTGAAATATGGAGTTCCGCCATGGTCGTGAGTCTTTTGAAGATGTCTCCCGTTAAGGACGCCCGTAAAACGTGACGAACGAGGATAATGTGGCCCGTGTGGAGAGGAGGATCCTCGAAAATCGACGGGTGAAGGTCGAAGAAATCGAACGAGAATTTGGAATATCACATGGAAGTATTATCAACATCATCCACAACAATTTGGCCATGACCAAGATCTCTGCCCGTTGGGTCCCTAGAAACCTCACGCCCCATGATCGACTTCAACGTCGTCAAAGTCCACCATGCCAGAGTTGCACAAGCTGCTCTGCGCGAGTGCGGATTCGATGAGCTCAACCATCCCCCCTACAGTCCAGATCTGGCCCCTAGCGACTACTTTTTATTCCGCCAGCTCAAGGCTGCACTGCGTGAACGCCGGTTTGGGGACGATGAAGATGTCCAGCTCGTCGTCCAGGAGTGGATTGAAGAGCAGTCGGGAGATTTCTTGTTGTCGGGAATTCGAAGCCTGAGGGACAAGTGGCGTAAGTGAATTGAAGTCGAGTTATATTAAAAAATAATGAAACACTTTTCCTCATATCTCGTTTCCTTATATCTGAATTGCAAAACTTATTGACTGCCCCTCGTACCTTCAGGATTCAAATAAAACACCTCAAAGTTTAGATAGATATCCAAACATAAAAAAGTCGTCAGCTCATGTGGAACGGCTCTTCTCTTTAGGAGCATTGATCTTATCTCCAAAACGGAGTTCTTTATCTGACGAAACATTTCAGAAACTGATATTACTTAAATGTAATGCTGATATTAATAGCTAACTGAAATTTCATTCTATGGAACTTTCTATTTTTGAGGAGGTAGTATCTAAGTCCAATTGTCATCAAATCCTACATTAGTAATTATAATCTACAATTTCATTTTTATGGATATTTTTTTGTTGTGATGCCAATGGTCCTTACAGATTCATATTATATATCATGTATTTTAAATGTATTTAGTATTCAAATACTAAATACATTTTCAAAATGTATTTAGTATCTAAATACATTTTTCTCATGTATATAATATTTAGTATTTAAATACTTTAAATGTATTTAGTGCCCACCTCTGTATGTGGGCTGCGATTGGTTGCGCAGAAAGGTAAATAGATATATTTAATAGGAAGGGAGAAGATTGAAAGCACACAGTTGAGAGTAGCAATTGAATTTGAATAAGTGAAAATGAAATCTTGAAAAGTTATGTGTATAAATTTAGATTGAATCTGAAGTTGAGATGGTGGTTGGATGATATAAATACACGGGGTATAGACACACAGAGGACTTATCTTACAGGCGGATAAAACACGAGTAGCTTTGGGTGTCGGAGAGATACAAGGACAAAAGAAACTCGACTCCGCTTGGCTAATTTAAACTGCGTCAGGCAAGGGTTATGATTGATTGGAAACAGCTGTACTGATAGATAGTGGGTAGACAGTATTGAAATGTCGTACAATGAGTGTCGTACATAAATTTAGTACGAGATGCGTAAACTCTTAAACGGAAAAAATGCCAAGGACATTTTAGGAACTTTTGTAGTAGCTGGCTAAAAGTGTAGCTTCGTCCACTCTGCAGTGAAGGGATATCACCATGTGTGATTGACACAACTCTCAAATGATCCCTGGTGAGAGCGGGATATTGACCCATAAGTGGTCCTTGGTTTGGACTTTTGAATATTTTAGTTGTGGCTATACCGCTATGGAAGTTTATGGACGTTTTATTATATGATTTCCATTTATCAGCATGCATGGTATTGGGGAAGTGGTTGTCCCCCTGAATTGTCCTTCATAAAGCTGTCCATTTTTTCCTCTTTTCACTTGAGTTGTTAGACGTCATTTTTCATCCAAATTAAATTGCTTTTGGGAAGGTTTTATGGTTTTCAGCCCATTATCCAACGTCCCAGAGAGCCCTGGAACGTTGTCTTCGAGCTCATAACCTCCCGCCGTCCAACCTCGCGAATTGATTCGGGTTTTAATGTTTGAATGATCTCGTTTAAAGGTTTCATAGGGGAGGCAGGTACACATACAAAGGATCGCTAACTTAAGGAGAGAAATTCTCTAGGTTCAACACAAGGTGGTTCAAACGCCTACCTACATGAAGACACTACGCAAGGAAGTGTTAATAAAAATTGTCGATTTCTGGAATTAATTGATTAGTTTGATTTACTTCCAAAACGAAAAAAAACGAGGGCATTGACTCACTTTTTAGTGAAGGAGAACGTTAAGTAGATAATCTATCTTTGGACGATGCAAGGAGAGAGATTGGTTTTTGGTTCTTTATTATTCCATTACAATAAATAGCATTGGTTATTTACGAGAGAGTAACAAGAAATAAAGGAATCAATGAAATTTGCAATTCAAGAATACTATTAAAAGTAATAATTCGCAGCAGAAACAGTGAGAACAATACTTTAAGCAAAGGGAAGTTACTATTGGAATACAATGGTGAATAATGGTGAAGGGAAGTTACTATTGGAATACACTGATTAATAGTGATAAATGCAACTTACTATTGGAATACACTGGTGAATAGTGCTAAAGTGAAGTTACTATTGGAATACACTGGTGAAGAGTGCTAAAGTGAAGTTACTATTGGAATACACTGGTGAAGAGTGCTAAAGTGAAGTTACTATTGGAATACACTGGTGAAGAGTGCTAAAGTGAAGTTACTATTGGAATACACTGGTGAATAGTGATAAATGGAAGTTACTATTGGAATACACTGGTGAATAGTGGTAAAGGGAAGTTACTATTGTAATACACTAGTGAATAGTGGTAATCCCTTTCACTGATTACAAATAAGGAAGAATTTTCGTATGAGATTATCATGTTATCTCATAAGTAATGCAGAATCTTTTTTAATGTTTATCTTATTTTAACGATATAAATCAAACTGTACGTTGAAGTTATTCATATTTAAATAAGTATTTATTTATTAATTTAATAAATCATATAATTTCCGCTGGTTGCTACAACTGGTCTCCATCTTTCTACTGCGTAACCTTTCAATACCATGTTTATAGAAATCGTTTTCCTTTTATTTTAAAACTTCTTTAAGTTTGTTTCAATCTCTTCTGATTTTTACATCTTCCTTCTTTTCTGGTGATTCGCCAAAATCATAAAAAGAGATAAATTTGATGGCGCTCAGTCGAGTTAATATGAGGATTAGTCATTAGTTCGCAATTGAAATTGTCTAGTTTTTGTCTGGTATATCTTGCGATATGAAGTAGAACATTGTCTAAATGAAAGAGCACTCTTCTTCAATTGAGTTAGGTTGGTCTTCTTTCTTCAAAGGGTGCATTTAAACGGTTTAACTGAACGTAGTAGACCTCCCACCAAACGCACAAGAGAATCTTCTGTGAATGAGGCTGGTGTATTGTTTTTTTCCAGAAATAAATAAATATGTACAATGTTTAATATTTTTGTACATGGCCAACATTTCGTCTCCTCTAACAATCCTCTTAAGAGATGTTCACTTTTTAATTGATTATATTCATAAAATAATGATAAACAAAAAATATTTCCCTATTACTTGTGGGATGACGTAAAAAAATATTTTCCTTAAATAGATTTAATTGTTTAGAATTAAATCATTGCTATACCTACAGAGTATCTGGGAGAAACTTAGCGGGTAAACTTACGTTGTCACGTAGGAGTGTCGCACACTGAGACCTTTTGCCGTTGTTACTTAGTAGTTGACGACTTGGAGAGAGTCGATAGGATCAAGGCCGGTAAGGGGATAGAAAAAAAAAATGGCCGCTCCTTCTGGATGGAAAATCGCCGGGAAATCGGCATCTTGGAGAAAAATAGACTCCTTTCCCTGATCGGAGAAAAGTTTTCTAATGGAAATCTGAAGTTAGCAGAAGCCACCCGAACAGAGTAATCTCTCCATAACGGCGTCCTCCGCGGACTTGATTTAGACCGGAGGAATCAGCCAAGATCGTGGAGAGGGTATAAAAAGGTGACCGACAGGCGAAATGCCTCCTTACTCGACGTGAGGCAAGACAGAAAACAGGAACGGAAGGTCTTTCTACTCGATAGGTGTGCATGTGCGAGTGTGTATGCAAGTATGTTGGGCGTGAGTGAACGACGGCCCGACAGAAATAGCATATACACCCTTTCTGCAACGCACATCTAGAGGATTGCTTACCCGGGCCTCAACGCCCGCAGGTAGATGTCGAGCTGTATATCTTCCTCATATTTTCACTTCATTTTCACCTCTTTCCTTACATATCTCTCTTTATAGAAGTTCTAGTGGAGATACTCTCGGTTGTTTCTTCTTTTAAGCTGTACTTAAGTAATAAACTAACAACCCTGCATAAAGATATTCGCGTCTTAATTTTCAGGTCACCCTTTACATTTTGAACCGGGTATCTGCCAATTTTGTTGATTTCGCTTTAACTTACCAACTGTTTTGGACGTGCGTGGTTCTCGAAGGCGTCTTCACGGCTGTATCACACTGTAGAATTCAGGGAGCCTAAAGTGGGGGATGGGTAGGGGGCATAGGTTCAAGTACCGTCAAGTACACGAAAAAACTGGTGTCTCCACTCATAAAGCTACTATGGTAAGATTTTAAGGCAATGAATAAGATTAAATAGAAAAAAACAACGATCACGAAAATTTCAAAATAATTTCAATAAATTTAAGTATATTTTTATCTTTCTTCATCAATATTTCCTCCGATTATTTCATGACCCGCGTGGGAAGTTGTATTTTCTTTAAGCATCATCCTTTTCCACAAATGTCAATAAAAGTATGCAAATTATTGCTCACACATAACTCTACAAATACTAATAACCATTGGAATGTAAATAAAGGGCCAAAAGATCCTATTTATTCAACAATCATCGAAAATTCTAAAAACAACAACTGACCAATTAGGCTCAACCAAAATGTAATGCCAAAAATTCAGGGACAAAAACTATTCCATGAATTAATTATTGGCAGCAGTGCATATTCATAATCACCACCTCTCTTTGTTTACATACACACTTTACTTATTTCTCCTTTTGATTGATGTCACAGAGACCCGATTCACTAAAGTAAGGACTAGTGTGATGGAAAAATCAATCAGTTAGTGTAAGTGGACTACAAAGCCGTCACAAACTATTTGAACTAACGGAACGAATCTACGACAAACGGAGTTGCCGAATGTGATTTCACCACGAAATGGAATATGCAAATATGAATTAAGGCTTTCAGCGTTCATTTTAGGATATAATAATTATCCTTAATACAATTATTCCATTCACAGTTTCATTATTTTGATCATTATTCTTAATTTAACATTCCTTTAAAAATTCTGAGAATTTCATTATACCACGATCAATGTAGGATTCAGTAATTTGCTTATATTTTCGCGTTCTAGCATAAAAATATTGGCCTCTCTTGTCTCAGATTAAACCTTTCACTTAAACATATAACAACTTCCTTGCCTGAATAAATCGTCATTAAATCCTTTCACTTAAACATACAACAGCTTCCACACTTGAATAAATCGTCATTAAATCCTTTCACTTAAACATATAACAGCTTCCTCACTTGAATAAATCGTCAAAATTGGCGTTTGAGAATGTGTGGCAGACTACAGCGTCGGCATAAATCAACTATCATAACAACTGTTTAAACAGGTTCCTGAAATATTTAACTTATTAAAACTTTTTTATTTAATGGGTTCACAGGAAAAACATATGCGCCAAAATAAGCATTAATATGGGAATGGTTTTATTTTTCTCCGGAGTATGCAGCACCGTGTTGAATGGTTTTTGTTGTTGTTTTGTTTTGTCTAAATCAGTTACAACAGTTCAGCGTAGATTTCGAAAGACTGCAGTTCAAGGATGAGAGAGTGCACTGCTACAATATAACATTATTGTGGGTGGCGAAATTACGATCTACTGGTTCAATTACGAACAAAAAAAGGTTCATTTTTGCATAATCTGCAACAACACCAAGAATATAGAGTACGTTCTTGAATCGTTGACTAAGTCCAAGGGGTTCTATCCGGAAAAAAAATTCTCTCCTGAATTCTTCAGTGCCTACCTTTTTTGAATAGTGCAATTCCTTAAAAAAAATAGCAAAATACAAACAATTATATGTGATCTGAGTTCTGTCAATATTTTCTTGAGTTGGAACAAGTAGTGCCACAGTTTGCGAACAAACTTAGTCAGTGATAAAACATATTTTCGTGCCAATGGCGATGTCAACCGTCAAAATTACCTTTATTTGGCAAGTGAACAGCCCCGAAAAATCCAAGAACTTCTCCTTCGTTTCCTTGAGGTACCAGTTCGGTGAGCAGAGTGATCATTTAAGATACTGGGACGTGCTTTCTTTAAGGACGACAAAAGAGCCACACTTACTGTTAATGCAAAATGCGACATATATTAATAGTCAACCTGCGTTCCCAACTTGGAGATTTCCAAAACTGTCCTAAACTTTGGTACCAACACCATGGAACAACCTTTCACTCCGCTAGAAAGGCTATAAAAGTTTTACAAGGCATGTTCTCTGGACGTCTCACCTCTAGATTTGGAGACATAAACGGACGGCTCCTGACTTCTTACCCTGGGGTTACCTCAAACGCCAGGTGTACGTGATATCAACGTAGCACAGAAGAGCTCAATACAAGAATTCGTTAAAATTTGGCTTTGACTCCAAAATACATAAATGCTCCAAAACCATGAAAGCAGTTTTCTGTGGCGTTAGAGAGTGTAGGATTGAAAGTGGAGAACCCTACTACACACTATTTTTAGGCCACACTTTATATTATGGAACAAAAAAGCCCCCAAGAATTGCAATTATTTTGCCATAAATTATTTTTGCTTATGGTAGAACTTAAAATAAGAAGTATATGGCGGTCATTGGATGTTAGGCCGCACACAATAACACGTGACATGGTAGGTTCTTAATAACACATAGAAAAAAAGGAAAGAAAGATGCACACGCGATTTAGTCTTTTTCTAAAACAAAACAAAGATCAAACCTAGAATAAGAAAGAAAGAAGAGATAGATAATATACGGAATAAAATAATATAAACTCTTACTGAAACGCTTTCGCCTTCCACCTATAGGGACTTACACACTGTTCTGCTTATAAGCTGTCTTGAAGCATCTCTTTTGAGGTGGATGTGGATTGGAGCCTATTGGAAAACGCAGTGGCCTGAAAAGTGAAGAACGCTCGATCCCATAGGTTCGAACCCCAATAATATTTCTCTTTCTTTAAAGGTTAAAAGAGTTTAGATTATTATATTCCGCTTGCTATCTCTCTTTTCAATATAAACTCTTGGTGGTCTTATAAAAAGACGAAACGCTTGCGTATCATCTTTCCTAATTTCCTATCGGTTATTGAACATCTACCGTATCACATGTTATTGTGATATCCCTTTAATATATATATATATATATATATATATATATATATATATATATATATATATATATATATATATATATAAATATATATATATATCGTATTTTCCCCCTCTCCTAATTTCCATGTTTGTTTGTTTTTTGCTCCACAGTTCAAAACCTGAATTACTTACCATTGCGAGGTTTTGTTTAATTTTAATGACTGCAGTGCAATCCTTCTCATTAAGTGAGAAAGGCGATAGTTTGGTAAAATAACAAAAATTGTTATGTTGATTTCCAGAGAGGATAGACAGAGAAGCACCATCTCGAATGCATAGATTTAAGATCTACAACCGCCAGAAAAGGCAATTTGGTCTCAGTAGGACGTCCAGCATTGGATGAATTTGTTCTTCTCCCCCAAAATCCATTTTATTAACGTCGATAAATGGAAATCATCATATTTTCCCATTGACTGGAGATCAGAAATGAAAATATAAGGGATATTGAATAGAATAGTGAGGTAATTACGAGAAGAATCAATTTTAAGAAACATTAAAGCTCTCTCCTCAGCCATCATAATAGCTTAACTTTCTTCCATACTCTCGTATAGAAGATATTATAGTTTCCTAAAATAGATGTAGTTGAGAAACGCTTTTTCAGGGTCTCTGCTAAATTCGTAATCATGCGGTCTATGCGGAAAGTAATCAGGAAAATTTGAGTGGATTCGTCGTTTTTTTGCGGATTCTTCAGCCGAATTACGCTTTATTGGTCCAAGGACGTCTGAATGGCAGCATCTGATGCCAGGATTGGCTGTTGTGAGTTCAATCTAGGACGGTTTGCGTCATTCTTTTGGCTCCAACGTTCTTAATACGAGATGAGACACGGTACACCAATCTCACTGATGAAATACAGTTAGCCAGCTAGAACTAACATACAGAAAAGGGGATATGAGAGGGAGTGGTCGAGCGGAACAGCGCAAGACAGCTTAGAGCGAAGTTAACTATGTAGAATCTTGTAATTCTACCACATAATCACGATATTCACTGCATCTAGCCGTAGAGGACTTTAATGTTGTTTTTACATCCATGAAAGTTTCGTTAGATAGAAAAATCTTAAAATATGTGAATTTTGTTGAACAATATCGAATTTTTTTCAATTAAGCATTAATATAACTTGTGAATCTTTAATACTAAATATAAAAATAAATTATAAAACAAATTATAATTAATAAATTTCCATGGTCGAAAGTTTGCTTTAAGGTAATGAATGAATGCGCTAGTAGACTTCGTGTGAGGTAAGGGATAAAGTAATTGACAAAGAATTTGTGTTTCTGCAAGATATGGCACGACCACACATCGCACTCATAGTGCGAGATACACTGAATAGTCTAGGTTGGGAGCTGTCTCATCCACCACACTCTCTTGGCAAGTCACCTTCGGATTACCACATTATTTTATCTTTAGACAATCAGATTTCCAATGAAAGGTTTATTGATAAGGACGTACTTGAAATGAGACTTAAACAGTTGTTTTGCTTCAAATCCTAAGATCTTTGAAATGAGTATAAACTATTTTGTTCAAAATAATATGCGACACTTTCGTTTCTTTTTGTTGGTTTAAAAAAAACTCAAAAACATTTGGAGTTATATCATACAATGATAACATATATTTTTATAACATATTTTTTTATAATTTAAACTATAATTTTATGAAAGTAATTTGAACTTTTATACTAAGAACATTCACTGAATAAGAATCTTTTTTTTGAAGCCCTAGAAGATCGACCTACGATTGTTCACGTCAATTTAATGTTAAGATCAATCAGCAAAATCGATGACTACAAAATGGTAAGTGTATTTGTGTGGCTTGAGTAATTCAAACTTAACCATGTGCAGAGTGGTGTGTGTGTAACACATATGTACACAGTTTTCCACTTTTTTTCTCATTTCTTAACCCAAAGCTCATCACAAGCACATCTTTGTCTGCATGTTATTGAGGTTGCTGGCTCAACCCGAACAAAATAATCCAGCAACTCAATACTAAACAATGAATGTTCAGAGTGAGTAGAATGCTAAATAAATAAATCGCTTCAGAGAAACATTTCAAAACTTTAAAAATAAAGCTAATCATCCTTTCCAATCTGATTATTCTTTCATAACACGCCAGCACGCTTGGTATTAGGGTTGGCAGACTGGATATAGTGTTTTCTTTGGACTGCATAACTTTCCTAAAACTGACATGGAGTGAACCATTCAATTTATATGGAGTTTGGGGTTTGTATTTTAAGTCTTCAGTTTACGGACAGCAGTTAAACAGAAACTTTGCAATATAACTGTTTATGTTTGCAGCTCAGCGCTAAAACTCAGGTTTTTTTCATTATTTGAAATTTTATTCCAGTTATAGGGACAAGATTATATTTGTATTTGTTTGGTTTTTATTAAGTACGAATTTTTTATTGTAATCATTCGGCAGTATCGGACTTAAATGTTGAAACTGTAACTTTATGACGCAAACAGTGCATTAGATCAGTAACAATCTTTGAGAATTACTACTAGTTCTTCTTATTTCTCGGAAATAATAAATGTACAGTAACCTCTTTCCTACTCTCTAGTTAATTAATAGCACTTGTCTGAAGTGATGGGTGAGAGTACTCACTTCTAAGAAACATTCCATCTCGTTTATTAGGTATATAATCCAGCTCATTTCTGAATTTAATAAATTGAAGCTCCGAAATTATGCCTAAGAGATCACCCAAGAGCCATCTACCAAAGCTCTTAGCCCGTAAACCGCCCCCATGAATTCACTCGGAAGCAGTTAACCGCAACGAATGGGCAGATGAGACCATCCAATTTAAAAAAAACAAAACAAAAACCATTGAATTGTAGAAATCAGAAAATTTGAAATGCAGGCAAATCCTTGATAGGAATCTTCGTGGTGTTTTCTCTTGGCTTCTCTTCATATCTATCGGTAGTAAACCGATTATTGAAAGATCCCATGAATATATAAATAAAAAAATCGAAGGTCTTTTGAGTTGCCAAAAATGCATTTCTGGATCAGTTTTCTTTTATTGTTATTTCCCATGTTTGTTGATTTGGGGGTTGGGTCAAATTTGCCTGCATAGAAAGAAATATTGTTCGTAATGAGGGTTTATAAAAGGGGGTTGGACAAGGGGGATTTTTTGAATGGTGTCGGTGCACGCAGACCACACTGTGGAAAGACGCTTCCAGTTGAAATTGAAATTTTATCTTAGCGATCTAATTTAACAGAATTAATATATAAATTCAAAAATATGATCTGGTTTAACGTGAGTATTTACGGTTAAAAAGGCTTGTTTCGGTTAGTCCATTTATTATTTTTTTATTCTTTTTTTTACTATTTCATCTTTTCCCCGCTGTGTTAGACACAATTTTGCGTTTTAGAAGGCGTTATTACACCTTTATTTAATTTTTCTCTCTTTCTTTCCCCATAGAACAGACCCTCCTGAAATAACCTCATTTTCCTTCCTATTCTTAATAAATGATGAAAATTAAGCATAAAAATGGCCGCTTTCCTCCGTTCGTTTCGATTGTGTACCGCTTTAATGTCTACACACCCTAATAACGTTTCCTGCATTCGTATGTCATTAATTTAATTCAATTTACCAATTTTATTTTAATTTTCAAAAGTTGCTTAATCCGAGCGTTTATGTTCGTTTGGATAATTAAAAATTACGAGGAGTGAATGGCTCATTTAGACTGAAAATAGGGTTGTAAAACCAATTAACAACATTCTCCTATTTTTTTTCAATTTCGCAGGAGGTATTTAATGAATACGATCATGAACCTCCTTGCAGGAACACGGAAAAGGAAATAAGTAGCAGAACCAAATATAACTGGAGAATAGGTAGGAAAGCTGACCTACATCTTCAGAAGTGACATGCCTTTGTGATTACGCCCTTTCCTGGATTATCTCAGGCATTTATCTGAAGAATTTTGATATTTTAAGACAGGAATTAGTACCATATACCGTCAGAGAAATAGAAATATGGATAGGACCAAAAACATGGACGAGAAATATGGTCAAAAATAATACAAATTCTGAAGAGGAGAAGGACAGGGGCTTAGAATAATCTAGCCTAGATGGACGAAATGAATCCGAGACTGGACACCGTTATATACTCCTATCGAGAAACGGATAAGAGAAGTCGTTGGTTCGAATCAGGGCCAAGGCCGATTTTGATCAAGCCCCACTTGGTATGATTAGCCGTCAGATGGGAGTTTAGTTCTGGTTTATTTTGCGGTGGTTGTGTTATACTGTAACGGCCCGTGGTACGGACCACACGTTATACTGAAATTGCCACTGGAAGAGGGGCTGTACGGTGCGAATCGCTGTTACCCTCCCCCAAACAATGATAGAAATAGCAAGTCCAAAATAGTGTGAACGCCAGGTTGATTGGCTATTTATCCTTTTTAATAGGGTTGAGCCATTAATTGACTGTAAAAGAGCTCCGATCTCATTTTCTTTGAAAAAGATTCATACAATCTTCGACGAGTCTCCAGGGAATTGTTGTAACCATTTTTTTTTCAGGAATATTTAAAAATAAAATGATTACTTACATAAAGCGACTTTGATAGTAAAAGGGCTGTGAGGTCTTGATAAAGAAAAAACGATTAGAATTATACTTTATTTTGTTCTGGTCAATCTTTGTCCTTAGATTGACACGATTTATGTGATTCTTTCTTTAGAAAAGGGGAAATTGATTCTGACTGTCTTCTACAAAATATTAAAGTCGAGTGCATCAGTCAGGTCACATGCAGAGGTTTATCCTGGGTGCCCTCAAACCATGAGTGAAATGTGGCTGAGAGTACGGGTGCATTATTATTTTAAAGGTGGCGTTATTGTTTGGAATCAACAACGAAGCCATATGATGTACACGATCAACCAGAACATTTAAGTACATTTGAGCATCAACTGAACCATTTGGAGTTAGATTAGGATCAAGGAATACTCTAATATTGTCGCCTAGATCATAAGTGATCTACTCTCACGACAGTTGGAATCAACTTGAATTACGGGCTTCTTTATAGGATCTAAATGAATCTCTAATATCAGTCATAAGTAATGGAATGATGTTAATTTTCCTCACTCATCAACTATCTAGGTTTTACGACCTTGACGCACATCTTTTGCATTTTACTGTTGATTTAGGTGATTAAATGTCAACAAATTGCAGTTCTTTTATGCCTATTGGCTGTAGTAAATTTTCTCCTGACGGGTTTGAGGTCACGTTGCGCCAACAAAATTGCCGCAATAATTCAGAGCTGTTTGGATCTAATCCTTGTACTTTTGATGATCCTGATTCTTTGCTATTCCTAACCTAACTTATTTTTTTTCGTGCAATTTTACTTCTCAAATGAGGTTTTATCATGTTGTGTATGCAGTCATAACCGCACAGCCAATTATTTTTTATACGCATCAATTTGTTTGCTATGGCTACAGAGTTCCATCTAAATGTCCATCAAAGATTTTTTTCTTTTTTACCCCAATAAGAGAACGTTTAATCTTTTTTTATAAACTTTCGCGTTGGCCAATGTGAAAATAATGAACTTGTAACAAAGAGCTAAAGGTGATTAATTAACTATGAAAATTATTGAGTGAATACCAAATTGAATTGACTAGTCGCTGGCGTGGGTCTTCGAAAACTGGTCTTTCTCACTGGTAGCAGGAAAATACAGAGAGCAAAACGACACGGGGAAAAACTTTTGCGCTCCCCACCTTTGAACTTACAGCTCGATAGCAACGTGGTTGTAGCGCGCAGAAAGTTTGTAAGGAGAGATCTGTAAAGTAGGTGGTGAAAGAAGATAAATGGGTGGAAAACAATAGCAGATCCTCTTGTGAACATTGGGGCCGGAAGGGCAAATTGTGGGTTTTGAAGCTGGGAGGTCTTTTCATGGCAATAATCTCTCCTCATGGTTGAGATGTATTGTACATTTGCTTTATCTACTTCTGCATTTTTTCCCTTCTTATGTACCACTTATTCTACTTCTTTTTCGTTTACTGGTATAGTCTGCTTAGAAGAGCATTCCACCTCTATTTTCTTACGGGTTGATCTTGAGTGTTTTCCAGTGTATTAAGTACTCTATGCTGTATTTCTGTAGTTCTTTGTTTTTGGTACCAGAAAGATCTAAAAATGCGACCATAAACAAACTCGAGGGACTTTTATCCTTGCGTTGACCTGTCGAGGTAAACTGACTCTGGCCTTCAACGAGCGGGCGGTGCTTCCAATATAGCTCCCCTGGGGATACCTGGGGCAGATAAATTTATATATAACCGAGCATCGCATTGCAGGGGAAAGGGGGAGTCTGTACTTACATAGAAAAAAATTGTACTATTATTGATGAAAATTACTTTAAAGGTAGTGTCCCTATTTGCCACTGTTCCCAAGGATCTTCACTATTGTCCCTTCTCAGATATCTATCCCTTTATCTCTCATTTATCCTGCAAACTTAATAATCTTCTAAAATATATTTCACACATACTAACTTTAAAATTATTTTCATTATCAAGCAATTAAACACTAGTTTCAGTATTGGTTCTACCCCCCCCCCCTCCCTCTTAATCGCTTAATTTCAAAAGTTTACAACCCACCGATCTTATGACGTCACAAAAGTCAATTCTTCAGTTCTCTAGCTTTGCTCAGAGCGATACTCCTCTATTCTTTCAAGAACACATAAGCCAGCGTGAGAATTTTAGACAGTCGAGGAACAATCCGTCACTCGCTTAATCACCTGACCCAGCTTTGTTTATTTTCATACGCCGGTCGCCCCTCCCCCCCCCCCCTTCCCTGCGATAACGCCGTGCGCGGAGATATTAACCCTACCCCCATATCGCGAGGCGAGTTTGGTCGTCTGGAACGACGCATTATCATGAATTGTGTTTGCTTAGACTAGCACCAAGTATCCTTTGAAGACTGCAAGGCCCTGATGCATCTATCAGAGCAGCCACCCGGGTATTTAACTCGAAGCTCACCATTTCTCGAGGAGATTGAAAGCCTGCCATTCACTCCGTCCGGACTGCCGTCTGTTTCCCGTGACACCCCGTAACTCTTCATCAGAGGTCGTCGAAGATCCCGTCAGCAGATATACCTTCTTTAAGCTTTAACCCCTGTTCAGAGGAAAGCTATCGAGCCCCCTTCTTCGCGGAGAGTTGTGCGGCCATCTCATCTTCACCACCCCTTCAGGATTCCCGTTCCTTCGAGACTGAGACTCCCTGCCGATCAGCAGAATCGTCTCGAGTTGAGATTAAGTCTCTCTGGAGCAGATAAAATTTCATTCTTCAACACGGAGTAATTCAACCCCATCTTCGAGTCCTCCTAGTCAGGATTCCCCGAAGTATCTACTTGAAGACCTGCGCCGTTGTTTTCCACCCCCCATCCAATTCGCCCGCGCTTGAAGGTAAAGCGATCGTGTATGGTCGTCCCCAGATTACCTCGTTAATCTTCACATAATTTATTTAACCACCATAAGTAATTTGTTCCACTTTTAGTATATATATATATATATATATATATATATATATATATATATATATATATATATATATTATATATATATATATATATATATAATATATATATATATATATATATATATATTGACCTAGTTTAAAAAGAAATTAACTTCAGTTCAATCACATTAGGCAATTTCCTTGTCACTTCTCTCTCTCTCTCTCTCTCTCTCTCTCTCTCTCTCTCTCTCTCTCTCTCTCTCTCTCTCTCTCTCTCTCTCTCTCTCTGCGAGCTGATCGTAAAGATGCGACAACAAGTGACCACGATTGGGACAAGGCGGTGGATGTGGTCTACTTAGACTTTCAGAAAGCCTTTGATAAGGTACCACACCGCCGCCTTCTCCGGAAAGTGTGAGCGCTGGGCATAGACAGAAAAGTAGCCGGCTGGATCGAGAACTGGCTAAGTGGCAGACGTCAACGGGTGGTGGTGAATGGACAGGCTTCTGAGTGGGTGCCCGTTATTAGCGGGGTGCCTCAAGGTTCTGTCCTGGGACCACTACTATTCATCATCTACGTCAACGACATGGACGGTGACATGGTTGCCAAGATTTCTAAATTTGCCGACGATACCAAGCTTGGTATGAACGTTGCAAAGGATGGAAATACTGCCCGCCTGCAGGAAGATCTTGTGAAGATTGGGGGTGGTCGGACACGTGGCAAATGCCTTTTAACGTGAACAAATGCAAAGTGATGCATATTGGCCACAGAACCCCCCAATCTCAGTATATCCTCAATGGCACTGCTCTTGAATCGAGTGACACTGAGAAGGACTTTGGTGTAACTATCACTAGCGACCTCAAGTTCTCGAAACAGTGCATCGAGGCAGAGAAGAAAGCCCAAAGGATGTTAGGCTACATAAAGCGCCAGTTGGGATATCGTAACAAGGAGATAGTACTTTGTCTGTACAACTCCCTCGTTCGGCCGCACCTGGAGTATGCCGTACAATTTTGGAGTCCTTCGTAACGAAAGGACATCGCAAGGTTGGAACGCGTACAAGCTAGGGCAACCAAACTGATTCCCTCTATCGGACATAAAATTTATGAGGATAGACTAAGGGAATTAGATCTGTTCTCGCTGGAAACCCGTAGACTGCGTGGTCAGCTCATCGAAGTCTTCAAAATACTTCGAGGGTTCGACAATGTTAACTACCGGGATATTTTCACACTGAGTGAGAACAGAACGCGCAATCACGGCTTCAAACTTGAACTGAAGCGTTACAACCGCAATCTGTGCGGAAATTTTTTCACCTACAGTATCTGCGGTAAGTGAAACGCACTTCCAGTGGAAGTTTTCAACAGTTAATCTGTTGACCAGTTCAAGTCAAGACTAGACAAAGTCTTGAAAAGTGACCGTTTAGGGACGCAAAACAATTGAGCAGCCACGTGCCCGCTCGATTGCTAGTCCAAAGGTACCCTCTTTGAATGGACCGTAAGGTCTCCTAGGGTACATTCTTTCCTTGTAACTCCTTGTAAAAGTGTAGTCTATAATATTCTGTTAACCTATCACAAAACAGGTCTATGCAATGCTAAGGAAAACCTCAACAAGGAAGGACCGAGCCATTACCCAACTTGTAAAGAAGGATCGTTTCAAGACGTATGCAGCAGTTTTTTAAGATATTAGTAAGATTGTAGTCATCATTGCCTCCAGGTAGACTTTCTCATGTCGGCTGAAGAGAGACAATATTCACACTTGCACACCCGCGGTCAAGCCATTGATCAGTCGGAAGAACAAAAAAGGCTCGTCTTGGGTTCGCCACTGGACACGTTATATGGTCGGATGACCACTGGAGCCAAGTCCACTTCAGTGACGAATCTAAGTTCAATTTGTTCGTTTTTCGTAGACCAGGAGAAATATTGTCTGGTAATTGCACAAAATAGGGTGTTAGGTTTCGTGGAGGAAGTGCAACGGTCTAGGACATGATATCTCTAGGGGGCACTATGCACTTACGGGGGACAGTAAATGCAGAAGTGTACAAGGAATTCCTGCAACAGTACTGGCCCATCCTCGGCCTCAGAAGCCCAGCCAGAAATTTCTATTCGGGGTAACGCCCCTTACCATATAGACAAGTTGGTGAAGACCTTTCTGACCTAAAAGCACATTACTGTTATGGACTGGTCTTCACAGAGTCCGGACCTGAATCCCATTAGGAAATTTTTGGAGGACACTCGAAGAGAGGTCTACAGTGAGTAATCTGCAAACAGTTCAAGAACTCTGGGAAATTCTTCAAGATGGAACGAGTAAAATTATTACGCAGAGTGTCAACATTTGGTTCGTTCCCTTGAAAAGAGATGCCAAAGCATCGTGGAAAATAAAGACCTCCACACTAAATACTAATTGCTTATAAATTATAAATAAGTTTTCCACCGATAATTTAATCGTTATATTCCAATAAAAAAAATATTTCGCTGTCTTTGAGATCAATTGGGACATTTCATTTTTTCTATCAAATTGCTTATTTGCTGATAACTTTCATCTATATTTCCATAACCTTTACACATACGTAGTTATCGTACATCAATTTTGGAAACCTTGTATTTTCTATGACAAAAGATATGGAAGATGTGATAAAAAATCAGGCGTTCTAATCTTTTTAAATGGACTTAATTATTTGACCTATTACCTTCCACTTTAATAAAATTGGTATGTAGTTGTGCAATTTAGTTCATAAGTAGCCGACAACTCCATTAGTTGCCAGATAATTTAATATCGCTGTTATATAATTTCCCATTAGTCAATAGGTGTGGACAGTAGTTGTGAAATTTAACCTCTTAAGTAGTTGGTACCTACAAATCGTTGCCGGATACTTCCCCATTAGTTCAATTACATCACTAGCCAACAAATTTTAACTTTGTCTCTGCTACTTGAGTAAATGTTGCTGTAACTCACTAATTTGGGTGTGCTGATTCCAAATCTGTGCTCAGATTTGTCCTAGCACCTTGGACCAATTAATGATATAATTATTACGAGTTTGAGAAGAATGAGACGTTTCTGGGCAAAGGTTTGGAATCGGGGCACCCTATTTGGCATTATATACGTCTTTTTTCAGCCCAGACAAGATATGTATTACATATAAAAGAGGTAGTACTCACTCTAACTATAAATTTCTTCAAAAATGTTGGAGACTCTTGCTCTTGCGCTTGTACGTGAATATAGGATCCTCCCGTTGTAGGAACCAGCAGTAGTCACCCATCATGTTTTCGTTGAAGTGGCCTTGATACCTGCTTTCTATCATGGCGATATCTTGGTGGAACCACTAATATCACCCATATTAGATGGAAATAAATCTAGATGCGAATGCAAGAAATGCATCTTAAGAGACATCCGACACCCCATTCGTTGCTAGGCCTTTAGCATGTTGTCCACTAGTTCTTCATAGTTTTCAGCCCTATGGTTACCAAGGAAGTTTTGCACTACATGGACAAATAAATCCCATGCTACCAACTCAAGTGGAATTAGTTTATTTCTGAACTCCCTGTCGCGTATCAATTCTCTGATCTCCGATCCTACTAAAAATGCCAGCTTTAAGTTTAGTATCGGTTTTCTTTGCACAAAATTTCTCTCTGAAATACTGGAATCCATCAGAATCATGGGTCATTGCTTGAACAAAATTTGTGATAAGGCCAAGTTTTATATGAAGTCGTGGAAGGTAGATCTTCTGTGGATGTGCCAAAGGCATGTGCTTCACATTGTATCGGCCAACTATGTGTTCTTCTCTTTCGAGCCAACTTTTTGATAATATAATAATTCCTGTCGTCACGGCTGTTCCATAGGCATAAGAAGCACATATTCTTTGTATATCATATCTACAGTCCAAGAAGTAAAGAAATTACATTTAGATCACCACAGATATTCCACTTATGATGCGAGTAATGAACACTTTCCAAAATAAGTGCGACAGGAATTGAAGGTTTTTTTGCTACCATTGTGTAGCAACACAGCTTTGAGGCTAGTAGTGCTTGCATCGATGAATCGTCTCCATTCATCAGGTAAATGCTCGTTTCCTAGTTGATTCATGAGGCCATTAACATCAGTACAGAAACAAGCACCATCTTCTTCTTTATAGAAGGCAGCTAAGGCCTCATGGTGTTTACGGAAAGTAGATATTTTTGCACCGTCCTCTATAAGATTCCATTTCTGTAGTCTGGAGCCCAACAGTTCTGCGTTATCCTTTGGCAATGACAAATACCTCATCAAATCACTCAATCTTTCTTGATTTATCAACTGGATCATCCTCATACATTTCATCGTCATTGTTAGACTCCTCTTCAGGCGATGAATCATCTTCTTTAACTTCACTAACTGAGGAAGGAACTGGGATTGGCATATCTATATTATGGGGGACTGGTTTTATAGCTGACTTACAATCTGGATATACGACTTTTTACTTGTTCTTATTTGAGAAGCCCGCAATATTTGTCATACAAAAGTAGCAATCAAAAAGATGATTTGTTGGCTCACGCCACACCATTGGTACAGCAAAAGGCATACCTTTCCGTTTGCCATTTAACCACCGTGTGAGCCCCGTATAACACACAGTACAAGATTTGTGAGGTGCCCAGGGCTTGTTTGGTCACCAACTTTACAGCCAAAATAATAATTGTATGCAGTTTTCACTCTTTTAGCTAAATTTTTCCGCTGGTTGCTTGGAGTATATCTTCCACAGATATAACAAAAGTTGTCTGGGCTATTTATACATCCTCGTCGATTCATGTTTTCAACTTAGTTTGTATATATCCTGTTATATACTTTTTTACAATCTTATTTCATTTTTAAATTAATTGAGAGATAAATCTGAAAGAAAAATGCAATTAATCACTGTATGTAAATACCATTTCAACACCGCTACTATAATGGCTAAATTTGACAACGTGATAAAGCAGGAGTGTAACGCACGAACCAAGCACACACAACACATCCTCTCGCCTCGGTAGCCGATGCAACACTGCCCATATGTGTAACTAAAGAGTATGTGTGTAAGCCATGAGCCTTATGTGCTAGAACAATTCTGATTACAGATTCGGAATCAGCCTACTCAATTTAGTATAAATCACAAGCTAATACCCAAGTAGCAAAATCATTGTTGACTAGTGCTTAGTATGTAGTTTGCTAATTTTAACTTGTAAATAGTTAACAACTCCATTGTCGTTGCCAAATACGTCAATATCGTTACCATTTTCTCCTATCTTTGACAGATACTTTTAAGTTGTTGGCTCTTTTGTTTACTGAAAACTAATAGTGATGACTAACTAAAGCTTTTCCTCCAGAATAGTTTGAGGAAAGAGTAGTTGAAAAAGTTAAAGAGGAAGTAAAATAAGTATAAGGGAAATAACCCGATATTTTTTTATTAAATTTCATTTCGTACCTTTTTTAATAATTATATGAATAATGAGGTATAATGAATAAAAAGGTCACAATTATTTTTATTTATTTAGCACCTACAAAACATGATCCATATTTCCGCCGTTTTGATCGCAAACACGTGGTAACCTTTTCTTCCATGACACTTTCTAATTTCTGTCAATGTCGTTTTATCCCAAGTATTTCTTTTAATTCGTTTTCAGTAAACTTTCCCATATTCCCTGTGTAAACTATCTCTACAAGTGTTCTAAATACAATAGTCCACGAGGCTATTGCAGTCTTTTGCTTATAAGTCTGTGTAAACTATCTCTACAAGTGTTCTAAATACAATAGTCCACGAGGCTATTGCAGTCTTTTGCTTATAAGTCTGTGTAAATTATCTCTACAAGTGTTCTAAATACAATAGTCCACGAGGCTATTGCAGTCTTTTGCTTATAAGTCTGTGTAAACTATCTCTACAAGTGTTCTAAATACAATAGTCCACGAGGCTATTGCAGTCTTTTGCTTATAAGTCTGTGTAAACTATCTCTACAAGTGTTCTAAATACAATAGTCCACGAGGCTATTGCAGTCTTTTGCTTATAAGTCTGTGTAAACTATCTCTACAAGTGTTCTAAATACAATAGTCCACGAGGCTATTGCAGTCTTTTGCTTATAAGTCTGTGTAAACGTACTTATAGAACATGTTGCCCCGCTTTGTTGCACTATGGAATATGATTAGGGAGTGTTTATGGTATCATTGTACGACCTAACTTTTGTTACGTCTTTTAAACCGTAACCATATTTTAGTATCATAAAAATATCAGAAAATGTAGAGGCATTTAGGGACCATTTAGGGGAGGGTCAATCTGCTTCTAAATTGTTTAAGGATTCGGTTAAAAAAAATATTAACTGAAAATGAATTATTCTTAAAATAGATTTTCAATAAATGTTCCCCAAATGCCTCTATATTTTCGGGTGTATGAAATAAATCGTTTAATGAAATTTGTTGGGAAAATTTATATTTCTTCTAAAGATTTATTTTCCAATAATAAATCCTAGAAATGTTTCTATAAACAGAAACGCCATATGAAGCTTCTTCCGCCATTTATATCGGAGAAAGAAAGAAAAAATATTTCATAAGAGATAATATCATTCAATATAAAACCGAAATATCTACTGAGAATTTCAAATTGTTGTCATTCAATTACAACCAGTATCATTTACGAACAGTATTAAATAAATATATTATAAACCTATTCAAAATGATGATACCAGTTCAACCCATCTGTATATATATAAGTTTTTGGTATCTTAACTAGCGGTATTATAAATGAAATTTCTAGGTCATAGTTTATAATTGTCAATTTCTTTTATTATTATGGTCATTTTTAAACTCTCGGTTTTGCTTTTAACCTAAACCCAGAACTTAAAAGTTCTCCTCGTTCTGTCTGTCGTTCCATATAAAGGTATTGACATCCACACTTACTCAAGATGAGAAACTCCAACAATCTCATAACGAATAAGAAAGAAGATATTACAGAACTAAAGGCGGAATTGAACGGTGGAAAGCGAAGGAAAGCTGAAAAAAGCCTTAAAGAAAAGAAATGCATCTATGATTGTTTTGGAAGGACGTGTTCGCTTTATTCCCAGGCGTGGTCAACTGCATGCAGACAGACAAACTCGAGTCTAAGAAGCTCGTCTACTTCTACTTCATGAACTACGCTAAGTCCCAGTCCGATATGTCATCCTTGTTGTCAACAACTTCTTCGGGGACTGCGAAGATCCGAACTTCCTGATCTTTAAGCTGGTGGTGTGTATGTTGTCTATCAACGTGGACAAGATCCCTGGATAATTGTGCGAAAAATAGTTTTCTGATACCCTTATTATTTAACACATTGATTTATTCATATTTAATTATTATCTATGAAAAAATTGTCATCGTTCTAAATCCTTTGCCAGATGTTAGGTATTAACCCAAGAAGTGACCGCGACACAAAATGTGTCGCAGTGTTTCTCTAGAATTTCGGGATAAAAATATTCAGTGAATATACATCAAGCTTTTAAAATACTTTGTAATATTGTTATTATGCGGTATTTAAACATTTAAATTTGTGATTCATATAATGGGTAAAGTATCTAAAAGGGGGAGGGGGAGGTTTTGCTATAATCTAAAGCAGCACATTTGGGGAATTAATGCTACGGGTTTTTTACCCAAACGGAGCAGGCTGTTAATTAATTTTCCGCTCTCTTTTTCCCTTAATAGAGTTAAGTTCTAATTTTGTTTTTAAGGAATTATTGATCTCATTTTTATTTAATTGATTTGTTATATTTTTTATTTGTTATTTAATCTCTCAGTTTTAATTTATTTATTTAAGATCCCATTTTTACTTAATGGAGTTAAGCTCTTATTTTTAGTTAATTGATTGAAAATCTCCTTTTTATTTATTTGATTAAAAATCTCATTTTATTTAATTGAACTAAGCTCGATTTTTTACTTAGTCGATTTAATCTCGGCTTTAATTAGTTGATTTAAGATCTAATTTTTAATTAATGGACTCATTACCAGTTAATGGATTGAAGATCTCATCTTTATTTAATTGATTTGTTCTATTTTTGACTTAATTGATTTAAGCTCTCATTTTTACTTAAGAAAAAAAAGCTGATATCGTTCAGCGAAAATTCTGAATTTTCGTCCCCTAATAATAGATAATCTCATAAGTAATGCAGCATTTTTTTCATGTTTATCATTATTTTATGTATATAAATAATCGCAAGGTAGTTTGTTTTTATACTTGCCTAGTCTATTAAACTCTAAACCTTATTCATCATTTTTTTTAGCTGATATTTTGTATAATTATTGTTCATTTAGTGTACTTTAAAGTCGTTAAATTTTAAATAATATTTATGGAACTGTCTAAAGAAAACATTCTCAGCATTTTGTTTCGGAGTTTAGAAAAGCCAACAATGCTAAGTTAACAACAGAAAGTTTATCATGTATACGGTGAAGGAACAAATAATGTACGCCATTGACAAGGATCACTTTAAAATTTTCGCTCGGAAAACGTTTGTCTCAAAGAACAACGGCGATCAGGACAACCAATGGAATTTGTTCAAGATCTTTTCGAGATAGCAGTGGAAGAAAATCCGATTGTATGTGTTAAAAATTTGGCTTATTCCATTGTGCTTCGATATTTAAAGGGGATAGGCAAGTTTTTACGATTGGGGCAATGGATTCCTCACGACTTGTCTGAGGTACACTTACAGCAAAGAGTTAATATTTATTGATCTCTCCTTTGTCGACTAAAAAGGGAACCATTTTTTTAGTAGTATAGTTAAAGTAGTCGAAAAGTGAATTATGTACAATAATATTAAATGCTCATCACAATGGCTTAGTTCGGGGGGGGGGAGGGGCAATACCCCAGTCAAAACAGGGGCCTCGTCCACTCGAGATTTATTGAGGTCATTTAGACGGTTAAGATCAGTGGTTCCCAACTTTTTCCGGCTGTCGCCTCTTTGTTTCAAGCCCACATCTCTAGCACCTCCAACCCACCACACACATAAAAACACCTCTTTGGTCTACTGAAAATTTGAAACAACTAATCAAACACTATAAATAAGCATATGTTGTCTTTATATTTTTAATTGGTTGGATATACTTGGTGTAGAAATGTCAGCTTGGATATAAGCTGGCTGACTACACTAATTTCTCTCTCTGGGCAACAAAGTACTACTTGACTTTGTTCCACAGCGTAGGAAAGAGGCTAGAACTGGCTTTAGTATAACCAAAATTCTTGATATATTTTGAACTCTGCCCCAGTGTTCAAAGGCATTTGAGTGGAATCCGCCATTCGTTTCCTCATTGCTGATATCTAGGAATGTTCTGATCACCCAGTCTGGTATTTTAATAAAAATATCCTGAAATATGTCAGATATGTTTCTATGTTGTTATACAAATGTGCATGACATACATAGAGGTCCTCTCATATCCAAATTAGAGAAGTTGAATATTGTAACTTGGATAGAAACGTGGAGAGGGCTGATTTGGCTTTAATAAAGTTAACCTCATTTCATTGGAGTTACAAATCAATTTCGTTGAGCTTTGTGAATAGATCTGACCAATTAGCAATGGCATACGTGATTTTTCAACAACTGCTGCAAAAGTGAATTGAAACATTTTCGGCAATTTTCCCTTTTTCTGTGGACAATAAATATTCAAAATCTTCATCATACTCAGTACAGACTTTGGAAACATCTTGGACAAAACGAACCTTTGTTTTCTGGCAAGGTAGACTCATCTATTTGTAACCCAAATAGCTGCATCTTCAGTCAGTAGGTTGCATAAAGCTTTTCAATATCTTTAGCAATTTGCAATTTCATCAAATCTGCTCTGAACAGAATTATTGCTCAGAATCATTTGGAGATTTATGGTGAATTACAGTGCGAAAGGCTTCCTCAATTAATGGCAAAATAAATTCCTCTCCAATGGTATTAGGTTTGCTTGATTTTCATATTCTGAAACTTGTCTCGAAGAGCGGAGAAATATATGATAGTTTTTTTTCTACTTAACAAAGGTGAATCTTCTTTTATATGTTTAGACAGTCTGTACGGCCTCATGGCTTGATTGGAAAATTTCTTCTTACAAAGTAGACTTATTGGTTACCGTTGGTTACTTAGCGAAGGAATAAATTCATATATAAGTAATCCATACAGTACTATTTACATTGCTTTTTTAATAGCTGCTTTTCCGCCATTATCAGAGAATAAACGATTTAAAATCATACACCTCTATAAAATTATCTAAATAAATATAACATATATGAAAAGATATCACACATTTGATTTAATAAATAGTATGGGCTGACACAAATGGACAGTAAGATAAGAACAATTTGTCTTAAACCAGCTTTAATTCTCGACAGCCATTTGAACAGTGAACATGAAAAATCAATTAATGCTAATGCCAACGGGGGACGTTCGTAACTGTTCTTAAAAGTCCCGCGACGTTTGTCCCAATATTTTCAGTGCTAGTCACGAAACGACAGCGCCAGAAGTACGATTAAGCATCAAAATAGTCTTCTGAGATTGAAGGTTTTTTTCTACTTATTTGAATTTAACCGTGTCATATAATAGGTAGGTTGCTGACACTAAATTGCAGGATTTAATAGACATAGCGAGAAACTCTACAAATGGACGCTCGCTGGATTTATCAATTCCTAACAAATTGCCTTACATGATAACAACGGAAATAATATGTCTAATGTGAGAATAAGGAGATTAAAATATATATGTTAATTTGTATATATTATTTTTTATAGAAAATAAGGAAATGAAAATACATATCTTAATTTGTATAAATAGAAATGAGGCAAGCGGTCGGCAGAGTCGCGCACGGGAACACGCAATATACAAACGTAGAAAGCTGATATCATGTCGGACACCTGAGTCAATATGAAGTCACGCATAAACAAACATTCGCGTCTTGAGAAAGATTTATCAGAAAACGGTAGGCTACAAAGCAGCTGAGCAAATACAGAGTTTGATGAAGAGAAATTTTAACACGTATCTTAAATAAGTGATTCCTGTAATAAAGATAAAGCTCTTGGGAATATGTAGGTATATCCTACACACATAGCTGTTCGGTAGCTCCTCGCCTATGAGTGGAAATTAACGAACCAGACCACTGGGGTCCGCCCCCACGCACAAGTCTAGGTCACGCCCCTCAGAAAACGAACACATATATAGTCAGACATTTATTATTTCGACAGTCACAAAAAGTTAGAAGAACAACCAGAGTCAGAGAAAGAGAATCATTATTCTTTAACACCGTTTACTCTCTTGGTAGCGTTACGAAGCCCATTTAATTTGCCTAAGTCCTGTCGCCTTTGAACCCAATACCTCGCGTAGAATAGAAAGCCTACTTATTTACCGCAAAGTACTCGTGAAGTGCCGCTTGTCCCTTTAATAGGCCAGTGTAAGAATAAAATTTTTTTTTTTGCTACGTCCTTTTCGAAGTCCTTCTTTGCCCCGATTCCCGGGAAACCTTCATTAAGCCCAGCCTAAAGCATGACACTCGTGAAGGATTATTAAGGAGTCAGAAACAATTCGACGGAGGTATAAAGTAAGCCTAGTTGCCAAAGGTCTTCACCACTCGTCGTGCGCAATAGTGACGAGGACTCTTCAATATACTCGCTATTGTGGCTAACGACCAAGCTCCCACTAACGGGGTAACCTTTACTTCTACTCCCCTATTAGATAAACCACATTTTACTATCCCTTTTCACCATCCATAAACCGATACCCATTCACGTATAAACAGACACTTATAAACCTGCCGACACACCTATCGCCTCTTCCCCCCTAATTTTCAAAATGTTTCCAAGGAGGCGCTAGCGTCCACTTTGGTAACCGTACCTTAGATGAGCCTTTGAATAAAAAAAAGGCCAGTATTACTAAAAAAAAAGATTGTTCTTTCGAGACAATGCGTGACCTCATATCGCAAGAGGTACCATACAAAATTTCGATTGAGAACTAGTAACTCCTCCTCCATATTCACCCTAATTATCCCCAACAAATTACTATCTCGTTAGTAGTTTAGCGAATCATCTAAAGAGAATCAAAATGTCAGCAACAGAAAAGGTCGAAACAACTTTAAATCTAAATCAAACAATTTTTACAAACATCGTATTGAAAAGTTAGCCGAAAGATGAAGACTAGTAGGTATTATATTATTTATTAAATTAGTAAATAAATACTTATTTTAATATAAATAAGTTCAAATAGTTGTTTGATTTATTATATCCATAAAATAACCAAAAACATTAAAAAAAATGGCACTTTACGTTTGGGATGACTTAATATGAATAGTGGCAAAATCAGCATCACATAAGGGGCAATGTTACATTTTCAATTTTCATTTCTCCTTTTATTTATCTTCCATTGTTATCTGGATACCATACGAAGAAGAATCTTGAAAAATATCGGCTTCCTGGGTAGGGTTCCATTTCTACATCTGTCTAAGAGGACTAACAAAGAAAAACGGACTGCTTTCAAAGGATTTTTTTTGTTTGAATGTACCTTTTTCATTCACTTTACCATTTCAAGATTTACCTAATTTGTTTTGTTATTTTCTGTTGCAAAAGGCCTTTTGTTCTATTTTAAATTAGTGTTCTTAGGTTTCCTCGTGCCCTTCAATTGAGCTCTTTCATGGGACACGTAAACCACCCGGAGAGACCTATTTAGACTAAAGCATGACAAAAGTTTAATGGCGATCAAGCGAAATCGAGTCATCTAAAGGCAAGTCACGCATTCGAAGGCCCGCCCAAGGATGGTGGATGCCTTGATTGTCTCATCGTACATTTAAAGCTTTCTGGAATCGTACAAAGCTCTCTGAAATCGCAAAAAGCTTACGGGACTAGTGCAAGCCTTTTTTGAATCGTATAATGCTTTTCGGAATTGTAAAAAGCTTTGAGTAATCTTACAAATCTTTCTGAAAGAGTACAAAGCATTAAGGAATAGTACAATGCTGACCAGAATCGTACAAAGCTTTATGGCATGGAAAAAGCTTTCTGAAATCGTTCAGAGCTTTCTCGAATAGGACATAACTTTCTCGAATCGTATTAAACTTTCTTGAATCGAACAAAGCTTTCAGGAAGCTTTATAGTTTTCCGGAATCATGCAAAACTTTCTTGAATTGTATCAAGATTTCGGAAATCGTTCAAATCCTTTCTTGGGTCGCAGAAAGTTTTCCATAGTCACCAAATGTTTGCCGGAATCGTAGAAAGCAACCCGTAATCTTACAAAGTTATATGGAATTGTACAATAATTTTTGGAATAATAAAAGCTCTTATTTGGATCGTAGAAAGCTTTTTGCAATAATAAAAAGGTTTGAAATAGAACAAATTTTTCTGTTATTGCACAAGAGCTTTTGAAATAATATAAGACTTTTTGCAATCGTAATAAGCCTTAAGGAATCGTACAAAGACTTTGGAAATCGTAAAAAGCTTTATACAACAGTAAGAATGTTTGGAATAGTACAAAGCTTTCCGTTATCGTACAATACTTTTTGAAAGCATGCAAAAATTTATGGAATCGTACAAACCTTTTTGCAATAGTAAAAAGGTTTGAGTTAGAACAAAACTCTCCGTTATCGCGCAAGACTTTTTGAAATCCTGCAAAACTTTTTCGAATCGTGCAAAGCTTTTTGGAATCGTAGAAATCTTTTTTTAAATATAAAACTTTTGGAATAGAATAAAGCTTTCCTTTATCACGCAATTTCTTTTGGAATAATTCAAAACTTTCTGGAATCGTACAAAGGTTTTGGAATCGTACATAGCCTTTTGAAATCATATAAAGCTTATTGCAATACTATAAATGTTTGCAATAGATAAAGCTTCCCGTTATCACATAAGATTTTTGGAATCATGAAAAAGTTTCTGGAAAAACACAAAGCTTTTGGGAATCGTAGAAAACCTTTTGAGATAGAACACGGTTTTCCGTCATCTCACAAAACGTTTTGAAATAAAAAAAACCCTTTCTGGAATCATATAAAGCTTTATGGAATCATACAAGGCTTTTTCGAAGTGTAGAAAGCTTTGTGCAATAATAAGGTTTTCTGACTAGAACAAAGCTTTCCGTTACGCACAAGACTTTTGGAAATCATACAAAGCGTTTTTAAATAAAACAAAGCTTTCTCTAATCTTAAAATGCTTACCAGACTGGTACAAGGCTTTTTAAGAATAGGATGATGCTTTCTAGAACAGTACAAAATTTTCATCAACCGTAGAAACTTTCTTGAATCGTTGAAAGTTTTATGGAATATTACAAAGCTTCTTAGAATCGCACAAAGAATCGTAGAAATCTTTCTGATATCGAATAAAGCTTTTTGCGTTAATAAAAATTTTTAGAATGGAAAAAAGCTTTCCGTTATCGAACAAAAAATTCTAGAATCGTAGAATTTTCTTGAATGCTACAAATCAGTTGGAATATAACAAAGCTTTCTAGAAACGTAAAATGCATTCCGGAATAGAACAAAGCTTTCAAGAATGTTAGATAACTCCCGTTATTGAATAACTTTCCTAAACATTATATAACTTGATTATATCATACCAAGCTTTCTGGAATCGCTCAAAACATTTTGGAAGCATGGAAACTTTCCTTAATCGTACAAATCTTTCTGAAATTGTTTAAAGCTTTCTGCAATCCTATAAAGCTTTTCAGTATCGTAAAATTCTTTCTGGATTGAGATAAAGCTTTTGGAAATCGTACAAAGTTTTATGGATTTGGATAAAGCTTTTTCAACTCGTAAAAAGTTTTTTAAAATCGCAGAAAGAATCCTGGAAACCTATATTTTTTTTTTAAATCGTCCATTGTTTTCTGGATTGTTATTATTGTTATTCTTTTTGGAAAATTGAACAAAGCTTTCTAGATTCAGATTAAAATCTGCAACCGAAAAATCTTCCTATATTCAGATAGAGCTTTTGGAAATCGTGTAAAGTTTGCGGGATTTGGACAAAGCTTTTACAAAACGTGATAATTCTTTGGAGATACAAAAAAAAACTTTCCAGATCTTACAAAGATCTCGGATTTGAATAAAGCTTTAGAGAATTGTACATAACTCTCCAAAATCGTACAAATCTTTGTAGAATTATATAAAGCTTTTCTAAATCGTACAAACTTTCCTGATGCAAATAAAGCTTTACGGAATTCTGAAAAGCTTTTTGGAATCATATAAAGCTTTTAAAAATTCGCACAAAGCTCCCCCTTCAATGACCCTTCTAATAATCACATTTTAAAGACAAAACCAACTTTGGCCTCAAAAAATTTATTAAAAAGGGGTGAAAGTGCGAGGAAGGTTAGTAAACCGGATCACTCCTTCTCCCCCCACCCTACATTCACTACCGATCAAAAAAAGGGAATGATTTTCATTTATCAAAATATTTTCAAAAAAAATTCTAAATAGATAAATGAAATGTCCATGGTACATAAAAGCATGCATTTAATATATTTCATCAAGATTTCATCCAATACAATCGTATATTTAAGAAATTATACTAAATAAACTAACAAAATAAAGTATTGGCACATGCAAAATAAGAGAACGATAATTCACAGATTGGCTTAGCAAACAAATAGACAAGAAACATAGCAAGATTTGAAAAGATGAAACTTAAAACACGTAATGAGGTGTTGAGTGTTTTGTTTCCTATTACTTCGGCGAAACGACGAGTACAGGAGCTTACCACTTTCCTCCAAAATTATGGTGTTATTTTGTTCCATTATTGCTCAATTTTCGTCCATAAATCCGTCACAGTTGAAGGCTGCTAATAATGAACTTTGTTTCCAATGATCTACCAGAAGTTCTCAATTTGATTTAGGTTCGGGCTTTGAGCAGCCCATTTTATTAGTTCAAAATATTCTTGTTCGAAATAGTATTTTACTCGCTATGCAGTAATGCATGGCGCGTTGTCTGGTAAAAATTATTCGGGCTGATTCGAGGATGCTCAGAGTGAAGGTATAACATGTTGTTGTACGAGATTTAGGTACACATTCGCATTTACCGTTCTTATTATTCGCACTAGTGAATCAACTCCTTCAACAATAACATGCCCCATACCATGACGCTGCACCCTCCATGCTTGGCAGACATTTTAACACATTTAGGGTTAAGTCTGTCACCTGCAGCGCATCTAATAAAGCGTCTGCCATCATATCCAATTAAATTAAATTTACTGAAGTAAATTCTCTTATAGTCTTCATCCCTCCAAACGGCAGGAACTTCAGCATATTCAAGGTTCGCTTTCTGGTTCTTCTTACTGACCATTGGTTTGGCTGCTGGAGAATGAGCTTTTAAACCATATGCATCCAGGCGATGCATCACTGTGAAACAGCTCACTTCTTTGCCCCCATTGGGCTTAATTTTTCGAAAAATTCCTACTACAGTATTAAAGGTATCTTTCATAGAAAGCGCCTAATACATCTGTCTTCTCGGACGGTGGTTATGCGGAATCGATCGACTTTTTTCAGGAGATTTATAGGTTTATGTTATCCTTGTATAACTTCGGAACGCGTGAAATCACACTCTTGGACCTTCTTAACACTATTAAAATCACAGAAACAGGCCTCTCACAAGACTTCAAGCGAACAATTCCCTGACGGAGCTCAGGTGTACCTTTCACGTGTGGTGGCATCTCTGCAGCGTGTGTTGTACAATGGGTGTTGTACAATTCTTACCTAATGAGCAAAATGTTGACAGATGATCTTAGTAAACTTCTAGAATGATCTTATATAATCGTTCTCTTATTTTTACGTGTCAATATTATATTTTGTTAGTTTATTTAGTATTTAGTATATTTTTTTGAATATACGATTGCATCATATGAAATCTTCAAAAAATATATTAAATGCATACCTTTATATCCATGGAAATTAAATTTACCTACTTATCATATTTTTTAAAATATTTTGATAAATGAAAATCGTTCTCTTATTTTGATCGGTAATGAATGTAGGGTGGAGAGAGAAGGAGTGATCCGCTTTACTAACCCTCTTCGCACCTTCACCCCTTTTTAATAAATTTTGGGATGCCACGTTGGTTTTGTCGTTAAAATGTGATTATTAGAAGGTTCGTTAAAGGTAGACCCTTCCAGAAGGGAAGAAGTAATATGTTTAATTATACTCGGACGTTTTAATGAATAAGTAAAGATCCAATTATGGATTCGACGATTGTTAGGTGCATTTTTCATGAAGAGAACACGCTAGAAGTGATTCGTCAAATAAAAGGTCTCGGAATTGGAGGGGCTGTCACGCAGTGCTGCAACCCATTCTAGCGATTCAATCCAATTTATAGGGCTGCAAAGGACATGAGTAGCAATTTAAGTCAAACTATGAGAAGGATGTAATAATGACCAAGACTGGCACGAAATCCTCGAAATGCTGCAGTGGGCCGTCCTCCCGGCATGAACAGATTTCTTTCAGACATTTACTTAATTTCACTCCGTTGGATAAATAAATCATAATTTATGAAACAAGATGAGAGGACAGTTACCTTGTCGTCTTCCCATCAATGAGACTCCCCAAATAGTAATAATAGTAATGGAGTAAAGAGTTAACATCAACAACTTATTCACTTTTCCACATAATCGGTATGAAATGAATTCGAGATTACAGCCAAATTTTTCACGTCATTTAGGTCATCGACCAAAATAAATTTAAATGTGTTGGGAAAAAAGTTAGAACTTACCCAGTTTATAATAATTTACAAAGAAGTGCAATAAAATCACATATACAGATGCAGAAATTGGGACAAGGCCGAGGTAAGAAGGAAATTGCCTCCAGTTACTCCCTCTCCCCAAAGATGTGGGGCTATTTTTTTTCATAAAAACTTTTCACCAACAATTCTGCACATCTTTGAGAGTTATAAAATACAGAACAATGAGCAACATGATAGCACAATTCGCAGTAAATGATATAACACGCTGCCGGGAATTGTAACGAAACAGTCTAAAAATGCATAGTTTGTTATTTTCAAGACTTATGCAGATTTCACTCCTCAATGCATATAAATAAATACCAGGGTGTTCAATGAGTTCTCGACCTAACATACAAGGAGGGAAGGCAGTGGCCGGCTGCCGCTGGATCACCTTCATACATGTTCCAACAGGTAATGCACGGACTGGGATCCTCCCAGCACATTTTGTTCAGTTCAACAGTGACCTTTCCTGAGTGAGGATGGCGCCTTGCGTTAAAATCAATGAAGTTGAACAGCAGACTGTGATAAAGGTTTCCCTGATTCAAGAGAAATCGCCACAGTTGATTCATGAGGAGTTGAAGACAACACTAGGAGACGGCGCCCTATATCATTCCATCCTCAAACTTTGGGCTGCTCTTTTCAAGCAGGGCCGAGACTCGTGTGAGGATGACCCTCGAAGTGGTGGTCCGTCAACTGCAGTCACCAAAGAAACTGTAGCCATGGTGGAGAGCATGGTCATGTATAATCGCTAAATCTGATGGCGATACATTGCTTCTCAACTGAGGATAAGTAGTGGATCCATTGTTATCATCTTGCATGATCAACTCAACCTTTCCAAGGTGTCTGCGCGATGGTTCCAAGAATGCTGTCGCCTGAGCAGAAGAAGAACCGGATAATGATTTCAACGGATATATTGACCCTAATGAGAACGGATCTGGATGGATTCATGGCTCGAATCGTAACCCAGGATAAAAAGTGGGTTCCTAACTTCAATCCGGAAGCCAAAGACGAATCTAAACAATAGAAAAATTCCTCCTCTCCAACACCACAAAAATTCAAGGTCATGGAGTCATCCGGAAAGGTCATGGTGACAGTGTTCTGGAATCCTGAAGGGATCCTCCTCGCGGACTTCTTGAATTATGGCGGTACCATTAACAGACCATACTATGCAGATCTACTGGGGAAGCATCGGGAGGCTCTCCTTTAGAAACGTCATGGAAAATTGACCTGAGGTAATCTTCTCTTGCAGGAAAAAGCACCTGCACACAAGAGCATGGTAGCCATGAACAAATTGGTGCCCTGCAGCTTCGAATTGTTGCCCCATCCCCCTTATTCCCCTAGCCTGGCGCCCGCAGACTTTCACCTTTTCCTACACATGAAGAAGGAGCTGCGGTGTATCTCTTTCGCTGATGACGAGAAGACCAAGGAGAAGGTCATGGAGGTTTTGGGGAAATTCAACCCATTATTCTTCAGGGACGGTTTTCGCAATTGAAGGATAGACTAGAGAAGTGCATCAATGTCAAAGGCGATTACGTTGAAAAATAAATATAAGTAGTTGAGTGAACCTTTGCTCTATTTTCTCTATTTTTGCTCCTTCTGATTTAAGCCTAGAACTTATTGAACACCCCTCATATATATATATATATATATATATATATATATATATATATATATGATCAGACTCCCATCAATATATATGATTAGTTGATGTCAACAGCGAAGGATGCTTGGTTGAGTTTACGTTGCAGCTTTTTAACTTTTCCAACCACGTTCTTCACAGAAAGCGTAAGGTAAAAGGAAAAATGCTGGCAATTGGCATTTCTTTATTAGATTAGATTAGATAGGTTCAAGGTGTTAGGCGAGAAATTCAATACGTGCGTTGTCAAGTATCACGGTTCAGCTCAGTAGTGTAAGTACTTTGGTAACAAATGTTAATAATACTCGTATGATACCCTCAGATCAAGTATACGTTAAGTCAGTAGTCCAGTTAGTATTTGTATCGATATTGTAAACTCCATTTATAAAATGGAATTATGTAAACTTTAGAAATATGATTAATTATATTTGGAAGATGAATTGTAGTGGAAGAATTTGGAACATTTCCAGTGAGAAATAGTCAAACTTGAGATATTAAGATTCGAAGTTGTTTCAATGTTTGGACGTACATAGAAGAATAAGTTAAAACCAATTCGAAATGTGGACGTCACCATGCCATCCTATTTTCCCTGTTTGTGAAAGGAAAATTCCAAATGGAGAGTTCGAGACAAAGCAATCAAAAAGACGCATCAAGAGATAAACAATGAAAGAGGCGAGGAATAACTGAAGGAGAAGGGAATTAAGTGAAAAAAGAAATATGAATTGCGCAGCATTTGGCCTAGGTTTGTCTATTATTTCGATCCCTAATAGAAAAAGGAACGCACTTCTTATTGAATTAGATCTAATCAGGAATAAAGAGATGGACAATGGATTTTGTTGTTTCGATATTTTTAAAAAGAAAAATAACGTTTTGTTTACGGCTTTAGTAAGAAATTTACCACAATGTCTGATCATTATTATTCTTACCTAAGTAATTACACGCGTATGAGTTACGAACTAATCAATTTCCAGCTAAGAAGTAGGTTTAAAAGATTTCTTAAAAATTGTAACAATTTCCTGTAAATTGGCTTTTACACAGGTGCCTCGAGGAAGTTTTTGGCTCGCACAATTTTTAAATATAAAATAATGAGTACTTTCGTTTTACGAACTTTAATGTGCCGTCTTATGTTTAGCACCTCAACAATAATGACTTTTACTGACCCATTAGCGACCACACAAAGCAAGTTTTAAGTTAGAAATCCTTAACAACTTATGGAATAAGTGACTTGGCTACTGACTCATAGGTGTCTTACAATGCAAGAAATATACGAGAAATCTATAAGAACTTATGGAATTAGTGAAGAAAGTGCTGTGTCGAGACATAACAGGACCATATTTCCTATCGATAGAAATACAATTAACAGGTTTTGTTTTCTCTCAATTGTAGAATAAATAATCAATGTTACTAGTTGGTCGTGCGGTATTTGGTTATATTTCCATCCTCTGGTATTTATTTCCATAATATGCTAGCTAAACCCCCCTCCCCCAAGTGTCAGGATAATAAAAACCAAATTCATGAAATTTTTCCCCCGATTTACGTGTAGTAAATTGTGGGCTGTCCAAAACGAAGCAATAGAAACTCGTGACGTTTGAAAGGAAGATTAATCGCGTTTCATGTTTGTTAGTTTTTATATTTCTATATTAAATTAATGGAAAAGAAAACTGAATCATTATGTATTTATGGGTATTAGTCTAGAATGATGTGATTAACATGACAAATTCGATCTTAACAAGTTTTTCAAATTCTATCTTATCTTTCGATTGTATTCAATAAAGTCAACTAATGACCGAAAACTGGCAATTTGTTAATATTTAAGGGAATTATAGATAGAACATTATTGTCCACAGGAGCTTTTAAAATGTTTTATTACTTAGAACATGTAAAGGTGTCTTATAAAATCGAATCGATTTTATTAGAGTACGAAGGTTTCGACGAACGCTTAGTCATTGTAACTATTTCAGCTAAATTTATTACTGCTTAAATTTAAAAAGTGGTATGATGTCTCAAATGGTTTATTGTATCTCATCGAGTTTTGTGTGGACCTCCCATACAATGGAAGGTATAGTAAAAATAATCCTTTTACTAAAGGGAAGGAGTTCCTATCTCACATATATTCATTTTTTTTATAAATAAACTTGATGTTACTTGTGGTGATCTGCTTTTGTAAAGCCGAATTCGTTGGCTGAATGCCAGATAATGTCTATTGAGTCTTCCAACTTTGAAAAGAAATTTACTTTTTTATTGTCAAATATAAAATGTAATGCTAACTGAATTTCTTTATTATGTCACTTTTCTTTCTCACTTCTTAACTGACATCACCCAACATTTAAATGCATTGAATGTTTCCCCAAATCGAAAAGACCAAAATATCTTCTTACATAAAGTCATATAGCATAATAGCTGACCTTTGTAGAAACTGGCGTCTTTAAGATAAGAGTTTCAATACCCGAGTTCGAATCTCGCAATGAGCATTTCTTTTTTTTTAAATATTTTCAAAAATATGATTTTCAAAAATTTAATTTCCAGGGTGTATAAATGTATGCATTTAATATATTTTTTAAATATTTTGTAGGATATACTCGTATATTCAAGAAATTATACTAAATAGACTATCAAAATAAAATATTGACATGTGTAAAATAAGAGAAAGATTTTTTCAGGAACATTTTAGAAGTTTCTTGAAATCATCTGCCAACATTCTACCCAATAAGTAATAGCTGCACAAATACCATTGTTGTTGTACTCACTCTGCAGAGATGCCACCACACGTGAAACGCTTGAGATCCGTCAGAGAATTGTTCGCTTGAAGACGTCAGAGAGGCCTGTTTCAGTGATTTCAAGAGAGTTAGGAAGGTCCAAGAGTGTGGTTTTACGCGTTTTGGTTATACAATGAAAAAAAAACCTATAATTCGCATGCAAAAGTCGGTCAACTGCGCATAACCACCGTCCGAGAAGACAGAGCTGTTAGGTGCATCTCTATGAAGGATCTCTTCGAGGTTACAGTAGGCATTTCTCGAAAAATTAAGACCAATAGTGGCAAAGAAGTAAGCCGTTTCATCGTGTCCCGTCGCATCAATGCATCTGGTTTAAAAGCTCGTTCTTCAGCACCTAAACCAATCATTAGTAAGAAGAACCAGAAGGCGAGACTCGAATATGCAATATTTTATTTTGTTAGTTTATTTAGTATAATTTCTTGAATGTACGATTGTATCCTATGAAATCTTTAAAAAATATATATTAAATGCATGCCTTTATGTCCGTGGGAAGTTCATTTACTTAGTATCATAATTTTGCAAATATTTTAATAAAGGAAAATTGTTCTCTTATTTTGCTCGGTAGTTTATTTACTTTGGTGACAAATGTTAATAATTTGATGCCATCTTGATGTATACTTCAGAAAGATGATTAATTATATCTGGAAGATGAATTGGAGTGGAAGTATTTGGAATTTTTTCCAGTGAGAAATACTCAATCTTGAGAGATTTAGATTTAAAGTTGTTTCAAAGTTTGGACGTACTTATTCATGCAGGGGCATTGTTCACCACCAAATGCAAAAGTCGTAGTTCAAAAAGAATGACTTTACATTTGAACAACCAGCAAATTTTAGTGAATTTTCATCACCGCCCTTATTAATCATAATTTATTAAGATTTAAAATATCAAATATTTTAATAATAAAAAAATATTACATAACTGATATATATATATAATATGAAATTCTTGCATTTATACGAGTTGGAAATGAGGTACTGATGTAAAACTAGTTGTAAATGTTCAGATTTTTGTAAAAGAAAATCCTCATATGTGTTTGGGGATTCTTAAATACAAGCTTTATTCAGATTTTATCTGTTTTATCTATCGCTTGTGAAAGAGATAGAGACGTAATATTATATCTCAGTGTGGCGATTTTTCCTCCTCGTTCTTGGAAACGACAAAGGCAAGCTAAGTTTTGGATCTAATATCGCGCATTGGAGACCAGGGAAGGGCATTGAAATAAATCTGACCAGACTGAAATCGTGCCAATAAAAAAACCTGATTCGCTTCTCGCTTCACCGGGCAGCTTTCGGAATGGTCTTTTAAATTCATTTCATAATGGTCAATTTAAAAATGTTTAATGACCGTGGACATAATCTTTGTTGGTGATAAATTTGCTCTAACAAAATCTATACAAAAGAAATTTTAAAGTATAATTTGTCCCTTTTTCAATATTAACAATTTTATTAATTTGGAGAAATAGAGAAAGCGATGGGGATAACATTAAATAAAGATTTAAATAACATAAGGCATTCTATGCATTTCCTTTATTAGGCCAATTAAATCATTTATTTTGCTTCCTATTTAAATATACTTATTTATCAGTGTTAATACTCCTACAATAGGTCATTTTGTTTATTGTTATATTATTTTATTGCTAGTTTTAAAGGCATTTTAAACATTTGGCTTGCGACGAATTAAATGGAACCGTGGCTTTCTAGGATTATTATTATTATTTAATTTTCGGCAATAATTGTTTTCAATAATACTGGCACTCAGTGTCAATCCAAAGTATAAATAGTTTGCAAGACGGTTTCACCTTTGAGCCCTGTTTTTAATTAGATAGAGGGTATTAAGTAATAGGATTTATGTTCCTTTACACATGTTTTGTTTTTTTGAAGATTTAGGGAAATTATGGTTTTACCACCGATATCCGCTCACTTCGGGTCTACTGGTTAACGTAGGCACCGAAACACGAATCGCTACATGACAGCGGTCCGATTGAAATCGACCCTAATTAGGATTTCATCTGGGGACTTACCAGACCCAAGGACTTTATCAGAGGGCCTCGATAAAGTGTGTAAGTTGAGAAAGGGGTACCCTTGTACACTTTGGAGAACCTCTTGTTCTGAGGTTCTCCCCTGGAATAAGAATTAAATCTCCCAATGTATCAAATATAAATTTAGTCTCCTTAGTCTGATGGATCTTAACCCATATTTCCATCTATTATTTTCCAAATAAGAACAAATGTGCCAACGTACGAACAATATCATGTTCGGTCATCGAAACAGCACATAGACATATAGTAGAGAAGTAATGTACTATAGCAGTTCACATTAGCCCAAGAAGAGATGTCATCTGGACGAATGCGTGCCCGCCGGGCCTCAGCGCACTAATCTGTCAAGTATTTTCCATACATTTTTACTTCTACTTACTTCACCACTTCCCTTACATTTTCCTATGGCGGAGATACCCTTGTTGTTGTTTTTTTTACTTTTCCGGTAAGTAATTAAATAAGCACTTGCCACCAATCTCAGTGGATTGTTGGTTTTCAGATTACTACCCAATAATCAACGAAAACCAGTGGTAACAAAATGTTATTATTTATTAGTGGCAATATTTACCACATCAAATTTATATTGGGGGAAAAATACACAGTTATACGATATGAGGTAATGTATGATGCTATTAGATACCAGAAACTATTAATTTCGCAGTGGCAATATTTACCACACCAAATTTTTACTTGAAGCGAATTTACACAGTTCCTAGATGATGTGTAATGCATGTCGTATGTTGTTATCATAAAAAAGGCAAACTGTTCCTGTGTCTTACTGGCAACAGTTACCATATAAAATATATATTTGGAGCAAAAATAGACAGTTCTTAGATGCTGTGTGATGTATGTTGTTTATTGGTATCAGATGCCATCTAAACTGCTACTGTCTTAGTGGAAACATTTACCATCCCAAATATACATTTGTGGGGAAAAAATACGATTCAGAGACGCCGCATGATGTATATTGGTACTTGATATGAGCTGCCGACCTTAAGTCATTGCCCCTAAAGAGAGAGATTTATTGAAGCGCGAAGGCTAGAATGGCGAATGGCCTCCTCGGTCCAGCTTGTTTATAGACAGGTCCGAACGAGCCCATCCAGACAGAATTCGCCTTTGTCACTCAACTATTTCAGCGCCTTTGATGCATTTCTGTATTTAAAATTAACCAACTCTTATAGGATCAGGGTCAGAAAATGCGCCGTAGTGAGTTTTTAGGACTATGTGCTACCGGAGAATGTAAATTTATGGTATCAATTTGGAAACTAATCCGATCCAGTTGTTCCTTGATTTGAAAGAAGGACTGAAACTTGATGGATTTTGGAGGTCATTCGAGGTTTATTTCCAAACGATAGTATTTGTTTATGGCTCGGTATAAAGCGAATATACGCAGCTGCATTGTTTACCACCATACGTACCATCGCTTTGCCGTTGTAGAATGATTGTTATGAAGCGATAATATGATAGAAGGAATAGGGAGAGTTTCTTGAATTAGTATTTTAGATGATGAATTACGAATTTGGGAGTTATTCAAGGATAAAAATAATGGGCTGAAATTGAGAAGTCTTGAATAAAAAAGCTTCTCGTACGGATTCAATTATCTATATTCTCTGGCGGAGCAAACACTTTTCTCTTCATTTTCGGTCTCTAGTAATATATCGTAAGGCTGAGGACATTATATCTCATTTGGAATGGAGAATTAGATTAATTACAAATGATAATAGTATAAATGTGTATAAAATTGATATTAATACGTTAATCTTTAGTAACCCAATTCTTATGAGCTGTTATTAAAAAGTCATATATATATATATATATATATATATATATATATATATATATTCGAGAGAGTTGCGCCCCCTCCTGTTTTCGATGACTCCACATACCTATATTTGACCATTCAACTTTAGTAACGAGGCGAAACTTCCCAAATTGGACAATAGCCGAAGATTTTCAATCATTGAAGAATGCCTCCTTATATCTACCGGCCAATAACCCAGTCATTTTCGACCCATAATGGAGGCACTGTCCTTTAATGCTAGAATTTCAGGCGATTAGTCTTTTATTTAACTAATTTCCATTGTTTGAGTTGTGTGAGACAAACATTAAGTGAGAAATGAAGAGTTTGTGTGAGAGGAAGTGGGATCAAGTGAAATTCGTGATATTATTATTGTTCATGAAGAGGTAGATGTGTTATTGAGAAAGGAGTGGTAGGATGCCTTCAGTGTGAGCTTGAGAATAGAAGACTATGGACGAAAGAAAAGAGAAAGCTTGGATTGATTTAAAATAAGATGTTAGTAACTTTTTAGGAAAGCAACGAAGCCTCGAATATGAAACCATCGCTAGTAGTTTCTTGGAAAGCTTCACGAAACTAGAAGCTCCTATAGCCAAAAAATTATATTTTTTGAGTTCTCACTTGGATTATTTTCCCTAAAATTGTGAGGGATTACACTAAATACAAGGGAAAAGGTTCCATCAGGATATCCGGATGATGAATGAAAGGTATCAAGGTTGCTGGGACATCAAAATGATGGCCAATTACTGTTGGTGTTTGGAAAGGGATAAACCTAGAACCAAATAAGAGAAAACGTCTTAAGTCATCTTTTCCCTCTAATTGATAGTCCAATATAGTGTTTGTTTTCATTAAAAAGTTTCTAATGAAATTTTCTTGAGTTTTACTCAATTTGGGTTTAGTTTTGCAGCTTCTGCTCCAATTGTAGCTCTTTGTATCTAGCTGTCAACACATTATGGGCGCAAAATGGACTACGGAAAAGAAAATAATAATAAGTGTTACTCATACTTTCCATAGAAGCAAATATTGATACTTCTTCCAGAAGTATCCTCCAGAGGTCTTCTCCAGAGGTTATTTTGAAAGAGGTTCTGAGATGGTGAAGAGAGAGGCGGGAGAAGATGAAATGAGTTTGCAAGTCGCTGGAGGCTCCAGCGGGGGCAATCTTGGAGAGGGGATTGGGGAAGGATTTATTCTATTTTTGTTTATTCATGTTGGGACAAGGGGTGCCCTAGTCCCAAGAGAGCCAGAGAAATTGTAATTCGGCGATCTAGATCGGCCTTCAGAGGGGTAAAATTTTGCGGGAAGGGGGTGCGCTTTGGAGTGTTTTGGATGTGTTTTGTTTATTTTAATTAATTGGGGCTGGTGAAAGCGAGCTTATAATAATTGGTGTGGGTGGAGAGGGGGGGGGGTGATTGAGAGTTGTAATGAAGAAAGTGTATAGGGAAATATCTGTTTGATGAAGAATTATGTGCATATAATATTTATTTTTCAACGTGAAGGTAGTGAAATAGGGAGGATTTTTGCGCAGCCAGCTGCAATGCGGAGGCTTATCTTTTGGGCTTTTGTATATTGTGTAAGTTTGTAAAAACTAATTATTTCTTATTTCTTTTTCACCCTTTTTTTATTTAGATGGTGTCCATATTAACTGTTCCAAAAAAATATTGTCCAGTTCATGTTCGTAGCGCGTGGGCAAAGTCGTCGGGTTTGGCGTTGCGAAGATAACCTACAATTTTTACGCCGGCGAAAATATCTGAACTTATAGAGACTTAATTGCTTCGTTTCTGCCATAACACAAACACCGCGTGAATCGCAAATGTAAATACTTCATTTTCTTATACTGTTCTGGTCATTTGTATTACATGACAGCTCTCTGAGTTCGTAGTTTGATATTCATTACCATCTAAAAGTAGAGAACAAAATACCAAATTCTACATTTTCTACAAAGTAGTCGGGTACTTCCTACGAAAATTGTACAGCATAGTGCCAAGTTACATAGAGCAGCGCCTTAAAAAATCAAGAGGAAAGTAACGTGGATTTGAATAAATTATGCGTCCAAAACTAGAGAACGATAACATATAACTTTCCATTTACAAGTAAAAAAGTTGTAATATACAAGTAGTGTAGACTGCTTCTAATGATATTACTCGTTTAGTAGGAAAGGAAGACGATTTAAGGTAAATAAATTCTTCAGAAAGAAGGTTGCACAGTGGATAGGGGGTGAAGAAAGGACACTATTTGACATTTCGAGCCATTGTAATCGGTTAAAAATTGGGTTCTCTGCGAGTGGACGAAGAAAAGAAATCGAGCTCCAAAAACTACGCCCATGGAAGATTCAGTGATGCAACGAATGTCAGTGAAGGACCATTTGAGACAAAGTTGACATTTCACGTCAAGTTGCCGAAAACATAAACTTAAATGTGTCTTGAGAGAGATGGAGCTCATAGCACGCTTCCATGCTAAAATACCACTCCTAAGTAAAAAAGTAAAGCAGCTAGGTTAGCTTTCGCTACTGAGCATGTCCTGTGAAGTGCTGAAAAGTGGGAAAGTGTTTTTCAGCGACGAAAGCAAATTTACTTTATTTTAATCGGATGGGAGGCAGCATATAAGGCATCTTACAGGGCAAAAAAAGATTAAGTCGCACAGGAGCGAAAAAAAATCCGCTTAAATTTGGAAGTGGCAGCGTTTTGAGTCGGCCGTTTTCGTGGCAAAGTAAACGCTACGGTATACAAAACTCTGATTCAAAAACATGTGATCTGCTCTCTTTGAACATCGGGAGTATGTGATCTTGTTTTCATTCAGAGCATTACTCCATGTCACACATTAATGAAGGTGAAGCAGTTCTTGGATGAAGGAAATATCGATATGATAACCTGGCTTGAGCAGAGCTTTGATCTAAACCCGATAGAAAACCAAAGGAAGATACTCGGTGAACAAATTATGGTTTGGAACCGGCCAATTTTGAAGACTTTTGTTAAAAGATTGGAAAAAGATGTAATAATATCACGCCTGAGTAATATTTTTAATATTTTCTTCAATTGTCTATGACATAATTATGTTTTCTAGTTATGGCTACATTTATATTTAGCGTTCTCTATTTTGGGGGCGCAACCTTTCCTCAAAATACACATTACTCTCTCCATAACTTTTAGCTGCCGTTCTATAAATGAAACTTGGACACTGAAAGAGGCAAATGTCAAAGAAAATTATGTGCAATTTTCAAGGAAATTAAACGAATATTTTCAAGAAAATGTAGATTTGGATATTTTTTTCCTCTAGTTTTGGACGGTATTGTATACTTGTGTTGTATATTTATTATGGTCCCCAGTCACAACATTGAAGGATGAGATCTTTTGTTTTTTCTCCTTTTGGCTCAGTACATTTGTGAAGTTTTTTAGGGCCGGTTTCTACTTCCATTCGCCTATTTAGCTTCTGCAGGTGGTTTTCATCTTTGCCTCTCAGATATCGTTGACAAATGCCCAATGCAATTCATATCTTCTAATAATTCACGTTCTAAGTATTATTAGGGCCACCCGACAGGATAGTAAAACCAACAAAGATCACTATGGCAATCATTGGAAGTCCGATGATACTAGGAACCAGTCTTCGTGACGAGGAAAGGACTAGAAACAACGACCCTAATCACTAACCCTAGGCTACACCAATTAGATCAGTGGTGAAAAGTGGGGCTTCCACTGTGCAGGCTTGAAGAACAGAGGAATGGGGGAAATGTTATGATCCAGTTGTGAGCAAAGTTTTGTCGCGTGTTGAAATGTTCTCACTAATTACACAGGCCTGAGTTTGAAATTTTTTTTATGTTCCCCAGGATTTCTTTGTGGTTTCTTAATGAATCCAACTTCCTGAGCTCAAAAATGAATGTATATTTGTTCAATCAGGTCAGATTTTCTCAGTACAGCATACACCATTTTCATTGAGATTACCTCATTTTTTCTGAATTTTTTAAAAAAAAAAACTTTCTCAATCTAATAATGCATTATTACTGTTATATCATATAAACAGGAATACACATATGTAAACTATAATTCTTTTAATAAACAAAAAATAAAAGAATGCAACATAATAAAGAAAATAATTATAATTTCGAAGAACAGACGCCCTTGACGATTTTCGTTTGTGCCTGTCATCTGGTGCATCACGCTTCAAACACCAAGAGTAGTCAGCAAGCATGTTTCCGTTTCATTTACACTGGTACCTGGATTCCATTGTTTATATGTCCTGGTGGAATCTTTGCCCCTGTTCTTTACTGTAATCCCCGCAGTTGTCGGGAAAATAATCCAGATGGGACTGTAAAAAGTGTATCTTTATAGACATTCGAGCTCCCAAATGTTTGAGACTTGTTAAGAGCTGATTGACCAGGAAAACATATTCTTCTAGGCTTCTTTTATTGCCTATAAAATTGTTAACTAGAGCTTTGAAAGCTTTCCAGGCATCTTTTTCTATGTCCTTCATTGATGCATCAAATTGCTGATCAAGTTCCTGATTTGAAGTCCATCAAAAATTCCCCCATGGAGCTTAGCGTCACTGATTTGTGGAAATTTTTGAAGAAGGAATTCCAGATTTGCATTCTTGTAAAATGTAAGTTGACCAAAAGGTGTATACAAGTATTAACAATTAAAAATGAAAATGTCAATATCAAAAAGCTTAGAAATGCCAAGTGTAAAATGATTTTACCTTCAAGTCACCACATATCCTCCACTTATAGCTAGAGTAATTTATTGCATCCAGCAATTTTTTCATAACTTTCAGTAAGTTGGATTGAATGGTCTATAGGAACGGAAGCTATCTTGTTACCAATATTCAGTAACACAGCTTTTAAACTTCTACTGGAGGAATCTATGAACAGTCTCCATTCTAATGGGTTGTAGTGAATTCCAAGGGCCTCAACAAGTCCTTTAATATTGGCGCAGTATACTAAAGAGCTGGAAGAATGCTGTAAAAAATAGCTTCGAAACTCTTGTTCTCTATTTCTGTACCCCCCTAAATGTTGTTTCTTAAGCGAGAAGATTACTTTCACGAATTTTAAAGCCAAAAAGTTGTGTATTCGCCTTTGAAACCCCCAGATCCCTGGTCAGGTCATTTAACTGAACTTGAGTGAATGGTCTCTCGACTATATCATGTGTGGAAACCTGATAAGACTCAGATGTGTCATAATCTTGGTCAACTTCCATATTAATTTCTTCATGTACCTCTATATGTTCAGGGGGAGAAGGTATAGGAATTCCTGGGCCATGGGGCAGGGGTTTGAAGGCAGAAGGAACATCTGGATATGCCACACTATGTTTATTCTTCTTATTTATACCTGTGGAAAATATAATTGCATATTACATAAAGGAATTTATTTGGAGTTGCAGATAGTACATAAATGTTTAGTAAAGAATATGTTCATGCTGAAGTGAACTATGTTAGTTTCTAATTTTATGCTAAGTCTATGCATAATAATGACATTTTCAGGAGCCAGTATAATACAGAAAGCTTGAATACTTGATACAATGCTCACCTTTAAGATTTGTCATGCAAAAATAGCAGTCCGTAGTGTGGTCCTTGCCATCTCTCCACACCATGGGAACACCAAAAGAGAGGGACTTCTGTTCGCCCTGACTCCAGCGTCTTAAACTTATGTAGCATCCCTTGCAGCACATATGTGGTGCAAAACTTTTATCTTAAGCTCTTAGCCTTACTCCAAAATATGCATGATACAAAGATTTAATTACAGGAGGGATTGTACTTTGCTGCTCGGGAAAAGTCACTTTGCCGCAAACATAGCAAAATCTGTCGGAGCTATTCTTACATTTTCTGTTCATTTTTAACTTAACCACTATTATTATTATTATTATTCTTATTATAATGCTTAGCAATTTTTAACCTGCAAAATATAAACCTATTTGCATAATTACTTAAAATGTACACAAAATTTACTGCGAATAGAGCAGTGCAAAAACTATTGAAATTTGATGTAATATAGGAGATGTATAAACTATAAAATTATTATCACCCCCTGTATCGCAAAAACTGGAGGTGATAGAGAAAAACAGATGACAGATTCGGATTTAGGAGGTCAATTTTATTAAGAAACACTATAGAAAACCTAAGGTACATTTTTGACGCAGACCAGTGTTATTTAACTGACTCTGTCATCCTTTGATAACTCAATGAAAGGGTTCTTCCTAAGGCGTGAGGCAATAATGACCTGTTTTTGTCGTATCTCGGATATTAATGAATTTATCTGTTGAGTAGGCGGAATATATTTCTTAATAAATATATCGACTTCTTTGGCAATATCATATGTTTGCAACAGAAGTTACAAGATAATTAGATTATTTTTTCGGTTTATGGCTACCCTCGAATTTTTTAATAATTTATATATATATATATATATATATATATATATATATATATATATATATATATATATATATATATATATATATATATATATATATATATATATATATATATATATATATATATATATATATATATATATATATGAGGAATTAAGCCACATTCTCCGAAGACAATTTAATTCAGAACAGTTTCGGTGTATCTCACACCCTTTTTCAACTGACACTGCGTAGAAAATATAAGAGAAGTGCATATAAGCATAACACAAGATTCCCTCTTTTTCCCCCAATCCCCTAATTGTGGCTAATCTGGGGATGGGGAGGGGGGGTTAGGCCTAAACATATTGAAGGGCTGACATTTAACTATTTTGTTTATATGCTTTCTTATTACAGGATTAAAAGAAAATTGACCCTCAGATAGATTTAAATTAGGAACTGACGATATCAAGCTCGATTCTACGATTCTTCTCTTAACATAGTTAGCCGATTTAAATACCATTTTACTTCCATTGAAATCGATCGTATGATTCTTGTCTCTAACATGGCAAAATATTCCACTGCTTTCGCTGCCCACTCTAATATCTCTTTTGTGTTCGTACAATCTCTTGTCTAGATTTCTCCCCGTTTCCCCTATATAAACTTTATGGCAATCGTTGCATGGTATTGCATATACTCCTATGTTATGATGTTCTTTGGGAGGACATTTGAACGACAATCATATTCCACACTTAATGCCATAAAATGTACTTTCAAATGTAAAGTAAATTCAGTGCATATATCACATATCACACACAACTTGTTTTATTTACATTTAAAAATCTTTCAATAAGGTCACTCGATATATATATATATATATATATATATATATATATATATATATATATATATATATATATATATATATATATATATAATATAGCTCGGAAGTGCTTGGATTCATATTTTCATTTTCCTGTGGGTTAGTTTTCATATTATTGCTTTCCTGACGTGCCACATTGTGAGTTTTTTCAATATATATATATATATATATATATATATATATATATATATATATATATGTGTGTGTGTGTGTGTGTGTGTGTGTGTGTTTAAAAAAAATGTTTTTTTAATGTACACAATATTTTTGGGTGGGCAAATTTTAAAAAAGTGTTTTGGAGGGGGTTGGGGTGCGTAGGCTATTGCAATCGCATCGTATTGTATTATATATAATTTTTAAATAAATTTAGAAATGGGGGATTCGCCACCCATACCCCCCCCCCTTAATTGTGGTGTGTATATCACAGATATACACTATATAGTAATTATATAGCACTATATAGCTAAACACTATATAGCATTTGCGGGGTTTTTTTAAATAGAGATATTTATAACCAAGTGCCCACGAAATTCGAGGGCGTGCATAAACCGAAAAATAACCGATAAGTAATTTTCACATGTTTGTTTATGTGTTTATACATTAATTTATATATTTAAAAGGGTAACTAATTCATTTTGTTTTGCACGAGTTAATTGTCTTTTTTGGATTATTTAAGCCAGAGTTTCTTAATCAGGGAGAAAGTTTAGGCTTTCACGGGGAGGAGAGAAAAGTGGGACCAGGCATTAGCACACTCAACTGTTGGAAGGAAAATGTATACTATGGTTGTATCCAGGGCCGGTTTAACCTAGTAGCACATGTAGCACGTGCTACGGGCTCCGAGCTACAGGGAGCCCCGCGGGGATGTAAAAATTAGTAATAATTAGGTTTTAGCCCTTAGGCACAGAAGGCCGAGACAAAATAATTATTCATTTCCCTGATTCTTTTATATTATTATTATATATGATATTACTATATATAATAAAAATATAGAAAACATCACTAGAGCATACTGCATAGGGTAATAAGTTTGGTATTATGTTATAGTAGTACTCGGTGTGGTTCTCTAAAAAAGGAATAAAAAGTGTACAAAATATTTTGTTCAGTTGAGTCCTTCCAGTCATACTAGCACTTCTTTTAAACTACTCAGATATTTTTTTCCTCTCTGCAAAAGAACATGGGGGTAGGGGTACAATATATATATATATATATATATATATATATATATATATATATATATATATATATATATATATATATATATATATACATACTGGTGTGGTCCCCACTGTTCCTTGTGCTACGGCTCCGCAGCTCCTTAAAGCGGCCCAGGTTGTGTCCCTTACCAAGATCAGAAATACCTTGCATTAACCCCATTTTAAGGTATTTTATTGATGTTGTATTTACGTTTGTTTGTATAAATGCTAAAATACCATGTTAGAAGAACGATCCCTCTAAGGAATGCAGCCATAACTATACTTACCTGTTTAGTTTTATTTTACTTTTGTGCGAATAAACTTTACCAACCTAACCTAACCTAACTATACCAAACCAGACTTAACTTACTCTAATCCCAACCTAACCCGTCCCCTCTCTGCAGGTGCAACTCTCGCGTTTGTTTCCATTTAAGTTAATCGTCGTCAATGCAAACTTTAGGGTTAATGGGGAGGGTTATTTTAAGTTAATCAAAGTTTAGTCTGGTATGATTAAGGTAAGTTAAGCGGTTAATATAATAATAGGTCACCTTTACGCTGCCTCGGACACGCCTGGGGAAGGCTCTCCATCCACTTCAACCAAGTGACTGTATCTAAATGCCCTTTACACTGTGAAGATGACTACTCATTGTTATACTAACCGTATACCAAGGGTCCCCAACCCGTGGCCCGCAGGACGCATGCGGCCCGTGGCCACTTGTCAAAATTAACATTGCGTGCGATCCACCAGGTCCTTTCCTGGGTCATCGGTGCGGCCCTCCATCATTCCAAACGTGTGTTGAAACATCTTTTTTTCTCTCAACAGCGTGATTTGGGATAGGTTAAGTTATGGTTAGTTTAGGTTAATTGGTTAATTAAGGTTAACCGGTTAGGTTAGTTCCATCACCCCTGCTTTTTATAAGCTTTGTGTTGAGAAATGTCACCAGGTGTCTCATTAATAAATTCTTCTAAATTTGGGAGGAGGGAGGGGGCGTTCTTTTGAATATGTGGTTTTCAGAGCTTTTGTATTGGTGCGGCCCTCGGCCCCTCTCGCACTTGTCGATGCGGTTCGTGGTACGCTCCGGGTTGGGGACCCCTGCCGTATACTATCAATGCGTGCATTGCAATTTACATTACTAGTGTAGGTTAAGTAAATTAGGTTGATTTGATGAGGCGCAAAAAAAGTCTCGTGACCCTTTTAGTATAACACGGACACAATGCTTCAAATGTTGAGTAAATAAAGCAGAAATTAAAGGTTCGAATACTCGCGTAACGAACGAAGATCCCTTTTCAATAAAGCCCCTCAAAATATGCCAAACGAGAAGCATTGAATGCCACCGATTAAATAAGAAAAAAGATAAATAGGATCTTTTCCGGGAAACAGGCCCGGCAGCGAGTTAGCGATTCGAGGCTATCGCGAGGTTAAGATTAGGTTAAGGTTAGGTTAGGTTAGTTTAGGTTAGGAGAGCAACTTTGCAAAAATGGACATATTATGAAACTTTCATTAGCATCTTCGCGCTGCCGTTGTCGCTTTAATAAAAATCGTTTATTTCATTCACGCGTGGTGCAGAGGGTTGATAACTACTGTCGTTTGTGTTAAAGAGTAAAATGTCAACTAAAAGCCATAAGTAATTGGAAAAACTTTCTGCGAAAAGTTTGCGCAATAGCCTAACCTTGACCTAACTTAACCTCAGATAGCTTCGATCACTTAATTCGCTGCAGGGCCTGTTCCGATAAAGACCCAATAAATATTTCAATTTCAACTTTGAAAAAAATACATTTATTGTTATTTGGAATACACCTTTGAGTCAGAGGGTCTTTTAAAGGCTAGGAGTGACATTCTGGCGAATGTTCCCAAAGGGACGAACGAGGAAAAATGCACCGAATCTCTCACCGATTTAAGCCATTTAGTGGATGTAACAACTTAACTTCGCAAAGATTTAGCGGGTTTGGACAAACTTCAAGTATCAGTGGCCTTGACAGATACAATCAATATCCCAATCAATGATTGAGCTGCATTAATCCTATATGACAGGCGCTCTATCTACTGCAGCAATGCAGTTGTGCAATTATTGGTCAGATTGGAAATTACTTTTAAGCATGCTATTCGTTCGCTGCCTGCACAGTAATTGCCACATGAGAAGTGCTTTCATGCATACCATTTTCATAAGTCGAGCTTGTATGTAATTAGCTCATTCCGTGATGTGATGAGCATTCAAGTAATGGTTGTGGAGTAGTGGAGAATAGAAAATCCATTTCAAGTGAACTGCAAGAGCACATTTTATTTTCTAAAAAAGTGTTACATAATCAACTAACATATTTAGCCATCAACAATCGACCACCATACTTAAGCAACATGTCAACCCATCATCAAGTCCAACATTAAGACAGGTACCAACTTCAACCATCATCAATTAATAATCGTATTCAAAAATATCAATCAAACACTTTATTCAATCATTAATCAACCACCCAATTCAAATTTCATCAATCAATCCTACTTATTATTCAGCCACGTTTATTGAATCCTAGTTAATCTACAAATCTATTCAATCTTCATCAAACAACCACCGTGTTCAATCATCGTCAATCGACCATTAACCATCGTCAATCAAGAGTCCTATTCAATCATCATCAACCATCTTATTTATCCATCGGCAATCAAACATATTATCCAATCATCTTCAATCACCCAATCTCTTCAGTTATCAATCAATCGTTCTATTCTATCATTATCAATGAACCACCGTATTCAATAATGATCAACCGATCACACTGTTACCCACCATCAATCACAATTTATACCTTACATTAGTTTTACACCAGTTTTCTTTTACATATACACCTTTACAGGGTATCGGGCATGACTAGAGGACGCTCATCATCCACGCCAAGCAAGTGACTGAGTCAAATAGACCAGTGTTCTTAAAGTAGCGCCTCACTGCCCACAGGGGGTATCGACACCTGTTCTTGGGGGTGTCCAAAAAGGCATCCTGGGCCGGATGCGCCCAAGAATTGAGGCTTTGGCTGCTTCGAGGAAAGGAGGAGCACAGGAACCATGCAGGTCACAGTCGAAAAAGAAATAATGCTGAATGAGCACAACTAGTTTTGTGTAACCATAATGTAATGTGGAAAAATGTACAATAATGTAATGTGTACTGCTTTATTTCTTTATTTACTGAAAAAAAAGAGTCCATAGAATAAAAAGTTGGTAGTAGAAGGCTAATATTTAAGAAGGGGTATCAGGTTGACCTGGAGTTGAACTTTGAAGTATCGTGACTGAAAAACTTTAAGAACCACTCCAATAGACCAATCTAAAGACAACAACAACAGCAACAACTTTGTAAGGGAAGGCTGTATCTTACACTACGCTCACTTCCTTGGCCTAGATGATGAACGTCCCCCAGAATTGCCCGATGCCCTGTAAAGGTGACTCCTCATTGCTCTACTAACTGCATACCATCACTGCGGGTATTGTATCCTTACTATATATGATAAAGAAAATTTGGTAAACGGGGAAAACGGAATAAATAATAAAGAAAATTAACGTTAATCCGATAAGGGGACGTTAAAGTTAATATTAAACAAGAGCAAATAATATGTAGGCGTGAGCGCGAATGGGACCTTTTCCTCGCTGCAATTATTGCGCAAGTTTCTGACACTGGAGCGGCCGGCGTCCATCGCCTGGCGCCAGCGACCAAATCCGAGCGCAACGCAAACGTAAAACCACACCAATTTGCCACATATCCAGAAAGGTACATGAACGTGTGCTATACGAGAATGTAGCGAAAAAATAAGTAATATAGTTAGAAATATAATGAAAATAAGTAAAAAAAAAAAAAGGTCTCGCTAGCCTAGTGGAGAAGGCGCTGGACGTCCACCGTGGAAGCGCGGGATCGCTCACAACAACCGCTGACCCAAACTTCAAGTGGTGGCAAGGGGCTGGCCGCCAACTGGGCGGGGACGCTGGTACAACCAACACCAAAACCTGCCCCGCTGGGGTAAGTAATTCGCACGCAAATAACCAAACAGAACACCGCTATCATTTCCTTTCCTACCTTCACAGAACAACATATGAAATAGTGTCCCTAATGGAGTCACTCATATCTACATACCACTGACTCAGAACCAGGAAGAGTTCGATGATCGATAGTTGGCGTCAAAACTCAATACTATTCCCTCCCCACCCTACGAAGACCGTTCCCGCTTGTTAGCAAGTCTTTCTGATCTTTATGCGCATTTCATTATCCGGTCAAGGGATCTCATCCATAGTGAGAGATGCGGATGACGCAGGCCACTTCATTCACAGTGGGAAAATGCACACGTTGGTTACATTAGTGTTGTTCCTAATCAAATTCATAGTCGCAAGGCCATGTCCTTTCCCTGGGCGCCGAAGAGAGTTTCATCGTCCAATGCAACATTTGGTCTCCGATCATTATGAGAATAAAAACTAGTTTCAGTTGGTTATCTCTCGATAGAAACTAGTTGCAGTTTCTATCTCTCGATAGAAAGTAGTTTCAGTTTTTATCTCTTGATAGAAACTAGTTGCAGTTTGTATCTCTCGATAGAAACTAGTTGCAGTTTGTATCTCTCGTTAGAAGCTAATTGCAGTTTTTATCTCTCGTTAGAAACTAGTTGCAGTTTGTATCTCTCGATAGAAACTAGTTGCAGTTTGTATCTTTCGTTAGAAGCTAATTGCAGTTTTTATCTCTCGTTAGAAACTAGGTGTTGGTGTATTTGTTGAGAGAAACTTAGTGGAAAGTATATTTTTAAAGCCGTCGAGAAATTGTGAGAAAACCCTCCCTCCCAAACTTGTTAAACTTTTCTGCGTCGAACCACATCCGCCTTCCGGAGCGAGCGGACATATTATCTCTATCTCCGGCTGTCCTGGAAGATGTGGATTTGAGAAAAATAGAAGAACCTTAGCGAATTCTTCGATTCGTGTGTAATTCTATTTCAAATCATGATATCTCCAGAATTCACAATCTTGGTATGCATTTGTAATGGGTTTAGCCCTACATATGTATATTATCTTACACTCAACGATCATGAAGATAGACGTAAACTATGGGCATGGAGCAGGGTATGTAAGCATCTCCTAGCGTGTTGTGTGCTTCACTGATAGGTTTGTTGTTGTTTTTTTTTTGTGCCAATAACCAGCCATAGGACCCAACATAATGTAGAGGGAAATTGAAAGAGAATAAATTCAACGAAATACTTTTGGTGATCGCCTGACCCAATAGTTTTTCATCGGGGACACAAAGGTATTCGATTAACTGATTACTTCATTTGAAAAACAAATAAAAATTTCCATTTAGACGTAAAATCAGTGCTCGAAAACTTGCGCATGAGCTTTGCTTCTGCGCTACCCGCCTAAGCGTTTCAGGTTCCACAAATTGCGGATTTTGAGTCGCAAAATATTTGACAATTTGGTTGGACACTTTTCACAGGAATTATCTTTTGAAGTCTTCATCTTAGGTTTATCCGAATTCAGGGTATAACCATATAAGACGCCATACCACACGGATCTTTGACGCAGCTTTAAATAATTATAAACATTCTGTGTTGGTGGTAGGTTTCATCTTTTCTAAGCCACAGATCCATTACCTTCTCCCATTAAGCTCAATACCCCACCTCAAAAAAAACTCTCGAAAGTGTACTCTGTATAAAGCATCAAGACTTGGTCAAGTTAGTGTAAGTACAGTACGATTATATCTTAGCATGACGTCTTAGTAGTAGCACTCAAAAGCATGTTCTCATTTGGAAGTTGTTTTTTTTTATGATTTGTTGTCTGCGCAGTACTAACCAAGATTCGTGGTTTTGGGCACGTCTCTTTTAGAGGGCTGCCGTTTAACCCTTGAGTTTTTTCTTTATTATTTTCTCATTTGCTTATATCCCGCCTATCTATTAATGTATGTATGTTTGGTGATATAAAAAGCTAAGTTTTTATTTCACTGAAAATTCATTCCATTTCATCCCTTCTCTTCTTGACATAATAGAACCTATGAAATAGAAATATCCAAGCTCATCGATATTCTTCAAGAATTAAGTTGGTACATTTTTATAGATTCTTTATTTAATAAAACTTTAACAAATTGTAATAAAATAATTTGGATCCGATAATTAGCATAAAGTTATCGAGTTGATTTTTATAACAAACTCCACCGAAGAATAAGCTTAGCAAGAAAAACATTGATGATATCATTAAATTACTGTAATTAACAAATGATTCCGAATAATAGGAAAACTTAAGACACATTGTTTTATGTAGGTTGCAATTAAAAGGCCTGGAGATCACTGCTATATATAAATATGTATCTCAGCTTTAATCATTTTTAACTTCTTTTTTTTTCTAAAAAATAGGAGAGGAGATTTTCTGCGTATAGATATTACATATAGCTTATTATATAATAGGAAACTTATTTCATTTTCATAGGGTTTTCATTTAATTATTCTTCCTCTTAAACGATTTTATCATTTTAGGAATACAGTGTCCAGCTCACCTTCAGAGAAGAATGGAATGATGAACGGCTCAAGTATAACAATACAGACGGTATGAGTTTTTTCTTATCATTTTCTCATTTAAACGTCGTTACTTATCCAATGCCACCTTATCCTACTGAATTTTATGCTTCTAAGAGCAAGAGAAGATAGGATTAATATCCTCTTTAGAAAGATCTAATTTTAAACATTTTAAAATCTTTTTCCCAATCAAGTAATTTTAAAAGTTATCCCTTTAGGAAAGTATTTTCTTTGAGATTTGATCATTTCATTTTTCCAACGACGTAAATCTAAAATACCCCTTTCATATAATTATTGAGCGCAATTTTTGACACGTAAAATTCACGAAAATTATTTTTTGTAGTATTCCTAATTCGAGAGTCTAGCATTATATTCGACTTCAAAGGCGTTCGAACCGTTTTGCTTGACTTCAGATATATGAGCCTCACCCCCGAATGCTATTTAAATCAATCATATATTTTTTAATTGATTAATATGAAATTTTCATATCATATTTTAGTTCAGAAAAAAATCCCTTCAAAATGATATATAATACACTATGATACGATTCGAATTAACTATGTGGCTCCCAAGAACCACTTTAGTAGATTTTGAATCAGATGGCTGAAATGATGTTCTGTTCCATGTTTTAGGTCAAATAAAATACCTCACTTTAACTGAACCCAGTAAAGTGTGGATGCCTGACCTGTTCTTCAGAAACGAGAAGATTGGACACTTCCACAAGATAATTCTTCCCAACGTCTATCTAAGGATTTTTCCTGATGGAGGCGTCTTGTATAGCATCAGGTAAGTTCCTCGTTTATACTCTATATAATTCGTCCCTCATAGTCAAGCAATAATAAAGTACCAGTCAATAGATGAATTCCTATTTTCATCTGGGTTGGAAAACCGTTTGAATTCATATTTTTGCTCGTAATAGTCAAATTTGGGATCTGATTAGCGGTGATCAAAGGTACTCCATTTCGGATGGAATAAATTACTCTCTCAGTCAACTGGCGATGCATGTTGATGAAGCTCTGGTTAATCCCATTCACCTAATTTCCCAAACTATATTCTTTTCATTCTCTCATGTTCGCTAAATATCAATCGTTTGAAGGAAAATGAAAAGGGAAACAGTAAAGATCAAATAACAAGTTCTAAAACATATATCTCTCCCTTCTATATAAGTTCAGGCTGCCTTTTACTTAATTTGTAATGAAGAGAATAAGATCAGTTAAGATATATGTATATCCTCAGTAATAACGAGGTGGATAAAAGCCAATTATTAACGAGTATCAATGAAGGTACATGAAAAAATTAAAAGTACTCAAAGAAAGGAATCTAACGCTGCAATAAGCTCCTTTACCCTTAAAATGAGGGTACGAGGGGAGCTAAAATGAAAACACGTGATCAAGAACGTAGAGGTCGTTCGAGAAATCAACTTTGATATGGCCATGGGGTTAATAGGCATGGTGATAACTAATACCAGTACAGGGTCTTTTTCGGAACAGGCCCGGTAGCGAATTGGGAGCTCGAGGCTATCACGAGGTTATGGTTAGGCTATGAGTACAACGCGCAGGCTAGGGTTTGGAGCAAGGAACTGGCGCAAACCTCTCGCAGAAACTTTTTATAATCAGTTATACTTCTGTTGATATTTTACCTTTTTAACACACACACAAAAACAGTAGTTGTCAATCCTTTGCGTCATACGTGGATGAAACAAACGATTGTCTCAAAAGCTCATTTTGATTCTTCTAACCAAGTGTCTTTCGCAATCAAACAGAGAAATTGCATTCACGCTTATTACAGCACCAACGGCAACATAAAAATGATAATGAAAATTTCATAATATGTCCATTTTTGCAAAGTTGCTGTCCTAACCTAACTTAGTCTAACATAATCTAGCCCAACTTTAGCCTCCCATTAGTCGCCCGGCTTTTTTTCTCGAACTCGCCCTCTGCGAAATTACAAATGGTACACGTTATCGAAAATAATTAAAATAAAATATTTAATTATTTTTTTATAAATCCACTAATATATCATTTTAATTGAAAATAATTATTCTATTGATATAATAAAAAATATTAATAACCTACCTATTTATAATTATGATTGATAATTCTCAGTTCTTCCACAAACTTTACGCTTTAAAACCTATTTCTAATTATAGAAAACAGTGCTGCCATTTATGGGGGCCTATTTTAATCTTAAATTTTATGAAAGTTTTGTTCAGGGCCTATTTTTATCTATAAAACTGTATTTTCCAGACAAAATAGGCTTGCTGATTTGTGTGCTTTCAATAACATACTAACATAAGGCATTTTCTCGTTTTAATTGGATGAAAAATGAAAAACATAAGTGTATTTAACTAAAAAAAAAGGAAGAGTCATCAAAAACGGCCTATTTACACAGTTGTCAGTAATAAATCAGCCTCTTTTCGAGGGCTGATACAGCGATATTGATCGGTCAACTGATCAACACACTGGCGCATCAAGCAGACGGATAAGCATCGAAGAGTCATCACCACTCCACCAGAGTTAATCGCCCAAGAATGTTACCATTTGGTAACTATTAACCGTGAGAGTAGAAGAAGAAGGTTGCCTCGTTTGTCTCATAAGAGCAGCTACGGTCTGATTGGAGATTCCTCCTGTTTCCGTGGCTCTCAAAAGAGACAGAAGCAAGCGTGGACGGGTTGATTGGAGATACCTCCTGTTCCTGTCCTGCTTGTAGAGAGCATTGGTCTCTTCTCCCCTTTGCACCCGTGGCGCTGATGGGCGAACAAGAGTGACGCCACGATGCAAGGGTCGGCGTCCATATCCACCACGCCGATGTCTGCCAAGCGGACGCGGAATGGGTTAAGTCCACCCTCGCCGAACGAGACCTCCACGCCCAAGAGGACCGCCCGAACACTGGAGCCGGAGTTCTCACAGGCAGAGGAGGCCCCCAGCGATGAAAGCGGTCGCCTCGTCATCGACGAGAGCCCCCAGACCGAGGAGGCCCAGCAGGAGAATGAGGCAGGCTGGGTAACAGTGTCTCATTCCTGACGAAGACCTCGGCACAAGTTTAAACTCGTGCACCAGAGCAACACTACCAGTGCCTACCAGGCTGTGACGGAGCTGGAGAGAGCACACCCTGGCCTGCGGATAGTTATTCGCCCTACTCTCAACGGCGAATACGTCCTCACCCCGAAGGACGATGGGTCGGAGGCCATGCTGCGCCGCCTTGCCGAGGAGGGGGATCGAGTGATCCTGCTCGACCCCAGAGTGAAGAGGCACAAGTTGGTGCTTCAACGGTATCCGACCACTCTGCCACCCCAGGCCGTCGAGGCTCACCCCCACGTGCTCTCGGCAACACGGCTCCTCGCACACAAAGACAAGGTCCCAACCAGGCAGATCCTTGTAGTGTACGAGGGGCCGCCACCACCCAAGCTGGACCTGGGCAGCTGGGGCCGCTACGCCCTGCGCCCCTACCAAGGTGAGCCTGTGAGATGCTACAAGTGCCAGCGCTTCGGGCATCTCCAGGCCATGTGCCAAAACTCCGTCAAGTGCGGCGTGTGCAGCCAAGCGCACCCGACGGAGGAGTGTATCGGTCGCCTCAAGGCCAGCGAGTCAACCACGGCACGGTGCCCCAACTGCACCAAGGGGCACCACGCTTGGAACACGAAGTGCCCCGAGCGACAGAGAAGGATGCCACGGGGTCACCGGCGGCGGCAGCAGCAGCAGCAGATGGAACCACGTGCCCCCCCCAACCCAAAGAAGAGAGCGTCGGTTCATTGCCGCGCCACCCCCAATCGGGTCGGCGTGGGTTAGCCATCAACCCGCGACTCTCGGCCTGCCCGGCACACGTCTGGGGGGTACACAGGAGGGGGAGCGGCAAAGGCAAAGGCAGGGGCAACCACGTGGGCCTTCCCAGCAACAAGGCAACCGACGCCTTGTTCCAGCGCCACCACCAAACAGGCCGGCGTGGGCTTCCCACCCACCCCTTACCCCTCAACAGCCTGGCACAAGTCAGGTCGAGACAGGGGAAGAGGACAGGCAGGGAGCGAGAGAGGGTACCAGTAGCTGCACAGCTAGCAACTCCGCTCACACCTCCACCCAGCAACCCACCCCCTCTGTCCCCAAGCCACAGAGGAGGAAGGGACACAGGCGTCGGGCCCACCACGCCCGCCCAGACGAGGAGCAGTCCACGGTGCTACCCAATGCCCAACCAGCGACAGGGTCTCAACGTGGACCCCCAGGTTATTGCGAGGGACTCAATGAGAAGGGCAGAGCCATCGCGGACGTCATCCTCGCGTGTGTCGTACAGCTGGTGAAGAAGCTGCTCGATCGCCGGCAGGGCACCGCAGCCCCCACCGAGCAGGACCTCGACGCACTCCTCCGCGAAGAGGTGTTAACTGCCGTCACAGAGGGTGCCCTCCAGCCCCCACCATCATCTACCACGCCGAGAGGTCCCACCCAACACCCTCTGCACCCACCGCACGCCCACAACCAAGATGGAGGCACGGATTGACAGCCCAGCCCACGCACCGGCGCCCACGCTAAGGGTGCTGCAGTGGAATGTTCAGGGGCTCCGCCCCAAGAAACATGAGCTGCTGCAAGCCGTCTTCCAAGAAGACCTGGACCTGGTTCTCCTACAGGAGACTCTGACGCACGCCAGCTTTGAATGGCGAGTCGCAGGCTACACCCTCCACTCGCTACCGGCTGGTGACGGAAATGGGCGTGGCTGTGCAGCCCTCATACGAAACACCATCCCGCACAAGAGGATCGCTGCACCCGTGTACTGTGGTGACGGCGTGGAGGTCCTGGCACTGGAGCTACAGCTGGGGCCGCTCACTCTCACTGTATACAATATATACAGGAGCCAGCGGTACCCGCTGGATGTTGGGGAGCTGCTCTCCCTCGCATCCCACTCCAGCCTCCTTGTAGCGGGCGACTTCAACGCCCACCACCCCGTGCTGCAGTCTGTGTCACCCACTAACGTGACCGGGCGCCACCTGGCCGACCTGCTCGAAGAAGTTCCTGCCGTTCGACTACTGAACACAGGGGAGGCCACGCACGTCCATGGGGGGCGGCTCGACCTCACGCTGGTGTCGGGCGACCTACAGCCCGGTGCCACCTGGCAGGTCCACCCTACCCTCACCAGCGACCATTACGGGACCCTCACCACCCTCACTGTGGCCCCACCAGCTCCTCCTCTCCCGCCGCCCCAGTGGAACGTCAGGAGGGCGGATTGGGCAAAGTTCCAAGCCTCCCTGGCCGAATGGTGGTCCACGTATGTGCCTCCGGTGGACCTGCACCTGCAGGAGACGGACCTTACGGCGGCCATAGAGAGTGCAGCTTACGCGGCCATGCCCAGGACAGCCTCAAATCGCCGCCGGCGCCCGGACTGGTGGTTTTATAACGAGGAAGTCCGGGAGCACAATCACCGCGTCAACGTCCACAGCAGGTTGTACGAGAAGCGCCCAACGGCCATCAACCTGCAGCTCCTGCAGGACGTGGTAGCCCGCGCGAGACAGGTGTCCCTTAGCGCCAGGGAGGCAAAGTGGCTGGAGTGGTGCGCCTCTTTCAGCCAACACACCTCCCTCGGCCAGCTGTGGGGGAGTTTCAGGAAGGCCTCAGGCGCCGCCCCGACCCGCCCAGCTGCCCACCCACGCCCACAGCAAGAGGCAGATCGGCTGGCGAACTGCTTTACAGCGAGGGGTTCTAGCGAGCAGCTTCCTCCCCACACCAGCTACCTCCAGCAGCAGCTACGCCCACAGCGCGACGAAGAGGTCAGGGAGGCGCGGGGCCAGCCGCACGCGACGGACCAGCCTTTCACGCTCGAGGAGCTGGCCAGGGCGAAACGTCGACGTGACACAGCGGCGGGAGCCGACGGAGTGCGGTACTCTATGCTGGCGCACGCTGGGCCCGCCGGGGACGCCGCGCTTCTAGCCCTTCTGAACGCGTCGTGGTTGGCAGGCCGTCTGCCGCCCTCCTGGAAGGACGCCGACATCCAGCCCATCCCCAAGCCGAAGGATCACACCACCTTCAGGCCAATCTCCCTCCTGAGCTGCACCGGAAAAACGGCGGAGAAGATGGTGCTGACTCGCCTACAGTGGAGCGTGGGAAGCCTTCATCACCACGTGTTCGGCTACACCAGGGGGTTGAGCACTGCGGACTGCCTCATCACCCTCCTGGCTCACGCCAACAACCAGCCCACCATCGTAGTCTTCCTTGACCTCGAGAAGGCTTTCGAGCTGGCTAGCCCCCGCGCCATACTGGCCGCCCTTGTGAGGAAGGGCATCCGAGGGAGACTGCTGGGCTGGCTCCAGGACTACCTTCACCAGCGCCGAGCCCGCGTGAAGTTCCAGGGCCACAAGTCTTCCTACCTTACCTTCGAGAACGGGACACCCCAGGGCGGCATCCTCAGCCCGTTCCTTTTCAACGTGCTGATGGAACAACTGGTCGCCCTCCCCTATCGGGAAGGAACCATCCTCCTCAGTTACGCCGACGACCTGGCACTCGTCGTCACCGGGCGCGGCGACAAGCTCGCGCGGGCCCAAGAAGCGCTGCACCTCATCACTGCCAAGTGCGAAGAGCTGGGGCTCAAGATCTCGGCAGAGAAGTCCCAGGCCATGGCCATCAAGACTTGCACACCTGCTGGCCAGCAGCTTCGCGTCCAAGGAGTCGGCCTGGCCTGGACCGACTCCTACCAGTACCTCGGAGTGTGGGTGGACAGACGGCTGTCCTTCACGCAGCATGTCACGCACCTGAGGCAGCGGACGCAGGCCCGGTTGAATGTGATGAGGGCCATGACGCGGCCGAGCGCTGGTGCAACCTTCCCCGTCCTCCGCCTCTACTACCTCCAGGCAGTGCGCTCCCTAGTGGACTACAGTGCACCGGTCCTTGTAGCGCTGCCCCGGCAGCAGCAACAGCGCCTGGAGGTAATACAAAACACCGCCATGAGGACCATGTTAGGGGCACCCAGGTGGTGCAGTGCCTGTGTCATGCAGAGTGAGGCCAACCTGGTGCCCCTCACAGCCAGGGTGGATTGCATGGTGGCCTGTCGGGTGGCCAGAGTGCTCCAGCGCGACGTGGAAGGTGTTGCGCAGAGGAGACTCAGAATGGCCGTGGCGCAGGGCATCGAGTGCCTGCGTAACAACAGGTGGCTCGTAAACGTCAGCCTAGCAACCAACTCCCTCAACCGGGCAGGGAACTGGCTGTGGCGCGACCCCGACATCCCCAACCCCGCCTACGTTCCACCACCACCATGGGACCCCCCCGCCGCACACTTCACCGCCACACAGTTGCCCGACAGCAAAGCGAACTGCCTCACCGAGGAGCTGCGCCAGCACACCCTCATGGCCATGTCTGAGGTCACGGAGCCAGGCAGCGCAGTGTACTTCACCGACGGCTCCGTCGACCCCGAAAGCGGGAGGTCCGGCGCCGCCTTCGTCACGAGCGGCTTGACGCAAGCGTGGAGGACATCAGACCACTGCTCCACCCTCCAGACGGAGCTGGTAGCAATCCTGCACGCCCTCCAGCACGCTCTGCTCCGCCGGGAGGCCACTGTGGTGATACACACTGACTCTCGGTCGGGACTACAGGCGCTGCAGCACGCCCACGCCCACGCCCACACCCGGGACAACATCCACCTCACCACCACCATCCTGTGCACCCTGCAGGACTTGGCAGCTCAGGGCAGGCGTGTCCGGCTCCACTGGATTCCCAGCCACGTTGGCGTGCGCGGCAACGATGCTGCCGACGAGGCTGCCAAGCGAGCCGCCCACGGCCCCATCATCACCTGGACCGTGCGCCCCAGCCTGCAGCAGCTCAAGGTGCAGGTTAAACGCAGGGCCGCCCACAACGCCCACCAGCAGCACCAAGAATGGGAAGCAATCAAGAGGCAAGCGGCGTGGTATGCTGCAGCCACAGCTTATCGCCCACTGAACCCATCCTTCCAGCAGCCCAGAGCGAACGGCGTGCTGCTACAGCGTGTGAGGCTGGGCTACTCCACGCGGGAAGAGCTGCACGCCGACTTTGTGGCAGGGAGGTGCGAACACTGCGGCGGCCGCTCCCGGCGCCCACTGGTGCACTACCTTTTCTCCTGCCCAGCCACCACCCGCCTCAGGCCAGAGCGAGCGCCAGCCCCTCCCCCTGTAAGAGGCGCCCTACTCAGGGCGCGAGAGGCAAGAGCCGCCCAGGTGGTCCTCTACACCCCAACTAACGAGCTGCTGGAGGTGCTGAGAACAACACCCCCTCCGCGCTGATCGCCGCTCGCGCCCAGCCGGGCGACAGGTGATGAAGACCGACGCCACCCACTTGCAGCAGATAAGAAACGCGTGGGACGCTCCACCACGTCTTACTGCACGCCAACACTGACGGGCTGCCCGTTTTGTGTAATGTGTGCATTTATACATGTATTTATATTATTGTATCATATTATTACTGTATTTGTCTTTTTGTTTTTTTGTTTGTTTTTGTTTTTATTTTATTATTATTTGTATTATGATTATGTATAAATGTAAGCTATTGCACAATAAACCTATACAATCAGAGGCCATGTTGTAGTGAGGCCTAGAACGGAGTCAAGTAACTTTCATTCATAAATCTCTGTTTACAAACAAAGAAGGACTGACCTAAGCGATTTATGTATTTTAATTAGATGATTACTCACTAACATAAGAGTTGGAAAAAAATATGATGAATTATCATAATAATCAGGGTGAATACGAGTTTAAATGTGAAATGTCATAAAAAGCCTTCGGGCGATTATGTAGCACTGAATCGAGGACCTCTGAAGGCCATCAGGCGACTAATGGGTGTTAACCTCGCGATAGCCTCGAACGCCTAATTGGCTGCCGGGCGGGCCTTTTCCGAAATAGACCAGAGGCACATCCTTTGAACACGTTGACATACACCGCTTCATTATTAGGATGATTAGTAATTTAAAAAAGAGAACTTTAAAATTATGTATTTAAATTAGATTTGGTATTTGAAGCTCGGATCGATTGATGTTGCCAAAGGCAGCGTTAGACGCTCCATTCGCGTGTACAGATTGGATGAAGCATTGGCAGGTTTGAACCACTGTGCACTGGAGAAGAGGAAAATAAAAATGACATGATTTGATATGATCTACATAGGTGAGGATCTTCTCGGGATTCGAACCACAACCAATATTTTTTAAACTCATTGTTAACTAAAACGGAGCCAGCTCCACATGAAAATATGTAAAGTGGCAAAGAAGGAGGAAGTGAAAATGTATGCAAGATATACAACCGCATAACCGTCTGAGGGCGTTAGAGCCAGGTAGGCACGCAATTTTACAGATGTCATATGTAGCCTGTTTGTTCAGGCTACCCCTAACACGATCTTGCTGTGAGTGAAGTAAGAGGCCAATTGCATGAAACTGTAGTGAGGAGCAAAAGTAAGATTCATTTTAACATTAAAAGAATCGTACCAAACTCAACTTAACCTACCTTAACGTGACCTAACTTAACTTCCGCACACATTTTTCTCTGTTCAAGAGAATTCTGCCGATGGGTGGCCATATGCTTTACCCTAACGTGGAACATGTTCTCCTTCCCTCGCAGTGGAGAAGGTTCTTACCTGACCGCTGTTTGGTATCGAAAACAACAAAGAAAAACAATTCCCTTCACCCCCCTCCCCAACGTGGATCGGTCCTGGTGCCATCGAGCTCAACAGCGACTATCATTCTGGTGTTTCTGTTGGTTTCATAATCTGCTCAGTGTCCGTCCTGGCAAAAGGAAGGATGGTGTTACTTATCTCCAAGCCCAAACAACTTAACCTAACAACTGTAACCCCACTCATAACCATTAAACAAAACCAGCAAACTAAACAACATATATGACCTTCCCCTCATGTCAAACAGCTCAAAATCATCGAATAAACCCAAATAACCTAACCTAAACTTCGTCACATGTTAAACAGAATAAAAGCAAATCAAATCAATATACCAAAACAACCTGACCTAACCTTAGGAAAATATCAAATAATTAAGAATTATCAAATCAATTACACAACCTAATCTAGGACTCAGCACATTGGTTTGAAAACAGAGATTTAGATTTCAATTTGTAATAAATAAATATAATATATTGTTTGTATGGCCTTTTAAAGGCCATAAGCCTCCACAAAGCGTTCCTATCAACTAGGAAAAGCTAGAGAGAAGAGATCGGTCGCCAAGGCACCGAGTGGGGGTTTAGCAGTGGGATACATTGGTCACAAAGGACTTCAAATGTGTAACAAACCATTTATGGTTCTTTATAACCCAGTAGTACTGAAAAAGATTAAAAACTCGCTACTGTTGCATTTCGTTAAGTTGGATATGACGTCATCGCAAGTGGGATAATCCTCTATGGAATAGGGACGGGTGAAGGAGTATAAATTCGCCTTTCCTATTTCTCTCCCACAAAACTCAATCTCCCAAAGTGAAGACGGATCACGTATGCAATCTTCCACGCCTCCAACTACTCCGTATCTTGACGAGTTTTCCTCCTCTCCCCCACTTCCACCACCACCATTGCCAGTTCTTTGTATTGAAAAGTTGAAAAAAAATAGTGTATAGAAAGCAGGGGTGAACTTTTGAAATGGTTAGGAAGGGAAAATAGAAAGCACCTATTTGTGAAGTGGCATTTTCCTAAAAGGTAGAAAGAGAGTATGGCTGAAAATTCGCCATTTAATCCACTAAGATTGAAAGTTTTTTTTTAAATACCGCAAGATAAAAAGCGAATTCCAGGGACTTACTAACTTTATTTACTTTTTATCTTTCCTGTCAGACATTTTAGCATTTATTGCACCCCTCCTGCGTTACTTTGTTAGTTTCCCATATCAGATTAACATATGTTTCTATCTTATCAACAATTGCTACTCCACCACTTCAAATATTCTGCCAGAAATTTCGCTTCATTTACCAAAAATTAAAGAAATCCCCCCCCCCCACCTCCGCCAATAGCTTTCAAATTCTCCCACAGCATCCCACACTTTACTCTTATTTATCAATTCAATCATGCATTTATAATAACCCCCGAATCGTATATTTGCCATCTTATAAAAAAAAAGCGATCACTATCCTAGTTTGCTTGAGTGCATTAGGAGTGTAATTTATTCCCGAGCTCTACTAATTAAACCAATCAGACGATAGTTTCCAATTTACTTTCTTATCATTGTATCAAAACTAGTTTTCTGTTAAGAAGATTACATTTTTTGTATCCTGCTCCATACCCTTTGCCCTCTCACACAGAAGAGAACGATCAGGCTATTTCTTTTCTCCTTAACCTCTACATAGCATCTAATTAAACGCTCCCGATCTAAATCTTATTTTCCAGAAGATTCTTCTTCTTTGATTTCCCTTTTTCTTTTTCTTCTTCATTATCATCATAATATTTGTTCATAGTATAGTTAAATGACCTCGAAAACGGCTTACTTAATAAAATCTCCAAAATTCGAAGATCACACAACGCTAGAAAACAAAGCCGTTTCTACATGCGATTGGGGGCCAACTTACGTGAATGATACCAAAATTTAAATTCCAAGGGCAAATTACCACAACTTCTATAGTTGGTCATCTTACAAAGTGGCCTAGAGTTTTTAATTTTGGAAGACTTCAAAGTGATTAATCAATGAGTCCAAGCTTCTAAGAAAGCTTCCAGAATGGTGGGATATATTGCCTGGACTTCGAGCTTGAGTCGAAAGATTTCCTTTTGCCTCTATATAACTCTCTCGTCCGTTCTCATCTCGGATTCACAGGGCATCTTTAATCTCGATACCCTAATAAAGACGTAGCGCTATTTGAACGGATTCAAAATAAGGCAACTAAACTAATTTTCGAGCTTAAGAATAAACCGTACGAAAAAAGATTTTGATCCTTAAGTTTATTAGAGCACGAAAATAGGCATTACGTGGTCATTTGATTCAAGTCATTAATATTAATTATAGACTATTGGCTCGAGTTAGAAGATGGAATAAACACTCGCCAAAATAATTTAAATTATAAACAAGCGGTTGAAAATGCTTCAGGTAAATATATAGACTTACTACCATTTTTCAAATGCAAATATTAGCTAATAAGAAGCACATAGTTGAGAAAGTGTACTGAACAAGCAATTAAGGTAGTGAGGAAAATGAAATAAAGCAATGCCAGTGATTAGTCCCCGAACAAAAATAAGTATAAATGCTTTTTCGATATATCTTTCGCACTTTCATGGTATTGTATTTCCTTTTGACCTCTACCATGGAATGGCAGGCGGGAAGAACCAAATACCTTTCCTATCCTTTAATGTGGTGAGAATAAGTATTCGAAAAGAGTTCAACTGGCTTTAAAATTCACTATTAAACATATATGAATCATAGACCAACATGTAGGTAAGGGTGTATCCGTTGGCCTAGCATAAAAAAAAAATTAAACAAGATTTTTTTATGGTATAGAATAGATAGATAGATAGATAAATAGATAGATAAGGATGTAAATAATTGTGTAACAGTACTTCTCTACTTAACACTTGAGTTAACAGCATGTAATGCGAGGTCTTTGCTTGTCTTCCTTCCGTAGTTCTTCTTCTTGTGTGGAAGGAGAATAAAAGTGTGAAATCACTACAAAGGGACAATTTGAGAGCGATCTTAGGTGCGATAATAGGAGTTGTAGATTGTTGAAAAGCGAGTGTGTTAGAGGTCTACCTGATGTTGACAAAGAAGTAAATGAGGTTATAACCGAAAATCTTCGTATGTGATATGTACATGTAAGAATACTTTGTGTGTGAAAACGTGTGAAGAGGATCCAGGTAACATGTGTGATGATGTAGGAAGGGTTGAAGACAGAGGAAAAGGATGAATGATCGTGTGAAAGTATTTACTTAAGAGAAAGAGGACTGAAAATGAGACAAGTGGTTGATATAGTGTATTATAGGTGTGTGTGGAGAAGGTTTGTGAAGGGGGGGGGATATATGGGGCCTTTTACCGGGGGCATCAACCCTGACCCGAGGAAATACTCTAGGTCATAGCACCCCGTCGTCACCATGAATGAACACTATCCAGATTTGTGCTAAACAAAATAAAAATGTGGGGTGGAGAGATATTTTTGACCAACCGCAGTTTGGGGGGTAGTGGTAAAATTGTTATTATTACTAGATGTAAATATATTTCGGTTTATAAAAAGTTATGGGAGATTAAGTTAGTTTTTCCACCTTTATCCCTCAAGACTTGTTTTTTTTAGGCGCGTACCCGCAATTCTATTTTACTATGTCGGTCCGGAGGGTAGTCGGTCAGATGGTAACCATTTTACTTTTCAATTAGTTTTTGAAAGTTTGGGTCATATGGTTTAAGGTCATAAGGTCATAAGTCATAATAATTTAGAGTACACGACTTAGGTCTGTTGACTTTGTTTAATATTCCGCCCCCTTCTTTATCCATTGCCTTTACCACCTACTGAAAAGACTTTTACATCCAAAAATATGAGAATACCAGGCAATGGCTTCGCCACACCCCCTACGGGGGGCAGCTTGCGCTTCGCTAAGATTAAAATTTAAAATCTAAAAAAAAGCAGCGATGGTTAAATTTTTATAAATTTTCTGAACTTCGCCAATTATAATAATTTTAAAAAGGAACTCTAAACTAAATTTCCCCCCTTTTAAAATATCACGTTGCTAAAATGTAGTTATAGAAGAGGATATATAAAAATAAATTTTCTGAACTTCACCATTTGTAATACTTTGGGTTTTAAAAAAGTCCACAAAATCTCGATACTTATATTTATTTTTGAACTTCACCATTTTGTTTTTCGATATTATAAAAGAATTATTAGAAATAACTTTGATAAAAAATCATAAGTCATAACCAAACTAAGATTAAATTATTATTCAAATACTCAAAAAATCCCCTTCTTAAATTATAGAGTTAGTGATGATGATGATGTTAATGTTCAATATCGTTCATAGATTGAAAAGGATCTCGTACATCCATTGGCTCAGTTTTTACCTCCCGAGCTAAATTAATACCTGAATCCTTAGTTATTCTGAAAGAGCGGAGAAGTATTATCTACCACTAATACAATTTTCTTTTAATATTTCGCTTATGCTTCATTTGCACTAAAAACAAGATTTGATTTTTAAGGATTCTTCAACTTGCATTGAATGGTGATTATGAGTTCTCGTGGAGATAAATCCGAATTGAAGCAGTGTGGATGCGTGGATGAGATTAAAGATGAGCTGACAGAAGTTAAAGAGCAATATTAATAATGGGAAAATACTCAGTGGAACGATGAATATAAAGAGAGAAAGAATTATATGAAGAGAAAACATAGGAAAACTAAGTTGATCCCTAGTATAAGAAGTAAAAGTTAAGAAGGAGCTTTCTAGACCGTTAGCGGTAAAGGGTTTGAATGTTTAAAATGTTCATGAGGGTTTTTAGTTAGTATTCTAAATTACAGTGTAAGCGTATCAAGCTGGAAGGTAAACGTTTGCATTCGAATGTTATGGCGAGCATTTCCACATATAAGATAACAAATCATTCGAACGCCCTCCCGGCTGTAGTTGCATCATTTAACTAAATAAATCCTTATTAAAAATAAACTTCACAAACGTATGAAAAGCTTTTATATGGATATTGTTGTGGGTGAAACTGAACTCTCAGCTCATTGACGCCTCTTTTTTTTGCTGTCTGCTTTTTCCTATAATCAATTTATCCCAAGAGAAGTGTGTGAATAAATATTTCCTGAGTGACAAGAAACTTGATATAAAAAGTCGATAAATGGAACGTTTTATGTATCCTAGAATTGGACACCAAAGGGCAATAAAAAAGGAAAGTGATAGCCAGGCAACCTGGCACAAATCATTATCACCCTCACCGTATCTCCTTCATTTATCATCCTCTACTCATAATCATCTCATCAACACACTCACACCATACAAAATATTTTCCAACGATCCTATCCTTCGCTCCACTTATGTTATCTTATCTTATATGTACTTACAAAGCAATGATATTGGGTCGTTTTGTTTTCTCGACTCCACTCCAATTTTCAGCCATATGTTTTCGTTTACGCCAGACAATTTTTTCGCTGCTTTCTCACAGTTCATAATTTTCAACCATTCTGCTTGGTGTATTTTAGA